>JAVHZZ010000003.1:126223658-126893658 GCA_036250195.1 Mixophyes australis | reverse complement strand
GTATAGTATTTAAAAATACTCTCCATTTATTTGAACATATGCCAATTAAACATTCTACTAAATGACATGTGTAGATTAGCAGCTGATTGAAGATCTTCCTAGTAAATAAAGGTCTCTTTTAGTTTATGATAAATTATATCTGTTGTTTAACAGAAAGCCTCATCAAATTTGCAGTTTTCTAATTTTAATCAAATCAGACTGATTTGACAGCCTTGTATTGATTGGCTGTTCTCTCATTATTTGGGGCAGTTGACTCAGGGTCTGACTTAAACTTGTTGAAGTTCAAGGTTGAAGTGAATCACTCAGTTGCTTGAGGCAGATCACCAAAGTTAGAGGAAGAGAACACGATAGATATATTTAAGCATAAATACTTTAGTTGTTTGACATATATTATTCAGTTCAGTCAAACACAGCATTTGATATACAGTATATTAATGTTATATTAATACCAGCACTCTAAACCCCACATCTCATTAGATATATCCAGAACAGTTAACGGTCAGGAACTTTTTTCTTTGGTTTCTGGCTGCCTGATCTGTATAAACAGGATTTGCATATGAATGCTGTTGGTGTAATGCAGAAATCCTGGAATACCAAGGCTACCTTAGGAAGAGCAGTAAAGGTGATGTCACGAGAGACATCTTTATGAAAGTTAGACATAAGAGTTGCAAGCAAGGCATTACTAAGATTCATATGGACATGTTCATTTCATATGATTTGCATTCTTGTACAGTACAACCTCCCTTCTACAGGCAGTGGCTGTCAATAGGGTTTTTGAATAAACACTAGAAATATTAATTTTAAAAATATCAAAAAGCTGCTGCAAAAAAGAGGCAGTTGCTCTATCACTAATAAGAAGATTATTTATGAAAGTTGGCGCTATTTTAACATAATATATTATTACTATGCCGCTTTAAATTATTTTCTGCCGTAAATTTGTCATTTTTCTAGCTAACAAGGTGCGCAAGGTGCTATATTGATCCCTATTAATTCTATATAATCCTCTAAAAATCTTGCACAAGACAATTAGTATGCAATTAACAGTCTCATATATGTTGATTGTCTACAATTGGTTTTAACAAATAAATACTTTATTGTCAATTAGGTATCCAAACCATTCTTGTATTAAATATATGCCCGAATTGTTAGTCTTTAATTCTATAGTACAACTCACTCCTCTTATACATATATAGTTGATTATATTTCCATCTTAAATATGTATACTTTTGTATCTCAATGTACTCATGCCGGATCTCTCTTCCTTATATATATATATATATATATATATATATATATATATATCTATCTATATATATATATATATATATATATATATCAATCTATTAGCTGTAACTTTATTAATCTCTATCTTTATAGTAATAGAAGTCTCCGTTCGAGATGAAACGCGTTGGGACACCTTTTTGACCCATTCCGGTATCCGTAGACAGGAAGTGACTCTGCGCTCCATTGTGGAATGCATTGCACCCGCGGACTCCGGCACACACGATCCGACTGTTGCAACCAGCCTGCCTGTTCTGGAGTTCTACTCTGAAGGAGATCATTGGACCTTGACTCTCCTTCATCCAGCAACGCTTCCACGCCGTTTACCATCACTAGCGTGAGTTCGGTGGTGCACACTCTGGTCATCACTCCATTTTCATCAATTCGTATTTTAGTTAGCGTGTTTATGCCGTGCATGTTTTCATTGTAGTTTATTGTTATGGCCAGTATTGGGTCTTATTAAACTGCTTTTTAGTTATTCCCTCTTGGTCCCATACGTTTTGTTCAGTTTTACGGATTACATTTTTACTGCAACATTATTGTGTACCAACCATAGCACGTATTACCAGCTGACATCATCTTCCTTTCCTTCTTTGTCTCCTTTCCCTTCCTTTTCCTTCCCCCCTTTTTTTTTTCCTTTCTTTTCCTTCTTCTTTTTGAGGTTTATCCTGACATACGTGGACATGTGTGGATTTCTGGATTGATCCCTAATTGGTCCATACCCCATTGACAGCAATTTCAAATCCTGCAAGTGTTTTTCAGAGACTTTGTGTGTTTTTTTGTGGACTCATTGAGCCAAGGACTATTGATTTTTTCCATTCAGACTACCATTTAGTTTATTTAACGGTATGCATTGATACACCACCTTTAGTTTGTCATATCAAGCCATTGTATGTGATGTGTCTAATTTATTCTGCTACAATATTCACCCCTTTGTTCTATTAACACTTCGCGAGCGCAGTTGGAACATATTTATATTCACTGTATCTACAAGGAGGGATTCCTTGGTTCCCCCGCTGCTGCAAGTGTGTCACGCAGTCTGATATTGAGCGCATATGTATATCTATTATTATTTTCATTAAGTCCTGCCAGTTGGATCGTTTCCATCAAAAATATCATCCTCGCCTCTTTTTTCAATAAGTCCAGTTTGATGTCTCCACTTTTAATACCCAGACTGATTTTTTCCATGCCGTACACTGTTACGTACTGAGAAATGCTATCATGACTTTTAGAAAATGTCTGGCTACTGTAGTCAGTGTTTTCATCCTTCTAGCATCTTGTTCTGCATTACAGATGTTTTCCACGTGTTGCAGCAATCTATGTTTTAGAAGTCTACTTGTCTTTCTTATTGTGAAAGTAATAATCAACAATATATATATATATATATATCAAATATAAAAACTTTTATATTACTAATACAGAACTAATCTAAGTTAATGTGCCTATGCTTTTAAGAGGAAAAGTACTGACATTTGTTTTACATATTACACAATAGAGGACGAGAGACAAACTTTTTCTAAATTTCCATTATATCACAATGACTGGACAAAGCCAAGTACATATTTGCTCAGAATAAGGTAACAAGAAAACCCTTCCAAAAGACCCCTCCAAGAACATGTCACTTTAATGATGAAATGTCAGTTTTGACGTGGGTCAAGAGGTTTGGTTTGGCAAGGATAAGTAATGTTTTTGGCAATGATGAGTAACATTTTCTATTAAAGAATGACTTAATCAAATATAGATTGTCAATTGGCATTTGAGACCATGGGCATATATCTGCTTTGTCCAGTAATGGCTGTATCTATGCATAATATCTTTTAGTAAATAATAGATATATTATATTTTGGAAACCTGCTCATCTCATTTATTATTTAAAGAGACGATTAGGAAAATATTATGCATTATATGACTAAGGATACAGGTACATGTGAGGCAATAGATTACTCCCTGTGTATCACAGTTAATAAAAGTATTGATAGTATGTACATTGTTGAATTTGTCCCCAAATTGTTTCATTTTCTTTGTATACTTTTACGCCTTGCAATCGCCGCAGGGAAAAAAAAACATTGATTATCTTTATAATCATACTCTCTCATGTTTTATCTTGAAAATGGCTGTGTACCAAAAGAAGATTTTTAGATCTTTGCCAGCTGGTAAGTAAAGATATGTAAGTCTCCACAGTTGCGTCTTTTACGCAAAAATTCTCCTTTAGGAATGCTTTTAATTGTTGATGGGAGGTGAGAGCTGGAGACATGGAGAATAATGTTGGTAGCAGTCTTTTTTCTGAACATGTCAGGTGACAGTTCATTCTGATCTGTAATGAATATTGTAAGATCAAGGAAAGGGAGTTTCTCAGAGTTTATATAAAAGGTCAATTTTAATTTGATTCCGTTGTTGTTCAGATGATTTATAAATTCAACGAAAGTTTCTTTCTCTCCCTCCCAGATGATAAATAGATAATTAATAAGTCTTAACCATATTGTGACATGCTGAATGTACGCTGCCATCAATCTAAGTAAATATTGGCATAGTTGGGGGCACATGTTGTCAACATTGCCGTGCCCCTGACCTGTAAGAAAAGCATATTATCCAAAGTGAAATAATTTCTTATTAGGATGAATTCTAATAGTTCCAAGAGGAAGTTGTTGTGCTTATTTTTCACTTTAGTCTCTAAAACCTTTTGGACTGCCTCAAGGCCAATTTCATGTTTGATGCTGGTGTATAATGCCTCAATGTCATAAGTGCATAGCCATGTATTGTGCTTAACAGTAATATTTGTAATTTTCCAAGAACATCAAGGGTATCTCTGACATATGAGGGTAGGGTTAGAACAAATTCTCTTTAATGGACGTCCACGTACATACTCACTTTTTCAGTTAGCTTCCCTGAACCTGAGACGATTGGTCTCCCCGGAGGTCTTTTTCATTTTTATGTACCTTAGGGAATATGTAGAATGTAGATGTTTTTGGGGTTATCCAGCCACAGAAATGCAAAATCTCCTTTATTGATTATTCCTTCCATGAGAGCATTCTTAATAAGTTCCTGGTAAGTTTTCAAAAAGAGTGTGGTGTGGTTAAAGGCTAGTTTTAAATAACATTCAGTATTATTAAGTTGTCTATAAGCTTCATTTTTGTATTCAGATACTCTCTTATCTGATTGTTTAATTATAATATCTTACCATTTATTAATTTCTCTCTAGGCTTTCCGCTCTTCTATCGTGATGTTACTGCACTTTGGATTTGGTTTGTAAATTAGATCATTGAGGTCTTTAGAGACTAGTTCTAAATATATTGATACTTGTGGACATGTCATGGAGTTAGGACAAACGTGGATTTCTATTTTTAGTGTTTTCTTTTGGTTTATCGGGTCTAATTCATAATCTCCACGAGTTGATTCCCATTGTAGTTCTTCGAATATTTTTATTGCCTCTTGTTCTTGTATGTCAAAAGGGACTTTGTAGTATATTTCATTGGGGGTAAAAGAGGTGTTATCTTCCCCATCCAAGGGTAATTCTTGTTTCTGTTTGAAAATGTATGTAATAATAATTTCCTCCCAAAGAGGTGTAGATCTTTCTCTACTTTGAATCTATTCATGTTTACTGTTGGAGAGAAAGAAAGCCCTTTAGACAAAACAGAAATTTGTGCCTGTGTTAGCTCTTTATTAGATAAATTGATTATTCACAATGAATTATCTTCTTCTAATATTTTCTTTTTCTCAGTTGTCCCTGTGGAATCCCATCCCAGTCTCTGAATTCTCTTTTTCTTAAGTTCCTGCCCCCCGCCCCCCCCCCCCCCCCCCCCCACCTCTTCAATGTGTCCCAGGGTAAGTTTTTTAAAATGGTTACAAGTATATAAAAGTAGCTGCATAAGGAATTAAGTAAAAGTGTATTTTTATGATTTTGCACATTTGTCTCAAATGTCATATTGGAATATAGATCGATGGATAGATAGATAGACCCTAAAGGGAGGATGCTGCCCTGATAAGGAGAGGGAGAGACTTTTATGAGAAAGACAATCCATTCAATTTTTAGATAAACTTTTATTGACTGGACATGTACATATATGATTTTCAGGCACCATTACATTATTTCAATTTAGTATCAAAGAATGTTATGAAAAAGAGTGGCAATAATCACACTTTCCATACATGTATGACTGATAGCACTTTGTGTATGATGTTGGCTGCACATACTATGGTGCTGCAGATTTGCATTAGGTAAAATGTCCTTTTTGGTTTGTGAACTGCAGCTGTAGAAGTCCTTCTCTTCTTTTCCTAGGCCCCATGATTCCCATGTGTCACATATTTTCCATTTGACACAACTTCATCATATTCAAACGCAGGATTAGTGTAGACTTTAGAGCTGCCATTGGCCACCTTACTTTCTCCATATACTGTGGTTCCAAGTGGTGGCCATTCAGTGTCCTCTTCCAAAATTGCTCTTAATTTTTTATAGTTACTACCAGGTTTTAATTTCAGACATTTTTTCAGAGCCAACCACAGCGCTCTGTTATCCAGGATAAATTCCTGAAAAAAAGAGAATGTAATCTGAAATAGTAGGTCACTAAAGTAAACTAAAGATAATGCAGATATATACAAGTACATTAAGAGCAGATTAAGAAAACTACATCCTGTAGTCCCTGCTAGGGTTGTAGGATTTTACATTTTATTTTTTGTGTTACTATATTTGTGCATACTGGAAGGTACCACTTTTCTTGTTCTGAAAGTACAGTATAGGTTTAAACGTTTATCAAAAAAATTATCTATTCAATTGTGCACAACAGAGTTGAATAGTCATGTTGAGCTGTATAGTTAGTGTTTACCTGTGCATTTTCTGCCTATTAGCAGACATCATGGTTAGAGGTCCACTCCTTTTAAGCTAATAAATATAAAACTAATTGTAACGAGAGTAGGATACCTGGCAATACTAATAACTGTTGTGAAGAATGCCAGTGACACTTCCCCACAGTTCTTTAACATTGCTGTGATGTTTATGTATTGTTAATGTTTCATGTTGGTTATGTGTAAGTTGTCCCAAAAAGATCTTGTTAACCCTGGGGTAACCTGAGTACACACACTAAGTAGAGGGCTGTGGGCTAATATGGCCACTACCATAAGTACTGATCAGCTGAGATGGGGCAAAGATAGGAGACGTAAGAGACCTTCAGCGACAGGACTGACTGAGGTCTCTGCTTCCGGCTGAACTGTTGGATACTGAAATCCCAGAGACATCAAGGTTGCTTGAGATGTGCTGTTTTCAACAATGTAGATGTGATTGAGTCTGTGCTGTGGTGTGTGCCCACCAATAGCAAGATGACACTAGACTAGACCACTGCTTTGTTGTCAGGATGAAGTACAAAGTCTGGTGGACACCAGGATTCTGCCCAGGGATTGGCTATATTGTGTATGTATCAAACTGGTTCAGTTCTCCTGTATTACTATTGTTTCCTGATTGGTGCACGAATGTTAACTATTCTTGAAAGAGCTATAGTTCCACTGGTGAAATGGTACTTTACAAACTCCATCTACTCCCATTATATATTTGCCTGGGTGTGACAATCAAAATGATCAAACTTGAAAAATCATGTTCCTGAACATTTCTTTTCTGCTAGTTCCCATTGTTTTCTAATGTTGGTGTTGCGCACATGAATGCAACAAGTATTATTTTGAATACAGCATCCTGCAGTCAGCTTTGGTTGTACTGTGTGGCAATGTCACTTCCTCTCAACTGTTCTTCCTTTATCTTAAGCAGCTTTTGTTTAGAATGATACTGACCTCCACCACAAATGACACAACAAGACATATGACCAGTATCACTAACATGTGGATCCTCCAGCTGGTGGGTGTGCAGACAAGCTAGGAGAGAAAAACACTCCCATATTAATGTGACGTAAACAGGTATTTACACACACACACACACACACACACACACACTGCATTTCATGAAGTCAATCATCTATTACGTTGTCTTAAATATGCTTACCTCCAAAACAACATACACGTTCTTGAAATCAGCAAATATGAAGAACAGGGTGAGAGCAAATTCTACTATTAGCGTAAACACAAATATATCTATAAAAAGAGGAATAATGGTTATCATTGAGCACATTGGGTATCAAAACTGAATTGTAAAAAAAATTGTGCTCTAGGAGAGAGAAAATAATATCCCTAGTCCTAGAAAACATGATAAATAAAACCATTAAACAATATTCAAAAATCACTATAGTAAAAAAAAAAAGTGCTTCACACAGAAAATGAATAAACCATCTGAAAGACAAAATCACTTGACTACTGATAAAAACATACATAACTTGGCATGTTGAGCAATTTAATAGACACAGCACACTTCCTATCTGAAGATGAATATTTCAATCAATCCTACCCTAAAACAACTGAAAACAGAGAACAGCTTGCATTATTAATATTAGCTACTTGTCATACTATGGAAACATTTACACATATTTCTGTGAATGTTATTACCATTTATTTAAGAAGCACTACCATATTACAGTGCTGCACAAAGAATATTTATTTACATAAGTTCTTGCCCCATTAGACTTTATAGTATACATTCTCTATCACACAGGCACACATGAGAGCCAATTTTTGTCAGCAGCCAATTAACCTATGAGTTTATTTTTGGACTGTGGGTGGTAACAGCCCTATTAAGACCCAAAACAATTAGTGTGGTGATTGCCGAAATTGTGCAACATTTTGTACTGTTTGAGGCTATCATATAACTATTAGTTAATTTACCGTGACCTACACTTTTATCTTGCTTACAATAAACCGCATTATCATAAGAAATGGTATATAGTGTGAATTTTACTGTGACATAATGATAATCTGTTGCTCACAGAATTAAGTCTTCTAAACATACACAAAAGCATCTTCAGAAAACCACAAACCCTGTGCTGAGTTACAGATCAGTAGACATAGCAGAAGAAAATCACAACTAGAAGGTACTGGCAATTAAAACATATATAAATAAAGCATACAAACATTAGAATAAATTAACACAACAAATCCCTCTCAATTCATCAGACCAAAATGAATGATAGTAATCTCTATCTGGTGAAAATAGCATCCTTAAGGAGAGACAATTTCCAAACCTTAATGTACATGCTTTCTGGATGAATATTTCGTTATATTAACAAGACATAAATATAGGAAGATTAGCACATCGAAATCTCTACAAAATTCTATATCCTAAAACACCAAAAAGAGAGGAAGACAGGAACAAGAGGGGGTTGGAAACCAAGCAAGAAATATAAAATCTCACTAGATGCAGCAGGTATATATTATTGTCTAAAAGAATCTTGAAAACTAATCAATTATATGTGTTACAAAAAGATTTAAACTTTGTAGCAGATACAGATCCTAACTTATTTGATATTTTTGCTGAATTGAATCATTACATTTAAATGTTATTTTGTTTGTAAAATTAAAAAAAAAAAGAAAAATTGAAGCCACCCCCATTGTTCTAGAAAAAAAGTGAAATAGACTGACTGAATGACTTGGAAATGCTGTGGAACAAAAATAACACGGTTAATTTTGAGATGGGCTGTATATAAAACATCTTTGATATTAATCAAACAGGAAGCTATGTGAATGCAAACAAGTACAGTGGGGTTTTTTTTGTTTTTTTTTAAATCATCTTTTTTCACACTAATCAAAATAATTCTACTATTAATTATTTTTATAAAAGGCAATGAATGATTTCAAGTCTTTACATTAAAAAAAAAGGTAAGAAGTCAAATCTAAATAAATGGGGACAATCTGCCCTTAGGATGACCGCTCCATTGTTATTAAAAACACTGATAAGGGGGAATGGTCATGGATCGTACATATAATGTTAATGAAGCTCTTAAGCAATTGCAAGAAGTCTCTGTTTACCAGATATTAAAGGAAGAACCCACCCCCTTTTTCTGATTGGGGATAAAATAACTTTTGGACGATGCCCTCTACGGAGTGGTGATCTCGATGGAAATATTTGATTTCCTATATATTGATTACCCAATTACACCTAGATTTTTTAATTGATTCACAGTTTTATCTACAGGTGGTGGGGACGACAATAGGCATTAGATTCATGTAGAGTTTTGCTAAAATATATATGTGCCAGTTTGAGCAACAATATATATGGGATGGCCCTTTTCAGACAATTCTAGTTTACTTCGGCAGTTATATTGATTGTTTGAATATTATTTGGGATGGGTATTATGATTTACCACAAAAAGTTTGTTCAGCCCCTTAACACTAATGATTGGACTTAACTTTCACTCACTCCTAAATGCCACTATGGTGAATTTTCTTGATCTCACTCTGCACTCAGTTTAAAAATCACTTTCATTAACTATAGAAAACCAGTAGACTCAAACAATTTTCTCCATTATAAGAGGAATCATTATAGACCATGGGTAACTAACATCCCTACAAGCTAATTAAATAGGATAACATGTAGCTGTACCTCAGAAGAAGATTTTGAAAATCAGGTGAACGTATTGTTAAAGGATTTTTCCAGGAGGGGATATCCTGAAGGGATTCTTAATAATACTATGTCCTATGTTAGAAATACAGACAGAAAGTCCTTGTTGGAACCAAAGGGAGGAGATTCACAAATAATAATTTTATACCATTTATTTTTAAACTCAATAATAAGTTGATACAATTTAAGAATATTGTTAGAGAAACTTTGAGATCTTAAAGCAGGATCTAGTGTTGAACACTATATTGAAACATGTAAGATGTGTAATTTTTAAAATGAACAGAAGTTTAAAAAATTAGATAGCACCTAGCTTTCTAAAAGAAATAACAAGAACAAATTATCAAAATATGGCTACTGGTGTGAATAGAAGGATTCTTTAAAAGCAATAAAATTAAAGGCCACACTTGTAGTTTAATCTTCAATGAAACCTTGTAAATAACATCAATTTTGACTAGGGTAGATTTTCCAAGTAAATATTTTATCAATTGTGATACAACTTATGTGATTTACATACTGCAGTGCCTATGTGGTCTGTAGTATGTGGGTAGAAATACCAGGACTGTTAAAATTAACTTTAGAGAACATAGACTTACTATTCTCAATAGATTTATGAAACAAAGTGTCTCCAGACACTTTGCTATTGAGCATAGTGTGGATCCTAAGAATTTGTCTATTACAGGAGTCAAACATGTTCCCAATACCATCCATTTAAGGCGCTATATAGGAAGTTCAGACTAAGGTCTTTAAATCCAGAGGATCTTAACAAATCATTTTAATTTGAATCCCTTTTATGATTTTTATTAATGTTGCTGCATGGGTTTGATGATTGAGTTACATGATTGTTTTTACTGTCATAATTAGAAATCAAATTATTCTGTATGTTCAGATCTAGGTTGAATTTTTATTAATGTCGCTACTTGGATCCCGTATGATTGGGCTACATAACTTTGTTATTATTAGAAAGTAGTTGTCAAGTATATGGAACGAAAATAATAATATAAGTTTTATATACATTTTTTTATGTTTTTACAAAAAAATGAGCAATAGGGCGGCACTGGTTTATTTCAAATGTAAATGTGAATGTACCTATAACCAGGGAAGTTGCTTCAAGCTTGACAGTTTGTAATTGAATAGTCCCACAGATGCATACTAAACTATCTGATTAAATAAGTTGGATCATCATTGGTTACCTCATAATATCAAAAAATGCCAATAATCCCTTAAATATATTCTTTGATAAAGTCTCTCTGAGAGAGCAATCCACCTGTAACACGCTAATTTGGTCTATTATACTGGAATTCCCAGAGAAGAGGCATAGATGTGCAAAAAATATTTATTTAGTCTCTCTGTCGGATGGTAAAAGGATTATATATCTGGAAGCTGCTATACAAAGGCGACCAGGGGAGGACTGCCAAATGTTAGCTCGGGGGGCAAGACTCGACTCAGCAGCCTGTTAGGAACATATTAAAGGAAAAAAAAATGCAGGTGACCCAGCCCAAAATAGCCTACTAAGGTATTGGCCCAGGGGGTAGATGTCCCCTGCCCCTGAAGGTGACACCGCAATAAGGTACTGGTACAACTATGCATATGCCTAATGTGGATAATACAGAGGTCAGAATGTGTTGGTGATTTGAATATCAGCTAATCACTCTGCAGTTTGGGTTTCATATCGGCATCACAGGATTGCTTAGCAGCTTTTTTGTATGGAATTCTGACTTTAAATATTCTGAAATTAAATAGTCATCCAAAAAGCGCGTACATTAAGGTTTGGAAATTGACTCTCTTTAAGAGATACCATTTACCAGTGCTATTCTGACCAGGTGGAGATTGCTCTCATTCATTTTAGTCCATTGAATTAAGAGAGTTTTGTAGTGTTATTTTATTTTAGAATTTGCATGCTTTATAATATACAGTGGGTGAAATAAGTATTGAACACATCAACATTTTTCTGAGTAAATATTTATATATATAATGTGGCTATTGTAATGAAATTCACACCAAATGTCAGCAACAACCCTTGCAAATTCACATATACAAAGAAATCAAACCATAGATGTCCATACTTTAAGTTTTCAGTAATAATGTGAAATGACACAGGGAAAAAGTATTGAACACATGAAGATAAGGAGGTTCAAAAAGGCATGGAAAGCCAAAACACCAGCTGAAATCCATCAGTAATTAGAAAACAATCCTTCCAAGTTGTTCAGTCACAACTGATGGCCTATAAAAAGGTGTTTCATTATGAAGATGTCACACAAGAAACATCTCATGATGGGTAAAAGCAAATAGCTCTATCAAGACCTTCACTACCTTATTGTTGCAAAAACTACTGATGGCATTGGTTACAGAAGGATCTCTATACTGCTGAATGTTCCAATGAGCACTGTTGGGGCCATAATCCAGAATTGAAAAGAACATTATTTCACCATAAACCGGCTACGACCAGGTGCACCTTGAAAGAATTCTGACAAAGATGTGAAAAAAAAATTCAGAAGAGTTATCCAAGAACCAAGGACCACTTGTGGAGAGCTTCAGGAAGACCTGGAATTAGCAGGTACAATTGTTTCAAAGAAAACAATAAATAATGCACTCAACCGCCATGGCCTATATGCACTCTCACCACACAAGATCCTTTGCTGAAGAAAAAACTTGTTGAAGCTCGTTTCAAGTTTTCTGCACAACATTTGGACAAGCCGGTGAAATACTGGGAGAACATAGTGTCGTCAGATGAGAGCAAAATTTTACTTTTTGGATGCCATAATACACACCATGTTTGGATGAAACATGGCACTGCACATCACCCCAAAAACACCATACCAAAAGTGAAATTTGGAGGTGGGAACATCATGGTGTGGTTTCTGCACACGGTACTGGCATACTGCATGCCATTGAAGGAAGGATGAATGGAAAACTGTACCGAGACATTCTTGATAAAAAAAATCTGCTGCCATCTACCAGGATACTGAAGATGAAATGAGGGTGGACATTTCAACAAGACAATGATCCAAAACACACAGCCACGGACACTCTCAATTGGTTTCAGAGAAAGAAAATAAAGCTGCTAGAATTGCCCAGCCAATCATCTGACTTGAATCCAATTGAAAATCTATGGAAAGAACTAAAGATCAGAGATCATAGAAGAAGCCCACAGAACCTTCAAGATGTGAAGACTATTTGCGTTGAAGAATGGGGCAAAATCACACCTGAGCAATGCATACGACTAGTTTCTTTATACAGGAGGCATCTTGAAGCTGGCATTACCAACAAAGACTTTTGTACAAAGTATTAAATAAATTTCAGGAAGCGTGTTCAATACTTTTTCTCTGTGTCATTTCACATTATTACACAAAACTTAAATTATGGACATCTATGGTTTGATTTCTTAGCATGTGTGGATTGCAAGGGTTGTTGCTGATATTTGGTGTAAATTTCATTACAATTTTCTAAAATCTTTGTAGTTATTAGCTTGGGTGGGAAACTTAAGCAGAAACGCAGCTACTTTTTACTAGTCTTTTGACTCGACTTAACTAAATGTATTAGTTCACTCTAGTCACTTTTGGTGAGCCATTAGCACCCAGAACAGTTGTTTGCTGTTTGCAGTTGCTACAGAAACGTCTTGCAAGTGAATATCAAAAATATTTAAATATAACACTTTATGTTATAGATTATTAATACTCTTTGGTATATTGCAATATATCTATACAATGTGTTTGGATCCTTTTATATCTGTGTCTTATATAAATAACAATTTACACTCTTTGTAATTTTTTTTTTAATATAAATCATGATGTAACTCACAGTTTGTATACAATGGTTTACGGAATGGTTTTCCCTTAGAGAAGATGAAGGCCAAGATTACCAGATGTACAGCAGTGAGTAGCCACAGGGATGAGTTCTCAAAACTTTCATAATTCTTCTTAGTTCTTTTTTCGATTAACTCAAATGTAAGATTTTGGTTTAAGCTTGTGTTTCCTGGATAACAGGCGCTGAAAATAATAGAAATAACAGGCATTATTTTAGAACAGAGATGTTTAGTTGGAATGTAACTTACTTCTACCTAGTTGACCTTTGTAATTGAGTTTGGCAAATATATATTGTTTTTGAAAACTATAACAGCTTATAAAACATAGATGAATGGAATATCTTAAATAAAAAACACATATTTAGACAGCACTGAAATAAAAATGATTTCAATCACCTAATTTTCTGCTTAGCAGTTTATTATGTTATAATATTTCATACATCTTTACGCCATCTGAGAGCTTAGCCTTAAACAATAGATTCCAAAAAGGACAAATTTAATCATTCTATAATATTTACAATAATTATGACTCTGATACAATTAAAATTATCCACAGTTAGAATTTCAGTACTGAACCAATGGTCCCGTTATTCTACAGACACCAGTTATTCCACTGGAATAACGGGAATCGATACAGGCAGACCATTGGTTCAGTTGGACCTAATCAGGGATGTACTACTACTACTATGATAACTGTGGATAACATTGAGCTTTGCTGGACCAAAGACTTTACCTGATTTTAATCAGGAACCAATACAGATTGGAGCTTTAGGTATTAGGTTTGCACTAGGCACAGCCTTGATCCATGAACTATACTTTAGGGCCCTATCTCGCCTTTACAGAGGTAGCAATCACTAACTGGAGATTGTATACCTAGCCTGGTTAAGACCTGCAGATAGAGGCACATACAGACTTATCCAGTTTGTCTATCAATGTTTATCATCGTTGGCTCAACAATTGAGTGCCTATCCTTCTTCTCCAGCTTGAACCACACTTCCTGGGGGAGTCTCAGTAGCCACTCTCCATGATGCAGATACCCATTCCAACATGGAATTGTTATTAGAAACCAGCCCTGCTGAGGCCACAATACCATAGGAACCAGGCTGGGTTTATAATAGCGTTCTGAGGTTGAGATCTGCTAATCTTCTGCAGGCATTGATGCTAGTGGACTTGACAAAAGCAGGAGGACATTGGGCTTGATCCCTTTGCATTAACGGAGTGAATGGTGTGACTCAGTGGCCAAGACAGCGCTGCAGAGAAATGGTGACTATAGAACCTTAGGATAGGCTCTCTGTGTGGTAAATACAGGTATCTATTTTTTATATAAAATGAATGTACATTTGGATTTTTCTAGTTGTTGTTGTCCAAGTTTCCAAACTCATGGAAATATTGGGTACTCTCAGTTAGCACATAAGGTGGCCTCAGGCTGACCATCTAGCACTGAGTGGAAAAAAGAGCTAAACATAAGCCCAGTATCTTCACATGCCCCTTTAATTAATTTGAATATTTAAATTTTTCTCCTGCAATACTGCTAACTTAAATGTTTTTTGTGTGCCTACCACTATGAATTGTGCCTAGATGGGGCAGAACATAATTCTTTGAAAATAGCACCCAAGACCTGATTACCAACATATTTAGGAAGCTCTATAAATGTGGCCATTTAACATAACTGAAAAAGTGCTTAGGTTTTACCACTTGAAGTTCATTAAAATAGCTCTTCTGCACAAGTTTTTGCTTGTGGGTGCAGTTTCAGGGACATTGCTGCATCTAACCTGCCTTCAGCATTGTCCAATGCACCCGGTGGTAGTCAGCATATCGATGCTGACTACCCTGACAATACTTACTCCGATGCGATGACCCCGAACGGCTACTTCACGTCCTGGCTCCAAGACGACAGCTGTGACCGGCGACTGCCAGGGATCGTGACCAATGAAGAATCCGGCCACTCTGCATGACATCACTGCCGACCGCGACGGTCTTCGCCTTGCTGTTAAGGTGGAAATGTAAGTATGCACCCATAGACAATGTACTTTGCTTAGCATTGTACATTGTTTATGGCCGCATACTTCCATTTTCACATTAACTGCAAGGAGAAGAGCGTCGCAGTCGGCAGTGCCATCATGCAGAGTGGCCGGATTCTTCATTCGCCGCGATCCCTGGCAGTCACAGGTCACAGCAGTCGTCCTGGAGCCAGGTCGTAAAGTAGCCATTCGGGGTCGCCGCTTAGGGGTAAGTATTATCAGAATAATGGCAGTCATTATTCTGTACCCCACCCATATACAAAAGTAGCATGATACATTTAGACTGAAGGTATGACAGCAATGCTCAACAGGGATTCGCTGATCAGGAACTGAGGAACAATGGAACTCACGACAGGAATTAACATAAATGGAAAAAGGTATTTTGGAAGATTATGTAGAGAGGGTTTATAGACCTAGCAAGACTGATATATTAACCAATTAAAGAAATCAGATCCCGAAAAGACAGGTCAAGAGCAGGCAGTGATATAGGTGGGTTTAAAACACGCAGTAGTTAATCAATCAGGTGTGAATAGAAGGAGTCAAATTACAGCATAAACAGGATGAAGACAGAACAAAGGATATCAGACTCTTATTATCCAAACCACTACTGGAAAACCGACATCCTGGTCTCCATGTGCTCTAAGTCTATTACAGATGCTTTTCACCTCAGGACTACCCTCATGTGCCGGGTGCCCCCCGGACATGGAATAGTGTGACATAATAGAGTGGGGCAAACTGAGGAGTACAGGACCAGAACACAGAAATAACATAAGGTGCCAAGAAAATCAGATCATATTCTTGAGAGACTGCAGCAATTATCCACGATTTCATATGTCATGTGATTTTATTGTTCTATTTAATATAGTTTGTTTAGAATATAGGTGGGACAGGAATACATTGGGATAAAGATTTCAAAACAGGAGTTGAGGAGGTCAAACACTTTTTGGCCTGCACTTTATATAAAGTTCATTAACAGGCCAAACTCATAGAGATGTGGTATGGCCAAAATACATGATAATACAAAATTATTAACAGTTGATTATATAGTGCACTTTATTTTTTCAATATTTTCATACTGATCTCCCTTATTTTTGATATGTACAATATCTATAAATTAAAAGCATAAGTACAACTTTTATGAGTGACTTATTTCTATGATGCCGTTGTCTGTGCAGCGCATGTCATATACCAATTAATGGTCTTGGTCTGTAGATTTGAAGAAAAATATTGTTGTTGTAATCAGTTGCATTGTTTTCAAGTAATTTCGCAAAACAACCACCCTCATCTGCAACAATGTATTACCATTGTTCTCTGGAAAATGTGACAAACACCCGTGCACCAGCTGATTGCTCTGGAAACTGTGAGAGTTAGTGAACTCTCCCTGTGCACCTACTGGATGATCTGCAATATGTGACCTGCTGGGTGGTCTAGAAACTGTGACCGTTATTTGCAGCCCTGCTGGGTGACCTGGAACATGTGACCTGCTGGGTGGTCTACAAACTGTGACAGTTATTTGCAACCACATATCAGTGTGTCTTGCGATGACCATGACCAGCAATGTAACGTCAATGGAAGAAGTTACACATATATTGCAGTGTATGAAGAAAGTTTTTAGTTCCTTTTATGTAGTTATTGATGACATAGTTATTTATTCATTATAATCCATTGTTAAAATTTCTACATGTAATGTAGTGTATAAAAAGTTATTGAATTCTGTTAATAAAGTAATTTAGTTATTACATTTCAGTTTAATTTAAGGTGGTTACTGCTGGGTTTCTCTAGTTTGAATTATTTTTTTAATTATTAATTGAATTCTGAATAATAGAACAATCAACATATGTATATAGCTGGGTTTAAAACAGACAGTGGAGTGGCTTTCAATGTGATGCAGATTATATTTTTCTCATCATGTTTAATTAAGGAACATTTGTTTCCTGAACAAGGATGAGGTTTTTTTCCATCAGTGCATGAACTGCATTAGTAATGAATGAATTGGATTAATAAATTGAGATGTTATAACATGTTTCCATTATTGGATTCTCAATAAAAATAAATTATTATTTTAACAATTATAGTGTTTTGCAATTTGTCTATATCACACATCTTTAAGATCTCCGGCTTTAGTTTTCCATAATTTTTGGGTACCCTTCCATTGCTTGCTTAGATAATTCCTACCCATGTTGATATAAGTTATAACATTGTATAAATCCCTGTTTTCAGCAACAACAAAAACAGAACAGGTAGATTCAGGTCTACCAATTCAGGCACAACAAGATATATAAGACATAGTCAAAAACAAAGGCGGAAGGCACAAAGCCACAGGTTAGGACAATGACTGAGACAAGAATGCAAAGCAGGGCTGGACACACATGGCCAAGTCACAAAATGCTCCAACAACCTTCAATGCACTAGCAGGCTTTATATACTCTTGGAGGTTGCTGGGAACTCATTTCAGCTGGACTCATTAGGGAAAAGAAGACAGAAAAAATAGAGAGACAAGACACACAAGAAGGGAACATGAAGCAAGACATACCACATCACCTGTTCTAATAGCCTATAGGCTGAGGAGCAGGCACTGAAGGGCAGAGGTCCTGAATTCAAAACCCCAGGAGAACTTTACACTGATCATCAACAACCACAATGATCCAGCAGTTCATAATAATACTTATTACTAGTTTGGCACGTATGTCCATTTTGCTCACCGTGGAAGGCTCAGAACTGTGATTGTTGTTCTAAATGAATCCATAATGCAGGAAATGCTCTGCTTCCTTATCTCTATATTATTGGAATGTAATAGCATTGATACTCTAAAACATGAATGATAGATCATAGGCCAAGCTAAACTACCACCATCATTATTGACATTTGTTGCTAGCTTTATATGTTTCAACTATAACTCCATATATATTATATTTTAACTCCATTATATGTTAAATTTCTAGCTGCGGTTTCATAATTGCCCTATGTATTTGATCTCCAATCTCAGTACACTTATTGCCAATCGCTTCCATTAATGATCTGGTCAAAGAGTTACCTATAAACATCATCCCTGCTGTACCATGGCTGCTGCTGGACTATGAGAAATGCATATGTCTGCATGGCTATCGTAAACAGAACATTGTAGACAACTGAAAACAGCATAGATGGAGAAATCAGTTGTCCTGGAGGTCTGTATGGTGCCAGTTTTTGGTATGCAGGTGTGGAGCTCACTGGAAGAGAAGATGGAATAAACAGTGATTAGAAACTATGTGAGTTGTATACTTATACAATTGATTATTAAAACTTCTGGGTGACAGAAGTTTTTTGCTGCATACACTTTGATAATTGCACAAAGAAGTGCATCACTTCTAGGTACTCTTTTCCCATAAGCCTCATAATAAAATTAAATTAGCAGTTATACAAAAAATTAAAGGAACGAGTTGAAAGAGAGCTGCCAATGGGATTTAAATCAGATATTCTCTCAGTGTCACCCATCAAATGAATCAATTTTAATAAATGCTGTTTTTTGTAGTAGCATTTTTACTCACTTGTTAAGAAAATTACAAACAGAATTGCAAAATCATGGACCAGAAATTGATTATTCCCAAAGATGTTTCGTTGCTAGAAGACATAGAATATATTAAATTGTTGTTACTTATTGTACAATAAGCATTCTTAACAGTTACTGAATTGCAGCTCTTATCATGATGTTATGTTTTTTTGTTTCACTGAGGTGTAGAGTAGGTCTGGCTATATCACTAGGTGCCTTTAGGGGGCGCATAAAATTCTGAACAAGTAACACTGTCACTCATCCAGTGTTATCAATTTAACTACGGCCAAGGCGTAGAATTCTGACATGGAAGAGCAGCAGCCGGAAGCTTCTTAACTGTAGAGTTGCTGGCTGCTACTCCTCCATATTAGTGAGTGTGACTGGGAGTTTTGTGCTGCGGATAATGTCACAGCCCAGCATCATATTCCTAGTCTGACACAAAGTAGCTGAGAATACTGGCCACACACCCACACAGGGTAAGAAGTGAGGGAGGCCAGGGGACCAGTGGCTGAGGGGGGCACCCAAGGGGGATGGCATGCCAGGGCACCCATGGCGCTTCCACTGGTCCTGGGAGACAGACATAACAAATATTATTCCTACCAGAACTATATAAATGCAATGAAAAAAACAGCTTGCTAAGTGCAAAGACATAGTAAAAGTCTTACCCAGTATAACAGCAATGTATTGATATATTCAATTAATCCAAACATAGCCATGTATTTAAACATGCAGAAAGATGTGACTAGGGCAGCTCGTCCTTCCCTGTTTAAACAAACAAATAAAAATAGTATTCATTCTAGTGTTATTTAATACCCCACTGTTGTCAAGCTAAAGAACAATCTGAAAACAGAGTAGAAGAGGAAGTTAAGGGATGGAACTTGTTGGGAACTGTAGAAGAACTGGTGAGGAAAGAGTGAGAGAGCTGGAAAAAGCCAACAGCTTGAGAGCCATAGCAAACCAGGAAAATGTTTAAAGAAACAGAGAAAGAATGTGAGAACAAGTGAAGCAGTGAACAGAATACTAAAGATTGCTACAGTAAAATGGGCAAGTGTCAAAGCAAGCCAGAGAAGTGCACAAGTGAAAGAACTCAGCAGCAGCAAGTGAAATTGGTGAATTCAGCAAATAAAACATCAAAGAGAGAACTGCACCTAAAAGTGAGTACCATGGTGTTGAGAGTGTGCATGACACTTTGCATGCAAACTAACAAGCAATTTACAGCATAGAGAAAGCCATGGATTATCACAGTGCAATTTCACGCAAAATACAGCACGTATCGTCTTTCCTTAATAAGTAAGGTCCAGTATATAATCCAACTGTCCTGATTTAGGCAGTGCAGCCCCAATATAAGGGATTGTCCCACTGTATTGAAAGTCTAGACTTTTGTCTCAATTGCTGGGAAGTATCACCATGTTAAACAGGTGTCCCGCTCTACTGCCATTGCCTGATATTGGTGCAAGTGGCATTTCACAGATGTTTTCAGAGGAGAGAGGTTGGGGGCAGCATAGGTTAGGGGCACCTCAATGCTGCAGTCATGCAGCATTTGTGTGTGCATCGCCAACCTGTGGCAGTCCACATAGCATGTCCTGCTTCTCCAGGATTTTCATATGTCTCTGTAAGCTTCACTGTATGGACACCTGGGCGGCAGCCTAAAATCTCAGTTCTTTTCCAAAATGGTTTGGTTGTTTCAATGCTGAAGATTGAAGTTTTCTTGCTCGATCTTTCCACCCATGTCAAAAGCAGTCAACTGTGATCCTATACAAGTGCATGTGCGATGACTGCACATGGGCAAACCTCTCCCATCCGATATTTTAGCACACATCATAAACTGGCGATCAAACACACACTTAAAAAGGTGCTGGCTGACGACAAACAAATCAGTTGAATTAACCAGCTTTTCAAGTCCAGAATTCCTGTTTAACTCTCCTTCTGATTGTTTATCTGTGTTTTTGGCGTTGGATGACTACTCTTCTGGCTCTTTAACCTTTGGCTTTGGAAGACTACCCCTCTCACTACTGATCACTGTCTACCCCTTTGACAATTCTACTGGTTGATGTTCAACAATCCATTTCAGGAAATGATCCTTGTATATACAAACATGTACTGAGACTGTTGATTTAGACTGTTAATAAATATGTTCCTGCTATTGAAATTCACTGGTTTCTCATATTATTACAAAGAGTTCAAGACCTTACACCTCCACTATAATACCTCTCCTTACCTCCACCCTCACTTCTGAAGTAAAACACTCCCCTCTCATCTCTCTAGTAACACATCCACCATCACCTCTCTGGTAACCCACATCCCCTCACCTCCATAGTAACATCTCCATCTCCTCTCTAGTGACACATTTACCTAATTTCCCCTGCAGCCATACATCTCTCCATTGTGGCAACACATTCCCACCTCCACTTCCTGTACCAATTATTCCAAAAACATACCTACCTGTCTTTCATGCTCCAGGAAAGGGACACTTAGTCTTGCTCCCGAGACTAAGTTCACCAGTAGCACAGGGACAGTCTGGCAGTGAATCAGACTTAAGCTCATTCTATCGAATTTGCTACAAATTAACCTCACTGGGGTTAATTTGCCAAGTCTCACTGTAGCTGTGAGGGGAAGCTTCTTGGCTCTCCCTCTATCTGTCCTGTACCTGACAGGCCAGTCTTATAGATCGCTGGAGTAGAGGCACTACAGTTTAGGGTAGTGATGATGCCAACAACATTTGTGTCCAAATAATCTTATTTTTCTCTACAGAAATGTGCTCAAAATGTAAAGTATTTATTTCAGTAAAACAAAAAAGTTCTTTTTTTGTCTTGTCTTAAGCTTTCCCCCACTTTTTACAGAATATACTGGAAAATAAATGTCTATTTTAAAATATTTACTTAGTTTATCATTGGCATTTTCCTGATAAAAAGAACATTTCAAAATAAGATGTAAAAGAATGCTTTATACAAATATATGATACTTTGGTGTTCTGCCTTATTGGAGAATACCCTCAATAACTGAGACACGGTATGCTATGTGTGTTTAGATAAGACATTGCTTACTTGAGTAATTCTGGGACACACTGAATATTTGTGATGTGAGAATTAAAAGGTGCAGCCACAGAGGCCTCTTGTACGGACAATGAAATCCCAGCATTGGCCATTTTCAGAGCCTGAAAGTAAAGCTTAAGGGTTATTTATATCCCAAGTCACAAACACCATCAGTAAATCACATTCCTACTGAGCTATATAACATGTGAAGGTCTACATTGATGTTATAGGGCAACGCTATTCAACTAGTTAACCCTTAAGAGTTAGTATCCTGAAAACAATTTCTCAGTTACACAATTTTGAAAACTCACTGCTGATGACTGTACGACTGATATATTAGGTATGAAAAAAATAGGTACATACAGTGTTATACATTTTTACCATAATGATGCACTTTCTCATGAAATTATTTTACATGTACTTTAGCATTTGAATACAAGTTATTATGAATCACAGCTAATCAAACAGAGCTGCAAACACAATAACACACATTAATATATAGGCTTAGAAGGAAGGCTGACAACTTCTGGGCTGAGAGGGGAGCAACCAAAAGTAAGAGACAAGGCTCTTTAAGCAGTGAGCCCCAACTGAAAAATGGGCATGAAAAAAACATGTTGCTAGTGGTTTGTCTAATATGAACATGGACTTATACAGCCAATTAAATATATGAAACCCTGTTAAATCAAAGAGCATTTTAGTGACTGATGCAATACTAGTCTAGTAACCACTATGCAATACAAAGAGAATCTTAGTGACTGATATACAGGGCCACTATAAAATTGACCTCTAAGTCTCTGTGGCTTTACAATAGAGATCCTATCTATATCTCTGGTCTTGGCACAATGCAGGCCACAGATCTCTGGTGGTAACACAATGCACTCCAAAATAGTATACCATCTCTTTGCGCACTGGAAAGAAAGCTTAGCTGTTTCTGGAATCCATCATGATTAGCACTAGGCATGGGATGCCAAAGGAGTACAAAATACCTGGGCCCAGACTTGATGGGTCCAGCAGTGGCAGATTATAATAGGGGTAGATGGAGCTGTAAGGGGCTGCAGCCCTATCCACTCTAACAATGCCCTAGGAATTTGCAGAGACAAATTATAGCTGCAAACTAATCAGCCCAGTACCTGGCTGCAAAACAGAGCAGGTGGCTGCATGGACCAATAGTACAGTATGCTGCTTCCTATTAGTCTGTGCAGTCACACACCCCTTTGCCAGTGCTTAATACAGCAACACAGGAACCCTGGGAAAAACTGCCTAAGAGTGCAGTTGCCATTCATTTGCTTAGAAAGACTACCACTCTGACTCTTTATCCTTGTCTACCCTTTGGATTATTCTAGCAGCTGACATTTAACAATCAATTTCAAGAAACCATCCTTGTATATAAAAATACTGAGTCTTTAATTTAACTATTGTGCAAGACTATTAATATATAGCCTGCTATTGGAATTCACTGGTCATATTGTCACAAAGTGTTCTCCTTGACCTTACAAATTCCCTAGAACACCCACTCTCACCTTTGTAGTCAGGACCACCCTATATTGTGATTGGTGAACAACTGAAGCTATCCCCCAATCAGAGTGCTGGGGACTGTCTACTGGCAATGGCAGCTTCCAACATAGCCAGTAGACAGCTGCATTAGTGTAATACATAATTTCCTGGGTGAGCAGGGAACTTCACCTGGAATTGAGTGACAAGGAAAGACTGTGAGTTAGAAGGGTGCAGGGGAATACCCCTTTACCACAATTGCCAGCTGCTTTTACAAGCACAGGTTAATAATTATCCTTACTAATTTCTACTAATTATCGGTCAAGAAACAGCTAGTTTAGTCTATGTTTCTTTCCATAAATGACTATACAACCAATGTGCTAATTCATATCATTGTATATTGGATATGCTTTACCACAAAGCTCTGATCTTTATCACTGGTTTATCCTTCTCCACCCAACACTGAACTTCAGCCGTAGGATTGATCACCGTACACTACAGACAAAATGCAAATACAGCTCTCTGGACATACAGAGCTATCAGAGGCAAACGTCTGCAGTATAATGTTGATTGTCTGTCTACTAATATTTCTGAAACTTTTGCTCTTGAAAGCGGTTTACTGATTTTTCTGAAAATGTGCAATATTTTAATGCAGTGTGTTATACTCAAGCTAATTACTAGTCATATAAAACTGTAAATATGGGTTTCTGAATTGATATATATTACTAGTATGAAATGGCTCAGATGATCTCTATGTCCAGCCAAGGAATAAAATATGAAAAACTGAATCTAAATGAATGTAGCCCCTTGATTCTGTTAAACTCTTCTATTTTCCCCAGGAGGTGTTAACAGATAACAGGGCCCAGACACTGGTTCCTGATGAGTTCAGAAATATCATTTATGAACCAGATCGCAAAATTTGAAGTCTTTGAAACATCTCTCTAAGGGCAGTGAAATGCAACAAACATCTGGAATATCTTAACCCAGCTGCCTGGCTTAGCAGTCAAGATGTCTAAGTGTTAATGACAAACTGGTGAAATAAGGACACAAGTTGGTTATGCAAATGAAGGCAAATTTATGAGCTGTTGTGTGAAAGTAGAAATATCTATGTAAGCCATTCTGGCAAGAAGTTCAGACAAGATAAATAAAACCTGCACTGAAAGGTGTTTGTACATAGGTCATAAACCCCTAATTTTCATTTACACAGTCTTTCTAGTTTGGATGTCAAAGGAAGGGTGGCGCAAAATTTTTCAGTGGTATGGTCTCACAATTGGGGGCGTGGCTCTACGCCATTGGGGCGTGGCTAGCACAATAAAATCACTAGGTCCTGAATTCCACGGAGCGTGACATTTGTACAAGCACTCCTGACTTTCAGGACATCTAGCACCCTTGTGTAGTATAGGAAGAATGCAGTGTGTACAGAAAGAGTTCAGTCTTGGCCTGCGCCCACTGGGCTCACCAAAACACTCACCAAATATTGGCATTGTCCCTACTAGAATCACAACATTTCACATACTATGCTGCTCTGTCCTACCTGTTCTTCTCACTTTTACCTCATGTGGCTGCTGGTTTCTTTAGTTGCGGCTTGTCTGGATCCCGGAGTGTTGGAGGACCTATTTGGAAAAAAAAATGGCTACATTTAGAAAATTACAGCCAGCCCCACCGTTAAATCAATAACATTCATGATTAATAATTAGGCCTTCCTCCAGCCCCAACATTAAAATAGTATTCCCATTACCCCGCAAACAAAATAGCAGCCATTAATTAGCCACCATCTACCTCACACACACTACATTGCCAAAAGCTGCGTGCCATCACACACACATTACTGTGCCCCTTTATCATCACCACGCTATGCCCCCTTATGATCACACTGCGCCCTCCATGCTGCCTTTGCCCCTTTCTTTAACCCCCTATGCCATGCTGCTTGTCCCTCATTTTTTAACCCCTCTGTGCCATGCTGCTTGTCCCTCTTTTCTTGAACCCCCTGTGCAATGCTGCTATTGTCCCTCCTTTCTTTAACCACCTGTGCCATGCTGCTTGTCTTGTCCCTCTTTTCTTTAACCCCTCTGTGTCATGCTGCTATTGTCCCTCTTTTTTTAACCCCTCTGTGTCATGCTGCTATTGTCCCTCTTTTTTTAACCCCTCTGTGTCATGCTGCTATTGTCCCTCTTTTTTTAACCCCTCTGTGTCATGCTGCTATTGTCCCTCTCTTTTTAACCCCCCTGTGTCATGCTGCTATTGCGCCCCCCCCCCCCCCCCCGTTTTCCTCCCTTCACTTACCTTTACTTCTCTCTTCCTCCCTGTCTTCTCTGCTGCTCTGCACTCCATTGCTCCAGACTGACTGAATGCTGGGCATGACATGATGATTTCACACCCGGCATTCAGTCAGTCTGGAGTAATGGAGCACAGAGCAGCAGTGAGGAGGGACGCCGGCGCCGCAATCTCGTGAGTATGTTTTGGTTTTTTTTAACTACCCTGCTCCCCCCACCAACGACCGAGCCCCCCCTCCCGAAAAAGAAAGAAAAAAAATAAAAAGAAAGAAAAAAAAAATTAGTTTTTAAATAAAAATAAAATAAATAATTGTCGGCATGCCCGGGCCCAGGTAATTAGTACCCGCTCCCCCCCCCCCCCCCTCTCGGCGGCCCTGCCTGCAGCATGTTAAAATGTCTTGTGAATCTAACATGGACTCGCTTTCGGAAAGTCAATGTTATATTGAAGAGTGTCCCTTTATTCTGCTTCTCCCAGGAAACAGAATCTTGATCATTCGTAAGTTTATCATTTCTGTGTTTTTCCTTTTTATTTTTAAAAGATACTATTGCAATATCTTCATCATCATTTATTTATAGAGTGCCAGCAAATTCCATAGCGCTTTACAAATATATGTTTGTATGTCATTTGTTAACTGTTTTATCTTAAGCACTGAAGATTTACTTTCCATATTAAATCACACTTATGTTCAGGTCTCTGTGTACTTACGAAATCATGTGTCAAACAGCTTGGTTTCAAAAACGCTACATATTTGAGACAGGGGAGATCATTTTGGCTTATGATAACTCTGAGGAGAGTAAATGGTGATAGATTAGTTTTAACTTTTGAGGGAGAACCGAAGGTTTCCTGAGTAAGAGTGTCAGCTCTTCTTAAAAACTTTGGTGGTGGCATAATTGGTGAGACAGAAAGATAGTGTGCAGCATAGTGAGAAAAAATATTAATGTTTTTAAATAGACCAGGTGGTTATTTTTGATTACCCCTTAGTCACACAAACATCACAGAGGCTCAAGTGAGTCCTGGATCGTGACATAGTGTTTCCCAAATCCAGTCCTCAGAGAGCCCTAACGGTGCATGTTTTCCATACCCAGTCCTCAGGGAACCCTAACTGTGCAGGTTTTCCATATCCAGTCCTCAGGGAGCCCTAACAGTGCATGTTTTCCTTATCCAGTCCTCGGGGAACCCTAACTGTGCAGGTTTTCCATATCCAGTCCTCAGGGAGCCCTAACAGTGCATGTTTTCCTTATCCAGTCCTCAGGGAACCCTAACTGTGCAGGTTTTACATATCCAGTCCTCAGGGAGCCATAACAGTGCATGTTTTCCTTATCCATTCCTCAGGTAACCCTAAACAGTGCATGTTTTCCATATCCAGTCCTCAGGGAGCCCTAACAGTGCATGTTTTCCATATCCAGTCTTCAGGTAACCCTAACTGTGCAGGTTTTCCATATCCAGTCCTCAGGTAACCCTAACTGTGCAGGTTTTCCATATCCAGTCCTCAGGGACCCCTAACTGTGTAGGTTTTTCAAGTAACAAATTAAATACTTAGTACCACCTGTAGGTCTGTTACAATGTGTCAGTCAGTAATGAATACACCTGTGCTCCAGCAAGGAGATATGAAAAACATGCACTGTTAGGGCTCCCTTAGTACTAGATTTGTGAAAGCCCGCCCTAATGCATTTTGGTAGAGGTGCCATAATATTCGTATCACCATTACTCTGGAATGTGCAACAGAAAAGACTGAAACTGAGGTCCCCTGTTAATATTAAATTGTTTAAGCCAGTATACTTAAAATACATTACGGAAGTCCGCAATCACTTTCAATGATCTTAGTTTATCTCAATCCACTTCTACAACCTCCCAACCTCCTTTCTTCTTGCATCAGTGAATAACTTGTTCCTGAGTCACCCTCCCTTACTATTCCTTGCATACTATCAAAATCTTCCATACTTCTCTCCCTATTATTATTCCAGTTCCAGACACTCCCACTCTTTCCGAACTAGTTCCCAGCTCTCCTGACACACATTTCTCCTTTGGTGATTTTTAAACTGACTATGTGTATCTCTTGGTTTGCAGCATCCACTTTAATTAGTTTCCTTGCTGGACCATAATGCTTTTACTTTACAGTAATACTAAACCATGTGTGCCATTGTGTTTGCTAGACATCGTTATACATACCCTATGGACTGTCTTTTACCTGAGCTCAAATGTATTTGTATTTATCATTTCTATTGCAGTATGTTAATATAGTGTATGGGAGGAATTCAATAGTAATAGTGCGCAGACAGCGTTACTTTTGGCAGTAATGCGGTCTACGCAGTATTACCAATATTACGGTAATAGTCCGCACTATTACCGTTAATACGGTAATCTTTAATGCTGGTTTTTGCTCGCAGCTCAGGGAGCCGGGAGCAGAAGTCAGGGTTAAAATTATCGTAATAACGGTGATAGAATTAACGCCACATTGAGTGCGGACACATTGAATTTAGAGATGAGCGCACTCGGATTTCTGAAATCCGAGCCCACCCGAACGTTGCCGATCCGAGTCGGATCCGAGACAGATCCTGGTATTGGCGCCAAATTCAAATCTGAAACTGAGGCTCTGACTCATAATCCCGTTGTCAGATCTCGCGATACTCGGATCCTATAAATTCCCCGCTAGTCGCCGCCATCTTCACTCGCGCATTGATCAGGGTAGAGGGAGGGTGTGTTAGGTGGTCCTCTGTCCTGGTAGATCTCGTGCTGTGCTGTTTAGTTCTGTGCTGTGCTGTTTAGTTCTGTGCTGTGCTGTGCTGTGCTGTGTTCTGCAGTATCAGTCCAGTGGTGCTGTGTGCTGTGCTCTGTCCTTCTGAGGTCAGTGGTGCTGCTGGGTCCTGTGCTGTGTCCTGTTCAGTCCAGTGGTGCTGTGTCCTGTGCTCTGTGCTTCTAAGGGCATAGTTATTTCCCCAATATTCCCCTGTGTTTAAAAAAATAAAAAAAAGTTATTTAAAAAAATACCAAAAACTAATTTAATTTTTTTTTAATTACCACAAAATTTGCACAACCAATCCTGCAGTATAAGCCCATTGGTACTGCAATATTACCAAGTTCACACATTCAGCAGTAAAAGTCCAGTGGTACTGCAATATTACCAAGTTCACACATTCTGCAGTATCAGTCCAGTGGTGCTGTGTCCTGTGCTCTGTCCTGCTGAGTTCCGTAGTGCTGCTGGGTCCTGTGCTGTGTCCTGTTCAGTCCAGTGGTGCTGTGTCCTGTGCTCTGTGCTTCTAAGGGCATAGTTATTTCCCCATTATTCCCAAGTTTTTAAAAAATAAAAAAAAAATTATAAAAAATATTAAAATAAAATTTTTTTAAAAAAAGTAATTAAAACCAAATTTGCAAAACCAATCCAGCAGTATAAGTCCATTGGTACTGCAATATTACCAAGTTCACACATTCTGCAGTATCTTGTGCTACATATAATGGAGACCAAAAATTTGGAGGATAAAGTAGGGAAAGATCAAGACCCACTTCCTCCTAATGCTGAAGCTGCTGCCACTAGTCATGACATAGACGATGAAATGCCATCAACGTCATCTGAGGAGAAACGTAAAGTTGCCAATATGCCATTTACGACACGGAGTGGCAAGGAACGGCTTAGGCCCTGGCCCGTGTTCATGACTAGTGGTTCAGCTTCACCCACGGCTCTTATGACTCCTCCTCCTCCCCCCCCCCTCCAAAAAATTGAAGAGAGTTATGCTGTCAGCAACAAAACAGCAAACAACTCTGCCTTCTAAAGAGAAATTATCACAAATCCTCAAGGCAAGTCCAAGGGTGTTGGTGGTTGTCAAGCCTGACCTTCCCATCACTGTACGGGAAGAGGTGGCTCGGGAGGAGCCTATTAATGATGTAGCTGGCGCTGTGGAGGAACTTGATGATGAGGATGGTGATGTGGTTATTGTAAATGAGGCACCAGGGGGGGAAACAGCTGATGTCCATGGGATGAAAAAGCCCATCGTCATGCCTGGTCAGAAGACCAAAAAATGCACCTCTTCGGTCTGGAGTTATTTTTATCCAAATCCAGACAACCAATGTATGGCCATATGTAGCTTATGTAAAGCTCAAATAAGCAGGGGTAAGGATCTTGCCCACCTAGGAACATCCTCCCTTATACGTCACCTGAATAACCTTCATAGTTCAGTGGTTAGTTCAGGAACTGGGGCTAGGACCCTCATCGGTACAGGGACACCTAAATCTCGTGGTCCAGTTGGATACACACCAGCAACACCCTCCTCGTCAACTTCCTCCACAATCTCCATCAGATTCAGTCCTGCAGCCCAAGTCAGCAGCCAGACTGAGTCCTCCTCAATACGGGATTCATCCAAGGAATCCTGCAGCGGTACGCCTACTACTGCCACTGCTGCTGTTGCTGCTGTTAGTCGGTCATCTTCCCAGAGGGGAAGTCATAAGACCGCTAAGTCTTTCACAAAACAATTGACCGTCCAACAGTCGTTTGCCATGACCACAAAATACGATAGTAGTCACCCTATTGCAAAGCGTATAACTGCGGCTGTAACTGCAATGTTGGTGTTAGACGTGCGCCCGGTGTCCCCCATCAGTGGAGTGGGATTTAGAGGGTTGATGGAGGTATTGTGTCCCCGGTACCAAATCCCGTCGAGATTCCACTTCACTAGGCAGGCGATACCAAAAATGTACAGAGAAGTACGATCAAGTGTCCTCAGTGCTCTAAAAAATGCGGTTGTACCCACTGTCCACTTAACCACGGACATGTGGACAAGTGGTTCTGGGCAAACGAAGGACTATGTGACTGTGACAGCCCACTGGGTAGATGCATCCCCTTCCGCAGCAACAGCAACAGCTGCATCAGTAGCAGCAACTACAAAATGGCTGCTCGTGCAAAGGCAGGCAACATTGTGTATTACAGGCTTTAATAAGAGGCACAACGCTGACAACATATTAGAGAAAATGAGGGAAATTATCTCCCAGTGGCTTACCCCACTTAGACTCTCATGGGGATTTGTGGTGTCAGACAATGCCAGTAACATTGTGCAAGCATTAAATATGGGCAATTTCCAGCACGTCCCATGTTTTGCCCACACCATTAATTTGGTGGTGCAGCATTACCTCAAGAGTGACAGGGGTGTGCAGGAGATGCTTGCGGTGGCGCGCAAAATTGCTGGACACTTTCGGCATTCAGCCAGTGCCTACCGCAGACTAGAGGCACATCAAAAAAGCATGAACCTGCCCTGCCATCGCCTCAAACAAGAGGTTGTGACGCGCTGGAACTACACCCTCTATATGCTGCAGAGGATGGAGGAGCAGCAAAAGGCCATTCAGGCCTACACAGCCACCTACGACATAGGCAAAGGAGTGGGGATGCGCCTCAGTCAAGCGCAGTGGAGACTGATTTCCGTGTTGTGCAAGGTTCTGTAGCCATTTGAACTTGCCACACGAGAAGTCAGTTCCGACACTGCCAGCTTGAGTCAGGTCATTCCCCTGATCAGGCTGTTGCAGAAGCAGCTGGAGAAAGTGAGGGAGGAGCTGGTAAGCCATTGCGATTACACCAAGCATGTAGCTCTTGTGGATGTAGCCCTTCGTACGCTTTGCCAGGATCCGAGGGTGGTCACTCTTTTAAAGTCAGAGGAATACATTCTGGCCACCGTGCTCGATCCTCGGTTTAAAGCGTATGTTGTGTCTCTGTTTCCGGCGGACACAAGTCTACAGCGGTGCAAAGACCTGCTGGTCAGGAGATTGTCCTCTGAAGAGGACCGTGACATGCCAACAGCTCCACCCTCATTTTCTTCCACATCTATGGCTGCGAGGAAAAAGCTCAGTTTTCCCAAAAGAGGCGCTGGCGGGGATGCTGATAACATCTGGTCCGGACTGAAGGACCTGCCAACCATTGCAGACATGTCTACTCTCGCTGCATTGGATGCTGTCACAATAGAAATAATTGTGGATGATTACTTTGCTGACACCATCCAAGTAGACATGTCAGACAGTCCATATTGTTACTGGCAGGAAAAAAAGGCAGTTTGGAAGCCCCTGTACAAACTGGCTCTATTTTACCTAAGTTGTCCCCCCTCCAGTGTGTACTCGGAAAGAGTTTTTAGTGCAGCGGGGAACCTGGTCAGTGAGCGGTGAAGGAGGTTGCTTCCTCACAACGTTGAAAAAATGATGTTTATAAAAATGAATAACCAATTCCTCAATGAAGTACAGCACTGCCCTCCAGATACTACAGAGGGACCTGTGGTTGTGGAGTCCAGCGGGGACGAATTGATAATGTGTGATGAGGAGGAAGTACACACTGTAGGGGGAGAGGAATCAGAGGTTGAGGATGAGGGTGACATCTTGCCTCAGTAGAGCCTGTTTAGTCTGCACAGGGAGAGATGAATAGCTTTTTTGGTGTGGGGGCCCAAACAAACCAATCATTTCAGCCAAAGTTGTTTGGTAGGCCCTGTCGCTGAAATGATTGGTTTGTTAAAGTGTGCATGTCCTATTTCAACAACATAAGGGTGGGTGTGAGGGCCCAAGGACAATTCCATCTTGGAACTTTTTTTTTGCATTATATGACCAATCAACAGTCGTTTGCCATGTTCAAAAAGTAAAACCAAATTTAAACAAATTCAAGAAATTAAACCAAAAGTAAAATGCCCTGTCATAATTTAAAACAAGAGGTATTGACGTGCTCTAAAACTACTGTATTGTTGTTTATATTTTATAAACACTACACTTGAAAGCTTGAGTCTTTCAATAAAAAAGTAACTGTCCATTGCACGAATATTTGCAACAGGGACAATTTTAGGGTTAAGAAAGTCAACTAATAACACTTCGACGCTGTCTGTCTTTATAAACACTACACTTGGAAGTTGGAGGAGGTATTGTGGCCCCGGCACCAAATTTACTACCGGGGCCACTCCACTGTGCAGTCCATATTTAGGTGTATCAGATATTAAACAACGGTGACAGTTGATGCCCAATTTTTTAATTATATTGTGGCCTCGGTACCAAATTGTGTACCGGGGCCACCACACTACGCAGTCCATACCCTTTTTTGGTGGAATTCTGACCCGTGGAGGGTTTTTTAATTATATTGTGGCCTCGGTACCAAATTGTGTACCGGGGCCACCACACTACGCAGTCAAGATAGATAGATGCGTATCATAGATAAAGTACATTTAGTGGTGTGGGGCAAATTGAAAAATATTCAAAATGCACTGACATTATCAAAAACAAGAGGTTGTCACACGCTGAAACTCCAACATGTATATGATGGAGAGGATGGAGGAGCAGCCGTATGTGCAGTGTAATGCAGACCTGTTGAAGGTTTTTTATATATTTTATTGTGGTGCCCAGTGCCCACTACTCTACGCAGTCCAGATACTATTTTTGGGTGTAATTCAGACCGGTTGAAGGTTTTCTATATATTTTTTATTGTGGTGCCCAGTGCCCACTACTCTACGCAGTCCAGATACTATTTTTGGGTGTAATTCAGACCTGTTGAAGGTTTTCTATATATTTTTTATTGTGGTGCCCAGTGCCCACTCCTCTACGCAGTCCAGGTACATTTATTGGTGCGAATCATACAAGTTGATGGTTTTCTTATTATATATATTGTGGTGACCCACTCCTCTACGCAGTCCAGATACATTTATTGGTGCGAATCATACAAGTTCAGGGTTTTTAATATATATTGTGGTGACCCACTCCTCTACGCAGTCCAGGTACATTATTGGTGCGAATCCTACAAGTTCAGGGTTTTTAATTTATATTGTGGAGACCCACTCTTCTACGCAGTCCAGGTACATTATTCGGTGCGATTCATACCAGTTGATGGTTTTCTTATTATATATATTGTGGTGACCCACTCCTCTACGCAGTCCAGATACATTTATTGGTGCGAATCATAAAAGTTCAGGGTTTTTAATATATATTGTGGTGACCCATTCCTCTACGCAGTCCAGGTACATTTATTGGTGCGAATCATACAAGTTCAGGGTTTTTAATATATATTGTGGTGACCCACTCCTCTACGCAGTCCAGGTACATTTATTGGTGCGAATCATACAAGTTGATGGTTTTCTTATTATATATATTGTGGTGACCCACTCCTCTACGCAGTCCAGATACATTTATTGGTGCGAATCATACAAGTTCAGGGTTTTTAATATATATTGTGGTGACCCACTCCTCTACGCAGTCCAGGTACATTTATTGCTGCGAATCATACAAGTTGATGGTTTTCTTATTATATATATTGTGGTGACCCACTCCTCTACGCAGTCCAGGTACATTTATTGGTGCGAATCATACAAGTTCAGTGTTTTTAATATATATTGTGGTGACCCACTCCTCTACGCAGTCCAGGTACATTTATTGGTGCGAATCATACAAGTTGATGGTTTTCTTATTATATATATTGTGGTGACCCACTCCTCTACGCAGTCCAGATACATTTATTGGTGCGAATCATAAAAGTTCAGGGTTTTTAATATATATTGTGGTGACCCACTCCTCTACGCAGTCCAGGTACATTTATTGGTGCGAATCATACAAGTTGATGGTTTTCTTATTATATATATTGTGGTGACCCACTCCTCTACGCAGTCCAGATACATTTATTGGTGCGAATCATACAAGTTCAGGGTTTTTAATATATATTGTGGTGACCCACTCCTCTACGCAGTCCAGATACATTTATTGGTGCGAATCATACAAGTTCAGGGTTTTTAATATATATTGTGGTGACCCACTCCTCTACGCAGTCCAGGTACATTTATTGCTGCGAATCATACAAGTTGATGGTTTTCTTATTATATATATTGTGGTGACCCACTCCTCTACGCAGTCCAGGTACATTTATTGCTGCGAATCATACAAGTTCAGGGTTTTTAATATATATTGTGGTGACCCACTCCTCTACGCAGTCCAGGTACATTTATTGGTGCGAATCATACAAGTTGATGGTTTTCTTATTATATATATTGTGGTGACCCACTCCTCTACGCAGTCCAGATACATTTATTGGTGCGAATCATACAAGTTCAGGGTTTTTAATATATATTGTGGTGACCCACTCCTCTACGCAGTCCAGGTACATTTATTGGTGCGAATCATACAAGTTCAGGGTTTTTAATATATATTGTGGTGACCCACTCCTCTACGCAGTCCAGGTACATTTATTGGTGCGAATCATACAAGTTCAGGGTTTTTAATATATATTGTGGTGACCCACTCCTCTACGCAGTCCAGGTACATTATTGGTGCGAATCCTACAAGTTGATGGTTCTCTTATTATATATATTGTGGTGACCCACTCCTCTACGCAGTCCAGATACATTTATTGGTGCGAATCATAAAAGTTCAGGGTTTTTAATATATATTGTGGTGACCCACTCCTCTACGCAGTCAAGGTACATTTATTGGTGCGAATCATACAAGTTCAGTGTTTTTAATATATATTGTGGTGACCCACTCCTCTACGCAATCCAGGTACATTTATTGGTGCGAATCATACAAGTTGATGGTTTTCTTATTATATATATTGTGGTGACCCACTCCTCTACGCAGTCCAGATACATTTATTGGTGCGAATCATACAAGTTCAGGGTTTTTAATATATATTGTGGTGACCCACTCCTCTACGCAGTCCAGGTACATTATTGGTGCGAATCCTACAAGTTCAGGGTTTTTAATTTATATTGTGGAGACCCACTCTTCTACGGAGTCCAGGTACATTATTCGGTGCGATTCATACCAGTTGATGGTTTTCTTATTATATATATTGTGGTGACCCACTCCTCTACGCAGTCCAGATACATTTATTGGTGCGAATCATAAAAGTTCAGGGTTTTTAATATATATTGTGGTGACCCACTCCTCCACGCAGTCCAGGTACATTTATTGGTGCGAATCATACAAGTTGATGGTTTTCTTATTATATATATTGTGGTGACCCACTCCTCTACGCAGTCCAGATACATTTATTGGTGCGAATCATACAAGTTCAGGGTTTTTAATATATATTGTGGTGACCCACTCCTCTACGCAGTCCAGATACATTTACTGGTGCGAATCATACAAGTTCAGGGTTTTTAATATATATTGTGGTGACCCACTCCTCTACGCAGTCCAGATACATTTATTGGTGCGAATCATACAAGTTCAGGGTTTTTAATATATATTGTGGTGACCCACTCCTCTACGCAGTCCAGGTACATTTATTGGTGCGAATCATACAAGTTGATGGTTTTCTTATTATATATATTGTGGTGACCCACTCCTCTACGCAGTCCAGATACATTTATTGGTGCGAATCATACAAGTTCAGGGTTTTTAATATATATTGTGGTGACCCACTCCTCTACGCAGTCCAGGTACATTTATTGGTGCGAATCATACAAGTTCAGGGTTTTTAATATATATTGTGGTGACCCACTCCTCTACGCAGTCCAGGTACATTTATTGGTGCGAATCATACAAGTTCAGGGTTTTTAATATATATTGTGGTGACCCACTCCTCTACGCAGTCCAGGTACATTTATTGGTGCGAATCATACAAGTTCAGGGTTTTTAATATATATTGTGGTGACCCACTCCTCTACGCAGTCCAGGTACATTTATTGGTGCGAATCATACAAGTTGATGGTTTTCTTATTATATATATTGTGGTGACCCACTCCTCTACGCAGTCCAGATACATTTATTGGTGCGAATCATACAAGTTCAGGGTTTTTAATATATATTGTGGTGACCCACTCCTCTACGCAGTCCAGGTACGTTTATTGGTGCGAATCATACAAGTTCAGGGTTTTTAATATATATTGTGGTGACCCACTCCTCTACGCAGTCCAGGTACATTTATTGGTGCGAATCATACAAGTTCAGGGTTTTTAATATATATTGTGGTGACCCACTCCTCTACGCAGTCCAGGTTCATTTATTGGTGCGAATCATACAAGTTGATGGTTTTCTTATTATATATATTGTGGTGACCCACTCCTCTACGCAGTCCAGATACATTTATTGGTGCGAATCATACAAGTTCAGGGTTTTTAATATATATTGTGGTGACCCACTCCTCTACGCAGTCCAGGTACATTTATTGGTGCGAATCATACAAGTTCAGGGTTTTTAATATATATTGTGGTGACCCACTCCTCTACGCAGTCCAGGTACATTTATTGGTGCGAATCATACAAGTTGATGGTTTTCTTATTATATATATTGTGGTGACCCACTCCTCTACGCAGTCCAGAAAGATACCTCGTTGCAACGTTTTGGACTAATAACTATATTGTGAGGTGTTCAGAATACACTGTAAATTAGTGGAAATGCTTGTTATTGAATGTTATTGAGGTTAATAATAGCGTAGGAGTGAAAATAAGCCCAAAAACTTGATTTTTAAACTTTTTATGTTTTTTCCAAAAAAAATCCGAATCCAAAACCTTAAATCCGAACCGAGACCTTTCGTCAAGTGTTTTGCGAGACAAATCCGAACCCCAATAATAATGAAAATCCGGATCCAAAACACAAAACACGAGACCTCAAAAGTCGCCGGTGCACATCCCTAATTGAATTCCCCCCTATGTGTGTTATGTTAATATAGTGTGTGTGAGGGGGGACAGTATGTTAATATAATATGTTCGGGAAGGATGGGTCTTAATATAGTGTGGGAGGTAGGCTATTTAATGGTGGAGTGCAGGTGGGGTCTAATTATTTAATGGGTGCTATTTTATTTGTGGGGTAATGATGGGGCAATTTAATTTATTGGTGGGGATATTTAATTTAATATTGGGGCCTATTAATTTAAGGTAAGGGGACAGGACCTTTAATTTAATGCTGGGGTGGTTTGGGGCTATTAATTTAATTTGGGGAGGTGGGCTATTAGGGCTAGTAGGTTAATTGGCTGCTATCAAATGTACCCTAGTTTCTCTCTCTGTCTGTGTGTGTGTGTGTGTGTGTGTGTGTGTGTGTGTTAGAGAATTTAGACTGTACGCTCCAATGGGGCAGGTACTGATGGGAATGAGTTCTCTGCACATTGCTGCAGAATTAGTGGCGCTATATAAATAAATTATGATAATGGTGATGATTTAATACATTTGAATATGAATTATTTAATGCTGGAATGGTTTTGGAAAATGGTTATATTTGTTAAAAGTAAATGCTAATTAATTTATTGCTGGGGCTGTTTGGAGGGAGAGAAATAGGTTTATATATGAAATGGGAATTCTATTAATTTAATGTTGGGGCTGGTTGGAGGGATATAGATCTATTTAGCAAATGTGAATATTATTATTTTAATGTTGGGGATGAAAGGAGGCATAATTATAAAACATGAGTGCTACTAATTTAATACCAGGACTGGTTGGAGTTTTCTAAATCTCATGTACCCAATTTTTTTTCCAAATAGGGAATCCAACATTCCAGGAGCAAGACAAGCAGCAACTGAGCTAAAGACACCAGCAGCCACAAGTGGTAAAAGTGATAAAAACAGGTAGGAGAGAGCAGGACAGTCTACCAACTGTCCTGAATTTGGTGAGACAGTCCCGAATTTGGGTGACTGTCTCGCTTAGTCAGGATTTGGTCCAACTACAAGGACAGTTGGGAGGTATGTCCCACTTCACCATGTACTGCTCGTGAAGGCAAAACTGCGTGCAGCTAACAGTAGTGCACACAGTATTGCCTCTGTATTGTATAACATTTGTCTAAAATGATAACTATGTTACATCATTGGGACCCCCTGTCTAAAGTGCCCCAGGCCCCCCAGAGCCTTGATCCAGCTCTGGGCCAGGGTGTCAGATTCACACCTATTGCTCTTCCCAGCACCAACCCTCATATTATTTGTTTCAGGTTAACCCTGTCTCATTGCCGGCAATTGAATCCCCCACAATATGTCATGCCTAGAGAAGTGCAGCCATGCCCCATGTTGACCACGCCCCTTTGGAGCTGCCACTGCACGGCGGCATACAGTTACCTTTCTTATCACTAGTGGAGGGGGGGGCAAAAAGATGCTGTACCGGAGCCCCAAATTCCTCTTGGCAACCTTGAATTGCTGCAGCACTTGTCAAAACAGGTGCTGTCTTCCATGTAATGGCCTACTTTTCCTTGGCTTTCCTTTATGTCATGTAAATTGTATACCTTTAACAGACATAAATTGTATCTCTTTGCCATAAGTTCAGCATTACACTACTGAAGTCCTATAGCAAGTGGATGCTTATATTTAAACTCAAATCTGATAATTGTATTGATGTGACTTTGCATGGGTTAAGAGTTTGTCTATTGTCATTATTATACAGTGGGGTGTATTAAAATCATTGAAAATTACATCTATGAAAGTGAACCTCTTTAAAAGAATTGTGCATTGCCAGGGACATGATGATGCTGATAGTTGTGAAATTCCAGGTTAGTTAGCAACTAGGAAATACTACACCTTATATTAAATGAAGAACACAAGTAATGTAAAGGTAAAAATATACAATTGTGTATGCTGGTGTACTTACTGCACAGTCATTGGCTCCATCTCCACACATCCCTACATAATAGCTGGAAAACAAAATTGTTCAATTAATATTATAACTCATTTTATGCATCAGCAGCTTTACAATTTGTGACACTGCAATAAGTATATAACAGAAAAATAGAATATGTTAATAATATCCTTATTAGCTCACCTTATATGAATAAGCAAACTTCTGCTATATATTATATTATTATTATATTGTTCTTTATTTATTGAGCATCATGACACATAAATTACACATAATGACATATAAGATAGTTAAAGATGGCCCTGCCAATATGTGCTGGGGAGAAATGGAAACATAAGCAAGTTGAATAACTATTGTAACTGGTTTGCGGGGAGTGGCTGCTGTCAGGCAGAACCATAATTATTTACCAATATAAAAGCAGTCATTGTGAAATAGCATTTCTGCTCAACTATTGGTGGTCTGGTATGGTTGGAATGAGAATACACAGATGAAAGAATGAAAGTCAACTGCTGGCAACCATAACAGTCCCTCACCATTTATATCAACCAAACCTTCTTCTTCTGGAGAAGTCTTTCACTTTTGTGCTGCATGGTCACTATGGTGGTTATCTGGCTGCTCATACTAGCTGTGTGCTTGGTATTGTTCTTTGGCATCCTGCTCTCTCTCTATTGCATTTATTTATAGTTTACTTTTTGGTTAAGACCACAGGGGGAATGTATGATGGGATGTAAGTTTATATCCTGTAGCTTTCTACAAAACTGTCCACTATTGTTTTTTGCACACAAAGGGGCATATTCAATTGTCGGCGGGATCACTGAAAATCCCGCCGCGGAAAAACTAATACATGTAATACGGTAATTTGTAGCTGGATTTCAGCTCGTGGCTCAGGGAGCTGCGAGCTGAAATCCAGTGAGTAAATTACCGTATTACATGTTTTTCCACGCACGATTACCGCAATATCAGTAATCGTGCGCGGACCGCAGGATTTTCGGCAATCCCGAGGCAATTGAATATGCCCCAAAATGTCAAATAAGATACATGCCTTGTTTTTGCTCTAATGCACCTAAATGGTCTCCATGGAGCACATCAAGGCGCAAATGTACTCTCTACTATTATGAGATACCTCTGAAAACTGGAAGAGTACTAAATGTAGCCCAATCTTAAGAGGTGAACTATGAAAAGTGTAAACGCAGCATCAAAACTTCAATCTCCAGCCACTTTAGAAACACTCCTTTCATTAAATAAAAGTTGATGTTACTCCCAAAATACTGCTTATTTTAACCTAATTCTCATGGCTTAATTTCATTATGAGAATGATGGGAAGTTGGAGCTGTCTTTAGTACATGTGGCACTTTTGTGTGTTTGAAGATCTGTATAGCACCTAGAAAAGCGCTTTCTGCCAAAGTGCAAAATGTCCCTATTCTTGCTCTTCAATCCCAGGTGCTTTGTGGGAAACCTAATCACAAATATACGCAAATCTAGGTGCAAGATAGCACCAAGGAGAATTCTGCAGTTTGCAAATGAGGACCTGTGTGTAAAAACTCTAAATCGGTCAATATACCTCAGTCTAATTAAAACAGGTATGAGGTCTATTAAATAGAAATAGGACATCCAGAAACCTTGAAAGATCCAAAGACCTGAAGACATAAAACTAGATAATAAATGTACAGAAACAGGGAGGTTTCATCAAATGTTTGGAAAAGTTCTATATTGGGGTAACTGCAGGAGCATACATACTAAGTACACTCTATTCTACAGTATAAAAATATTTTGCTTCCAGTTTAGTTTCATTGTAGTTAGAATGGATTATAGTTGCCTTTCTGTGTGTTTGAAAGTAGAAGTTAGACATTTTTGGATAGGTAATTCCATATAATTACAGAAACACTTACTCAAGTTTTCGAAATTCATCAATAATAGTCGATTTCTGCCCAGGGGACATTCTTGCAAAAACTGTACCATTCATTAGTAGCTGTGTAAGACAATGCAACACTATTGTTATTTTGTTACTTTTGAATTTAATGCAAAAACAGATGCTAAAAGTAGCGAAAATGAGGAATTATGTGTTAATGTATTATTGTGCGCTATTGATATCTTATATACTTATGTATATTTTCTTACTCTTATTTTAAGTGAGAATGAAACATAATGAATAATAACTCATATTATATGTATACCAGAGACATTCCTTAATGCCTTTCACAATGGTGGAATGCAGGTAACAATATGCAGACATAGGTGGCTTGTGTATGTGTAGAGGCTTCTGTTTTTCTCTCAGTCCAACCCACTTGTGCTTCAGGGCCCGTTAGCTGGTGCCTCAACTGCTATGGCTTTAACAATGTGAATATAGGGAAAGTCAATTCCGAAAAGCACCCGATGTGCACCGCAGTACACCTTGGTTTTTCATTTGTCTGCCCAGTGGACATCAAGGTACACGCCTTCTCTCCACATTGAGGAGCAGCCTTTGCAAAGTAAATCTGTGCTTTGGTAGGCAGAAAAATGTGCACACTGAGAAAAAGTTTAAAGACTGCATCAAAATTCAAACATCTACTCATTTTTACCACTTTTCTTAATTGAACAAACTTTTCAGTTTATCTCCAAGAATACTGTTGAGTGTAATTTTATTTATGGGTTAAATAATCATGAGCGTGAGAGGACATTTTCGTGTGTCACTTTTATGTGTGTAAAGATTTTTTATGAAATTACTTGGTGTGCATCAATAAATGTGCATATCTGCTGAAGTGCAACATGGAGGTGTAAAATCGGTCTCAGCAATTCTGCCTATTCCAGAAAACGATCCACTCAGGGCCGGCACTCCCCAAATCCTCAAACATGAGGTGTATTTGTTGTGGTTCCTAAAGAGTCGGTGTGGTAATAATGCAGTTTTGTCATCTATTCTGTATCTTTCTTAACTGAGCAAGTATATTCTTAGTTTTACTCAGACAAAGATTATTTACTAACGCAACGTAATATTGAATTAAGACAGAAACAATTTTGTCCTGATTGTTGTATTATCAATATATGTAAATTGCTTATGGTGCAAACTTAGCTGTCATATTAAGAATAATACTGATCATCTACTGGTTAAAGCCTGTATTGCATCAGTATTCACATTCACAAAAGGATTATACAAAGAAGGCATTGTTCAGACGTTCTTGGTGGTGAGTGATGAAAGCTGTACCAGATCTCCTCTGTGGGCTTGATTTATTAAGGAAAGTTAAGTAAAAAATTGAGTAAGTTTTCTTACTTAAGTTTTGTGGACAAAACTATTTTGCAATGTAAGGGGTGCAAATCAGTTTATTAATTTGCACATAAGGTAAATACTGGCTGTTTTTTTTATGTAGCACACAAATACTTGATGCCCCACCCCAAATATAAATCTGCCATCACATTTTAAATTTACCTCCCCCTCCAATCCAACATGATTTTGCCTTACTTACTTCATTTTGCTTAACTTTCGTTAATGAATCAGGCTCTGTTTCAGTATTCTGTGATGCATGAATTAACTTGAGGGTTGCTTGTTGAATATGGAGTCTCCATACAGTGATTCCGAGGAATGCATTTGTTTAACAACTTAATTGATGCTAATTCATATATATGATTATTACTATTAAATCATTTTCTTATACATAGTTTGTGTCAGTGTATTATTATTTTGTTGTTCTAATAATTCAGGATTGTAATCTTAGTATCCCGATACATGTTTGATACACTTTTAATTAAAATACACGCTGTTGGTGATCAAGTTGTTGATGATAATTGACGTATCTTAATTCCAGCCACCTGAATATAGTTTTGGGTGTATCTTGATGCAGCTGCATATTTATAGTGTATTAATACATATATAAGGCAGAGAATTTGCAGCTGTAATTTTACACTTTCCTTCAGACTGTAAACTTGAGGCTTTTTCTAATCAAGCCATAGTGTGGAATATATGGCATGTATTGTATCAGTCAATACTGATGAGATGGGAAATTATTGTTACAATAAAGGATAAATGAAGTTGCATAGTCTATATGAAAACCTAACTTCACTTACTTTTGGTAATAATTCATCAAAGTGTTTCTCCAGATTTTCATACGTTTGCCCATCCATTGAAAAATGATAATCACTGCTCTGTTTCTTGGTATTCAACATTTCTTCAATATTAATGGAAATATCCTGTTAACAATCATATAATTTATTTACTTTTTTATATTTATCATGGAATAATGAAACTTTAATTATCCCAAACAGTATGGTAAATTCTTCAGCCAGTCACTGCAGAAGGTATATGAGAACATTTACAGGTCTGCCCTGCACACCCATCAGGAGGCGGGTACGTGCGTACGTGTGCACCCCTAGAGGGCGGGGCGGGGGGGAGTACAGGTTTGGTTAGGGGGAGGGAGCTTTCGGCTGCTCCCAGTCCCTGGACAGCCTGCAGAGTGTAAACTCAGGAGCTCTAATCTTGCGAGATTATGAAAATTTACAAGACTAAGGGATTCCCTGCTCACTCTGCTGGACGTTTCCACTCTGCACCAACACAAGTAAGTATGCTGGGTGGGGCGTCAATGTCATAATGTGTCTGGCGGAAGGGTTATAATGCGTGTGGGTGAAGGGTTAAAATGTGTTTGTGGGTGGTGGCATGATGTGTCTGGGGGATGGATGGGGGTTGTGTTATGTGCCGGGGGTGGCATGATAAATGTACTGTATTATAATAATGTATGTATTCTATAAAGCGTGATCTCTGTTCTGTATTGTGTTCACTTATTGCACGGTTTTCAATATTTCATGTACCTATCCGTTTTCCAAACAGGTCCAAACATTCCAGGATGCATACAAGGATCCAGTACCAGGTTGTGAAAGCTGCATTACATGGTAGGTGAGAGCAACACCTTTTTAGTACATAATAGGTCATGTTTAAAGAGGTACACAATGTGGCCACACCCCCTTCAGTGGCACACAGCCCTTTTACTGCTCATCTAGTGGGGGGAAGGGGCAAAAATTACTGTATCAGGGTCCCAAATTCCTCTTGGCAGTCCTGTGTATGAATATTTTTGCTGGCTTATATTTTACACATGTAACTAAGCAACATAAATAGTATAAACCAGAATGTTGCTATGTAGCAGCTTCAGTTATGTACTATCTAGCAGTTAAAGTGTTATCTAACAAATTATCTAAATAGCTAAATTCATATACTGTAGATTTAAGCTACCCAGTAAAACACAAGTATTTGAGTAAAGGTCTGTTTGTCTGTAGGACTTCATCTGTTATTCAATTTCAAACTGAAGTTTCTCTAGTATTTCTAACCTGATGATACAGTGTGTTTCTATGTTTTCTTTACATATTTGAATAAGTTTAAATCAAGGTTTCTCAGTTGAAAACATGATTTAGTGTTGGTTGTGAAGGAGAATGCTATAATGATAGATAGCACCCAAAAACTTTGATTTGGTCCCGAATTCCTAAAACATGGTAATAATGAAGATAAAAGGCTGCCACCACCTGACATTGATATTCATTTTGTTCACTCTGTGGATATTCCAGAAGTTTGTAGGTAACAAAGGCTGGAGAACAGCCTTCAGGACCACGAGCCTCCACCAGAATCACTTGGCTGCCTTCAGGAATCATGCCACAGTTTTTGGCAACTGTAGTCGCTGTTTGTGTATTGTCACCTGTAGACCAGAGAATGTAACTGTTATTACCATTGTGTACTATGCTCCAGCTAATTTTCATATCAATTGCTTGTTCTTTTACTGCAGTGGTAGCCGAAGATATAACCTATATTCATGCAGGTATTGAAGGGTGTTAACTAAAATTGCTCAAAATGCAAATCTGATTTAAAACCATAGCAACCATGCCTGATATTTCCTTTACTTGACTACATACAGTAGTAAGATAAAAGTTAAAATTGTTGTTTGGTTGCTGTGGTTTTAGATTTGCACATTTGAGCAGTGTTCGTTAGTAAATATTACCCTAAATATTTTTATCTAACATATATTGATTGATATATTATCCTGCATAGAAAAGAACAATTTTTCTGCACAGTTGAATTTATGCACAAATGTAAGATCTGTCATATTACAGTAATGTGTTATAGGTTTACAATGTGGAGTTAGCCACAGGATTATAGTTAATATGAGGCTTCGGGTACACCAAATAGTGACACAGATGTGAGGGAAATGAAGTAGTCTGTGCATGGTGATGCATATGTGAGGCTAATAGACTAGTAGTCAATATATGGTGGATAAATTGTGCGCAATTGAAGCAACACGAAAGTATTGTGGACAGACCAGCAGGAGTTGCAGATTATGCCAACGTGATTACATCTGAAGGCATTGATTCATACAAGACCAAGATACTATTTCTAAATACTGTTTGCCACTTTACAAATTGTTTGCCAAACATAGAAATCTTATCTTTGGAAGGAGTTGAATGAACAGATAGGGATACCTGCATTATTTTACCTATACCCTATTATAGATAAAACCCAAGCTAAGTGCAATAGAAAGGGGGTTATCACAGGGCCATCTTTTCCATTGGGCACGATGGGCAGCTGCCCGGGGGCCCCACGGGCAAGGGGGCCCCATAGGCACGGCTCTTAATGAGAATAAATAATCCTGCAAAAGAAAAAAACCTGCAAAAAAACCCTACAAGGGTCACTGAGCAAGTACATCTATCTATCTCTATCTCTATATATCCAGGCCCGGCGCTCCCATTAGGCAACCTTAGGCAGTTGCCTAGGGCGCCGGGACCTGCAGGGCGCCGCTGCCTAGATTTAAAAATCTAGTCAGCGGAGAGAAGTGGGAGAGAGGTGCAGCGGCGGCGGGGTGCCACCGCTGTTTTTTCCAACGTCCGCCGTCAGTGTGTATTCATTTAGATGCGCCCAGGCTGCCCGGCGCATCACACACCTGATCACTGACGTCAGTGATCAGGTGACAGGTCTTTACCTGGCGGCGCCTGCTGTATTATCACACTGTCAGTGACAGACAGTGTGAATAAAGTTCTTTCCCCCTCCCCTCCCCTCCCAGCATGCATCGCTCTGCCTCCTGTGTGAAGGCGAGGAGCAGCCATAGGACAGAAAAGAGAAGAGAAGTGAAGAAAAGTGAAGAGAAGTGAAGAAAAGAAAAGAGATTTGAAGAGCCCCCCCTGCATCTACAGACCAGGTAAATAAAATGTAATCATTTATTTATTTATTTATTTATTGGGGGGGGGAGGTGGCGGCGGGGCAGGAAGGGGGGGGAGGTGTTGAAATTTTGCCTAGGGCGCCAAAAACCCTAGCACCGGCCCTGTATATATCTATATCTATATCTGTATCTGTATACATCTATATATCTATATCTATATCTAGGGGCCCGGTGCACTGGTTTGCCCAGGGGCCCATAATGTTGTTAAGATGGCCCTGGGTTATCACACAGGGAAATCTTTACAAAGGGATCCAGCTTGGACACATAAATCCCAATTCCCTTTCCCTACTCTGTTCTACCTCTGCCATAATTATTTGATAAGCACCACTCCCTATATTGGTTAATAACACATAGGAATATGTTAGTCATTTTATAGATATCTCCGACTACTTGCCCTATACAGATAACACCAGTGACAATCAAGTATTAAGAGATGAGATGATGTGTGTTACTATGTAATATGATATGTGTTGTCAATCCGAGTTAATCTCTGCTGAATTAATATTCTGGACATTTGTAGGATTATACCCATATCTTAATCACAAGAAACTGAGTGATATCACACAATAAGGTTTAACATAAACAATGATACTAGGGGGTATATTTACTAAACTGTAGGTTTGAAAAAGTGGATATGTTACCTATAACAACCAATCAGATTCTACCTGTCATTTTGTAGAATGCACTAAATAAATGAAAGCTAGAATCTGATTGATTATTCAACTCTAATCCTGTGGCTAAATCCACATTGTAAACTGATATCTATTTGCTTAGTTGTGGAAGCTCCCCCTCACAGAATACAACTTAATAATTATATGTATATGGTAGTGAGGATAGTCCAATCCTTTGAGCGGACCTAAACCCCCCTCCTTTTTGTGAACCGTTATGTGATATATCATGGCAATGTACAATATTCCTTTCAAAGACATAAATTGATCTTTTGTGTGGCCTAAATTGTCCCAGTTTTGCAATCCAGAGTGTGAGAGGTATGCATACTGTGTTACTTATCGAGTTAAAAATGTTATTATTGTATGTATTACATTTGAATTACAATGATATATATGGTATTCCTCACAGACTATGAATGTTCATATATACTGTAAGCTGAAAGTATGTCTCTTTCTTATATTCACACCTGTGATCATAACAGTCCTGATGTTGGCTGCATTCAGTTCATCCAGGACTGGCTTGGTTTCTGGTTTAAGACGATTTTCTAATATTAGCAAACCAAGAAACTCCATGTCACATTCAACTTCATTTCTTCAGAGTGATACAAAAACATTGAAACAATGGGTTATTTACCAGTTACTTTTATAAAGTTAGTTAATTATTAGGATTGCCATCTCCTTCTGAATGTCCCAACATTTCCTCAAAGTCAACAATGGCCAAGTCCATCCTTATAGTTTTCCATCCTTCTAGACACTACACCCCTCTCATCTTCTTCATCACTATTGGTAACACCAACATCTTCTCTTCTCCCCAAATTTGTTGCCTGTGTGTGTTACTCTTGACACTTCCCTCTCCTTTACCCTCCACATCCAATCCCTTATCCAATCTTGCTGCTTCCTTCTTCACAATATCGCCCATATCAGACCTTTCCCTTCCTTTCCAGTGATACCACCAAAACTTTCATCCATTCTCTGATCATCCCCCACCTGGATTACTGCAACTTCCTCCTTACTGGTCTCCCCACTCCTGACTTACTCCTCTTCAGTTCATACTCAGTTGCTGCCTGTCTAATCCTCTCTCACCGTCTACATTTGCCTGCCCTCTCTGTCAAGCCATGCACTGGCTCCCACTCCTCTCCCTCACATACAAAGCCCTCTTTAACTCTTCTCCTCCTTATGTCTCCAACCTCACCTCCATTAATACTCCCTCTCGTCCGCTACAATCTGCCATCGAGTCCCATCTAACCTATCATCTCGTTACCACGTCTCAATCCGGCATACAAGTTTTCTCCTGTGCTGCCCCTCTTCTCTGGAATGATCTCCCACATTCTATCAGGCCATCTCCTAACTTGCTAATCTTCAAATGTTCCCTCAAAACCTACCTGTTCAGGAAAGTCCACCCTTAATCTGTCTAATCTCCTCTGTCCCCTCCTCTCCTGCCTTTTCTTGACTCTCTTTCACTCATCTCCATCTTTCCTCCTCTGCTCCTCTTACTACCTCTTTGCTCATCTCCCCCTCCTGAATATGATCCCATCACGCTGACACCCCTCCTCATTTCCTGTCATTCGGCCCCTTCTCTTTAGATTGTAAGCTCCCACGAGCCGGGCCCTGTTTTCCTTGTGTCCTCCTCCTCCTGCCACCTCTGCCTTTGGCTTCCCAGCTTAATTTTTGCATTTGCCCTTGGTTTTCCTCTTCTTCTTTTCCTTCCTCTCCCCATCACTGCTCTGTCCCTGTTAGTTGTGCTCACCGCTGGGCTCAGGTCAGCCTGTTTCATACCTCACCTCTCCTCCTCCCCTTCCCTTGCTTCTATGCTTTCTGGTACTCACCCATACCACTATATCGTAGCTGAATTGGATTTTTAATTGCACACTGTTTTAGTAATACCCTGTATGCCATGTTTTGTCCATGCTCTATGTACAGCACCATTGGCCTTTTGTGGCAACATATAATTAAAGGATAATAATAATAATCAATAATTACTCTAAACTGGCCACACATAGGTCAATCCTGTCACTCCACCAAGAGACAGAATTCATTTCCATTTTGGTCACACGTGTGGGTAGCCTAATTGGACAGAGTCAGCTACTTGATGCTTAATGGGGGCAACCAGTTATCATGAGGGCCTGTTTTTGTGTTTGGCAGATGACCACACATATTCAGATGGCAGTACTCTGCTGACCTGATTTACAAGTGTGTTTAAAAAGTTCGGATATTTTTAGATTTTTATTGGGGATTGTACTTCTTTGGGGTGCAAATATGTGGCAATATTGATGACATCGTTATATATAAAATCTGACTGGTGATAATGCCCTGACATCTATATATATATATAATTCTAAAACTTTAGGCTCAGATAAAGGTGTGCTAGACATTTCTATTCTATTCTGAACTTATTGTAAATACATATAAGCAATGCTATTGTTCTACATCTCAGACTAACACCAACCTGCATTTGTCAGTTATTCTTAACTTACCTATCAATACTGTCTAAATTTTCACGACATCCATTCTTGAGAAGTTTGGATGCTACCCCAATGACTCTTAAGCCCTGAAACGTGTAGATCTCCAGTTCATTCAAAAAATCTTTGGGAACTGCATATTAAAAAAGTTAAGTAAAATAAATAGTTTTAAAGATTTTTTTGCCAGTGATAGGGCTCTTCACATACAATTATAATACCTTCCGACATTACCTATTCATCCAGGACACAATGATCTGCTCCCATTCTTTCTACTTATTTTAAAGTTTACAATTAGTAGATAATAGGGTTAAATACTATTTCAAAAATATTAACTTCAATTATAGCATAGCATTTGTTACTTATACATTTTATATTATTGTTATTAGATACTGTTTTGATATTGTTGTAGTGAGCTTCTAAAATGAAATTAATAAAAATATGCTACTATACCTGTTTCTGGTCTGCAAAAACTGGCCACCATCTCAGGAGCTCCCTTCATGTAAACAAGCAACCCATCCACTCCTATAACCTCAGTAATAACAGACATACGTTGCATGGCGGAGGAGAATGGGTACTGGAACAAAACTTTTACTCCTTCCATTGTATTCTATAAAGCATATAATAACATACATGTAATATGAAAATTATTATTTTATGTTGCTGAATATCCTGCAAAGAATGGAATAGTATACACTTGTATTAGCTCTTTTAGCAATAAACATTATTTTGACTCCTTATTTTAATCCTTATTCTCCAAAGGCAGAAAGCAGAAAATTGCAACTGGCATGTATGAGTAATGTACAGCTAACTGATGCTTATTAACATGCACTAATCCAGCAAGTGTACTGGACCAGATTAGTATGAAGGCCAATTAGTCATTGCCCTTAGTCCTTGCCCTTGCCCAGCTAAACCCTCATTTACCCATTATTCCACCTTTACTGCAAGTGGATTTGTGCATAGTCAACACCATTACTGTATCCGATATATCAAATTGTTGATATATGGATTAAAACTTTGAGTATGACCAAAATACCCTGAATTCACATTTGTGTTCTATGAACTGATTTGAAATTCTACATGTGGAGAAGGGTAGAGGTACAGCTCAGAAAAAGAGGTATTGTACAAAATATAAATACAGCCGTTATGTCCTAAATATAAACAGTTGTTATATAAATGTTGTTATATTGCAGTTTTAGTATCTCTCCATGATTTGAGAACTTACAATCCATGCATCTGACCCAGGTCGGATACTCATGTTCTGGGTTGTATCTCCTTCATTATTGTCTGTACAGGTTTCTTCTAACACCTGGAAACATGCCATAGAGAAATAACATTATTACAAGCTCATAATTTTAGTTATATGTACCTAAAGTAAGTGGTAGTATGATGCGTAGCTAGTTCAATATTACCCAGCCAGTGGCTTCAAACATTTTCAGATCCAAAGGGTCACCTTGTAATTTCCCATCAATCATGATCAGGGAGTGACAGCATGTCATAGCACAAAACATAGGCCCCCAGGTTAGCTCATTCATCTGGTTGTGTCTAAGCATATCCTGAAAACTAAATATTTAAATAAGATTAAAATCAGTAAATAAATATCTAAAAGCCTAAGACATATACTATGTATTCTAAAAATAATCTATACAATATACTGACCAAATATTTTGGAAGCAGTCTGATTCTCTCTAAACATTCTATTCACCACCTAAGTAGTAAACTAATAAGATGATGTCTAAGCATAAGTAGTAATAAACAGTACCATGTGCCATCTGAGAGTATAATGCCCATTAAATCAAGTCCATCTTCCGTTAAAGTGCCAGTCTAGATGAAAAAGAAAGTTGGAGAGAACATTCACAAATGACATAGTAAAAAAACATTACATAAAATGGTTATATTAAACATATAAAAGTAACAGGTTATTGACAACTTTTCTTCCGAGGTCACAAATAGTTTTAGATTGCCTTTTCTGCTATAGATTATCAGTTATGTCTGCGGGTGATTTGCTAAAGGCTAACTTTGAAGTTAGATATTATTAAAAAGAACTTGATGTTGTACAGATGATCAAGTATCAGTTTCTCAGTTGTAGTTAATTAATATGTGTAGTAATTTTTTATGCTTAGAAAACACCATCTAGATTTGCTGTAATTCACTAACAACTAACCCAAACTCCAAAATACGGTGCATATACCTGGCTTAAACCAGCTGCACACGCATAGAAACAACATATTATTTTAATGAATAAAACATTACATCATTTTACTTGTTGACTGTTGGTTTAAGTTCCATTGAACTTGGGTCATTTACAATTCAGAAAAGCAGCGCAAGTGAGCAATCAAGGACTATTTTAATGAGCTGAACATGGATTTTCATAGCAAACTGGATTTTCATAGGGTGAGCAATATTTGCATGTAATAATTATGGAACATGGAGATAAGGGGCTTTCCGCAGGGGCAATTTTTTTAATCTGCTTTAAGTGTACAGATTCCCAACTGTCAGAGCAGCTGGTATGATTGCACAAATTGCAGATGTCAAAGGAAAGAGTGACTCCACGATTATTATTCAAGATGAAACCTATTATCCATGTAGTTCTTCACATTATGAGCAGAAAGTTCTTGAAGGTTGAAACAAATTTTCTTTGTGTGTATTTTCTATGTCAGCTCCAATCTATTTCACACTGACAACCCCCAGTAGGTAAAGCATTGATTCAATGGACTGCCATATAAATGACATTACCTAGAAGTCTATTCTCCTGAATGTAAATGGCGTATTTACATAAAGCATAAGGATAATCCAGACAAAGTGTAGAAACATTTTACAATATATTTACTTTATCGAAGCAAAAGAGGTTGAGCTGGCCGCACATGTTGATTCTGTCTGGACTGATGCAAAATACACTCTTTTTCTTTAATCTGCCTTGAGCGTAGAGAATCCCAACCGTCAGAGCAGCTGGTATGATTGGGCAAATTGCAGATGTCAAAAGAACGAGTGACTCCACGATAATTCTCCATGCAGAAACCTATTATCAAAATAATGAGTTGACAACAATGTATACAGTATTTTATATTATTTCTATACAAACTACAGTGTAAAGCAGTGGTTCTCAAACTTTAAGAAATACCTCACTGGTAATGTTTGCCCCAGCTTGCACCCACTTGCCTCAATTGGGCTAATAGTGAGAGAATTCATAAGAGGCACATAGTTTCTATTTTTTGTTTTTGTTTATAGAAGTGTAATGTGGAACAAATTACTCTAGTAAGAAGTATAAAAATCCTTTTACTGACTAGTGATAGTGATAGACCAAGGCCTTAATGTTAAATAGTGCAAGATGGAATTGCCCTTGGGCCCACCCCCACCCACCCGTATGTTAAAATGGACATGCAGATAGTTTGACAAACCAAGCACTTCAGCAACAGGGACTGCCACCTTTGTGACTGAAGTGCTTGATTTGTTTGGGCCCCACAAAAGTAAACATTTTGGTTGTTGAACTGGAGAGAATAGATCAGAAATTTAACAAATTACTAATGGTCATTTGGTTAACAGTGGTCATCTTCTCCAGTGATGATGCAATGTCATCACACCATCATCATCCTCATCACTGATGTCTAGATCAATTACATTTTCAAAAAGGTACACCAAGTATTTATCATCTGTGACAAATTCCAGAGGGAGAGCAGCAACACAGTGGATAGCGACAGCAGCAATAGTAGGAGAGGTCATTAGATGGACAGCGGTGGCATCAGTAGACATTTCACAGATGATGATAGACCAAGGCCCTCCAACACGGGTGTGATATATATGTTCGACCATTACATGCAGGGGCGGGAAGGCCCGGGGGGCATATGGCACCCGGGCCGGACGATAGTATTCTATTTTGGGCCGCCTGGTGGTCCAGTGGTAATGCGATGGAGACATCCTTTGCGGTCTGTGCAGGGGCTGTCACATCGCGTAGTACTCACTGCAGCCGGATCAGAATATTGTACTACAGCTTGATGCCCCCGCAGTGAGTACTCTGTGATGTGACAGCCCCTGCACAGGCCGCAAAGGATTTCTCCATTGCATCTCAATAGCAGGCAGCTCACATCATCAGGTCATGTGACCGCAGTGGTCACATGGTAGGAAGTGTAGGCGGGGCTGATGGAACTGTGCAGGAGCTGCAGCATTTCCCTCTGTCCCTTGAGCCACTCGTGTAGAAAAAGGTAAGAGGAAGGGGGGGAGTTAGCGATTGATGCTGCAGGGTATAGGGGAACATGTGTAGATAAAGGTGCTGGGGCAGAGGGGGGCATGTGAGGGTAAAGGTGTTGGGGCAGAGGGGGGGCATTTGTGGCTAAAGGTGCTTGGGGCAGGGTGGGGGCCTTTGTGGCTAAAGGTGCAGGAGCAGAGGGGGGGCATTTGTGGCTAAATGTGCTGGAGCAGAAGGGGGGCATTTGTGGCTAAAGGTGCTTGGGGCAGAGAGGGGGGCATTTGTGGCTAAAGGTGCTGGGGGCAGAGGGGGGGGCATTTGTGGCTGAAGGTGCTGGAGACAGAGGGGGACATGTGTGACTGAAGGTGCTGGGGGCAGAGGGGGACATGTGTGGCTGAAGGTGCTGGGGGCAGAGGGGGACATGTGTGGATAATGGTGCTGGAGGCAGGGGGGGCATATGTGGCTTAAGGTGCTGAAGGCGGGGGGGGCATGTGTGGCTAATGGTGCTGGAGGCAGGGGGGGCATGTGTGGCTAAAGGTGCTGAAGGCGGGGGGGCATGTGTGGCTAATGGTGCTGGGCAGAAGGCAGGGGCCTAATTATAAAACGTGGGTGATATATTAATTTAATGCCAGGGATTGTTGAAGTTTTCTAAATTTCATGTACCCATTTTTTTTTTACCAAATAGGACCTCCAAAGATCCAGAGCTAAAGTAACCAGCAGCCACAAGTGGTGACAGTGACAAGACAGGTAGGAGAGAGCAGGACAGTCTGCCAACTGTCCTGAATCTGGTTAGACAGTCCCAAACTTGGGTGATTGTTTCACTTAGGACAGTTGGAAGGTATGTCCTGCTTCACCGTGTACTGCTCGTGAAGGCAGAATTGTGTGCACCTAACAGTATTGCACACAGTATTGCCTGTGTATTTGTCTAAAATGATAACCATGCTACATCATAGGGGGTTACCCAGTCTAAAGTGCCCAGGCCCCCCAGAGCCTCAATCCAGCTCTGGGAATGGGCATAAATATGTATATATGGATTAAGCAACACTACAATAGCCTCTTTTTATATAGATAACTATATATTGTACCAAAAACCACACTTTAAGGATGGGCCGCTGCTGTATGCTTGCCCCCCAGGCCCAAATCTGCCAGCCCTCCCCTGGTTACATGATCATCATTTCTATGGGCACTCTAATATAGACAGAGTAGGAAACTTGACAATAATGACAGACAATATTCTTAGGGTAACAATTGAAATGACTTCATTAATAGGCCAACAATTAAATGTAAACAGTATTATTAGGTTGACAATAATATCGCTATCTCTAACCCTGTCCCTAGCCCTATTCATAACCCTGTCCCTAGCCCTATCCTTAACCCTGTCCTTAGACCCATCTCTAGCCCCATCATTAACCAATAATACTGTTCACCATGTGAATTGTTGACCTAATAATACTGTTGACACCTGAATTGTCGACCTAATGTTGTCAACTTTTTGAATGTCGACTAAATGAATGTCTAGCTTTTGAACACATAGCTTTTTCACAAGATCATAGACCAAGGCCATAATGTAAAATAGTGCAAGAAGGAATTGTCCTTGGGATATGTTAATAAGGACATGCACATAGTTTTACACACCAAGCACTTCAGCAACAGGGACTGACACTTTTGTAGCTAAAGTACTTGATTTGTTTGGGCTCCCATAACAGTGAGCATTTATGGATAAGGATTTTAACAAATTACTAATGGGCATCTGGCTAACAGTGGTCATTTTTCTCTATGGTGACAATGTCTTCACCCTCATTTTCACTCTCATCACTGATGTTAAGATCATCATCACACAATATTAGTTTATCCCCACTGGAATCTTACAGATTCTGTTTGTAATTGGCGGTAAGAATGATATTCTCCATACAGTTTGTAGTTCATTTTGATGAACACCAGTTGTATGACTAGCTAGTTTGTACAAGGGACTCCAAATTGCCTTTTATCCTCCCAGAATTCAAAGGGATTGTCTGATATGCTAATTTCTATTTTTTTTATTAAAGTAATTCTTCACCATTCTACTAATAAAAGATGTATCAGATTAAGATATGGTAAAGTTATCAATATATTTGTGCATTTCTTTTAAGTCTGACCAGTAGCAAGACCCTTACTAGTAAAAGTGGGCATGATCTGAGCCTTTTCTTGCCACTGTGGGTAGTGTATGAAATGTTAGCTATTTTCATTTTTTTGTACAAATGAACACATTCATCAGAAACTTCTCTCTTAATCCACCTTTCATCAAGAGTTGATGCTCTCTTTGAATTGAATTTGACTTTGACAAACAGTGTTTGGATTTTGAGGACACTTTCTTACACTTTCTTTCCACATGACCTTTTCTACTAGTAGAGGTTGTAACTACTGCTAGTACTGGTACTGGGATGCTCCTGATATGTAGCGTGATCTATGGTTGCTAAGAGGAGTAATGCTACTGGAAAAATTTGGAGCTACTTGTAGCTGCCAACACAAACAGTGAGCACTCAATGATATAGGGAAAGGAAGGAATATTACTTTACAATTCTTCTGACACTGCTCTACAATACTATTCAAATTTAGACAAATTAGACAATCTTAGGGAGTATGTTGCTCACACTCAAACAGCACCCTGTTTTTTGCCCGCTTAGTAAACTGTTCACTGAGACTGTCCATCACAAAATTACTTTGCTAAAAATGAGAAAAGATTTTAAAAGAAAGAAATATATTTTTGGGGGGGGGTGTGCTGCACTGCTGGTCACACTCAAATGCCCAGCTTTTTGCCTGCTTCATAAAAATGTCACTAAGACTGCCCCTCACAAGATTGCTTTTTCCTCAAAAACACTGGATTTTTTTTAAAAAAAGAATTCTAATTGATGTTTGGGGTGTTGCATACAGAAAGAGCACCCTGTTTTTCTCCATTAAATAGAAATACTAGTTAAGACTGAAGTCCCACTAAATAGAAACACTAGTGTTGAATGGTGTCTATACTAGTATGACACCCAATTGATCAGCAAACTATTCTAGAAGACTGATTTCTATATAAATAAACTTCATTAAAATAATCACAGCTATCATGTTCTATGTAAATCTGTTCTTTCACCCTAACGCTCTAGTTACTTTCTTCATGCAATTTTCGGAGCACAGCCTGCTAGCTATCTTTCTCCCCGCACTCTGTCTGTTCTAAAACAACAGATCATAACATGAGGGAGGGTTATATATAAATGATATTAAACTAAAGCTCATGAGTTCCGGACTTTTCCCGGAAATTATGTTTTGCCTCATTTTCAGATCCAATTTTGTCACATAAAAACAAATTATGTGCTGGTATGACTGGGAACCCAAAACTCGGATCTGCGGATTTTTAGAATCCAAACCACTCATCTCTAAAACCAGCAATATTTGGTAAGAATGCCTTTTCCTAGGACAGATGCAAAAGGTTAGACACTTGCTAGCAGGGAAAAGTACCTTTCAGTGCCCTGTAATTCCACTGCCAGATTGAAGAGGAATAAATAGGACATTTATGGAAACTGTTTCACAAGTACAGATGCAGAAGAGCAGGAATTACCCACATTAATAAATTAGTAATTTGCATTAATTTTATAAAGAATCTAAAAAAAAATTAATTTACAATTCTATTGGTATTGACAATACCTCAATGTTGCAAAAATATCTATATAACAGATTTTATGTACAGTATGTACCCCTTATGTTCAGTTATGTTGTTGATGTTCTATAACATTTTGGAATAAAATCACATCTCAATGGAAAATTAAATAATTATGATAATCATGATAAAAATGTATTACCTGTCTCTGTACAAATATGATCACAGCATATAAAATGCCAACAATGGCAAGAAATCCCAAAAATATGAAAAACCATTTAACATCTCTATGTAGTTTGAAGTTTAAGGGCTTTGGATACAATATGGATCTTACCATATCCCCCTTAGTTGTATTAAAGCCTAAGTAAAAAACCAAGAGAGAAAACATTGAATATTAAGTCACAAATTTTTAATACAGATTTCCCCATATAAAAATAAAGAAAATATAAATGACATACAAGCATATGTGTAAACATCACAAACATATTAAATATATACAAAATACAAGCTAAATACAGTATATTATATATAATATTCACACAATGTGAAAACATAAAAAACACCACAGAAAATTGAGTGATACAAATAAATACTTTAATCTATTATGTAGGAATACATTCGGCAGTCAATCAATATGATCTAAAAAATAAGTTATTTGGCAAATTCTCATTCCCAACCTATTTGACAGAATCGTAGCAAAGCAACTACAATTCATATTTCTCAAGCACTTTTTCTTTCTTAATTCACCTTATTGTTTTAAAATATTTCACTGCCAAGTACTTTAATAAATTTGAGAATGGTTCGATACCTCATATAATATAGTTTTGATATTTAAATTTTCAGTGGTTTTGAGTGCCTCGATCAAATACATTCTGATCTTTTAGTTAAAAATTAGCCTTGAGCTAATATTGAGAGATTACCCCCTCTAAAAATCCAAATGATCAATAGCAAAAATTTAATATAATAAGCAAAATAATAAGATATTGATCATTGACAAATAGAGGCTAATCTTTCCTCCGGTGTGGATTAAATATATACGACAAAATATAATAGTCCACAAGCTCACAGATGTACCAAAAATGTACATTATTAACACAATAAGCAATGCTTGAATATAATTTTCCTTTGAAAATACATTATCCTTCCAGGAAGAGATATTAGAGTATAATGCAGAAACATTTCCAATAACCGCTGTCTGCAAGTACAACAAACAAAAACAGAGCCTATGGTAAGGTAGTTTACAGTATATAATCTGCTGTTGCTTAGAGATTACAACTGCTATATCCCAAGTGTGAGCACAGCTGCTGGTTGTTGAGAAAAAGGGATATCTGCCCCACTGTGACAGACAGCTTACCATTAGACTTTCCAATAATGGATCCTGGGTAGAAGAGATCCTTAAAGGAACCTCTCGCTTAGCAATCAGGTGTCCAAGGAAAGTAAAAGGCACCTTGTTGGAAAAGGGGTCTCACATTTAAAGTGGCTTTTTGGTTGCCATAGTTAATTATAAAATATCATGTTAAAAATATACTAACCTTAAGGGATATTTTTATATTTAATGACTGACAAAAAACATATCTCCTCTGCAGCTCTGGGAATAGATTGTGTTATACAGCGCTTAATAATAGTCATAGCTGTCTGCCAAGTCGTATTGTAATATCATGGAAGGTAGGGGGTTTAGAACTCAGACTTTCCTTCTTTTATCATTAATTTAGTACATGCCAGAAGAAATCTCCAACTCACAAGTATATATATATGTTAGAAATAACTTTAATATATATGCTTATTCTTTCCATTAGATGACAGCAGAGAGCCTAATAACTATGCACATTGGGGGACATTAATTAAAAAAACAAAACATGAATATGTTTTTTAATCTTAAACTACACTTTTTTCCTTTTACCGTTAGCCCAAGTACTAAGTATTCAGATACTACAAGCTTTAGCCCAAACCTTAATTCATGCCTAAATCTTGAAAGTAAATTTAGCTTAAATAGTACCTTCTTCCAAACACTGGAGTGGAGCTTACTATATATTAATAGAGATGAGCGCACTCGGATTTCCTGAATCCGAGCCCACCCGAACGTTGCCGATCCGAGTCGGATCCGAGACAGATCCGGGTATTGGCGCCAAATGAAAACTTGAAACCGAGGCTCGGAGCCATAATCCCGCTGTCGGATCTCGCGATACTCGGATCCTATAAATTCCCCGCTAGTCGCCGCCATCTTCACTCGGGCATTGATCAGGGTAGAGGGGAGGGTGTGTTAGGTGGTCCTCTGTCCTGGTAGATCTCGTGCTGTGCTGTTTAATTTCTGTGCTGTGCTGTGCTGTGTTCTGCAGTATCAGTCCAGTGGTGCTGTGTGCTGTGCTCTGTCAATTTTGAGTTCAGTGGTGCTGCTGGGTCCTGTGCTGTGTCCTGTTCAGTCCAGTGGTCCTGTGTCCTGTGCTCTGTGCTTCTAAGGGCATAGTTATTTCCCCAATATTCCCAAGTGTTTAAAAAATTCAAAAAAAGTTATAAAAAAAAAAATACAAAAAACGAATTAAAAAAAATAATTAATTACAACCAAATTTGCAAAACCAATCCTGCAGTATAAGCCCATTGGTACTGCAATATTACCAAGTTCACACATTCAGCAGTAAAAGTCCAGTGGTACTGCAATATTACAAAGTTCACACATTCTGCAGTATCAGTCCAGTGGTGCTGTGTGCTGTGCTCTGTCAATTTTAAGTTCAGTGGTGCTGCTGGGTCCTGTGCTGTGTCCTGTTCAGTCCAGTGGTGCTGTGTCCTGTGCTCTGTGCTTCTAAGGGCATAGTTATTTCCCCAATATTCCCAAGTGTTTAAAAAATTTAAAAAAAGTTATAAAAAGAAATACAAAAAAATAATTTAAAAAAAAATTAATTACAACCAAATTTGCAAAACCAATCCTGCAGTTTAAGCCCATTGGTACTACAATATTACCAAGTTCACACATTCAGCAGTAAAAGTCCAGTGGTACTGCAATATTACCAAGTTCACACATTCTGCAGTATCTTGTGCTACATATAATGGAGACCAAAAATTTGGAGGATAAAGTAGGGAAAGATCAAGACCCACTTCCTCCTAATGCTGAAGCTGCTGCCACTAGTCATGACATAGACAATGTAATGCCATCAACGTCGTCTGGCAAGCCCGATGCTTAATCTCCTAGTACAGGGCACATAAAATCCAAAAAGCCCAAGTTCTCAAAAAGTAGCAAAAAGAGAAACTTAAAATCATTTGCGGTTAAACGTAAAGTTGCCAATATGCCATTTACGACACGGAGTGGCAAGGAACGGCTTAGGCCCTGGCCCGTGTTCATGACTAGTGGTTCAGCTTCACCCAAGGATCTTAGCCCTCCTCCTCCTCCCCCCCCTACAAAAAATTGAAGAGAGTTATGCTGTCAGCAACAAAACAGCAAACAACTCTGCCTTCTAAAGAGAAATTATCACAAATCCCCAAGGCGAGTCCAAGGGTGTTGGTGGTTGTCAAGCCTGACCTTCCCATCACTGTACGGGAAGAGGTGGCTCGGGAGGAGGCTATTGATGATGTAGCTGGCGCTGTGGAGGAACTTGATGAGGATGGTGATGTGGTTATTGAAAATGAGGCACGAGGGGGGGAAACAGCTGATGTCCATGGGATGAAAAAGCCCATCATCATGCCTGGTCAGAAGACCAAAAAATGCACCTCTTCGGTCTGGAGTTATTTTTATCCAAATCCGGACAACCAATGTATGGCCATATGTAGCTTATGTAAAGCTCAAATAAGCAGGGGTAAGGATCTTGCCCACCTAGGGACATCTTCCCTTATACGTCACATGAATAACCTTCAATACGGGATTCATCCGAGGAATCCTGCAGCGGTACGCCTACTACTGCCACTGCTGCTGTTGCTGCTGTTAGTCGGTCATCTTCCCAGAGGGGAAGTCGTAAGACCGCTAAGTCTTTCACAAAACAATTGACCGTCCAACAGTCGTTTGCCATGACCACAAAATACGATAGTAGTCACCCTATTGCAAAGCGTATAACTGCAATGTTGGTGTTAGACGTGCGCCCGGTGTCCGCCATCAGTGGAGTGGGATTTAGAGGGTTGATGGAGGTATTGTGTCCCCGGTACCAAATCCCATCGAGATTCCACTTCACTAGGCAGGCGATACCAAAAATGTACAGAGAAGTACGATCAAGTGTCCTCAGTGCTCTAAAAAATGCGGTTGTACCCACTGTCCACTTAACCACGGACATGTGGACAAGTGGTTCTGGGCAAACGAAGGACTATATGACTGTGACAGCCCACTGGGTAGATGCATCCCCTTCCGCAGCAACAGCAACAGCTGCATCAGTAGCAGCATCTACAAAATGGCTGCTCGTACAAAGGCAGGCAACATTGTGTATTACAGGCTTTAATAAGAGGCACAATGCTGACAACATATTAGAGAAACTGAGGGAAATTATCTCCCAGTGGCTTACCCCACTTAGACTCTCATGGGGATTTGTGGTGTCAGACAATGCCAGTAACATTGTGCGGGCATTAAATATGGGCAATTTCCAGCACGTCCCATGTTTTGCCCACACCATTAATTTGGTGGTGCAGCATTACCTCAAGAGTGACAGGGGTGTGCAGGAGATGCTTGCGGTGGCGCGCAAAATTGCTGGACACTTTCGGCATTCAGCCAGTGCCTACCGCAGACTAGAGGCACATCAAAAAACCATGAACCTGCCCTGCCATCACCTCAAACAAGAGGTTGTGACGCGCTGGAACTCCACCCTCTATATGCTGCAGAGGATGGAGGAGCAGCAAAAGGCCATTCAGGCCTACACAGCCACCTATGACATAGGCAAAGGAATGGGGATGCGCCTCAGTCAAGCGCAGTGGAGACTGATTTCCGTGTTGTGCAAGGTTCTCCAGCCATTTGAACTTGCCACACGAGAAGTCAGTTCCGACACTGCCAGCTTGAGTCAGGTCATTCCCCTGATCAGGCTGTTGCAGAAGCAGCTGGAGAAAGTGAGGGAGGAGCTGTTAAAGCATTGCGATCCAACAAAGCATGTAGCTCTTGTGGAAGAAGCCCTTCGTACACTTTACCAGGATCCGAGGGTGGTCACTCTTTTAAAGTCAGAGGAATACATTCTGGCCACCGTGCTCGATTTTCGGTTTAAAGCGTATGTTTTGTCTCTGTTTCCGGCGGACACAAGTCTGCAGCGGTGCAAAGACCTGCTGGTCAGGAGATTGTCCTCTGAAGAGGACCGTGACATGCCAACAGCTCCACCCTCATTTTCTTCCACATCTATGGCTGCAAGGAAAAAGCTCAGTTTTCCTAAAAGAGCCGCTGGCGGGGATGCTGATAACATCTGGTCCGGACTGAAGGACCTGCCAACCATTGCAGACATGTCTACTGTCGCTGCATTGGATGCTGTCACAATTGAAAAAATGGTGGAGGATTATTTTGCTGACACCATCCAAATAGACATGTCAGACAGTCCATATTGTTACTGGCAGGAAAAAAAGGCAGTTTGGAAGCCCCTGTACAAACTGGCTCTATTTTACCTGAGTTGTCCCCCCTCTTTCCCCCTCGGAAAGAGTTTTTAGTGCAGCGGGGAACCTGGTCAGTGAGTGGAGAAGGAGGTTGCTTCCTCACAACGTTGAAAAAATGATGTTTATAAAAATGAATAATCAATTCCTCAATGAAGTACAGCACTGCCCTCCAGATAGTACAGAGGGACCTGTGGTTGTGGAGTCCAGCGGGGACGAATTGATAATGTGTGAGGAGGAGGAAGTACACACTGTAGGGGGAGAGGAATCAGAGGTTGAGGATGAGGACGACATCTTTCCTCAGTAGAGCCTGTTTAGTTTGTACAGGGAGAGATGAATTGTTTTTTTGGTGTGGGGGCCCAAACAAACCAATCATTTCAGCCACAGTTGTTTGGTAGGCCCTGTGGCTGAAATGATTGGTTTGTTAAAGTGTGCATGTCCTATTTCAACAACATAAGGGTGGGTGGGAGGGCCCAAGGACAATTCCATCTTGCAACTCTTTTTTTGGCATTATGTGACCATTCAACAGTCGTTTGCCATGTTCAAAAAGTAAAAGAAAATGTCAACAAATTCAAAAAATTAAATCAAGAGTAAAATGCCCTGTCATTATTTAAAACAAGAGGTACGTGCTAGAATTAGTGTAGTGTTAATATGTTATAAACACTACACTTGGAACTTGGAGGAGGTATTGTGGCCCCGGTACCAAATTTAGTACCGTGGCCACCCCACTACGCAGTCCAGATACTTGTTTGGTGGAATTCTGACCAGTTGAGGCAGGCTGTATTTATTATATTGTGGCCCCGGTATCAAATTGGGTATCGGGGCCACCCCACTACGCAGTCCAGATACTTGTTTGGTGGAATTCTGACCAGTTGAGGCAGGGTGTATTTATTATATTGTGGCCCCGGTATCAAATTGGGTACCGGGGCCATCCCACTACGCAGTCCAGATACTTGTTTGGTGGAATTCTGACCAGTTGAGGCAGGGTGTATTTATTATATTGTGGCCCCGGTATCAAATTGGGTACCGGGGCCACCCCACTACGCAGTCCAGATACTTGTTTGGTGGAATTCTGACCAGTTGAGGCAGGGTGTATTTATTATATTGTGGCCCCGGTATCAAATTGGGTACCGGGGCCACCCCACTACGCAGTCCAGAATTTTTTTGGGGGGAATTCAGACCTGTGGAGGGTTTTTTATTAATTATATTGTGGTGACCACTCCTCTACGCAGTCCAGGTACATTTTTTGGTGCGATTCATACCAGTTGATGGTTTTCTTGTTATATTGTGGTGACCACTCCTCTACGCAGTCCAGATACATTTTTTGGTGCGATTCATACAAGTTCAGGGTTTTTAAATTATATTGTGGTGACCACTCCTCTACGCAGTCCAGGTACATTTTTTGGTGCGATTAAGACCAGTTGATGGTTTTCTTATTATATTGTGGTGACCACTCCTCTACGCAGTCCAGATACATTTATGGGTGTGAATCATACAAGTTCAGGGTTTTTAAATTATATTGTGGTGACCACTCCTCTACGCAGTCCAGGTACATTTTTTGGTGCGATTAAGACCAGTTGATGGTTTTCTTATTATATTGTGGTGACCACTCCTCTACGCAGTCCAGATACATTTTTTGGTGCGATTCATACAAGTTCAGGGTTTTTAAATTATATTGTAGTGACCACTCCTCTGCGCAGTCCAGGTACATTTTTTGGTGCGATTAAGACCAGTTGATGGTTTTCTTATTATATTGTGGTGACCACTCCTCTACGCAGTCCAGATACATTTTTTGGTGCGATTCATACAAGTTCAGGGTTTTTAAATTATATTGTAGTGACGACTCTTCTACGCAGTCCAGGTACATTTTTTGGTGCGATTAAGACCAGTTGATGGTTTTCTTATTATATTGTGGTGACCACTCCTCTACGCAGTCCAGATACATTTTTTGGTGCGATTCATACAAGTTCAGGGTTTTTAAATTATATTGTTGTGACCACTCCTCTACGCAGTCCAGGTACATTTTTTGGTGCGATTAAGACCAGTTGATGGTGTTCTTATTATATTGTGGGGACCACTCCACTATGCAGTCCAGATACATTTATTGGTGCGAATCATCCAAGTTCAGGGTTTTTAAATTATATTGTGGCGACCACTCCTCTACGCAGTCCAGGTACATTTTTTGGTGCGATTCAGACCAGTTGATGGTTTTCTTATTATATTGTGGTGACCATTCCTCTACGCAGTCCAGATACATTTATTGGCGCGAATCATCCAAGTTCAGGGTTTTTTAATTATATTGTGGCGACCACTCCTCTACGCAGTCCAGATACATTTTTTGGTGCGATTCATACAAGTTCAGGGTTTTTAAATTATATTGTGGTGACCACTCCTCTACGCAGTCCAGGTACATTTTTTGGTGCGATTAAGACCAGTTGATGGTTTTCTTATTATATTGTGGTGACCACTCCTCTACGCAGTCCAGATACATTTATGGGTGTGAATCATACAAGTTCAGGGTTTTTAAATTATATTGTGGTGACCACTCCTCTACGCAGTCCAGGTACATTTTTTGGTGCGATTAAGACCAGTTGATGGTTTTCTTATTATATTGTGGTGACCACTCCTCTACGCAGTCCAGATACATTTTTTGGTGCGATTCATACAAGTTCAGGGTTTTTAAATTATATTGTAGTGACCACTCCTCTGCGCAGTCCAGGTACATTTTTTGGTGCGATTAAGACCAGTTGATGGTTTTCTTATTATATTGTGGTGACCACTCCTCTACGCAGTCCAGATACATTTTTTGGTGCGATTCATACAAGTTCAGGGTTTTTAAATTATATTGTAGTGACGACTCTTCTACGCAGTCCAGGTACATTTTTTGGTGCGATTAAGACCAGTTGATGGTTTTCTTATTATATTGTGGTGACCACTCCTCTACGCAGTCCAGATACATTTTTTGGTGCGATTCATACAAGTTCAGGGTTTTTAAATTATATTGTTGTGACCACTCCTCTACGCAGTCCAGGTACATTTTTTGGTGCGATTAAGACCAGTTGATGGTTTTCTTATTATATTGTGGGGACCACTCCACTATGCAGTCCAGATACATTTATTGGTGCGAATCATCCAAGTTCAGGGTTTTTAAATTATATTGTGGCGACCACTCCTCTACGCAGTCCAGGTACATTTTTTGGTGCGATTCAGACCAGTTGATGGTTTTCTTATTATATTGTGGTGACCATTCCTCTACGCAGTCCAGATACATTTATTGGCGCGAATCATCCAAGTTCAGGGTTTTTTAATTATATTGTGGCGACCACTCCTCTACGCAGTCCAGGTACATTTTTTGGTGCGATTCATACCAGTTGATGGTTTTCTTATTATATTGTGGTGACCACTCCTCTACGGAGTCCAGATACATTTTTTGGTGCGATTCATACAAGTTCAGGGTTTTTAAATTATATTGTGGTGACCACTCCTCTACGCAGTCCAGGTACATTTTTTGGTGCGATTAAGACCAGTTGATGGTTTTCTTATTATATTGTGGTGACCACTCCTCTACAAAGTCCAGATACATTTTTTGGTGCAATTCATACAAGTTCAGGGTTTTTAAATTATATTGTTGTGACCACTCCTCTACGCAGTCCAGGTACATTTTTTGGTGCGATTAAGACCAGTTGATGGTTTTCTTATTATATTGTGGGGACCACTCCACTATGCAGTCCAGATACATTTATTGGTGCGAATCATCCAAGTTCAGGGTTTTTAAATTATATTGTGGCGACCACTCCTCTACGCAGTCCAGGTACATTTTTTGGTGCGATTCATACCAGTTGATGGTTTTCTTATTATATTGTGGTGACCATTCCTCTACGCAGTCCAGATACATTTATTGGTGCGAATCATCCAAGTTCAGGGTTTTTAAATTATATTGTGGCGACCACTCCTCTATGCAGTCCAGGTACATTTTTTGGTGCGATTCATACCAGTTGATGGTTTTCTTATTATATTGTGGTGACCACTCCTCTACACAGTCCAGATACATTTTTTGGTGTGATTCATACAAGTTCAGGGTTTTTAAATTATATTGTGGTGACCACTCCTCTACGCAGTCCAGGTACATTTTTTGGTGCGATTAAGACCAGTTGATGGTTTTCTTATTCAATTGTGGTGACCACTCCTCTACGCAGTCCAGATACATTTTTTGGTGCGAATCATACAAGTTCAGGGTTTTTAAATTATATTGTGGTGACCACTCCTCTACGCAGTCCAGGTACATTTTTTGGTGCGATTCAGACCAGTTGATGGTTTTCTTATTATATTGTGGTGACCACTCCTCTACGCAGTCCAGATACATTTATTGGTGCGAATCATACAAGTTCAGGGTTTTTAAATTATATTGTGGTGACCACTCCTCTACGCAGTCCAGGTACATTTTTTGGTGCGATTCAGACCAGTTGATGGTTTTCTTATTATATTGTGGTGACCACTCCTCTACGCAGTCCAGATACATTTATTGGTGCGAATCATACAAGTTCAGGGTTTTTAAATTATATTGTGGTGACCACTCCTCTACGCAGTCCAGGTAAATTTTTTGGTGCGATTAACACCAGTTGATGGTTTTCTTATTATATTTTGGGGACCACTCCACTACGCAGTCCAGAAAGATACCTCATTGCAACGTTTTGGACTAATAACAATATTGTGAGGTGTTCAGAATACACTGTAAATTAGTGGAAATGATTGTTATTGAATGTTATTGAGGTTAATAATAGCGTAGGAGTGAAAATAAGCCCAAAAACTTGATTTTTAAACTTTTTATGCTTTTTTCAAAAAAAATCCGAATCCAAAACCTTAAATCCGAACCAAAACCTCTCAGCAGGTGTTTTGCGAAACAAATCCGAACCCAAAACATCAAGAAAATCCGAATCCAAAACACAAAACACGAGACACCAAAAGCCCGTGCACATCCCTATATATTAAGATAGAATACACAGTTTTACTTACCTGGTATGCACCATTTTGAACCATCAATGATCCAGTCTGCATTCTTCCTGCAATGGGCTATTTCACACACATCGTAATACCTCTACCATTCAACATCGAAAACACATACACTGAAAAAATCCATGGAGTGGGGTGGGTGGGAACTAACAACACTGATGAGTGTTTGAATCAGCATAACTGGAGGAAACCTATACCCTCCATACTCCCTGTTAATTGCGCCTTTATTCTAAACATTATTATTTTCTATAAATGGGTAAAAGACCTGTTCATGGGACTTGGGCAAGATTAGTGTACCTATATTTAGACTCACCAGTCCTTAGCACAACAGCTCTGGCTGGACCCTGTGCAGTAGATTCAGTCCGTATCACCTCAGTTCCACAGAACAGAACATGGCGCTTATAATCTTCTCCACTGTACTGTTTCCATGGCTTTGTGTCATCTCCATGTGGCAGTTGTGTTTTAGTCACAGGAATGCATTCACCTGGGGAGTCCAGAAAGTTAAGGTTAGGCACTGACTTCCAGTGTAAATCAGCATATAAAAAATAAAAACAAGAAAACACTTCAACAAACAGTGAACATGATGTTTAGGAGTGTGGTAGACACATTTGAGTGGAAGAGATTTAACTTGTAGATAAGGACAAATGTCATGCAATGTTGGAATATAGGTTTATTTGTTAAGCATTTTCTTTTTATATTGTATAATGATACTAGTGTAAGAAAATTACCTGGAGCAATTTACCATGAGAATGTGCCGTCACAATGTAAATAAGATTATTCCATCAGGACTGGAATCCTCACTCTTGTATGTAAAACTTTAATATTACAAAATGGACATCCACAAGAATGATTGCTGCATCAATTACTTTACTTGTTGCCCAACAATGCAGCAGTTAAACTATACACTGCTCGATTTCCCAGCAGGTAATTATAATTACCTGTGTCTGGACTTTTAATACTTTCCTCTGTGAACAATCCTTACAATTTCATTGTGTCTTCCATAAACCAGGCCCTGCAGCTCTTTTAGGCAGCCTTTGCGATAATCTGGCTTGCTGATACCACTGAGCTAAACTGTTCCTGAGAATCCCTTGCCCCAGAAACTGTGCTTAAACTTGTGCTTCAGAGACTGTACTTCATACTTACAATGGTACAGTATACCCAAGCTTCAGGTGCCTAGTTATCTTTTTATAATTCTGATTTCCAGAGACTCGCTACCAGTAGTTCATCCACTGAGTCAGAGGTCCTGCTACTGGTGTCCTATCCAGTATCTCACTGACTGTATTCTGTATACCTCGCTACATCAATGTCAGGCTGTATTCTAGAGTCTTAGTACCATTAAATCATCCACTGTGTCAGAGGTCCTGCTACTGGTGTCCTATCCAGTATCTCACTGACTGTATCCTGTATACCTCGCTACATCAATGTCAGGCTGTATTCTAGAGTCTTACTACCAGTATATCATCCACTGTGTCAGAGGTCCTGCTACTGGTGTCCTATCCAGTATCTCACTGACTGTATCCTGTATACCTCGCTACATCTGTGTCAGGCAGTATTCTAGAGTCTTACTACCAGTATATCATCCACTGTGTCAGAAGTCCTGCTACTGGTGTCCTATCCAGTATCTCACTGACTGCTGTATCCTGTATTCTACTATGTGTCCGTGGACTACTGATATCATCCATAGATACATTACCAGTTCATCGCTACTATATTTCTCATATTTCTTCATCACAGATTAACATTTATTGCTGTTACCATTCTGCTCTCCAGTCACTGTGTCTCCATTACCTTGTTTAAATATGCGTGTCATTGCTACAATAAAGATAGTAATATTTTAACAACTCCTGAACTGGTGACACTATATGTGACACCAGTAACACACAGAATTGTGGCATCTATATTACTGCTCTCTAATCATATGAAACTGATTCTGGGAATGCCAGCTCTCACCTACCTGTTAGCATCCCCTCATTCACAATACACGTCCCATTGAGTAAAATCGCATCGCATGACATGAAAAAAAAATTCCCAGATAAAACAACAATATCCCCTGGTACCAAATGAGGAGATTCGACTTGGCTGCAATCTGCAAGGAGGACAAAGAAATAGAGACATCAACTGAATGACGCATTAATTATTTTATTATGTGAGGCAGAAATGATGTTTGTAGATATGTGCAATGCCAAAAAGTGTGTATAGCTAATGTATCTTGTATCATTTTTTAGTCATTACATTTTTAATTTTATTTATATATCAACAATAGATAAATAACTTTTTTTCCCATCTTCCAATAGATAAATCACTATTTAGTAAAGTAAAGTAATCTTAAAAATATCTGAACTTTACTCATGAAAAATAATGCTTTAGAGCAGGCCTGTCCAACCTGCGGCCCATCTTTAATTATGGAGGTTTTCGCTAATTGATTAAACTATGAAATGTAAGTTACATAACGTATTTGTGAATGACAATAACTGAGAAATGTATTAATAATACCTAACTAGTATACAGAACTAACAATAAACGGTGATAATATTACCAGTATATGACATGTTATCTCAACACAATGACTATGTAGTGCCAATAACATAATATTAGTTTATGATTCCATATGCATCTTATCTATTGTCAAGTGTCTAAATTTTGGACATAGAAGAAAGCAGCACAAATACAGCCGTTAAATGTAAAGTTTATTTACCCATACAGAATAAGGGCGATGTTTTCTGTATGGATAAATAAATACTTTGCACTCCATGGCTGTATTGCCATATATATTTAGATGTTTATTTCCCAACTTTGTGCCTTAAGATTTTTCTTCACTACACAAACTGACGTGCTGACTGGACTATTATTAATAATTAATTCTACACCATAGTCTGTAACTCTTTATTAATTCTTGTTGCATTTGCAGTCTCGCTATAATCTGTTATACTTCACTTGATTAAATAACTGATGTATTTTGCAATTGTATTTGCAATTTCTGAGATATGAAAAGTAAACTAAAGGGTCGTGCCACAGATGCTTTTCAAGATAATTACTTTATACTTTATTGCACTATTACATGCTATATTTTGATTTGAAGTTATTGTTATAAGAGTGAAAAATTATAAATAATACCTTTGTCTCGTGGACTCACAGTCACCTTCATATTATTATGAGCTTTGACCAAATTGTGGAGCTTTGTAGATTGCTGTTTAATTAAAATATAGAAAATGCCTGTAAAATCATATCCACTTCTTTACGACAAGGTATCAAACTCTAAAGTAAAATGCATAGCAGTAAGGAAGAAATTCCTGAGAACTGATTGATGTTGCTAAAAGTTGTCCTGGATCAAGCTGGAAAAAGTTGTGCAATATTGTGTGTACTGCACTGAATCAGCAATAGCGGAAGGTTAGAATCCTTATATGCTCAGGTGGGGTGCAGGCAAATAAAACACATATTTCCTAGTGTCAGACATGTAAGAGCTCACTAGTGAGTCCTCTATGCCTAGGACTCTCTTGTGGAAAACAGTAGCTAACTCCTAAGCTGGTCACACACATGATAATTTTTGCATCCTATTTAGATCGGTTTGGACCAAAATTGCTGGCTGTTGACCTAAATTGATCACATCTACTAGTCTAACGTGATCACACAGATTTGAAAATCCTGATGGCTGATGACCACTTTTCATGTGTGTATTGTCTCCTAGGCCTAGATTTACTAAGCTGCGGGTTTGAAAAAGTGGGGATGTTACCTATAGCAACCAATCAGATTCTAGCTATCATTTTGTAGAAGGTACTAAATAAATGAAAGCTAGAATCTGATTGGTTGCTATAGGCAACATCCCCACTTTTTCAAACCCGCAGCTTAGTAAATCTAGCCCCTAGTATTTAAACAGACTACATGGATCACCTGAAACATGGTTGTTTTGAGGTTAGGCTCTGCAAAATTTGTCATTTGTCTCTATATGTGTGATCAGTATTACGAGACAAAGAAAGTAGATTCAGATTTGTTCACCAATGAAAACTTCAGATTTAAAATATTTATTAAGTTAAATAAACTGGATTTAAGGATCATGTTTGAAAAATGCAATTTTCAATTGTTTCTATTACACATCATTGTTTTGCTAGTGAGAAAGCAGAACTGTGTTATCAATATACCTGTCTGAGTTCCATCAGAGATAAGGTGATAGTACAGATACATAATAGTAGAATTGCAATTGCATAACCCAGGTATCCTTCAGCCAGCCACAAGACCACAGTGAAGAACTGATACACGTAGAATAAATTTAATACCTATGTATGACAGAAAGAGATAAAAATCAGTTTTTCTCACCAGTCTCGTAATAATAAACTGTTAATGTAATTCAGTAATAATGTAATGTATATAAATATGTGTACATACTTTATTAATGAATAATTTCCATAGTGGAGCAACTTCAACTTCAATAGTGTTATGTCCACACACTAATCTCCTATAAGAAATAATGAAATAATAAATGACATTATTAATTATTATTATTATTAATTTTTATTTATAGGGCGCCACTAGGTATCCGTAGCGCCGTACAGGGACAAACAAAGTACAATACAAGGTGAGACAGCACGATACAGTAAACAAAATGCACAGTAACTCCGAGATCTCAAAGCACAGCTAGAGGGGCGGGTGGAGGGGAGAGGGGAAGGTCCCGCATACGGCGGAGCCCAAGAGGGCACGGAGGGCAGGGAAACCCCCAGAGAGGAGAGGAGGGAGCAAGAGGGAACGGGGAGGAGGAGGGCAAGGTAGCTGGAGAGCAGAGTTAAAGTGGTGAAGACAGGAGGAGCGATGACCCTGCTCGAAGGAGCGTACAATCTAAGGGGTGGGGTAGACAGACAGAGAGACACGAGGGAGGGAGAGAAGGAGGATAAGGGAAGGGGAGTGAAGGGGAAGAGGCAGAAGATCTCACATAAGATTTCACATTGTCATTGCTAAAGCAGATTGTATCATACTGTCACGGGCACTAGGAGTCTTTACCCAGGGATCACCAGGTGATAGGCTTACCAGAGCAATATAGGTGGTAATATGGTACTCTGGTAGCAGGGTGATCACGGAACAGGAAATAGCAGATGATGAGATGCTCGGGAAAGTCTATGACTAGCAGCACTGGTAATATGGAGGTAATAATACACGAGGAACTGTATGGACAAAGGACACGTGAAGGTAGTCAGTGGTCTGCGGTAGCAAGTTGTACCACTGCTATAGTGAGGAGGAATGTCCAACAGAAACGAGGAGGTGATGAGAGTCAGCGGTCTGCGGATAGCAAGTTGTACCGCTGTCTGAGTGAAGGAATGGAATCCAAGTGGAGGTATCCGGGGAGTCAGTGGTCTGCGTTAGCAAGTTGTACCACTGCTATGTGAAAGGATACTGGAACAAGTGACACAGGGAACAGGGATCAGTGGTCTGCCTCTAGCAAGTTGTACCACTGAATATATATGTGAGGAGGAGCACGGGGAGATACTGCAACACAGGAGATACACGGGCACCTTAAACTTGATCCACAATAATATGCACAATATATAAATGACTGAACAGCACTGCAATAATAGAAAGTCTCTTGAGGTAATCCGGCACAAGATAACACAGTCAATGATGGCAATAGAGTCAGCGGATAGCAAACTCCAGAGGAGAACCAACACAGTCCAGCAAGATATGCAATACACCAGCACAGTCAATGAGAAGTATGCATACCGTGGTTCAGAAGCAGGCTGTCAGACAGGAGTGCAGAGATACCTGAACGGCAGGAGGCCGGCAGGATGCGAAGTCCCTGGGTGGGTGAAGCGGTAGTCAAGTAGGTGCAGCGCACAGGTAGGTAGACCAGCAGGGAAACAAATACACAGGAATCAGTAGAGCGTGGAACTGGACTCCTGGAGGACCCTGGAGAATAGCGATGGTCTAGCTGAGAGGTAAGTAGTGAGACACGAATCCAATGCTGACAGGCGGGTAGAGACCAGCGGGAACACAGGAAAGCATGGAGAGCGGATCAGCAGTTGAAGGACGAGTAGAGCTGAGGAGTAGCAGCAGCAGGACTCTGCGGACACACGGAGGTAGCCAATAGCAACCAGCAGGTGCAGTAACGATGGGACACGGGAGAGCAGAGTTGTGCTGGAACTGATGATCACGGAGAGTAGCGGATAGCAATAGTAGTGGCAGTCTCGAGGAAACACGGGAGAGTTGAGATGAACTGAAGACTGAAGCGCACAGAGGCAGCGGATAGGAATCAGCCAAACAGTCACGATGAAACACAGACGAGTTGCAGGTTGAAGACTGTAGTGCACGGAGGCAGCGGATAGGAATCAGCTAGCAGTCACGATGAAACACAGACGAGTTGCAGGTTGAAGACTGTAGTGCACGGAGGCAGCGGATAGGAATCAGCTAACAGTCCCGATGATGCACAGGTGAGTAGATGTAGATTGAAGACCGTAGTGCACGGAGGCAGCGGATAGGAATCAGCTAACAGTCACAATGATATATGGTAGAGTTGAAGTGGCTTGAAGACTGTAGTGCACGGAGGCAGCGGATAGGAATCAGCTAACAGTCACGATGATACACAGGAGGGTAGAAGTGGTATGGGAACCACAGTAGTAGAAGTGGTTTGGAAACCACAGAGGTAGAAGTGGTTTGAAAACCACAGGAATCAGCAGCGCTGAATACACGAGGAAACACAGGAACACCTTCAGAGGCTCATGGGGAATGAGACTCCAAGATCAGGCAACGTGGTATTGACCACAGGTGCTTAATATAGGGAGTGTTGCCTGATCTGCCAATTAAGTTAAAGGAACATACACTGAAGGGTTAGAAAGGGCTGCGCATGCGCAGACCCTCAGGATGGAGGACGGCCACGGTTCCTAAATGTCCGGGAAGAAGCACTCACAGTCCGGTGAGTGACAGTACCCCCCCTTTTAAAGGTGGGCACAGAACGCCTGGAACCGGGCTTGTCCGGATTTTTGGAATAAAACTTCTTCAGAAGAGCTGGAGCATTAAGATCTTCAGCTTTGATCCATGAACGCTCTTCAGGACCAAAGCCCTTCCAATGAACGAGGAAACGGAGAACTCCTCGCGAAATTTTTGCATCCAATACCTCAGTAATCTCGAAATCTTCCTCCTGATGAACTTGAACTGGCTGAGGTGCTGAGGGAGGAGTCGAGAAACGGTTGATGATGAGAGGTTTGAGCAAGGACACATGGAAGGCATTGGAAATCCGAAGATTCTAAGGAAGAAGAAGTTTAACACACACTGGACTGATTACTTGAATGATCCTATATGGACCAATAAAACGAGGGGCGAATTTCATAGATGGAACCTTCAAACGAATATTTTTGGTAGATAACCAGACACGATCTCCAATTTTTAGTGGTGGAATAGCCCGCCTCTTCTTATCTGCGAAAGACTTATATTTGTTAGATGTCTTCTTTAAACAGGTTTTGACCTGAGACCAGATATTTTTGAAGGTCTGACAAGCAGTCTCCACAGCAGGAACTTGGGTGGGAGGGAGGGCAGGAAATTCCGGAAAAGACGGATGGTGACCGTAGACCACAAAGAATGGAGTTTTGGATGATGACTCATGGTACATGTTGTTATGGGCGAATTCAGCCCAAGGAAGCAATTCTACCCAGTTGTCTTGATTGGCTGATGAGAACATCCTTATAAAGGTCTCGAGATCTTGATTGACCCGTTCAGTTTGTCCGTTAGATTGCGGATGGTAAGAAGATGAGAGTGCTAATCGTATGCCCAAGGTTTTACAAAGGGCCCGCCAGAATCTGGAAACGAATTGTACTCCTCTATCTGACACAATCTCAGACGGACATCCATGGATACGAAAGATTTCTTTAATGAAATGTTCAGCCAGAATAGACGAGGAAGGCAAACCAGACAGAGGGACAAAATGAGCCATCTTCGAAAATCTGTCTACCACTACCCAAATAGTATTATAATTCTTACTAGGTGGCAAATCAGTAACGAAATCCATACTAATATGGGTCCAAGGCTTGGACGGAATGGGTAGTGGTCGCAGCAACCCTGCTGGAGTTCTGCGGGAGGATTTGAACTGAGAACATAAATCACAGGAAGCAATAAACTCTTTGACGTCTCTCCTCATTGAAGGCCACCAGTAACTTCGAGAGAGAATCTCAAAGGTCTTGTGTTCACCGGCGTGTCCAGAAAAACGAGAGGCATGGAACCACGAAAGGATTTTCCTCCTCAGAGTAGGAGGCACGAGGGTCTTCCCAAATGGTAGCATTTTGGTGGACGAAGCAGCCAGCGAGATACATTTGGGGTCTAGAATAGCATGGTTGGGAACCTCTTCAACGTCAGAGGACGTCACAAAAGCTCGAGATAGAGCGTCAGCTTTTTTGTTCTTAGCAGCTGGTTTGAAGGTTATAATTAATTCAAAACGGGAAAAGAAAAGAGACCATCTTGCTTGACGAGGGTTCAAGCATTGGGCAGATTGTAGATATGACAGGTTCTTGTGATCCGTGAAGATCGTCACCGGATTGCGAGCTCCTTCCAATAAGTATCTCCACTCCTCTAATGCAGCTTTGATAGCCAGCAACTCCTTGTCCCCGATTGTATAATTTTTCTCTGCAGGCAGGAGACCCCGAGAGTAGAAGGCACAAGGATGGAATTTTTGTTGCTCCGAGCGTTGGGAGAGAATGGCTCCTAAGCCCACATTAGAGGCATCTACTTCTAGGAAGAAGGGAAGTGTCACATCAGGCTGTCGAAGAATGGGAGCAGAGGAGAAGGACTCTTTGAGAATTTGAAAGGCTTGGAGAGCCTCAGATGACCATTGCTTAGTATTAGCCCCTTTACGAGTCAGGGCCACAATAGGAGATGCAATGGATGAAAAGTCTTGAATGAAGCGTCTATAGTAATTGGCAAAACCTAAAAAACGCTGGATAGCACGAAGAGTAGTTGGCTGGGGCCAATGTAATACAGCATTCACCTTGTCTGGATCCATCTTCAGGCCAACTCCGGAAACTATATACCCCAAGAATAGAATCTGGGGCAACTCGAATGAACATTTTTCTAATTTACAGAACAATGAATTTTTCCGTAGTCTGGAGAGGACCTCTGCCACATGTTGGTGATGAGAAGGCAGGTCCTGTGAAAAGATCAATATGTCGTCCAGGTAGACAACGACACATACATATAATAAGTCCCGAAAGATCTCATTGATGAAGCCTTGGAAAACAGCGGGGGCATTACACAACCCGAAAGGCATTACTAGATATTCGTAATGCCCATCTCTGGTGTTGAACGCTGTCTTCCATTCGTCACCAGAACGGATTCTAATTAAATTGTAGGCACCACGAAGATCCAACTTAGTAAAGATCCGAGCTCCCTTGATGCGATCGAATAGCTCAGTGATCAGCGGAATGGGATACCGATTCTTGATAGTAACGGCGTTGAGTCCACGAAAATCTATGCAGGGGCGTAGTGATCCATCCTTCTTTTTAACGAAGAAGAACCCGGCTCCAGCGGGAGAGGTGGAAGGTCGAATAAACCCTCGCTGGAGATTCTCCTGTATGTACTCAGATGTGGCTTGAGTTTCAGGTAACGAGAGTGGATAGACCCGACCCCTGGGAGGAGTCTTGCCAGGTAGAAGGTCGATCGGACAATCCCAAGAACGATGAGGAGGAAGACGTTCAGACTGAGCTTTATCAAACACATCGGCAAATGAAGCATACTGAGGAGGGAGTCCCGGTGAGGAAGATGCGATGGAAGATTGCTGTACTTTAAGAGGAATAATTTGGGAAAGGCAACGATGATGACATTCAGCTCCCCAAGACGTAACTTGAGGAGTGCGCCAGTCAATCTGGGGAGAGTGACACTGAAGCCATGGAAGGCCTAAGACAATCGGACTTGTCGTAACTGGAAGAATTAAAAACGAAATTTCTTCATGGTGCAGCACACCAATCTGAAGTGTTACTGGAGACGTACTCTGGGTGATGAGACCATTGATGAGACGTGATCCATCTATAGCAGTCACAGTAATGGGTGTTTTTAAAGTAATCACTGGTAGAGACCATTGATTCACTAGGGATTTAGAAATGAAATTTCCTGCTGCTCCAGAATCAATCAATGCCTGTGACTCAAAGGATTTGGTAGCAAAGGAAATCGTAACATCAAAAGCGCAGACTTTTAATTTCATAGAAGATGGAGAAGACTCCAGGGACCCTAACTTCACCTCTCCAGAACTAGTTAGGGCCTGGCATTTCCCGATTTCTTAGGGCAAGAGCTGAGCATATGTGTGGAATCAGCACAATAGATACAGAGTCTATTCTTTACTCTTTGTTTCCTCTCTTCTAAAGATAATTTGGAACGTCCTATCTCCATGGGAATCACAGAAGGTGAAGCTGGACGAAATTGAGGGGTTGAACGAAGAGGTGCTTTAACAGAAGTTGTTTTCTCAGATTCTCTTTCACGAAATCTCATGTCTACACGATGGCAAAGAGAGATCAAATCTTCTAGTGACGAAGGAAGCTCTTGGGTAGTCAGTGCATCTTTAATTTTATCGGAGAGACCCTGCCAGAAGGCGGCAACTAATGCTTCAGTGTTCCACTGAAGTTCAGAGGCTAAGATCCTAAATTGAATGACGTACTGGCCTACTGTATGAGGACCTTGTCGTAAACGAAGAATGCTGGAAGCAGCGGAGGTCACACGACCTGGTTCATCGAACACACTTCGGAACGTAGAAATGAATTTGGCACTATCTTGTAGTATTGGATCGTTTCTCTCCCACAGAGGGGAGGCCCAAGCCAGAGCTTGTCCAGAAAACAATGAGATAAGATAGGCCACTCTGGAACGATGGGTAGAAAAATTTTGAGGTTGGAGCTCAAAATGAACTGAGCATTGGTTAAGGAAACCCCTACAAGTTTTGGGGTCTCCATCGTACTTTGACGGAGTAGGCAGGTGAAGCGTGGGAGCTGTAGACACCTGGGATGGCACTGGGGAAACGAAGGAAAGCACAGGAGCTTCAATATTAGCTGTAACAGTCTGTCCAGATGTTCCTTGGGAGGTTAACGATTGGTAACATTGAAGTAACAGCTGTTGGCGAGCATCCTGTTGCTCCACACGGCTGACCAGATGCTGCAGCATCTCCTTGGCTGTAGGTTCCGTATCTGGGTCTGTCATGGCCTGATCTTACTGTCACGGGCACTAGGAGTCTTTACCCAGGGATCACCAGGTGATAGGCTTACCAGAGCAATATAGGTGGTAATATGGTACTCTGGTAGCAGGGTGATCACGGAACAGGAAATAGCAGATGATGAGATGCTCAGGAAAGTCTATGACTAGCAGCACTGGTAATATGGAGGTAATAATACACGAGGAACTGTATGGACAAAGAACACGTGAAGGTAGTCAGTGGTCTGCGGTAGCAAGTTGTACCACTGCTATAGTGAGGAGGAATGTCCAACAGAAACGAGGAGGTGATGAGAGTCAGCGGTCTGCGGATAGCAAGTTGTACCGCTGTCTGAGTGAAGGAATGGAATCCAAGTGGAGGTATCCGGGGAGTCAGTGGTCTGCGTTAGCAAGTTGTACCACTGCTATGTGAAAGGATACTGGAACAAGTGACACAGGGAACAGGGATCAGTGGTCTGCCTCTAGCAAGTTGTACTACTGAATATATATGTGAGGAGGAGCACGGGGAGAGACTGCAACACAGGAGATACACGGGCACCTTAAACTCGATCCACAATAATATGCACAATATATAAATGACTGAACAGCACTGCAATAATAGAAAGTCTCTTGAGGTAATCCGGCACAAGATAACACAGTCAATGATGGCAATAGAGTCAGCGGATAGCAAACTCCAGAGGAGAACCAACACAGTCCAGCAAGATATGCAATACACCAGCACAGTCAATGAGAAGTATGCATACCGTGGTTCAGAAGCAGGCTGTCAGACAGGAGTGCAGAGATACCTGAACGGCAGGAGGCCGGCAGAATGCGAAGTCCCTGGATGGGTGAAGCGGTAGTCAAGTAGGTGCAGCGCACAGGTAGGTAGACCAGCAGGGAAACAAATACACAGGAATCAGTAGAGCGTGGAACTGGACTCCTGGAGGACCCTGGAGAATAACGATGGTCTAGCTGAGAGGTAAGTAGTGAGACACGAATCCAATGCTGACAGGCGGGTAGAGACCAGCGGGAACACAGGAAAGCATGGAGAGCGGATCAGCAGTTGAAGGACGAGTAGAGCTGAGGAGTAGCAGCAGCAGGACTCTGCGGACACACGGAGGTAGCCAATAGCAACCAGCAGGTGCAGTAACGATGGGACACGGGAGAGCAGAGTTGAGCTGGAACTGATGATCACGGAGAGTAGCGGATAGCAATAGTAGTGGCAGTCTCGAGGAAACACGGGAGAGTTGAGATGAACTGAAGACTGAAGCGCACAGAGGCAGCGGATAGGAATCAGCCAAACAGTCACGATGAAAAACAGACGAGTTGCAGGTTGAAGACTGTAGTGCACGGAGGCAGCGGATAGGAATCAGCTAGCAGTCACGATGAAACACAGACGAGTTGCAGGTTGAAGACTGTAGTGCACGGAGGCAGCGGATAGGAATCAGCTAACAGTCCCGATGATGCACAGGTGAGTAGATGTAGATTGAAGACCGTAGTGCACGGAGGCAGCGGATAGGAATCAGCTAACAGTCACAATGATATATGGTAGAGTTGAAGTGGCTTGAAGACTGTAGTGCACGGAGGCAGCGGATAGGAATCAGCTAACAGTCACGATGATACACAGGAGGGTAGAAGTGGTATGGGAACCACAGTAGTAGAAGTGGTTTGGAAACCACAGAGGTAGAAGTGGTTTGGAAACCACAGGAATCAGCAGCGCTGAATACACGAGGAAACACAGGAACACCTTCAGAGGCTCATGGGGAATGAGACTCCAAGATCAGGCAACGTGGTATTGACCACAGGTGCTTAATATAGGGAGTGTTGCCTGATCTGCCAATTAAGTTAAAGGAACATACACTGAAGGGTTAGAAAGGGCTGCGCATGCGCAGACCCTCAGGATGGAGGACGGCCACGGTTCCTAAATGTCCGGGAAGAAGCACTCACAGTCCGGTGAGTGACACATACTTACATGTCAATAGATTTTACCTAATGTATTAGATGTAGTATATTGTATAGTAATAATATTAATTGTATTCTATGTATTTAGATACTAGGATATATTTTAAGATATAATGAGTGAATATCAATATCCAAAGATTCCATTCCTATTTATAAAACAATAAAATTAGTTTTAGATTGAACGTACGTCAATATATTTTTGCATAAAATACCTATTTCCTTGCTGCACACTGTCCTGTGGTGTCTGGCACCAAGATTAGCGAAGGCACTCCAGTCCACAATATTCCTATATTGGTTTCACAGTGTTAAAAGCACTTTTATTAGTAGTCAAAATGTAAAAATATTTACACATTTACATTTACTGGGTCTATAATGGTGAAATATTAAAATAAAGATCTAGAAAGTGAAAAACAGAAATAAATAAATTGCTCTGATAAAATGATTTATATAAAACCCAAAGGTGGGGCCAGAATGTAATGTCTGAGACTGAGGTCCACATATAGCGGACTCTAATTTTAAGTCATTCAGATGTCACCAAACTAACATCCCTGTAGTTAACTTATAACATTAATCCTAATAAAATTAAATTACTGCATGGTCTCATTTCTTTTTTTCACATTCAATTTATTTGCTCCTATTTTAAATTTCAAAGAATGTAAGACATAAGGGACAATCATACTTATATTTAATTTTATTTAGTATATCGTGGTGTTTTAATATAATACCCAACATGAGGTTTTTATATAACAGATGTACATAATATATTGTGCAGTATTTAAACCAGACAGTCTCCCATGTCTTTATTAGCACATATCTTTCATGTCTATTACTATATCTGCACTATCTGTCTCCGTTATAGTTACATACGTTTCGACAGTCAAAGCCTCGCTGGCAAATTTACTTTGTGCATTATAATAAACATGTAATATACCTGAAATATATACACTAATGGGAGACTGTGTGGTTTAAATAATGTGTAGGACATGTAATACAATAAACTCTTTAAACTGAATGGGAAACAAAGAAATGAGACCCCATAATTTATTAATTTTATTAGGATCACTTTTTTTAGGAGCACTTTATTTCTTTCTGTTTTATACTTGCTAGATCTTTATTTTAATATCTCACCACTGCAGACCTGGTAAATGTGAATGTGTGAATATTTTTACGTTTTGGCTACTAATAAAAGTGCTTTTAACACTGTGAAACTAATTTAGGATTTTTTGGACTGGAGTGACTTTGTTTATTTCAATGCTTGTCTTTAAGTAAATATGTTCCTACCAAGTTGTAAGACCACCCCCTCTGTTAAAATATGAAATAGCAATGCGACGAGTCCTTGCCTAGTGCAGGCCTTTCTTCTTCTTTTATCTTTGCACCAAGATATTAGCAGCAGATATTTTAAGTCTTGCAAGTTGTGAGATAGGGCCTCCATGGCTCTTACTTGTTTTTTCAGCACATCCCACAGATGCTCGATATCTGATATCTGAGATCTGAGGAATTGGGAGACCAAGTTAACACCTTGAACTCTTTGTCATGTTCCTCAATCCATTCCTGAACAATTTTTGCAGTGTGGCATGGCACATTATCCTGCTGAAAGAGGCCACTGCCATCAGGAAATACTGTTGCCATGAATGGTGTACTTGGTCAGCAACAATGTTTACCAGGACCCAAGGTTTCCCAGCAGAACATTGCCCAGAGCATCCCACTGCCTCCACCAGCGTGCCTTCTTCTCTTAGTGCATCCTGGTGCCCTCTCTTTCCCAGGTAAACAACGCACCCAGCCGTCCACATGAAGTAAGAGAAAACGTGACCAGACCATCTTCACGCTGACTAAAGTAAAGGCATAGTCACTTAATTGCAACACAGCATCAGCAGATACATATTTTAGGAAGTGATTCTCTTGCGAGAGCTGGAGAGATGATCTAACAATACACAATGAAGGCGATGACTATATGCAGCACTATCGAGTGGCTTCTGATTGGCTGATTGTGTATTAACCTCTCCAGCTGAGTACCCAAATTATAAACGCTGCAGCTAGAATATATCAAGTCGAGGTCATGTATTCACATTACTTAACTACTATTTCTATTTGGACTTCTGGAAACAAATTACCCCTTTGACTTTCAAAGTGAAAATAACAGATGTTTCTATTTAATTTGTATTTTGTGTTTGTATTGAATTACATTTTATATATAAAATGTGACTTTTTCATTTATTAATTACTGGTCTTATTTTGCCTTCCTCTGGGTCAACACACTTAGAACATGTTGCACTTCAGACATTTGTCATCTGTCGACCTCACTTACTGTTACTGTCTTTTCAAGAGAATAGTACCAAGCAGCGTTCTTTTTTTGACCTTGTTTTGTTTTTTCTTCTACCGGTACATTTTCTAATTTGCATTATAACAGATGCTCAAATTATGTGATCCTGTTAAAAAATCAAACTGAATATGGCTGTTTTAAGGACCTCAAACATGTTTGAGGTGCAATCGTGATTTTTGTGTTGGTTCATTTTGAGTTCCACTGCTGAGCTCACAGCTCACAATGAAAGCAAAAGGTATTAAAATACCATTGTTGCCTGCTCAACAAGCTTAAATGCCTATTTTTTTTAAAAAAGTAATAATAATTTGAATAGCGAACTTACTGTGTTTGAGTTCACAAGTTTGCATGTAAAACCTTTAAAAATACAACACATTGTAGCCATTTATGCTAGAACATGTTCAAGCCTATTACATTTTTTAGGTTATCAGAAGTTTGAATTTGAACAATGTTTTTGAACTTTAGAGCTCATTTAATGAAACAAACTCAAGCATCTCTATAAACAAGATATAGGGATAGCTTGATCAAGGTTTACTCATATTAGAACTTAGGATACTTTCTAAAATAAGCATATAACTGTTGTGTTGTTACAAAGAGACACAGAAGTTGAAGTTCTTCTTACCTAATGTCTTGCTCCTCTTTCTTCAGACCAGGTCCATATTTTGTATGTATGCTATGGCAAGAGTGTTCTTCTTCCAAAGTTCTGCCATTACAGAAATAATTTCATGTAAACAGAATGCATACGTTGTGTGATATATTGTCTATTTACTAAAAATAAATTTGTATATAATTCACCTTCTATAATTCTGTGTATCATAACTCTGCACAGCAGAATGCATAGGACTAGGAAAACTCAACACATTATTTTACTTTACATAACAGAAAAAAGTCGAAATTCATAAACTTGTAAGCAATACATGGATGAATGATGTTGAATATAGAAGTAGACTGTAATTTGGAGAGCATATACTATATGTAGTGCTTGATATTATAAGGTTTATAGAAGGTTTCAGGACCATGGGGAAAATAAAGTATGGCCAGATTTGGGGAGAAGTTGGTGGTCAGGTGGTTGTCCACATATTTCACAGAAGGAAGGGGCAGTCAAAGGTCTTGGCTTGACCAGATGAGTGGGAAAGGTTTGATCAGGGCGGTTTCATTTCATGCCGTTAACAATGATTCTGCCTATAGAAATAACCATTCCCATTTGTGTTCCAGTTTTATTCTATGAGTGATGTGACTAAAGGAACGAGTAGAGCATCATGTGAGTGGAGTATAGTACAGTAGGGGCTTACCTCTTAAGCGTAGTTCATTATAGCAGAGGTACTGACCACCTATGTATTGGCCTATAGCAGTGCCATAGACCAGGTAATTCTGCAGAGACTAATAAAACATTCTAAATTACTGAGATCATAGTCTAGTAAGCTGACAGAGTCACAGGAGAGAAGCAATGCCACTCCCTTGCTATGGGGCTTCACAAGTTGGTAAATTGAGACCAGCACTGTGTATGAAGATACACGTACAACACCATAGTGCTCTATTACCAGTAAACACAGTGTTCTGATTCTTTTGAGTTCTACTTACCCAATTTTCGCAAATTTCTTTTTAGAATTGTCCCAGACATATCGAATTTTCTGCACACGTATGAATTTTACCTGTAAACAGAATTTTCCTTTAGAGTGAGCATAAAACATAATTTAAAGTGTATTTGTAGCCATTTTCGTAAGGATGCAACATTTTAATTCACTAAGAAATCATATGGCATGATGCAAACCACTAACATAAAAAAAACTATATATAAATATATGCACACAGCAATCAGCCATAACTTTAAAGCAGGCCTGTCCAACTTGCGGCCCTACAGGTGTTGTGAAACTACATGCCCCAGCATGCTTTGCCAGTAGACAACCTGTTGATAGCTGGAAGGGCATTCTGGAACTGGGTAGTTTCACAACATCTGGAGGGCCGCAGGTTGGACAGGCCTGCTTTAAAGCCATCTGACTGTGTAGGTCCCCCTTGTGCCGCCAAAACATCTCTGATCTATCAATTTATGGACTCCACAAGACCTCTGAAGGTGTTCTGAGGTATCTGGCTCCAAGACAAGATCCTTTAAGTGAGTTGTGAAGTGGGACCTCCATGACTCTTACTTTTTTTCTACAGCACATCCCACAGATGCTCAATCGGATTGCGATCTGAGGAATTTGGAGGCAAAGTGAACAACTTGAACTCTATGCCATGTTTCTCAACCTATTCCTGAACAATTTTTGCAGTGTGGCAGGGCGCATTTTCCTGCTGAAAGAGGCAACTGCCATTAGGGAATTCAATTTAAATGAAGGTGTGTACTTGGTCAGCAACAATGATTAATTAGGTGGTATGTGTCAATGTAACATCCACATAAATGCCAGGACCCAAGGTTTCCCAGCAGAATATTGCCCAAAGCATCACACTGCCTCTGCCAGCTTGCCTCTTCCCATAGTGCATCCTGGTGCCATCTCTTCCCCAGGTAAACAACGCACATGCACCCAGCCATCCATATGATGTAAAAGAAAACGTGATTAATCAGACCAGTCCACCTTCTTCCATTTCTCCATTGTCCAGATCTGGTGCTCACCTGTCCATTGTAAGTGGTTTCGATGGTGGACAGGGGTCAGCATTTGCACTTTGACCGGTCTGCAGCTATGCAGCTCCATACGTAGCAAGATGTGTTCTGACACCTTTCTATCACAGCCAGCATTAACTTTTTCAGCAATTTTTTGCTACAGCGGCCCTTCTATGGGATTGTACCAGACGGGCTAGCCTTCGCTCCCTATGTTCATCAATGACCCTTGGGTGCCCATGAACCTGTCAACGGTTCAGTAGTTATCCTTCCTTGGACCACTTTTGGTAGGTACTAATCACTGCACCCACCACCCACCAAGACCTGCCGTTTTGGAGATGCTCTGACCCAGTCATTTAGCCATCACAATTTGGCCCTTGTCAAAGTTATTCAGATTCTTAAATTGCTTCCAACACATCAACTTCAAGAACTGACTGTTAATCTGCTGCCTAATATATCCCACTCCTTGACAGATGTGACATTGTAGCATTGTTATTCACGTCAATTGTCAGTGGTTTTAAGGTTGTGGCTGATCAGTGTATATATTATAGAATATAAAATATGTTGTATGTACAGTACGCATTAAAAGCATCTCGATTTGTATATTTAATTTAGCATGTGTAAGGATGGCGATAACAGAGGAAAATAAATGGAAACATTATTTAAATAAAGCATTTCTTCAAAAGGTGAATACTTTAGTACTATTTTATTTTTATTAAATATGTTTCTAATTTTTTAGATTTGCCAAGTGGAACTGACAGCCCAAGCGCATATCCCTGAGACTGGCCCAGTGAAGTGGTGAGTTACCCATTACCGCTTTGGGTCAGTATCAGCTGCCCCAGGTATATTCAAGTGATAAATTGCAGCTTTAGGTCTTTTTTTTTTTTGCTGTGGAAAGCAGAGGAAAAAAAATAAATCAACTTTAATGCCACATGTTAATAAATAGTCCCCCAAATCCCCATTTTTTCAATTAAATGCAAAATAACTTTGGGCAGGATGTGTTCGTAAAAGCAAAAGTAGGAGAAACCCATTCATGATTTTCCAAGGAATTGATGGTTATTATAGATGCTAAGAAAACTGTATGTAAGAAATACAGACAAAACCAGATCAGAGAAGGATACAATATAGGGCAGCACAGTGGCCTAGTGGTTAGCACATCTGCCTCTCAGCACTGGGGTCATGAGTTCAATTCCCAACCATGGCCTTATCTGTGTGGAGTTTGTATGTTCTCCCTGTGTTTGCATGGGTTTCCTCCGGGTGCTCCGGTTTCCTCCCACACACCAAAAACATACTGGTAGGTTAATTGGCTGAAATAAAATTGACCCTAGTCTCTCCCTGTCTGTCTGTGTGTGAGTGTGTGTCTATAGTAGGGAATTTAGACTGTAAGCTCCAATGGGGCAGGGACTAAGCTGGTCTAACTGGGCACAAAATAAAATGTGCTAAACAGCCACTAAGACATTGAGACAAAGGGCTTGAGTAATTAAGGAAAGAAAGGCAAAAAAAAGGCGTAAATGTTCTCCAGGACAAACCATGTTACAATGCAAGGGGTGCAAATGAGTTTATTATTTTGCACATAAGTTAAATACTGGTTGTTTTTTCACATGGCACACAAATACTTGATAGCTTTAACTTCACACTGAAATTTAAAGTTGATCTAAGACATGCCCTACCCCAACTATAAATCTGTTCCCACATTTTAAATTTACTTCCCCCTCCAATGCAACATGGTTTTGCCCAGGTGCAAAGTTACTCCTTTTTTATGCTTTACTCTACTTACTGACTCAGGCCCATTGAGTGCATTTACATACAATGCCAAAACCCTCAAATGGTTGGGTCGATCCATTGAATAAAAAATTCAGCTTTCCTGCAAAACAACTGAATGACTTACTTTAAGATCTGGCCTTCTTATGGCTCTATTCACTATGGAGTCTTCATCAGAAATGACAGAACACTGTGATCCACTCAAAAGTGAGTCTTTAAATGCCTCCAGGGTAATCCAACGCACCTTCTTCCTTGTGTATTTCTTTCTTTCATCCTAGGTAGCAGATATTCATGCTGATTAAATGTGGGACTAGGTCTCAGGAATTTTAGTAACAGAATATCGGAACACCCATGTAGTGTAGTTGGTGGTTTCTCAATTGATAAATATCACAATTTCATCAGAAATTACATCTGTGTACAAAGAAATACACACATTGGAGCTCATGACGAGTTGTACGCGCTAAAACTGGTAGTTTCGGAACTAGTGATCTGTGCACTTGCGCAGGAGAATAAAAGCATATTATACGCTTAGACCGCAGTTTGGTTCAAATCAAAATGAGGCCCATTATGAGCAAATTATCTTTTTGAATTAGAGGATAAGAAAACAATGGTTTGGTTAATTTACACACATATTACAATTTTGAACTCACAGAGCAGAAAGACGTTTCCAGTACATGCATTTAAGGCAGTTGTAGGTTTGTTAGGCTTTAATCATAGAATTACTAAACACACTTCTATCTACTTCAGTTTGATGGATTATTGAACGATTTGGTAATCTACATTTGATCGTTTTAGACAATGATTACTGTTACTGCTACTGTGTATTTCTTGTACCTCTGACATTAAAATTAACATGTTTGACATCTGCCTGTCTCCTCATAATGGACAACAGTGCCTGCTATACCACAGAAACATACAGTATAAGTGACAAATACACTTGTACAGTTTACAGGAATATTGACCTTGAATTGTCTACATGCTAGTATTTTACACATATACTGTATGTCTTTTTTTTTATAATTTGATTAAATTATCAAATATAATTTAATACATTTCAAGTGCCTAGTTTCATTAATCCTGATAATAGAGATACATAAGCAATATTAATTAGAACACTAAGCATTCTAAGTTAAATATGCATTTGATAAAGAGGATCCCATATGTAATGCATTTGTGATAAAAGAATAACTCCCACCATCTTAATAAAATAAATAAATTTCACTCCTTCACACCCTCCAATTTGCTCAACTACTCATGCAGCAATATCCACAGGTTTTTTGGGGCTTGGGGAAAGGATTTTAAAGATGGGAGGCATGATACATTTATTATATATTATTTAATACTCACGGTTGATCTTAATAAAACCACATTGGCTTTCTCCAGAGAAGATGGGACACAGTTTGCCCACACGCTCCACTCAGGTTTCCAATAAAAGAGTAATAGAAGAATTCCACCTGATATACAGTAACCAATCACACACAGGATAATCCAGGGAACACTCACTCTGTAGCCAAAGATTTCCTATTGACAAAACACAGTTAAGATTTACAATTGTAGTAAGAGCCATAGAGGTCTATATTATCCGATTGTAAACAGTTCAACATTACCCACAGTCTATAAAGATAAAATATCAGAACAATGTTCAGTACAAATTATTTCCAGATATTTTCTATGTTTTATGTCATACCTAAATTCTAATATCCTCAAAAGTTATAGCTGAAATACAAGCTGCTAAATCTACAGTTATAATAAAATAATAATAGATGGTTTAGTAACAAACTTCAAAAGTATCTCCAAGGTTTGTCTTTCTAGACTGTTCACTCACTAATTATATGCAAATATTTGTTTGTCAGTATATGGAATGAATTATGTCTACCCTGTTTGTACTACTACTTTGTATAGTGCTTTTGTCTTGGTAGTATATTCTAAGCAGTGCAAAAGTCCCAAAAGCTGTCTCTAGTGCCATCTAACAAACTTATGCTATAAACTAGGATAAAGAGATAAGAAAGATGACAAAATAATAGACATGTAGCTGGAAGGATTTTTTTTATTACTATTGTTATTAAATAACCTACAGTACACCAGTAGTATGATCATATATAGAGCCACAAGCTTCACCTAATGTATGTTTGTGATTTTGTGATCAGCTTACATTAAATATGTTTTGTTCAGCAAAAGTAAACATCTGAAGATATAAAAAGTTTTTCAAGATATCTCAAGTTATATGCTGAACAAAAATAATGAAATAATGCACTGTGGAGAAATGTAGGCATACAATTTAATACAAGATGATCAGACTAATACATCAATGATACATATGGAATACCTACTCTATTCTTGCTGTATCTTTCGAAGTTTAACTATATATAAAAAAGATGTTTGTTTTTGTTTGTTTGTTGGAGAATACCACCGTACAATGCGGCCAAGCAACTAATCTTATTTTCTAAATAGCATTTTTGGTTTATTTACAAAATAAGTTGCTAAGATATACAAACTATTACACATTACATATGGGACCCCTGCAACACCGAGTGACCTTGCTTGGCTACTTTGACCTGTGGAGCCTGTTCTGAGCCTGCATTCTTACACACCTGCACGGATTGGGATGAAACCAATGCAAGGTGGTCCAGTTGGATCCTGGCCAGGTTTTAGGGGGGTTAAGGTCCTGGTCGTACCTCCGATTGGTGTACGCTGGGTAGAACTTTGACCCAGGAAGAATATTCTGAACTTTCCACTGGATGGATTTGGACAAAAATTTCACAGACTGGTAACATTGGATCCCAGAAGACATATTAGGGGGTTGAGGTCCCGGTCAGATCTCCCATTGTGTATGCTGGGCAGAACTTTGACCCAGAGAGCCTGTTGTGGGCCTTCAACTGGATGGATTTGGATGACAGTGGCCTAGTGGTTAGCACTTCTGCCTCACAGCACTGGGGTCTTGAGTTCAATTCCCGACCATGGCCTTATCTGTGTGGAGTTTGTATGTTTTCCCTATGTTTGTGTGGGTTTCCTCCAGGTGCTCCGGTTTCCTCTAACACTCCAAAAACATACTGGCAGGTTAATTGGCTGCTATTAAATTGCCCTTAGTCTCTCTGTCTGTCTGTGTAAGTTAGGGGATTTAGATTGTAAGCTCCAATGGGGCAGGGACTGATGTGAATGAGTTCTCTGTACAGCGCTGCAGAATTAGTGGCGCTGTATAAGTAACTAATGATGATGATTTAAAATAAAAACATAAACAACACTGGGCAGTCACCTCATGGGTGTGTTGGAAGAGCTGCTAAGCTGCTAATTATTTTTAAAAGTTTGACCGTTACATCCATCTCACTGATAACTTAATAACTTGAAGATTTAAACCTGGCAACGCCGGATACTTCAGCTAGTTTTCTAATAAACATTTAACTTGTAGTCCTTCCATATTGTTTTGACAATTGTTTGACTGATGTTTTCTTACACGTTCACCTGTGTCTTCCTGTGTGCTCACCTCACTCAGAACTTTTTCAAGGATGGTGCCATCCAGGTTGCAAAGAGCACCACACTCATACCTCCAGGTATTATTTCTGCATCCTCTGTGTCTCCAACCCAGTCTACATACAACTCATTATTCCCCAACTGTAGCAACTAACCTCTCTGTGTAACAATTTCCTTCTCTCCTGCTCCCCAGAGGAGTAACGGATCACCTCCCTGCCCTGTGTGGCAGGGGTTTATTATCTTTAATTACGTAAAGATAATAAACATTGGTTCGAAACAGACATAAAATATAGCCATATAGATTGATATTGAATACAGTTAGAAGTCAACATTATACAGTTAAAATAATAGATTTTATTTTCTTGTACACATTCAATTTTAATTTTATTTTGCTGGATTCTAATGAGATTAAAAATTCATTTTAAATTAATAAAAGTTATGATTTAAGTTAAGATTAGATTAACTTCTTTCTTCTTTTTTGGTCGATAGGTTATGAACTTGCTACAGTGGTAGCACATCCCATTAATCTACTCTTCCGAATTAAGTGGAAAATTTGAGGAGTATCTCAGGGATAGTACAGAATATAATACAAGTAATTTTTTGGTGTGGTTGTACTCTTGTCAATGTTTACAGTGTAGGGTTTTAATGTCTGGTGATCACCAGATAATAAGTAATAAGTAGAGATGCTCACTGACCCCGTGTTTTGGTTTTGGATCTGGATTACCGTCGTGTTTTGGTTTTGGTTTTGCCAAATCGCCATTGCGTGTTTTGGTTTTGGTTGGTTTTGTTTTGCTATTTTGTTTAAAAATCAATGTTTTTGGGTTTTTGGTAGGCCTTCATTAATTCTACACACAAACCAGATTGTCTTCCTCTCCATCTATGCATATTGGCAATGCAGCCATCGTCTTTGGATGTATATTACACCCTACACTTATAGTTAAATATCTAAAGAAATGGACAAAGGCAGTTTGGTTTCTGTCTCTCTAGGCCCCCCTCCAATAGTAGAAAATACTCAAAAATTCAGCCGTTATAGACTGTACAATATAAATTGAAATGGACAAAGGCAGTTTGGTTTCTGTCTCTATAGGCCCCCTCCACTTGTAGAAAATAATAAAAAATTCAGCCGTTATAGACTGTACAATATTGATTGAAATGGACAAAGCCAGTTTGGGGTCAGTTTGTGTATGACACCCTACCCTTAATGAGAAATTGCCCAAACAGCAGCCTTTCAAGATGGTACGTGATATAGAAATGCCCCAAGTCCCTTTCCTCTTTGGGGGTAGATTGCACCCTACACTTAAATAGAAAGTTTTAAAAAGATGTTATCGTCATCATCTTGAGGTTCATCCTCACCCTCATCCGTCATCATCACAGACTATCAATTCATCGCAGCTTGAATCCGCCATTAGAGAACAGTCAGTGCTTGGATGTCTTTGATGGTGAAGGCCTTCCTCGTGGAAGATGTAGTTAATTTTTATAAACATCATTTTCTCCACATTTTTGGGAAGTAAGCTTCTACGGCGATCACTGACTAAGTTCCCGGCTGTGCTGAATACTCGTTCAGAGTACACACTGGAGGGTGGGCAGCTTAGGTATTGCAAAGTGAGTTTGTACATGGGTTTCCAAATGGCCTGCTTTTCTTCCCAGTAAGGAAAGGGACTGTCTGACATTTCAGACAGAAAAATTATTGTTTCACACTGGGGAATATGGGACACCCCAAAGCACTTGTAGTGCAAAATATTGTTTTCTATAGATACTGCTGACAAATATGACTTTTGACAGTCAGAAAAATTACTGTAAAACACTGGGGAATATGGGACACCCCAAAAGCACTTGGAGTGCAAAATATTGTTTTAGATACTGCTGACAAATATGACTTTTGACAGTCAGAAAAATTACTGCAAAACACTGGGGAATATGGGACACCCCAAAAGCACTTGGAGTGCCAAAAATTTAAAGAAAAGCCTCCTCTATCCTTCTCTCTTACTGCTCTAACAATTGCTAATACAATTGGTATTAATATTAGAATTGTATAGAAAAGAATTGAAACAATAATGTGTACAATTATTGCTCTGTCCCTGCGCTAATATAGCCTGTGATCTTACCCTGCTCTCTTCCTCTGTCAAATGGCGATGGATTGCTGTGGAGGCTGGTATTTATGCTGTTCAAATCTCGCGAGAACCGAGCTCAGAAAGACGAATACGTCACAATGACGTTTTGCCTCGATTTTGATACCGAACGGGCGGGAGAGTACTGAGTGTGCTCGGCTCGGTACTCGGATAGGTGAAATTCGGATGGATTCGGATCTCAGGAAACCGAGCCCGCCCATCTCTAGTAATAAGTGTCCAACAGCTAAAAATAGTGGTAGGGGGCAGCAAAAGCAGAACTAGCGAGCTGTGGGTCCCTGTGCAGGGAGGTGGGGATGAGGTAACTGGGGCTCCCGACTCTCTGCATATGCCATGCAACTGGCCCAATTATCTTCTTTGGCCCTGGTGCACTGCACCTGTCGCACCAATGATAGTTCCGCCACTGGGTGACAGGTAAGTTTATTAAAATAGAAGACAGAAATAGAATAGAAGATTTATTAAAAGAGCTGGTCAAAATCACTTATTGATAGATCTTCCCCTTACAGAGAATTGGGGAGAGATATAAGACACAGATCAAAGAGTGGAAAGTGAAGAGAAGGAACTGAAGGTCAGAAAAGGAGGTTAGAGACGATAGTCACTCATTCAATAACAAGTAAGGGGGGGGTTTAAGGGAATAGTGCCCATTTGATAGGGGAGACAGAACGTCAAGAAAATTAAGAGTACAAGTATAATGCAAATTAATACAATGTACGTATTTATGTTTTACATGTGATTTTTTTTTTTTTAATAGTGGTTTAAAAAATTTACATTAATGCAGTTATGTTTAACTTAAAAAGAGATGAGAAATTCATCTTTATTATCTGATTAGCACAATGACAATTATCCTAAGGATCAGACAGGAATGCAGCCATTGTCCCTGACCCCTGAGATCTCCAGACATACCAAGTACAGGAGTCACATTTTTTAATCTCCCTGGTCAGAGATAGGAAAATATATGTAGAAATACATTTTGATGAGTATCACATCCTAAAAATACATTGCTTAAGATAGAAAATTTGTTTCATAGAAGCAAAAGCATGGTTCATAATCTTTATCCAATAATAATGCAATGTGTTTTTATCACTTACATGAACATTTTTCCTGTATACACAGCACACAGTCTAACAAGAAGTGTAAAGAATATAATGAATATAATAAATGTCCCTTCAATAAACCTGTTTTATTTTTTTTATTTCATTTTTGCTAATAATGCTAAAAATAGTTTTAGTAAATAATCCCACTGTAGTTTAAAATAAACCGCATGACCTAAACTGCAGGATGACAATTACCCAAGCCCCCTGGCCAAATGTAAATAAGGCTTTGACCAAAGTGACTTGGGGTTCAACAGAAGGCCAACTTAAAAATAATATATTTTCAAATAATACTGTATTATAAATTTTGACAACTACACATTAAAAATCAGTCAGATAAGACTAAACTCACCATCTCATTTTCTTCTCCTTCATTAATTATTGCACGGTTGTGTTCAGGTAATTTGGATTTCATGTTTCAAAAGAATATTGAAACAATAGCTCCACAAATTCTGGAGATATCAGACTTGCACAATTTTCTTGACAGTGAATAATCACCAATGATTAAAGTTAGTTGTGGTAACCACACTGAATTAACCCTTTACAGTCTTTTCATGAGATCCAGAGCTTTTTCTTAGTCAGTCCATCAGGATCTGTAACCTCTAACTACTGACTTTAAGCCTCCACTAAATGCAAAGCCAAATCTGTCTACTGGTCTTGGGACACAGCTATTTATCTTGGTTCTGGTTTTCACACTTGTTGCTTCTGGGAGGGGAGCTATCTCTGTTGGCTACCTGATTGGCAGCCATTATCTCCTGGGGGCTGGACAAGGACCAGGGCACTGCCCTCTTATATTTGGACCCCCTACCAGTGCTGGCTCCATAAAAGTCTGTAGATATCAGGTTCACACAATAGTTCTCCACAAAGAAACCTAATCATTGGGATAACCTCTCTGAATTAAAACATTCCAGTCTTTTATGAGATCCAGAGCTCAAGACTCCTGGAAGAAGGTTGCAATCAAGGCAGTCATTTTAGTACAAATTACCCCATGGTCTTTCAGAGAACAAGATATACATGGCATCATAGACACATGCAAGGAGGGAGAACATAGACTGGCTCTCTGAAGGAGACATGACAGGGATGACTCTTTCACAGTCTTCAAAAGGATGTTTATGGCACAACTCCACAGGAAAGGCAGAAGATGTAAAATCCCTTTGAAATCACTACCCAAACCTGGATGGTAGAGACTGTCAGAGGATTTTTTTTCTTATCAGGCTAATTATTGAATAAAAAAGGGCATATGGTCTTAAATTATAAGTAATATAGTTTACCCTAGTAAAGTTTGTATACATTTACTTGTTAAGATTAGGTTAATAGTAGATGATTATATGTATAGTAAAATTGCTAACTGGAATTTAATCTTTTTGACTAAATTATAAGTCAACCTTTTTTTTACTCTTTTAAAGTAAATTATTGACTAGTTCATTGGCTAATATAATCATGCATGCTACATACTTTCTTAGAATAAATTAAGCAATAATTTATAGTTTTAGGTCAATTAAGTTTTTGTGAAAACTATTGTGTTCTGCTCTTCCTATCTGTTCCCCTGGCTCACAATAATAAATATTGTTATTTTAAAAGTGTCCAGCTGCTTGGGTTCTTTTCCTACAGCAATTTGTAGTCTCACCTCTCTATGCATTTTGTTTAGTGTCAATCTCTTCAGAAGTAGAAAAGTAGCACCTGTCATTGACAACCACCCAGGAGCACCACACATGCATATTTGTTTGGTAAACAATTTCACAAGGTTTTATGATCACCTAAGAGACCTCTATCAAGTCTTTAATGTATTAAAGCAAACATTATGTATCCAGCTGGGAACACTAACTGCTCTATTGATGACTTTCACTATTAAGTATAATTAGACCTAATTTTAGAGAGGGTATAAATGTCAATCATCTTATTGAATGGGAGAATATGCATGCTAGATAAGATTGTGAATATGTTCTTTAACCTATTACATCATGTATATGATTTTTGTATTTTCTTTATTATAGGTGCATAGCTATTATATATTGTAACAAAAGGAGTGGGAGTATTTAGCTGGCAATCTGCAAAGAAAGGCTGCAAATAAAGTTACACATTTGTACAATAGTGCACCTAGGTTAAAGAGAAACAAATGGAGGACATTTGTGTGACAAAATAAATGTAAAGAGTCTGGTTTAGTTTACATGTTTTGAAATAGTTTGAAAGTGTCATTTTCCACAGCTAACAGCAGGCTGACAGGGTGTGTCTGCACTGATGTTAATCAAGCAGAGCACCTTATGAGAACTCCTTTTAAAGGCAAGGTGGGAGCGTCGCCTGTCTATCAAGCTAGGGTTATGTGGGAGGAGTGTAAACTATTTAAACCTGATTTGTTCATTATTCAGTGTGACCGGTGTCTAGGGAGCTGGTCTCTGTTACTTTAGCATTAAGGTCACAAGAAAGTGTGTGCAACTTTTTGTCATAAATTACTTTGCCACCCTGACAGTAAAAGCCAAGTAAAAAGCATGAAAGTGTTCATGTGTGCATCACTAAAAGTGTGCCCATGTCACACTATATATTAACTGTTCATTATGGGCCTGATTCATCAAGGCACGTACCTGCTGAATTTGTGTGTATTGTATGCAAAATCACTCTGTGAATGCCCAGAACCAAGACATACACCAGTAAACGCAGCCCTGTCCCCAGGGCCTGATTAAGGGTTCTGGCCGCCCTAGGCTAATACGGCCGCAGCGCCCCCCCCCCCCCTCCTCCGAATATATAGGTGTATAGGAACACTCCTGAATATGAATGTTCAGGTGTATTCTCCAGCATTCAAATTTAGACAGATTGTGCCATTGTCTCTTACCTGTTCTTGCTCTTCTCTCTTGCAACTTTGTTATCCTCTCGCTGGCTTCTGGAAAGTTGGCGTCCTTTTTTGAAAATGCAAAAATGTATTATAATGCAAACCCTGAATGATTAGGCCCTTTAGTTAAAACAAAACACTCCATTATGGCCAGCTAAAAGTACCCCATTGGACAGGCATATATAAGCAATATCTGAATATTTGTTGTCAATCAAATACAAACCTCTACCAGCCCCATCTCACTAATATTTAGTATTCTAGTGATTGCTGAGACCACCCATGTGACCACCACACAATCATGAGATTCTGCCCCCCAAAGCTGCTCTATTTTTTAAATACCCCCTGCAGCCATTTTCCTTAACCACAACCCCCCCCCCACAGCCATTTTCCTTAACCCCTGCTGCAGCCATTTTCTTTACCTCCCACCCTGCATCCATCCCCCTTGCAGCTATTTTCCTTACCTCCACTCTGCTAGCTAGCTATCCCCCCCGTCACATCAAAACTCCCCCAGTCACATATATCAGCTCCCCTCCTCTGCCCTCCTTCATACATATCAACCTCTCTACCTCCCTATAGATTTTCATGGCAGCCCCCCCCTCCCACCCTATAGATTTGTATGACAGTCCCCCTCTCCCTCCCTATACATATGCATGACAGTCCCCCCTCTCCCTCCCTATAGATATGCAGGGTAGTCCCCCCCTCCCTATAGATATGCAGGGCAGTTCCCCCCCTCCCTATAGATATGCAGGGCAGTTCCCCCCCTCCCTATAGATATGCAGGGCAGTTCCCCCCCTCCCTATAGATATGCAGGGCAGCTCCCCCCCCCCCTCCCTATAGATATGCAGGGCAGTTCCCCCCCTCCCTATAGATATGCAGGGCAGTTCCCCCTTCACTTACCTGTAGTTGTGCCAGCGTCGCTCCTCTCCTCAGATCAGCAGATAGGAAGTGAAGACGTCCTGCTTCCTGTCTGCTGCACAGCAACAGGCAGCCTGGCGATTGGCTGTGTGTTGCTAACCACTGACCACCAATGCTTTTGATCGTTGAACCCTCCACCCCTGTCCCTGTTGCACATAGTCGGGCAATGAAGACTGACTTTTTCATTTAAAGGCACCATCTTTCAAGTGTAGTGTTTGTAAGTCTAAGTCATATTATACTTTTGGTAAAATTAGTTTATTTTGTTCCTCTTTATGGTAACTACTAATAGAATTAAAGTATTAAATAGAATTAAAGTATTAAATAAAGTGGTATAGAGTTGTAGTGTGGTATAGATAGAGTGGTCCCCACAATATAATAATAAAACCCTCAACTGGTCTGAATTTCACCAAACAAGTATCTGGACTGCGTAGTGGGGTGGCCCCGGTACCCATTTTGATACCGGGGCCACAATAAAATAAATACACCCTCAACTGGTCTGAATTCCACCAAACAAGTATCTGGACTGCGTAGTGGGGTGGCCCCGGTACCCATTTTGATACCGGGGCCACAATAAAATAAATACACCCTCAACTGGTCTGAATTCCACCAAACAAGTATCTGGACTGCGTAGTGGGGTGGCCCCGGTACCCAATTTGATACCGGGGCCACAATAAAATAAATACACCCTCAACTGGTCTGAATTCCACCAAACAAGTATCTGGACTGCGTAGTGGGGTGGCCCCGGTACCCAATTTGATACCGGGGCCACAATAAAATAAATACACCCTCAACTGGTCTGAATTCCACCAAACAAGTATCTGGACTGCGTAGTGGGGTGGCCCCGGTACCCAATTTGATACCGGGGCCACATTACCTCCTCCAATTTCCAAGTGTAGTGTTTATAACATCTTAACACTACACTAATTCTAGCACGTCAATACCTCTTGTTTTAAATAATGACAGGGCATTTAACTTTTGATTTAATTTATTGAATTTGTTGGCATTTTCTTTTACTTTTTGAACATGGCAAACGACTGTTGAATGGTCACATAATGCCAAAAAAAAAGTTGCAAGATGGAATTGTCCTTGGGCCCTCCCACCCACCCTTATGTTGTTGAAATAGGACATGCACACTTTAACAAACCAATCATTTCAGCGACAGGGCCTACCAAACAACTGTGGCTGAAATGATTGGTTTGTTTGGGCCCCCACACCAATAAAACAATTCATCTCTCCCTGTACAAACTAAACAGGCTCTACTGAGGAAAGATGTCGTCCTCATCCTCAACCTCTGATTCCTCTCCCCCTACAGTGTGTACTTCCTCCTCCTCACACATTATCAATTCGTCCCCGCTGGACTCCACAACCACAGTCCCTCTGTACTGTCTGGAGGGCAGTGCTGTACTTCATTGAGGAATTGATTATTCATTTTTATAAACATCATTTTTTCAACGTTGTGAGGAAGCAACCTCCTTCGCCGCTCACTGACCAGGTTCCCCGCTGCACTAAAAACTCTTTCCAAGTACACACTGGAGGGGGGACAACTCAGTTAAAAAATAGAGCCAGTTTGTACAGGGGCTTCCAAACTGCCTTTTGGAGTTCTACCACGTCACTACCTCTAGTTAATTTAGATTGCAAGGCTTGTAAATATAAATACTTTGAAGATAAAAAAAGCAGGCTGCACAGACTGAGGAGCAAGAAAGTGAAATTAAATGGACCACGTTACTTTGGTGGCTATCTATGCCCCCCCCCCCCCCCCCCCCCGCCCTACACTTGTAGTTGAATATAAATAAAGCAGCCTGCATAGACTGTAGAACTAGAAATTCAAATATACAAAGAAATGGACAAAGGCCGTTTGGTATCTGTCTGCATCAGATCCCCTCTCCACTAGGAGTAAAACAGAAAACTTTTCAGCCGTTATATAATCTAGAATATAAATAGAAATTGAGAAAGGCAATTTGGTATCTGTCTGCATCATAATCATCAACATCCTCCTCAGCGCCAGCTACATCAATATCCTCCTCCCAGTGTACAACATTCACACCTTCATTAGCCAAATCTGTAACTGGACTGTGGGTGATCCTTCCAGCATATGCAGAGGGCGTGCTGCAAATGCTGGATGGAGTCACCTCTTCCCGTACAGTGATGGGAAGGTCAGGGTTCACAACCAACAACACCCTTGGACTCGCCTTGGGGATTTGTGATGTCATCTGTTTAGAAGGCAGAGTTCTTTGCTGTTTTGTTGTTGTTGCTGACAGCATAACTCTCTTAAATTTTTTGTAGGGGGGGGGAGGAGGGCTTAGATCCTTGGGTGAAGCTGGACCACTAGTCATGAACACGGGCCAGGGCCTAAGCCGTTCCTTGCCACTACGTGTCGTAATTGGCATATTGCAAACTTTACGTTTCTCCTCAGATGATTTTAAGTTTCTCTTTTTGCTGTTTTTTGAGAACTTGGGCTTTTTGGATTTTACATGCCCTGTACTAGGAGATTGGGCATCGTGCTTGCCAGACGACGTTGATGGCATTTCATCGTCTATGTCATGACTAGTGGCAGCAGCTTCAGCATTAGGAGGAAGTGGGTCTTGATCTTTCCCTACTTTATCCTCCAAATTTTTGGTCTCCATTATATGTAGCACAAGATACTGCAGAATGTGTGAACTTGGTAATATTGCAGTACCAATGGACTTATACTGCTGTATTGGTTTTGCAAATTTGGTTATAATTATATATTTTTTTTTATTTTTTTTTTATATTTTTTTTTTTACTTTTTTTTTTTTTTTTAAAAACTTGGGAATAATGGGGAAATAACTATGCCCTTAGAAGCACAGAGCACAGGACACAGCACCACTGGACTGAACAGGACACGGCACAGGACCCAGCAGCACTACGGAACTCAGCAGGACAGAGCACAGGACACAGCACCAATGGACTGATACTGCAGAATGTGTGAACTTTGTAATATTGCAGTACCAATGGACTTATACTGCTGGATTGGTTTTGCAAATTTGGTTATAATTATATATTTTTTTTTTATTTTTTTTTTATTTATTTTTTTTTACTTTTTTTTTATTTTTTAAAAACTTGGGAATAATGGGGAAATAACTATGCCCTTAGAAGCACAGAGCACAGGACACAGCACCACTGGACTGAACAGGACACGGCACAGGACCCAGCAGCACTACGGAACTCAGCAGGACAGAGCACAGGACACAGTACCACTGGACTGATACTGCAGAATGTGTGAACTTTGTAATATTGCAGTACCACTGGACTTTTACTGCTGAATGTGTGAACTTGGTAATATTGCAGTACCAATGGACTTATACTGCAGGATTGGTTGTGCAAATTTTGTGGTAATTAAAAAAAATTAAATTAGTTTTTGGTATTTTTTTAAATAACTTTTTTTTATTTTTTTAAACACAGGGGAATATTGGGGAAATAACTATGCCCTTAGAAGCACAGAGCACAGGACACAGCACCACTGGACTGAACAGGACACAGCACAGGACCCAGCAGCACCACTGACCTCAGAAGGACAGAGCACAGCACACAGCACCACTGGACTGATACTGCAGAACACAGCACAGCACAGCACAGCACAGAACTAAACAGCACAGCACAGAACTAAACAGCACAGCACGAGATCTACCGGGACAGAGGACCACCTAACACACCCTCCCTCTACCCTGATCAATGCCCGAGTGAAGATGGCGGCGACTAGCGGGGAATTTATAGGATCCGAGTATCGCGAGATCCGACAACGGGATTATGAGTCAGAGCCTCAGTTTCAGATTTGAATTTGGCGCCAATACCCGGATCTGTCTCGGATCCGACTCGGATCGGCAACGTTCGGGTGGGCTCGGATTTCAGAAATCCGAGCGCGCTCATCCCTACTATATATGGTTATACATACAAATCTAGCTCTTTAGTGGGTGTCCGTTTCTGGTGTACATAAATTTATACAGAGGTGTAGTAGCACATCATGGTTTTCTTTTTAAAAGACTGCATGATATATGTATCTATTTTTCTGTTTAAAAATGCATGTTTTACTGTCTCCAGTATTTAGATAACACTTTTCTTATATTTTACTAATGTTTTAATTACCACAATTATAATGTGTATCAATAAAATGTGCATATTTTCATAGAATGTAAAATAAATATTTCATATTTATATTTTGTATAAAATTGATATTTTGCATTAGTGGTGTTTTAATGCAATGCGGTTTAAAAGAAAATCAATTGAATTTTGCAGTTATGCTTAACGTAAAGAGATGAGAAATTCAGCTTTATCATCTGACAAGCTTCAAAGTTAAAGGTAATTTCCAACTGCAGTGGTGAAGTGCTCTTTTGCGGGGCCATCTTTCCGACTGGGCACAATGGGCAGGTGTCCAGGGGGCCAGCGGACAAGGGAGCCTGAGGCAGGACTCCTATAAAAAAAAAAAAAATACCTTATGTGGTCACCTGACCGTCCAGGTTAGGTGGCAATCCGCCTCCCTCCCTATCACGCCCGACATCCATCACGCAGAACAGCGACGAAGAAGAGAAGAAGATCGGACTCTGAGAACAGGACGATTGAAAGGTAAGTTAAGGGGGATTTGAAAAAAAAAAGTGATATAAATGTATACATAAAAATATAATCACTTATTTTTAATCCAGTTCCTTTATATTACAGTCGACATTTCGGTCTTACATCCAGACTTTTTTCAAGAGAGATTTTCATTTAACAGCAGACAAGACAAGCATAGACAATACAACATTATAATTACCTGACTATATATAGTGCCAAAGGGTTGTCAGCTGTAGCTCATTTCAGGAAATTGTCAATTCTAGTGCATGTGTCCACCTCCCAGAGTGTTACAAACAATATGTGTTCCACCCTGGAACGCATATGAAAGTCACATGGTTTCAGACTTCTGTTGATAAACTACTACTAAATACTACATTCTACAACTACACAGTAAATATCATTTCCCATTACTTCACCAATGAACATATTACCTTTCCCAGACTCCATTTCTAGCTGCACAACAAATTAGCTATAAATTCTTTAGTACAAATTCATAATTCTAATTTCGTCATGCATTCCACTGTGGAAGGCATAGCAGGAAGTCTAGGAAGGCATTTCTAGTTCAGAGTCTATAACACAGCAAATTCTGTATAATAATCATAGATTATTAAATGCAGCGAATATTGCATGAGGAATAGATACAATTAAATAGGACATCATCAACGATAGCCATAGTGATAGAAAAGGGGATGAAAACAATGTAAGCAATACTGAGACTGAGATTAGAATAATGCTGTTGAGTACACAGACATGACCATTTATAATGCTAACAGAGAGGTTATTGGATCCACTAATGATAACAGTCTGAGTTCCGGCAGGGTCCCTGAGGGTTCCGGGTTGGGCGGTGTTCTGCTTGGGTGAAGTCGGCCGTTTCAAGTTCCGGTAGTGACGACTGGCGGTTCCGTGCGGAAGCTTCCACTCTGGTGGTGCGCTCCTCCAGTGAGCCTCAATCGTGCAGGTAGAGACTGGTCCTTGGGATTCCGTGGGTGACCCCATAGTGAGAAGATCATCTTCTCGGTATGACCTGGGTGAGGGTTTAGAATCAGCCCTCCAGAATAGAAAGTGAACACCGGCTGTGTTCCCCATAGGTAGAGGGAGGAGGCTTAGGGAGTGCACTACACCCAGTTTATAGTAAAGTTGCATTCCTGACCATTAGTTAGTTGTTTGGTTTAGGGTCGGGCCGCCTATTGTTAGTTAGAGCCAGTTGTGTGGGTTGTACATACTTGTAGAGTAGAGGGAGGCTGTGTTGTGTCTGTCTTCCACAGGTGACGGAGAGGAGCAGGAGAGCAGGGACCGGAAGTTGGAGTGCCCGGTGAGTATAATGCTCTATTCCTACTTCTGGTTAGGCCCTCACCGAGACGTGAGTGGAGTATTTGGGGCGGGACTGTTCCTCTTCCCAAGTACTCCTAGCCCCGTGCCCTTGGCAAGAACAAATCAAGGTGGCAGCAAGCTAGATTGACTTGAGTGGCTCTGCTCATTGCCATGGTCTCAGAAAGTCCTTCACTGGTAGGCACGGCCTTAATTTCTGTTTCTTCTGTAGAGGGAAGTGGAGTGAGGTGACAGAGGTTCGGTTGCCGGTCTGCTGGGATAGGACAGCAGCTGGGGTGACTCAGAAGCGTGTTCATCGTTTGAGAGGTAAGTTATCTGTGTGCGTCTGTCCTGTTCTCCGGAGGCGCTACAGTTCCAGCATCATGATACTATCTACCACAACTAATCCACATTCACCTACAGCCCTTTCACATTCCTCCACCTTCTACTGACCTTCATTTTTCTCTATTTCTCCAACTTACATCCTTCACATTTCTCTCAGAATTTCTCTCCTTTTTGCTAAGAGATACAGATGCTGCAGGTGAGGCTTGTCACTGGTGGGCATAAGTTGTTTTTCTCAATTTGTTCTACTGTATTGTATAACTGTGCATTTCCTTGCATTTAGTGTAGGAAACCAAAACATGTTACACCCCAACACATCTCCCCTTAAAGTAAGATATAGTTGGGAAGAATACAAACTATAGCTGTTTATAAAAAAAATCTGATTGGTCTCCTAGTCAGGTTAGGTGAGAACAAGGCCAGGATGGTGTCATAAAATATGCTTATCGGACCAGCAGTCTTAATACAGGTTATAAAAATAGATAATACATTCTTGTTACATACGTTTAAAAAACACAGTTTGCTCAGATGTGAAGCACAAATTACAATGATATAAGATGAGGTTCAGATTAGAAGAGGCCCTGAAATGTTTTTGCCTGCACATACCATACAGTAATATGATAATCCAGCCGCTAAGCATTTAAACCTCCTTAACGCTAATCCTAAATAGAATGTGGCTTAATTCCTGTACAGTGGTTTAACTGTCATTTGAATTTTAGAATAGATAACTAATATGCTAATCTATTATCAAGAGTCAAAGAACAACTTCTGTCTAATATTAGCAAACTGGTTGTACCAGTGAGATGTTACAATAACAACATGGCACTTTACCTCATAAATGGTTGGATGTAATCATGAAGAAAATGTTATCAATTTGCTCTTAAAGCTGTTTTTTCCCCCATTTTTCTCTTAAGGTATTGTCACTCACCGGACCGTGAGTGCCTCTACGCTGGTGCGTGGCTCCCTAGCCTTTCGGCCGGCACCTATCTTGAACCGTGGCCGTCCGCCATCCTGATGGACTGCGCATGCGCAGCACCCAAGAACTCTTGTGACTGTTGCTTTTAATCTAATTGGTTGATCAGGCACCTCTCCCTATTTAAGGCACCTGTGCTCATTACCTCATTGCCTGATCTTGAGTCTCATTCCCTGTGAGTCTCTGAAGGTGTCTCCTGTGTTCTACTAGTGTCTTTAGTTTCCTGCTGATTCCTGTTCTACTCATCGCTGGTCTCCATACCCGCTACTGTCTCCTGTGTACTACTAGTGTCTTCAGTTCTTGTGGATTCCCTGTGCTACTCATCGCTGGTTTCCATACCTGCTACAGTCTCCTGTTTCCTGCCTGTGTCCTCAGCTGGACTCTGATTACCGGATCTACTCACCTGTGGTTCCTACACTTGTCTCTGCCGTTCAGCGTCTCTGCAGTCCTTGCATCTTCCTGTGGACAGACTGTTCTACTGAATAGTGGTATGCCTATCTGTTATTGACTTTCTACGTTTACTCTGCATATCCGCTAGGACAAGTTTTCACTCTCAGCAGCGGTATCCATACCCGCTATAGACTGTTATTGTTACGCTGCATATCTGTTTGGAATTAACCGTACTACTCAGTCGTTATATGCATAATTGTGATTGACTATCCTTTATTGGCCTGCATATCTGTGCTGAGCAAGTCTCTACCAAGCAGCGCCACATACCGTTATAGACTTTGCTGGACACGCTGCATATCTATTGGGATCAAGTTCCTCTGTGCTCTCAGTGTCTGCATCCTATTATCCTTTGTATGCCTCATCGACACCTGTACACATCCTCACCTATTAAGCAGTGGTACAACTTGCTGTACGCAGACCACTGACTTCCCCGCTACCTACCTGCACCTGGACAAGTCTTCTCACCATAAGCAGTGGTACAACTTGCTGTACGCAGACCACTGACTTCCCCGCTACCTACCTGCACCTGGACAAGTCTTCTCACCATAGCAGTGGTACAACTTGCTGTACGCAGACCACTGACTTCCCTTCTACCTCCCGCATCTGCTCACGTCCATCCTGATCTCCGTGTTCAAATCTACCTTTCCACAATATCAGCTAGTCGCTGACTCATTGACCAAGATTGCTGCAAGTCACTGACTTTCCTATTCTTTATTGGCATTCTCTCTCCATCTGCTGTGATATATGTTCCGCTAGTCACCCTGCTACCAGAGGACCGTTGTGTTAACTTCACTACTCTGGTAAGCCCAGTCATCTGGTGAATTACTGGGCAAGACTCCTAGTGCCCGTGACAGGTATATTGGAACTGCAGAGTAATGAAAAGAATCAGTTTTGCACAAATCCCTATGGTGGAAGTGGAGATAAGAGTGGAAATGTGCATAGGTAGGCAAAAACCATAGTTGTTTCCAGGTTTGGAGTCATACTTTATCTATGATTCCTATGAAAAATGTGCCAGTGTCACTAAGAATGTGGGACATCACTTAGAAGGTCCATTTGTTAAGTCTACTATTACTACTATAAGTATTATTATTATTGCTACTATTATTAATAATAAATTATAATATTTAATATTTCTAATAACAGCTCTAATAATGTTAATAGTAATAATAATGGTTATAACAATAATTATAGCTCTTATTTTATTTTACCTTTTTAATGTATATATTTTGGGGAGATCATGGCCCCTGCATCTCTGCAGCAACAAATAGTGATCTAAGTCTAGCTAATCAAGCAAAGCAAGGTTACAGTGGAGGGTTTATCGCCTCTCTTCTGCCCTGATGTGTCAACGCCAGACTGGAAGAAGTGATATAACTGGATTTCTATGGCAAAAATACTATTACAGCATTACATACATAAAGGGCAGTAACATTGAAGGTAAGCAGGAAAAGACATGTGGATGAAAAGAGCATTTACATTTATGTACTAAGTCAGAAGCATCTTAACATGGTTCCATCTCTACACCACTACCATATGTACTAAGTTTACTTCAGGAGTCACAGATGTGTATACTTACCACGACAGTATAGAAATAAGGCATGGATAGTGTACATATAAAGATGTGGCTTTGCATTGTTAGTAATAAATGCAAAATTCACATTACCCTATATGCACAATATAATAATATAATGGATGTGAAAGTTGTACTTACCATATAAAATATAATTAAATACAGACACAAATACAAAATACAAGCACAAAATAAAGTCAATTAAATGCAAACATCTTTTGTTTTCATCTTTAAGAATCAAATGGGAATCTTTTCTACTGCAGTTAAATTAGAAATATAAAATAAATAGTGCAAATAGATGACCATGACCTCATATAATATAGCAGCCACACAAGTTATGTATTTGCTAATCAGGGAGAAAAGTCATTATACGATTGCCATCATCATCATCAATGTGGCTCCAGCACAGGTATATCTGTATCCAGGTCTACAACAGTCACATTTACCTGATCCCCCTCTTACTGTACTCAGCCAACTAAACTGGTTTCAGGGTTTCGAACCACAAGTTGTCATTGACAGCCTGGTTCCAACAACAGCCTATCATTGACTAAAAATGGCTTGTTTGTTCCCTAGTTCCAATAGGCAGTGCCTGAACAATTCTCTGCTCAATCCTGCATAAAATTATACATGCAATATAAAAATGAGTTAACTAGATAATTCATTGGATTACCGCATAATTTGGAAGAAATATGAAGTTGCTTATGAAGTGGTTTTCATTGGTGCAAAAAAAATATTGGATTCAAAATGAAGGCCCTATTATAATGATGTGAATTAGAAAAAGTAAATGCATGTGTTCACAAAATTAGTTTTACATGCACATGATGTTTAGAATTTCCCCAATTAGCAATTCATAATGTTAAATAGGTTCATCAATGTGCATATAATTATTTTGGGCGGTTGCATAGAAGGCATCACTGACTCAATGGTATTCCTACATTGTTTCTATGTAATACCAGCTGAGTAAGTCAATTGCTTAATCATGTATATAATATGGTCATCAAGTTTTTTCTGAATAGCACATAGACATGTATTTATTTCCACATGTCTTTGTATGAACCCAAAAATGTATATATAATACATAACCCATATATTATTTAAACAACAAAGCAACACATTGCCCTAGATGTAAGCGTAAACAAGAACAATGATTTAGAATTTTAAATATTAAAGTATGTCTTAAGTTATTGAGCAGAGGCAATATCATATTGTACATGAACAGGTGAACAAATGTCTAACAATGATATTTATTGTGCTGAAAATGGCAACTATTGACACACACGCCACATGATGTGTATTCTAGGGTGTTCATTTTTGTGAGCGACCAGGGCCAGAGAAAACTCAGTGACCCTTACATTAGCTGGTGGAAGTGGAGGGGGAGAGCGACATGCTCTGTTCTGGGAATGGGGAGTGTTGAGCTGGGATGTGACATCACCCACTAAACCTTGTCGCCAGCCCTAGATGTGTCAGTTTTAGAGTGTGTTTTCTACTTGGCACAACAGACACGTGCTCCAACATGGGCTAAACACATCAATTTGTAAATTAAATGAGGAAATAATTGGCAAAATAGCAGTCAATCATAGTAACATAGAAAATAGTTGATGAGGTTGAAAATAAAAACACCAGTCCATCAAGTGTAAACCTATTTTTGATCTTCTACAATCCCTCTTATAATTAAAATTGAAACAGATTAAGCAACCAACAATTTGTTTCAATTGGAAAAAATCCCTCCTGACCCAATATTTCAGTCCTATTTCTCCCTGGATCCACTGTTATCCTTCATTTTAATTAAAGATCATAACCCTGAAATCCCTTTTCTGCTAAAAACAAATTGTCTAACCCTTAAACATATCAATTGAAACTGCCATCACATCCTTCCCTGGCAGTGAATTACATATCTTGACTTCCCTTACTGTAAAGAACCCCTTCCTTTACTGGCTGTGAAAATTTCTCTCCTCTAACCTTAGGACCTCGTGTCCTGTTAACAGTCCTTGAAAGTTCTCATGAAAGTTCTCTGTATTGACACTTTGGGGCATATTCAATTCCGATCCGATTCGCGGTAACGCGCGTTACCACGGAAAATGCGCACTACTGCCGGTAATACGGTATCGCAATAACGCAGATTTTCGTACGCAGCCCGCGAACGAAAGTCCGCGTTATTGCGGTACCGCGGATTACGTTTGCGGCCGTTCCGGGGCGATCCCACGAATCGGGATCGGAATTGAATATGCCCCTTAATGTATTTGTACAAAGTAATCATATCCCCTCTTAGACACATCTTTTCTAAAGTAAATATGCCTGACTAGCTAACCTTTTCTCATAACTTAATTAGCTAATGCAATTTATCAATTTTGTCATCCTTCTCTGAACCCTTTCTAATTCCAAAATGTATTTTTTATAGAGTGTTGCCGGGAACTGTACTCCATATTTTTAGGCAACACCTCAAGTATCACAGCAGATAGGCAAGCCTCTTAAAAGGACAACTGTTCAATTTTGCATTGGTTGTATTTGTAGATCATAATGTAGATCATATTAATAGTAAAATGAAAAATTCTCAACTTGATGATTAATGCAAAGTTAAACATAAGTCATTCAGGGAACAAGCAGTGTCAAGAATTTAATTATTTGCATATCAGTGTCCACATTAAGTATTTGGCTCATGACAACTGTGTGTACTTTTCCTATTGCCTAGTCAGTTAGCATCTTCAGGAACACAAGCATTTGATATTAACCAGCTGTGTTATAATCAGGGCAGTTTCCAAACAAACTGGCTCCCAGTGTGAAGCTTATAAACACCTCCCCGTGATGAAGTAAACAAACTTGTGGTGTGCATTGCACATTGGGCACCGTTTTAGTAGACAGGGATGTCACAATATAAAATAATGGGTTTTATTATGTAGGTCAATTAGGGCTCAAAACTCAAGCAGATGCTAGGTGATCTGCTCTGTGAATAGTTGTGTAATATTGAGCCTATGCATCTCCTAACACAACCTTTAAAATGATGATCAGTGAATAATAAAATAATAAAGTCCAAATTGTTCATATATAATACAACTACATATATGCCCATAATATAGCCAGTTGCTCAGAATATAATACACACACTTGCCCACTTTAAAAAATGGTGTGGCATGGCAAATAGCGTTATTTTGGCCCCATTGCCACAAAGAAACCCACCATCACATCATCTCGTCATGGTGGACGAGGTCAGATGATGGAATTGAGGTCCATTCCTTCCTAATGAAGTGGGCAGATTCTGGGACAAAGGTTTTGCTAACTGTAATGACAGACATTTATAATAGAGATGGGATATGACTTATTGGTAAAGTGGTGTGATATGGTGTACAACATGCTGCCTGCATTCTGATTAACCTCACTCACACACAGAATGGGTGGGTGAGGCTAGTTTGAATAAATTGCACATATTTTTTTCACTTGCTCACATGCCAGAACTCTTCACTTCCAAGAACAACTTTTGCTCTGTGATCTTTATCTTAAGACATTATGTTCCTAATACCATTCTGAATGATCCTTTTTACAATGTTCAGCAATTAATCTTTGATGTCCACATTTAGCTTCATAAACCAGTGAATGCATCCTAAAACACACTTTATAAGTTTTAAGACATGGAAATATCTGAAAATGAAATGCTTCAAATGAATTTAAATATGTTGGAATCTGAGATTGTAAACTTCATATTCGTTTCACAATCTGCAAAATATTTCATAAAAATAAGAAGATCTGGGCTCCTGGACTTCCTTTATTCATGCGTATGCGGTCAGTTGGTTTGCCCCCCCCCCCTCCCCCCAAAAAAAAATTCTAGAAACATCTGTTTTTATAATCATCTATCATAACCTTTCACTTTAGCCCAAAATCTTATTAATGTTTTAAAAATATGATATTTGTTTTTCTTAATAATATATTTTTATTTTACATTCATCCCATATGCAAAGATGTCAGAGCAACAAGTAAGGCTCTCCCCCTTGGCTATGGTGAGAAAATCTTCAGGTTAGTTGCTATACTGATTGTATGTGCTATACCACAATAACTGGAAAACAAATATTTTTACTCCGTGTCATAATTAAAGATTCTTTACAATTAACAGTTTGTATCTACCACTTCAATGTGTGACATTTTACATGTCACCATCCACCTTAAAGCATATTTTACAGCTAAAGTGACCATTTTGATTTTATCTCTTATAGGTATAATATTAGGACTGAAAACCTCTCTCACCTCTTCCACACTTTACATTTGATCTATACAAAGATTACTGAAACCGCTTTATTTTTACATACTGATATATATGTCAAGTCTACTAGAACGGACCCTAAACAGACTGAAATGAAAACACCATCTGGTCATTTGGCATACTGCTTACATGATTAGGTAAAAATAACTAACAAACCTCAGCTAATTATTTTTTTTTTGCTGTTTGTTCATTTAAAATATCACAGTTACCAAGGTAAGAAATTATCTTGTATGCCTTTGTGCATGCAATGTTCGACCGCATGCACAATTTCCAGCAGGTGAACAGGGTTTGCAGGAAATAGCTGTCACAGTTTCCACTGGTTATATCAGATCACTAAAATTAATATAACTACCACAATGCTAGTGTTATTGTGTAGAAGAAATGCGCTTCCTCTAAAGAGACTCCTGATTTTCAATAAATATATTTTATCTCATTCTCTGTGTGATATGTATATGTGCATTAACCATGAGCACACATATCTGTCATTGTGGGGAAAGGACACTGGGCAGGGCTCAAAAACAATCATCAGGCACCAGACCTCCTCTTGCATGCTTTCCGCTCATCCTCAATTAACCCTAGCCAGAGACGAGGTTTGAATGCCCAGAACAGTACATTTTCACTGGGCTCACCTGGAGGTTCACTGGCAAAGGGCCTTTTAAAAATATGTCCCTCATTCTCGTCACTGTCAGCAACTCTGCCTCTCTTCAGCCCTCCATGCTAGCTGAACTGAGGCTGGCTCTATAATGCTGGTCAGTCCCCTTTCTCTCAGAAGCATTTTCTTCACCTTGTTCCATTCTCATCACAAATGACATCTACTCTCTCCTTCTGCACTAGTCCCCTACTGCCTCTGCAATTGGTGCCAGCAGGCTCCTAAATGCATTTTCACCCTACTCCTCAGTTTTCCCCTCCTCCAAGCAGCCTAGACTGCTTGAAGATGTAGGTAGGGATACAGGGCTAGTGCTGCCATTTTGGTGTAGCCTATAGGCATTTTGGTGAAGCCCCGTCGTGGGTGGATCGTATGTAAATATTGTATATTTGTGACACTACACTCTACTCTAAAAGATTGATTATAGCTGCTGATTGTGGTAGTCCCAGCCTGCGGAGCAAGCCGAGGAGCTCTAAGTATCACAAGATTTGGCAATCTTGTGAGACAGAGAGCTTACCTGCTCACTCTACAGGAAGTTCCCACCCTTATGGATGTCAGTAGCACCAGAAGCATAGATAAGTACAGTGGGCTGGGGGTGTCATAATGGGCCTGGGGGGGTGGCATGATGGGACTGGGAGGGCGTGATAAATGTAATGTTTTATTATAATGTATGTATCAATGCCCCATGTTGGCCACACCCACAACACAATGTGGTCATGCCCTTTTCCGCACCGCCGCTGCGGCAGATAGTTTCTTTCCTACTGGAACCGAGGTGGGCCTGTGTACTTTAAATGCCAGGGCTTATTTTTAGTCCCAGTTCGGACCTGCTGATCTGCATAAATAAATGAACCTTTAAGACACTAATGCATAACAAATAGCCAAAATATGGTTAATGCTAAGCTAGAATTACACAACAACCACAAATTGTTACTGTTACCAAGAGTATAACTATATACAAGTATATGCTACGAGTCTAGTATATTCACATACGATTGAATGTCTTAATTAATTAACAGTGTGAATGAATACTCTATAAACATAATAGTTATGATGGACAAATCACATCAGACATTAAATTATATACATCGAGTCAGACCAGATATTAGCTCTTGCTGTGATAGTCATCTGGCACAGGATTATTATGATTATAGACATTACAAATGATCGGAATGGTTACTTCATTAACATTTTATTAATTTATTTGGTTAAATTAATAATAATTATGTAACAATATTTAAAAACAGTGACTATGTGAATATTTGTGATTATGTGCATTAACTGATTAAAACCATAAAAACAATAGTAGTCGGCCTCACACTTGTTATCCAATTCTAATGATTCATGTATTACTTTGGCTTATACAATCTCTCTAGCTTTGTTGTTTTTGGTTCATAATATCCTCCTTTGACAGACTCAAATTATTTCTAGTGGTAGGCAAATGTCTTTTCTATTTATTTATTACTTTTATATGTATCTCCATATTACGTTCAACTTCTATTTCTTATGGTAGTATTATATATTAGTTAGATTTTATTGTCTATAATCATTACATTGCTATATCATAAGGATTTAATATTATAAGTTACTGAAATCTGTCATCACATATATACACTTTAATAGCTCATTAGGTAATATAATGAGAGTCTCATTAGCTACAGCTCGAGTCAGTCACTATACAATCATTATATATGTCTGTACCACATTCTTATTAGTTTGATGTTTACCATGAATAATGAAATATAACAGGAACCCTTTAGTATGTGAACAGAAACGGCTTTCTTCATGCAAGTTCTATTCCCTGCTTGCTGGCTATCGTTCTTAAATCTCCTTATTATTGTATTGCAAGCACATCATGTTACATTTAAATCGCACTGTGATCTCTAGAGACATCTTGACACATTTTAACAGTGTGTTCTTACCTCCGTTCACAGCAATTGTATTACTGAATCTGATCTTATTGATAATAGTGTACTGTCTTTGTAGTTGACGAGCTGTACACACAATTAACTGCATGTGTCCGGACCACTGACAATTCATTACTTTACTAGCTGGTCTTCAGCTATGTATTCTCTTTGTATGGGACATTGAGACATTAAACAGACCACTAAACCTATATATATATATAATAATTTGGGACAAATACTTTATGTCCCACCAGGGCCTGACTGGGACTAAAAAGCAGCCCTGGCATTTACAGCACACAGGCCCATCTGCTGTGGGCTCCATGCACGACATTGTTGCACGTGATGTGACGTCGCTGGTACAATGCAACATGAAGCACCGGCACAAACTTATGTAGGGTCTTCTGCCCACCTGATCATTTCCCTTGTTCTGCAAAGCACCTGAAGCACCAGGAAAATACATAACGCACACTATTATACTACATCAATACCCTGTACATTACAGTAATCAGCATTACCCCCACATTAGAGCAACCAGCATTAACCCCCAATGCTACAGAAACCAGCATCACCCCCAACCATGTTACAACAACCAGCATCACGGCCACCACTTAACAGCAACTGGCATCACCCCCCCCTCCTCGTTACAGCAACCAGCATCACCCCCCCTCCACGCTACAGCAACCAGCATCACTCCCCCACGCTACAGCAACCAGCATCACCCCCCCATGCTACAGCAACCAGCATCACCCCCTCACATTACAGCAACCAGCATCACTCCCCCCCATGTTTCAGCAACCAACATAACCCCCACATTACAGCAACCAGCATCACCTCCCCCCCCCCCCCACATTATAGATTATTTACCTGGAGACATCTGCCCCCTTGATTCCCAGGCAGGGCCTCCAAGAAGAATTTTGGGCCTTGGTACAGCAACTTCTTGGGGCCCCCTCGTTAGTCTACAATGAGAAAGACTTGTGCGTGAAAAAGCACTAGGCCACTCCCCTTTGGTAGAAGTTCATATTAGGGCTCCCAGTTCATATTATGTCACACAATAGTGCCCCCAATTGATATGTCTTTCTGTAGTGCCCCCAGGTTCAAATTATGCCACACAGCAGTGCCCACATGTTCAAATTATACCACACAGCAGTGCCCCCAGGTTCAAATTATGCCAAAATAATGCCAACATGTTCAAATTATGTCACACAGTAGTGCCCCCAGGTTCAAATTATGCCACAGTAGTGCCAACATGTTCAAATGATGCCATACAGTAGTGCCCTCAAATCATATTATGCCATATAGTAGTGCAGTAGTAGTAATGAAAAATACATTGCACATAACAAAATGTATACATACCTGATTATGGTGCTGTTATGGACGCTGAGCCAGGAGGGAGCCGCAGCTGTCAGCTTCTGTGTGATGCATGATGGGAGCACCCGCCGTGGAGCAGGGGACAGAGGAGGCTCTGAGTATTATTGTTATTATTTTTTATTTAAATTTTGTAATATTATACATCTCATTGCAACTTAATAATATACTAAAACTATACCCACACACGGATAATAACAGTGTCATAAAATCAAACACAATATTGAAGTACCATGTAAATTAGAAAACAATAGGAGTCAAACACTGTATGTATTATAAGAATGAGGAAATTGTCATAATAAATAATAATACATTTCATATAAATTGCCCTTGGTTATCAAGAGTAGTCATCTTCATAACAGATTTCATTCAACAGCTTATAATATTTCTGTTAAAAAAAAATATATATTATATAAAAAAAAAAAATAGTGGCTAGGTGTCTGTCCAGGGCATAGTATCTAGGAGAGATCCACTTCCTGTAGCTCCCTCGCAAACAAGAGGAGAATTTCTCCTTCTGTACCAAATCTTTTCATATTTAGTAGTCGAATTACAACTAGTATACATAAACCATTCATGTCCCATCATGAACAAGATCTATCAGTGTTTTAGAATAAGGCTAATAAAGGGTGCATTCTAGTTATCAATGTTCATTCAAACAAGATGACAAGGATCTCTTTAAATTAAATGGTTGATAAGACTTCAAAAATAGCAAGGTGATTATTTGTAAACAAGAGCAAACCTCTACACATTTTGTATTACAAATTTAAATTATATGGAAAATTACATTTTGGATCGATGCTTTTCATATCCTACAATTAACAACAATTAAACCACAAGTCTTTAAAACAATTCCACTTTAGGCATAGTTTTGAAATTAATATCATACATTTAATATTAGGTTAACTAGAGCATAACACTAATTTTGTGTCACCTGATGTTTTGAACAAAATGCATTATGCTTAGCAAGGTAATAATGTTTTAATAAAACTGTTTTCCAGGTGTTCTAACTTTATACTTTATAATTTAAAATGGTTAGTGAAATATTCATATATTCAATGAATAATATTCAAATAAGATGTAATGGGAAGTCCCCGGGCCTAGACGGGTTTAGCGGGGAATTTTACAAACTTTTACAAGACAGAGTTGTAGTATTGCTGACAGATCTCTTCAATTTGATACTCTTGGAAAACAGAATCCCAATTTATTTTAATAGCGCTATTGTCAAGGTGCTCCCTAAGCCGGGACGGGATCACAGGCTACCAGGATCTTATAGACCCATATCACTACTTAATGTTGATTATAAATTATTCACGAAAATAATGGCAGAACGCCTCAAAATCCTGTTGCCAACTATTATTCACAATGATCAAACAGGTTTTATATGGGGGCGGCATTCAGTAACCAATGTTAGAAAAATCCTAACGGTCCTCCAGGCCTTGGAGTGTTCAGGAAAAGAAGACCCAGCCTTATTACTCTCTCTAGATGCCGAAAAGGCGTTTGACCTGGTAACTTGGGAACATTTATTCACTACCCTTCACAAATTCGGATTCCCTGCACAATACATTAAAACCCTGAAAACATTGTATCATTCACCTAGCACACAAATCCTGTCCAATGGTTATCTATCAGCTCCATTTACAGTAGAAAGAGGTACCAGGCAGGGATGCCCACTATCCCCATTATTATTTGCGCTGGCGCTAGAGCCCCTCACAGTGGCTTTAAGAAAAAACTCAGATTACATAGGCATAAAAGTTTGCAATCAAGAGGTTAAGCTAGCCCTCTTCACAGATGACATGCTATTGATGGTGTCTAACCCAGAAAAATCAACTAAGCACAATTCAGGAATTTAGTTCCTTTGCAGAATATAAGATAAATTTTGATAAATCAGAAATGCTCCCATTGGCAGGTTCCCAAGCTATAACGAATAACTCATTCCTCACATCTCACTTCGCGCTGAGTCATACCAAAATCAAGTATTTAGGAATTCATATCCCAGCTAAGCTCCAAAACCTGTATGAAGCCAATTACCCTGCTATTATCAAACAAATTTCAATGCTTTTGACCAAGTGGCATGATCTCCCACTCTCTCTCCTAGGGCGTAATGTGGTCATAAAAAGTGTAGTTTTTCCAAAGCTATCATATCCAATTCAAATGCTCCCTATAGGATTAAACAAGCTGGAAACGCATGTTTGCACAAAATTATTTTCCAAATTTATTTGGCACTCTAAAAAGCCTCGTATACCAAGAAGCAAACTGATTCTCGGAAAATCACAAGGAGGAATAGGCTTGCCTGATATAAATTTATTCACACGAGCAGCATTATTCAGATACATCTCTGACTGGCTTTTTCAACGTAATTGCTATACTGATAAAAAACTTGAAAACGCTCTATTTCACCCATACTCCCCGGCAGCACTATTACATTTACCTAAAGCCTTGATATCGCCACAATTTGATAAAAATATCTTTTTTAAGGATACACACAAAGCTTGGATCCATATTAACAAAAAGTATAATAGAGACTTCACAACCACTACTTATCTCCCAACCTGGGGTAATCCTGCATTTCAGCCCAGTTTAGAAAATATTAACTTTCTCGCATGGCGTGATAAAGGAATAATGGCAATAAGGGACATTTTTGACCCGGGTGGCAGGATTTACTCCTTTGAGCAGTTAAGAGAAAAACTAGGGACCCCTAATTCTCAGTTTTTTATGCATCTCCAACTTAGGCAGTATGCAAACTCAAACCTAGTTCCGAGGAAATATAAAGAAAACCCAGATGGTTTGGAAAGTCTGTTCTCCTTTTTGAAAAATATCAAATTTAAAATTAGGTATATTTATGCAGATCTACTATCTACACAAAATATAACCCCCTGGAACCTAACAGTGAAGGCGTGGCAAAAAGACATCTCTAGTATAAATGAGCCAATCACCTTAACTCGGCACTTTGAATTTATCTGGAAATCCTTATCTACTGCTCATCTCCAGGAAATACACTTGAAGGTGATCCATAGAGCATATATACCACAGTCAAGACGTAGGTTTATGGTTGAGGGAGAGACAGGTCTATGCCCAAAGTGCAAATCTCAAAAAGCAGACTGGTTACATAACTTCTGGAACTGCAGGAAGATTAGGAAATTTTGGTATAAAGTTGTTGATTTTATTAACAACACATTTAAATCGGGGGTGGCATTAGCCGCAGAACCCCTCTTGTTAGCTGACTTCAACAGTTGGAAGGAATGCCTACCCGGCTATGGGATTTTACCTGCTCTGACAGTAATGGTTACGGTAGCAAAGAAACTGATTCTGCGATTTTGGGCATCGCCAGTGCCTCCATCTCTAGAGATGCTTAAAATTGAAATTTTGAATATTATTTATTTGGACAGAAGAGCCACTCTTCCAGACATAGAAAAAGGTGGCGAAAAGATTTCAGAAGAAATGGGGCACTTATATTGAGTCGCTAGAACCCTTGATCCAACAAAATATCTATAAATTATTTGAATATACTACTTGGTATTTACTTAAACAATTAAGCTAATTCTCGACCCGCCTAATGGAAAAAAATAAATAAATATCTATTCGAGTCGAAAGACACTGCTTACTCTCTCGGATGCTGAGGATTTGAGTTCACTCTGAATACAGAGAAAAATTACAAAAATAATCCCCAGTCTTATCCCCTCTATATTCCTTAAAAGACACAGACAACTACTAGGTTGGAAAAATATTGATCTGTATTGTTTGGCTGACTTCTGCTCGCTAAAGTGGCAACTACTCCCCCCCCCCTTTTTTTTCTTTTGTTTTCCTTAAAACCGTATTTTTTCCTGTTTTCTTCGATATAGATTTTAAATTGTTATACGCATAAAGTTATATATACTGTCGATGTATAATTTAAGCAAATTCAGTTACTGGACTAAAATTTTGATTGTATATGAACGCATCTAAATAAGTAATTGGTATTGTATACTTTGTGTTTGCTACTGTTACTGTCATGTCTTTTTTTCTGACTTCTGAGAAAAAGTAATAAAAAGATTTAAAAAAAAAAAAAAGATGTAATGGGGACTATTTTTGCCCTTATTATGATTAATTTGAGTTGTAAAACATTGCTATTACAAGAACAGCAATAGTGTACCTATAACCATCATCAATTTATATAGCGCCACTAATTCAGCAGCGCTGTACAGAGAACTCACTCACATCAGTCCCTGCCTCATTGGGGGTTACAGTCTAAATTCCCCAACACCCACACACACACAGAAAAACAGACTAGGGTCAATTTGTTAGAAACCAATTAACCTACCAGTATGTTTTTGGAGTGTGGGAGGAAACCGGAGCACCCGTGCAAAAACCCACGCAAACATGGGAAGAACACAAACTCCTCACAGATAAAGCCATGGTAGGCAATTGAACTCATGACCCCAGTGCTGTAAGGCAGGAGTGCTAACCACTTAGCCACAGTGCTGCCCTGCTTGATTGAGAATGAATGATGACATGTTTGGCGCTCTGCCCAATTACCCTCTGTCACCTGACAACTGTGTTTTTTTAGTAAACCATGTATGCCATCATGCAACTATGCAAGGTAAAGTATGGGACTAGAGAAGGGATTAACTTTCACCAGAAAACATTACTTCAAAGTTAGGATTCAATTAACATTGAAATAATCATGGAATTATTGCATAGTGGAGACAATTCACTATTTATATACATGTGAAAATTAAATAGCATAGCACAAAATATAGATTTCATTTGATAACACAATTATATGAAATAACGAAACGCCTTAATCTAACATTGATGTGAAATATCAGGATGTATTAATAAGACAAGCCCACAAAAAATGCAACATTGATTAAGAAGGTGTGATCCTTTTTACTGTGGAGAAAATGTAATGACAAAAATAATATTCACATACTTATAAAATCACATTTACCTACTGTAGCATAATTCACAATATTCTGAAATACAGTTGTTAATTATGGTACTTTAGCTATTAAAATATATTAATAGGGTTTATTGGAGAAAAAAAAAACACTGTCAAGACTTAAAGAAAAATGAATGCCTATTTTAGCAAGAGCTATAGTAAAATAAACACTATTAATAAATATGTAAATATGTTAAAACTTTTGGTTCAAGCTACAACTTAATTTACAGAACAGTGATGTAATATATTGATTGCTCAAATCTTTTTTTGTATACCTGGGATGTAAACTCAATTACAGTACATTTTGTAATTAATATGTGTATTTAAATAAAAAAACAAAACACACTAGATATTCCCATCTTTGGTGACTGTGTCTCATGGTCTAGAGATCTTGATAGAAAGAATAAAAATTGTTAATATAAAAACACTTTACTAATGTAAAGAGAATAAATTTAGAAATGTTTTCTCAACCAAATAGAGAAAGCAATCTAGACTTTGATGGGCGTGGCATTAGTGTGTATGTCTGGGACAGTGAAGCAGAATAGACATTCCATGGTTACCATCATCTTCTCAGACCACAGGGCCATTCTCTTTCAGGGGACCCTAGGCAATTGTTTTCCTCCTGGCATGGGCTCCTGAAAGTTGAGTTGTGCTTTGTTGGAAAGGGAGGAGGTGCTGAGATGCTGAGGAGTACCTACATCACATGGAAAAATTATGTTATTTTGATTTTATGAGATTGTATTTGAATTAGAGATGGGCGGGTCCGGTTCTCCGAGAACCGAACCCACCCGAACTTTGGGTATCCGAGTACCGAGCTGAGCAGCTCGGTACTCTCCCGCCCGTTCCGAATCCAAATCGAGGCCGAACGTCATTGTGACGTCGTCGGATCTCGGGGCTCGGTTCTCGCGATACTTCAACTTTATAAATATACGCCTCCACAGCAATCCATCGCCATTTGACAGAGGGAGAGAGCAGGGTGTAGTCATAGGCTAATTAGAGCAGGGACAGAGAATACAATATTGTTCTTGCAATTGCTCTAACCAAAATCGCTAGTGCAGAGAGGAGGATAGAGGTTTATTATTTTTTCTTCATATTTGGCACTCCCCAGCGCTTTTGGGGTGTCCCCCATAATTGTGCATAAATATTTCTGGCTGTCAAAAGTCATATCTGTCAGCAGTATCTACCAAATAATTTTTAGCACTCCTCAGTGCCTTTGGGGTGTCCTCCCTAATTGTGCATTAATATTTCTGGCTGTCAAAAGTCATTTCTGTCAGCAGTATCTACTAAATAATTTTTAGCACTCCTCAGTGCTTTTGGGGTGTCCTCCCTAATTGTGCATTAATATTTCTGGCTGTCAAAAGTCATATCTGTCAGCAGTATCTACTAAATAATTTTTAGCACTCCTCAGTGCTTTTGGGGTGTCCTCCCTAATTGTGCATTAATATTTCTGGCTGTCAAAAGTCATATCTGTCAGCAGTATCTACTAAATAATTTTTAGCACTCCTCAGTGCTTTTGGGGTGTCCTCCCTAATTGTGCATTAATATTTCTGGCTGTCAAAAGTCATATCTGTCAGCAGTATCTACTAAATAATTTTTAGCACTCCTCAGTGCTTTTGGGGTGTCCTCCCTAATTGTGCATTAATATTTCTGGCTGTCAAAAGTCATATCTGTCAGCAGTATCTACTAAATAATTTTTAGCACTCCTCAGTGCTTTTGGGGTGTCCTCCCTAATTGTGCATTAATATTTCTGGCTGTCAAAAGTCATATCTGTCAGCAGTATCTACCAAATAATTTTTAGCACTCCTCAGTGCTTTTGGGGTGTCCTCCCTAATTGTGCATTAATATTTCTGGCTGTCAAAAGTCATATCTGTCAGCAGAATCTACTAAATAATTTTTAGCACTCCCCAGTGGTTTGCGCTCAGAATGGATTCAAAGCAGTCCACATATGATCTGAATGAGCAACCAGGTTCTGTCACCAGTCCTGATGTTAGTGTTCCCAGTACGTCATCTGGCCAAGGCGATGTCAAACAACAGAGTGTTTTCAAATTAGTGCAAAAAACAAAAACCAAAAAAAAATTTACTGTATTGAAGCGAAAAAGAAGTGTAACTGAGCAAAAGTTAAGTGACGATAAAAAAAAAATTGCAAGCATGCCATTCTACACACGCAGTGGCAAAGAGAGAATGAGGCCTTTACCTTTGGCTATTAGTGGCAGATCCCAAAAAGTTACCCAGCCTACAATTGGTGCACAACTACTGTTACGCGTCAAAGCCGAGCTGCAAGATAACAGTGAGGCATTACAGGAGAATATTTGCTCTGATTCACAAATGACAACAATCCCTGTGGAGAGTCCATCCAACAGTGGGATGTCTAATCGTGAGCATTCTGCTGATGTGTGCCTTAATAGCCCGAGTGTAGCCGGTGATACCCAAATTGAGGATGCCACTTTGGAATTAGAAGAGGATGAGGGGGAGATTTGTGTAGGCGACGAGGGCGCTAATGAGGATGTTGATGATTATGATGCAGACAGATACCAAATTGCCTTTCTCAATTTCTATTTATATTCTAGATTATATAACCGCTGAATAGTTTTCTATTTTACTCCTAGTGGAGAGAGGATCTGATACAGACAGATACCAAACTGACTTTGTCCATTTCAATTTATATTGTACTGTATATAACGGCTGAATTTATTAGTATTTTATACAAGTGGAGGGGGGCCTAGAGAGACAGAAACCAAACTGGCTTTCTCCATGTCAATTAATATTGTACAGTCTATAATGGCTGAATTTTTTGGTATTTTATACAAGTGGAGGGGGGCCTAGAGAGACAGAAACCAAACTGGCTTTCTCCATGTCAATTAATATTGTACAGTCTATAATGGCTGAATTTTTTGGTATTTTATACAAGTGGAGGGGAGCCTTGAGAGACAGAAACCAAACTGGCTTTTTCCATTTCTTTACATATTTAACTATAAGTGTAGGGTGTAATATACATTCAAAGACGATGGCTGCATTGCCAATATGCATAGATGGAGAGGAAGACAATCTGTTTTGTGTGTAGAATAGGCCTACCAACGAAGAATTAAACTGTTTTTTTGGATGATTTATTACCTCAACAATTAGATTACTTGTCTCTAAAACAGTTGGAGCACTAAATTGGGTTAATTTAGGCCCAAAAACATGGATTTTCCAAAAAAATAGCAAAACAAAACCAAACAAAACCAAACCCAAAACCAAAACACGCAATGGCGGTTTTGCAAAACCAAAACCAAAACACGACGGTAATCCAGATCCAAAACCGAATCCAAAACCAAAACCAAAACACGGGGGTCAGTGACCATCTCTAATTTGAATGGTGGGAATATGTAAGGTCAAAATTTGCAGTCCCGTTTAGGCATACTGACAACAGGCAAGTGGAAAAAAGAGGAACTTTAGAATGCTTCAAAGACAACTGCAGTCCCTGTAAGACCTCCATGTGTGTGGTTGGGATTTGACAAATGATCTGGAGGAGAACAAGGGGAGCCTGAAAACGCACTTGTTATGTACTTGCCCTAAGTTTTGCCCTCATTCAAGATGGCCGTGATTGCATCATGAAGTTTCCATCTTGGATCTCTGTTATGAACTTGCCCTTACAATAGCCCTTATCCAAGATGACCGGGACTGTCTCATGAAGATTACATCTTGGATCCCATTTCCTGTTTGGGCCTAGAAAAGGCACTTCCTGTTATGAAGCCTTTGCACGAGTATTGTGTTTGTATCTGAACCAGATGCTTCCACAGAACCTTGCCTCCTTGTGATTTGGACTACAAATACTTGATACTTCCACCAGACCTTTATACTCTTGTTACTTTGGACTTTATTTGTTGGACACTGGAGATTTATTTGTATACCAAAATAAATCCTTTTGAATTCAGAAATACCTGGCTATTGGGTTCGTTTGTGATACCAGAAGTGTGACAGCACTTCAAGGAAAAATCCAGACACATCATCTTCTGTGTCAAGGTGGAAAACCTGGAGAAGGGTGAGAAATAGAACTCTTTTTCTGGAGATTTTGCTATTGCCACATGTCCCTGTCTGACCTGTCAGATGACACAGGTATTCTAGGAAGGAGAAAGAGTGTCATGGAAGTCTTCAGAGTGGGCAGTTATGTATGAGAAGTGCCTAAAAGGTGGGAGATAGACACCTTTACCTGGATATTGCCATATTTGGGGGGCAGCACTAACTGAAGGGAGTTAAGCCAGACATATCTACATAAATACTATCTACAAGCTTATTAGAGCTATGAACACAAAGGATTCTATTCCAGGGCTCCCAGCTGCAACAGTAAAGACTGTATGAGAGAATGTGGCCTCCAACAGGTGGAGGTAGTGCAAGGGCCCATACTGCACATGTAGTGTTTCAAATCAGAAGTATATTAACCAGCAAAGTGCGTGAGGAGGGGGTGACTTGGATTTGGTGATTTATCACCATCTAATAAAAGGAAAGCATTTAAGATAGGAAAATATTTCATATGTGTGAATAAGTGGGGAATGGAGCAGTGTGGGGGCAATATAGATAAAGGGATGTAAAGGTTTGAAATATAATGCCATGGAAGGAAAGTAAGAACAGCTTAGTAAACATTGTAAGCTTTGAAAGTGGTTAGTGAATATGTGACAAGGGAATAAGATAAAGAAGCAAATAGAGCAGATAATTGAGGGATGGGAATAAAAGATGGATAAATGACAAACAGAATTAAAGAAAAAAGAATACAATACAGCAATCAGCAATAATATGTACAATTATATTGTGTTTACATCATAAAACACAGTTAGCATACAACAAATACCATTCTGATATGAAGACAAATTATAATAATATAGCTATAACTTAAATATTCTTTACAACTTCTAAATGACAGTGGGATAGCGTGTTTTATAAATGAACTACTGGTAACTTCAGTTAGTATAACATTATGGGATTTTTTAATGCATAAATATAGGATATAATGGGTGTGTACTGTATATAATATGCATATTATATAATTTACATTACATTATTTGGGGATCATATAGTATATATAATTAAGGTGGATAAATATATAAAATAGAGGCTATAGTAGGGATGTATAATATATATTTATATAATGTACCATCCATTATATAATTTGAGAATATAATGTATATGATATAGCCGAGTAACATTCACAGTATGTAAATCATAGGAAATACAGGTGTATGTGTATACTGTAATAATTGCTTATACATTATAAATTAAGGGTGTGCAACATATATATGATATAGGCGAGATGGGTAGGGTATGTAAACTATATATCGATTTATGTTAAGAAAATTATCCATGTTCAACATTTCATTTTAACTATAGACAGGTAGACTGTTCTATACACAAATGTGAGAAAGTGTAACAATGACAGTTAAATAATAGCTCTGTTTAGTACTTTGTGATTCTGTGAAATAATGCAATCTCTAAAATGTTTTGTTAACATGTTTTCCAATATATCACAGCAGCACAATGTATTTGCTAGCATTGCCAAGTGTTGTGAGATAAGGCAAAAGCTACACTCAGAAAAAAAACGAAATGTTCCATGTATCCATTGTTGTTGTATTTGGAACTTCAGATTCAACTAAAATCGATCACACACTCTTTTAAAGGGAAATATACAATGACAATTAAAACAGTATACAACATAATTATAGATCTGCTTAATATATTGCTGAAGCATTATCTAGTATAATTAGTATATAACCATTAAGGTGTTTATTATCTTTAATAGTGAGTGAATTTCTAGTTATATCTATTACCGAGTGAACACTAGTAATTGGAACCTAAATAATTTTTCCCCAAATGGTAATCAATTTCAAAAGGACAGTAAAGGTACAAACAGAAATAAAGTTCCAGTAATCCATTACTGTGTGATGAATTTGACTGAATAGGAAGGTGGCTAAAACCCACGTCATAATTACATATATCAAGCACTTTTATTAAAGCATACCTCCCAACATATCTGTTCCTGGTAGGTGGCAGGGGGCATTGCCACATCACAAGGGGGCATGGCCATGCCCTCAGAAGGCTGCCTAGTGCTGTAGTCAGGGCAGTCCCCATGGCGCACACAGAAATTGAAGGGGTTTAGGAGAGGGGAGATGCTCTCAAAGACGACCAGAGATCGGCGTGGTGCGTAGGGTAAGTGAGAGTTCCTTCCCCGTCCCCCATCCATAGCCCCACCCCTTACATGTGAAAAGGGAGAAGTTGATTTTGGATACCGGAGCTGAATATTATCGGTATTTCAGGTTAATATCTTTGACTCTGATCTCTATAATGAGCCGTCCAGATCATTAGCAATTTCGACAGGGTGGCCACCTGAATACCAACATTAACAAGAGAGAGAGATACTTCTATGTTGCACCAGGAATCCTGGTCCCAGTTTCCGGATTACTAAGTAAGCAGTTGCTAAACGCGCTGTTGGACGGAGCCAGCTTTACAAATTAAGCTTGCTTCATGATTAATATGCTTCATATGTGATGTATGAGTGTTATAATTTATTGGCTAAAATGTTTTATTTGTGGTTTATTATTAAATTTTTAACTTTTTTTTTAGGAGTAAAATTTAGAGCGCTGTTTGGTGATACTTAGTGATTTTGGTGGAAGGGATATTTAGGCAATCCCTTTTTTCTACAGCAGTCTTTCTTTCTGTTTAGAATTTCCCATTTTTTTCTTTATCATCAGCATAATAACTAATTATTTATATATATTCATTTAGCTTATATATTGTCCATTCTGCACCAGAATAATTTTTGATTTTTGTGTGATAAATGTAATATTTTATTATAATGCATGATCTCTGTTATGTACGGTTCACTTATTGCTCAGTTTCCCATATTTACATATTCCAACAGGTCCCAACATTCCAGTATCTGTGCAAGAATCCAGGACCAGGTTGTGAATGCTGTAATAACAGGCATGTGAGTTTCACCATTTAAATATATAATGGGGGAATTCAATTAGATGCGAAGTGTCTCTGGAACGTCCGCGAGAAATTTTGCATTGGAGACTTGACAGAAATTTCCTCCCATTTTTCCTTACACCTCTATGTGGTGCGAGGGAAAATGAGCAGAGGTTTTTACCATAATGTGCGCTGCACAATGTCTGCATGTCACATCGCCGGCAATTGAAATTCCCTCAGTGTGTCATGTCTAAAGAAGTGCAGCCACACCCCATGTTGACCACTCCTCTGCTGCACGGTGGCGTACAGCACCTTTGCTACTCGCCTATGGAGGGTAGGCTCAAAAAGTTGCTGTACTGGGTCCCCAAATTCCTCTTGGTGGCCCTGGTCATAGCAATGCAAGGCATAACTAATGCACAATTAAAAGGCTACAAAGTAATGTGCTCTAGCCAAAGAATTTAATGAATACAGTATAAAGAACTGAAAACTAGGCTGTGGCAAAATTTTGTAAAAAAAGACATTTGAGCCTCTGCAGTCACTAAATACATTATCAATGCTATTCTAGCCATTAAAGCTGTACAGGGAATGTTAGTTACACATATTGCAATACATGTTAAGCTGACCAACTCATGCCAAAGTATTCACCTTCTGGCTAGTCCTACATTAAATATGAACTTGAGTTCAATCTGAACTTTAACATGATAATTGATGTGCTTTCTGTCTAGGTTGGGGCTTTCCTACACAAAGCTTTTAAAGAAAAAGTAGTGCCCAAGCAATAGCAGTTATTAGATGCCTACGGTATCACCTGACACAAGTTGGATAAGAGGGAAGCTACAATAAGGGTCTAGTTGCAAAACCCATTTTAACAAAAAAGTTTATAAATTATTGTGCTCTACCCCAAATATTTACTAATCGGAAAGAACTGAAAACTGGGGTGCAAGAGGAGTATCACCATATTTTGTAAACCATTTCATCCTTTGCTCTCACCAAATACATTAGTAATGCTATTCTAGCTACTTCAATCTGTAGTATATTAAAAATAGGAAATGTTAGTTCCACATATTGCAATATATGGAAAGCTGATCAATTCATTACAGAATTGCCCTTCTGGCCAGTCCTACAAGAAATAGAAACATGAATTTAATTTCAATCATTACTATGTTTTGTAACTGGGTTGAGTCTTACCTGCATACCGGTTGTAAGTGCAAGTACTCCTGAAGCCATTGCAGCTATTAGACGCCTAGGGAATCACTTGACATATGTTGGTTAGGGACCTAACAAACAAGTAGACTGTCACGGGCACTAGAAGTCTTTACCCAGTATCACCCGCTGATGGTCTTATCAGAGCAGTAGAGTTGGTATATGATACTCTGGTGGCAGGGTGATAATGGAACTGGAAACAGCAGATGGTTAGAGAATGCTCAAAGTCTATGACTAGCAGCACTGGTAAACAATAGGTAACTGAACACGAGGATCTGGATGGACAAGGACACGTGAGGGTAGTCAGTGGTCTGCGCACGGCAAGTTGTACCACTGCTATAGAGAGAAGGAATGTCCAGGAGTAATAAGGAGGTGGAAGTCAGCGGTCTGCGTATAGCAAGTTGTACCGCTGTCTGTAGGGAAGGAATGGAATCCAGGTGAAGGCAACGGGGAAGTCAGTGGTCTGCGTGTAGCAAGTTGTACCACTGCTTATGTGAGAGGATATATGCAACTGGTGACACAGGGAAACAGGAATCAGTGGTTTGCCTCTAGCAAGTTGTACCACTGAATATATATGTGAGGAAGGACACGAGGGGATAAATGCAATGCAGAGTCTACACGGGTACACTGAACTTGATTCCAAGTTGAACTGCACACAATAATAATCATGAATGAACAGCACTGCACAGATAAACAAAGTCACTAGAATAGTCCAGCAAAAGGAAACACAGTCAATAATACCAATAGTCTCAGAGGATGGAAACTCCGGAGGAGAACAACTCAGTCCAGATGGATATGCAATACACCAGCACAGTCAATGAGAAGTATGCATACCGTGGTTCAGATGAGCAGGCTGTTAGAGATAGCTGCAGGGATACCTGAGCGGCAGGGAACTGACGAGATGAGAAGTCCTTGCAGAATGGAAGCGGCAGGTAGGTGCAGCGCACTGTATGTAGGCCAGCAAGGACGACAAAATACTCAGGAAGCAGTAGTATATTGAATTGAACAGCAGGAGACCACGGGAGAGCTGAAGCGATGTAGCAGAGCTGGAACCCGAGGAGCGTAGACTCGATGCTAACAGGCAAGTTGACACAAATGGACACACTGTAGAAGCAGTAGGCAGCGGGTCGGCTGACGGCAGGTATAATGCAGACTGGAGCGCTGAGACGAGCAGGACTCTGTAGACATGCTGAAGTAGCTAACAGGAATCAGCTGGAACAGTAGCGATGTAACACAGGAGAGTTGGAGAGATCTGTAACTTGTTAGACACACGGAGACAGCGGATAGGAATCAGCTGCTGGAGTCGCGACGAAACACAGGAGAGTTTGCAGTAATCTGTAACTGTAGATACACGGAGGCAGCGGATAGGAATCAGCTGCTGGAGTCACGATGAAACACAGGAGAGTTTGCAGTAATCTGTAACTGTAGATATACGGAGGCAGCGGATAGGAATCAGCTGCTGAAGTCACTAGGAACACGAGGAGTAGAAGTGGTCTGGAAACCACAAACGGCAAACAGGAATCAGCATAAGCTGAACACACGAGGAGGCACTGGAACACCTTCAGAGACTCATGAGGAATGAGACTCCAAGATCAGGCAACGTGGTATTGACCACAGGTGCTTAATATAGGGAGTGTTGCCTGATCAGCCAATTAAGTTAAAGGAACAGAACTGAAGGTTAAAAGGGACTGCACATGCGCAGTACCTCATTATAATGGATGGACACGGTTCCTAGCTACCTTAGAAGTAGCACTCACAGTCCGATGAGTGACATAGACAAAGCATTGCACTGGTGGGTACAGATAACACATGTACAGTCATGGCCAAAATTTTGAGAATGGCACAAATATTATTTTTCATAAAGATTGCTGCTTCAGTGTTTTTAGACCTTTTTGTCAGATGTTGCTATGGTACACTGAAGTAAAGATACAAACATTTCATTAGTATCAAAGGCTTTTATTGACAATTATATTAAGTTTATGCAAATAGTCAATATTTGCAGTGTTGATCCTTCTTTTTGAAGACCTCTACAATTCGCCCTGGCGTGCTATCAATCAACTACTGGGCCACATACTGACTGATGGCCGCCCATTCTTGCCTAATCAATGCTTGGAGTTTGTCAGAATTTGTGGGTTTTTGTTTGTCCACCCGCCTCTTGAGGATTGACCACAACGTCTCAATGGAATTATGGTCTGGGAAGTTTCCTGGCCATGGACCCAAAATTTATATGGTTTAATCCCCAAGCCACTTACTTATCACTTTTGCCTTATGGCAAGGTGCTCCATCATGCTGGAAAAGGCATTGTTCATTACCAAACTGTTCTTGGATAATTGGGAGAAATTGCTCTTGCAGGATGTTTTGGTACCATTCTTTATTCATGGCTTTATTTTTAACAAGCACTTCACACAGCTTTTCAAGTGCATTAGGAGGCAATGAGGTCTTTATCTTTCCAAATTGTACAGAAGACAATCAGGTTAAAACTTCTTAAATCTTGCTTTTAGACATTCTATGGTTGTGTCTAGTATTCTGTTATGCATAACTACTTCAAAGTCTTTAAATGCATCAGCAATTGGTTCTTCAGGTACAGTTTTTCCAGGCATCATTTTTCTTTGCCTTACTCTTACTTTTTTGGCTAGAAAGAACATCTGTATGACAATATTTTGTGTGGACCTTCACTTCTCAAGCTCATCTGATGCCCAGTCAATAAATTCAGCAAATCTAGTTTTTATCTTTTCAATGTACTGTTTTATTGTTTGTAATCATCGTCATCATCAACATTTATTTATATAGTGCCAGCAAATTCAGTAGCACTTTACAATTCAGAACAAACATTGATAAAACAATACTGGGTAATACATACAGACAGAGAGGTAAGAGAACTGCTCGCAAGCTTACAATCTATAGGACAATGGGAGTTAGAAACACAAGGGCATGTGCTACATCATATTGCACAATGGACCAGCTAGAATGCAAAGGTAAAAGTATTGAGTGGGCTGTGTGTGTGGCAGAGGGTTGTTGTCTTGCGTTAGCTGTATAGAGGATGGTAATAGGCAATCTAGGGAAATTAAGATGGTGGTTGAGGAATATCATAACCTTGTCTGAAGAGGTGGGTTTTCAGTGAACGCTTGAAGGTTTCAAGACTAGAGGAAAGTCTTACTGTGCGAGGGAGGGAATTCCACAAAGTGGGTGCAGCCCGGAAAAAATCCTGTAACCGAGAATGGAAGGATGTGATGAGAGTAGAAGAGAGACGTAGATCTTGTGCAGAACGGTGTCGAGTTGGGAGATATTTTGAGTGAGGAAATGTATGTCGGTGCAATTTTGTTGATGGCCTTATATGTTAGTAGAAGAATTTTATATTGGATTCGTTGAAATACAGGCAGCCAATGTAGAGACTGATAGAGTGGCTCAGCAGAGGAATAACGGTTTGCAAGGAAAATCAATCGAGCCGCTGCATGCAAAATAGATTGTAGGGGTTCAGGTCTGACTTTGGGAAGACCAGTAAGGAGGGAATTGCAATAGTCGATGCAGGAGATGATGAGTGCATGAATTAATGTTTTTGCGGTGTCTTGTGTCAGATATGTGCGTATTCTAGAAATGTTCTTTAGGTGTATGTAACATGATTTAGATATAGAGTTGATGTGGGGAATAAACGACAGTTGTGAGTCAAGGATTACACCTAGGCAACGAGCTTGCAGGGTGGGATTTATGGTCATTTTATCAACAGAAATAGAAATGTCAGGCAGGAAGCTTCTGTTTTTGGGTGGGAATATTATTAATTCAGTTTTTGAAAGATTGAGTTTGAGTTGGTGAGAAGAAATCCAAGATGAAATGGCAGAGAGACAGTCAGTAATGTGAGACAACACGGATGGTGAAAGATTAGGAGAGGATAGATAGATTTGTGTATCATCCGCATAGAGATGATACTGAAATCCAAAGGAGCTTATTAGTTTTCCAAGAGAAGTGGTGTAGATAGAGAATAGCAGAGGACCTAGGACTGAGCCTTGTGGTACTCCAACTGATTAAGGAAGCGGAGCAGAGGTGGATCCAGAGAAATTAACACTGAAAGAGCGATTAAATAGGTAGGATGAGAACCAGGATAGGACAGTGCCTTCAAGACCTACGGATTGTAGCATTTGTATGAGGAGAGAGTGGTCAACAGTGTCAAATGCAGCAGAGAGATTTAGGAGAATTATAAGAGAGTAATGGTTATTATTTTTTGCTGTGATCAAATCATTGACAACCTTGGTCAGCGCAATCTCTGTGGAGTGTTGAGCGTGAAAGCCTGACTGAAGAGGATCCAATAGGTTGTTTGATGATGATGATGCGGGAACAATATTAAAATCCGGGGAATCTCAGAATCCGTGTGTGACCCCGACATGTAGGACTATTGCCCTCTGTGGATGATGAAGATCTTCCTCATCGACCGCATTCATCATTTAGACTGTACAAAACTCCAAAAATGTGGACACCCTTGATTATCTTCAACTCTTCCAGGACCTTTCTCCTACTGTCAACAAGAGGTGTACCCTGCAACTGATCGTAGCAGCTTTACAGGCAAACACCATCTGTTACTGGTGGGGATTCCCCATTAAACTACTGGCCCACTATGACAACCTATGTTATTTTGTCTATCAAGGTTGACTCCATGCTCCTGGAGTTATTTCAGGTATTGCTCTCTTCTCTCCACACGTTTCTCCAGTCCTTGCTCTTGTTCCTGTATACAATTTGAGAAGTATTCATGGCATCTTTTAGACCATGTAGTTTCACATGTTTGATTTGCACTCCAGCCATAGTGTAATTTCATTGAGCGATATTCTATTCCGGTGTCAATATGCTCATCTCCTTGCTACTATCAATACTTTTTGTCATGGTTTGTGCATGGCTTTGCCCACCTGTGAGGACTTACCTCCCCTCTCATATGTCGGCAATGTGTTGACGAGCCTTTGTCTCTGATTTACCCCTGTGTGACATTGAGAAGACCCAGAAGCTCTACTATTCTTGCTCCTGTCCATAACTTGATTGGTGTTATTAATTTTTGTTTTTACTAGGTAGTTAGACATATTCTATTTCTGCCCTACCCATGACGCAATTCATTTCAGTGGTTCGCTTTTTTGCACCACTACACTCAAATCATTGCCTCATTGGTATGTTTGACCTTGGTCTATGTCTGTCTCTTTGCACCTGTGAGGGGCTTTGCCTTTTCCCCTTTGGCTGGCAAGGTGCTGACAACCCTGCCTCTGTCTTGTTCCCATGCCACACTGGAAAGTTCCGATTGTTTTATTATGCTTGCTGGTATCTTGGTAAGATTTACGCACTCATGTCTTTTGTGCAGGCTGGACGGTTTGTATTTTTGTACCATGTTGTGCTCACTGTCCTATCAATCTTCTTGTTGCATGGGTGGTGCTCTGTGTCGCCACCAGCCCCCTTCTGTTAACTATTTTGCCACACTTTCTTCTGCAGCAAATACTCTGGCCTCATTTCTCAGGCTACTCCTCTCCCTGGCCACATCTTCCTTTCCCCCCCTCACAGTTTCTCTGGTGATGTATATCATGGATACAATGCTTGTACTTCGCTTCCCCTCCTCTCTGGTACTTAAGTGATAATTCAATTCTTTACTTTGAATATAAGGGATCTGAACTACCCCAGGAAATGCCAGCTAGCTCTTACCACCTTCCACAGAAGCTGAATTAATTGCCATACAGGAAACAGACTTGACCCACCCACCCATTCTGTGATTCCATATTCCTTATGTGTTATACTGCAAATGGTCCGTTTAAAATGAATGGGGTGGCTGTTTTGTTTAGCGATCACATCACTTTTTTTTCTTCTGGTGAAGAATGAAGACAAGGCTGGCCACTTCCTGATCCTTGTGGGAACCCTAGAGCATAAAGATGTGACAATAGTTTCTCACTATGGCAATAATTCTCAACAGATTCCCTTCCTCAAATAATTGTGCGAGGAGGTTAACAAGGTGCAAAAGGGCCACCTGGTTATGCTGGGCGAATTCATCTTAACTTTAGACCCTAAAACAGAAAAATCCTGTGTCCTTCGTATAGTAATACTGTTACTTCCGTCCCTCACTCGCGTTTCACAAATTGTTGGTGGGACAAGACTTATATGATGTGTGGAGGGTCCATTCTCCCAGTGCCAGTGAGTATACCTATTATCCTATGGTTCATAACTCATAATTGAGGATTGATAGTATTCTATCGGACAATACAATATATTGGCTCCATTATCATTCTGTCTGTGACATAGCCACTTTTTCTTATTGTAACTAAATTTTACAACAATAATACGAGTGGCGACAACTTTCCGACTGAAATGCTGGAAGCAAAAATGATTATGATCCCGAAGCCTGGCTAAGATCACTCTGACTGAAGAACTACAGGCCTATAGCTTTGTTAAACATGGATTTAAAGATCATTGCGAAGTTGACTGCCAATTGTCTGAATCCAGTTCTCCAGAACTTGAGCTATCCGGATCAAATAGGCTTCATACTAGGCCTTCAGGCATCTGATAACACTCGTCGTATTCTGAATATTGTCAACCTCCTTTCCGAGACCCAGAAAGAGCTTATTCTGCTTTCTGTAGAATTAGAGAAAGTCTTTGACAGGCTCCACTGGCACTATATGTGGGAAGTTTTGGCTAAATTTGGTTTTCATGGTGATATTCTACATTTCATATTGGCCTTGTACCAGGGACCTTCCGCTAGGGTCTTTAGTAACAGCTTTCTCTGTTCCCTGTTCCCTGTCCCCCTTTATGTTTTCTCTGATAATCGAGCCCTTGAACCAGATGGGCAGAAAATTTTCTAGTTTTCCTGGGATTGCATTTCATTCGACCCAGCATAAACGACGTCTTATTGCAGATGATGTGTTGTTTCTGAATACACCGGAGACATCAGTGTTAGCATTATGAGATATCTTGGACTGATATAGTGCAACCTCTTTCTACAAATGAAACACTAACAAATCTGAGGCCCTTGTCATTAAAATTCCCTTACCCTCCCTTATGAGCCTGCATAAAAAAAATTATTTTGTCGGGTGCAGGACTCTTCCTTATTTAGGTATTCATATCCCCTCTTGTCTTACTAATATTTTCAAAGTTTACTTCTCCCCTCTATTTTGCAGTCTTTCTACTTTGGCCAAGAACTGGATTAGCTACAAGGTCTCATGGCTGGGCAGTCTAGCGGCTTTTAAGATTATATTACTATCACTAGTGTACCTTTTCTGCACCATCCCATACATTGTCTCCAAACGATATATGCATCTGTTCTACAACGTGATGATGTCCTAAGTATGGAAAAAGAAACGTTCCCTTCTATGTTAGAAAAGCATGACCCTCCTCAAACACAGTGGTGGTTTAACGCTTTCAAATTTGGTACAATATCTGAAAGGTTGTATATTGACAGACCCTCGTGATTGTCTTTTTTCCCCACCACTAAACCCTGGGTGGATCTTGAAAGGACCATATACTCGGACTTTCCCCTAGCTGACCTGCTCTAGATTTCGAAGGGCATACACCCTCAATCTACTCATTGACTCCTCTCCGTTTCAGACGTTATGCACACCTGGGTTAGGCTGATTGGGTTGCGAAAAGAATGGGTACTCCCTACTTGTAACTTGTCCCATCAAGCTCTGTCCTCTTTGCCCAAGATCTTCATCTCCCTTTTGTTCTCCTACAGGACCACTTTACATTTCCACTCAAAGATACATATAAATACTTCCAAAAAAGGCACTGGATCAAGGCTACGGCTAAGACTCTGCATACCCCCTGCCCAACTGATACATAGGTAGACAAAAGGAGTCGCTAAGGACAGGATCAATTTTTGGGATCAGTATATCCACTCTGACCCACAAGACCACTTCCCAACTGCACTGGGAAACAAATCTCCATTTCAGCTTTCCACCCCAAACTTGGGAAAAAAATCTACACCACCTCCTATTGCATGTCAAAATGTATCAATCATACCGAAATGCACATGATTTATCTTAGCCAATGACGTGATAACAGCCTCCATTTCAGATTCCCTCCAAAACCAGTCCATGGGAGCTGCCATCTTAGATATAGTAACCTGGTCCATCTCAGCAACTAAGAGTGCTGCTTCTACCCAGCTGATTGCTGTCTCCAATCAGGAATCAACAACACTACAAAAGGACTTGCTGGAGCCCTTACCTGTTGCCAGTGCAACATTGTATTTCAGATGCCAACCTGGTTACCGGCAGTTTGCAGTCTTGCTGTTTATTGAGCTCTGACTCCAGTCAGATTCCAGCAATCCTCTTCCAGCATTCCAGTTCCTGTTTGCTCTCCCCTGCTAGTGTAATCACCATCTGCACCAGTCCATTCACTACATGCAGAGGAACATTATCAGGCCACCCAGCTTTGTCCACGTAGTCACTAGACCAGCTCCAGAGACACAACCCAGTCTGGGTACAGACAGATCCTCAGGTGTGACTATATATATCTATATATAAATATATCTATATCAGTGTATATACCACACACAGTGGTCGAAGTTGTTTGGTATACAGAGGTATACCATACTTTACTTCTTCCATTGCTTTTTTTGACCAATGTGACTTAATAATATGCTTCTCTGACTGACATTTTCTCCTTCCTGTGGGCCTGTATTGCCAGCTCAGCACATAGTTTTCCAGTGTAGTAATTGGTGGATGCGGCTTTAGAGCACAGTGCAGATCCTGTTTCCAAGAGAACTGCACAACACAGTCTGAAGGATTTTTGGTGATGGCAGAATGGAACTTAGGGCCATTCAGTGTTTGCATGTCTCACTCCTTAACATGTACAGTCCCAACAAGGCAAAAAAAATGACAAATATTGAATTATTTGGACACAAGTAATTTTGCAGTGGTTACCACATAAATAACATTATTAAGGTTTGATCCCCTAGGTTTTATGCCATTTAAAGCTTCTGTGTGGTGTCTGGTGCACTCAAGGACCTTGAGAAACGTCCGCATGGTACATTGATGGTAATGGATAGTATTAGGGTCAGATTGTACCATCTTTAGGAGTACTTTGTTTTTTCACAATGGATTAATGGGAAATGGCTGGGAAACTGCTTGATGGGAAATTATTTACTTACAGACTAAATGGCATAATTCATCTACTATAATGGTACAGAAAATAGGCTGTGAAGAACTCTGTATATTGATAGTGTTAGATCTAAAACTCTGATCCAAGTTTGCCTGTGGTGTCAAGTATATCTGGAAGCGCTTCAATCAGCAGGAGAGAATTGACACAGACCAAGTTCTGTATACAAGGAATATTCTCTGATTTATTGATACAAAGATGCAAATTTTTATAGCCTACTGAATAAATGAATCCTACATCATAAGCATATTAAGTCTATAGAAGCACTGCTAATTAACTATCTCACGTATTCTTGAGGTGTTTACTTTCTCCCCCTTCTAAGGACAGATGAGCCTATTATTTTTATCTCAAGGGGAGCTGGAGGTTCATCTCCTGTATGCCATGTCCAATATCAAGGGCACAGCTCCCACACTATGAGCTGAACATGAAGCTACGTATTGTTCTCATATCTTGAAACATTCTTCAGGAGTTCTCTATGTCAGCTTAACCTCAAGGCCATGGGCTTACATCTTGTTAAAACTGCATATCAGCAGAAAAATTAATAATCTCTTTTAGCAAATAATATTTCTATGCAAGTGTTGAAGTCGTATAATTGGATGAACGAAAGTATATTGGTTTAATATTGGTTTGCCGTGCGTATTGCGAAGCGTACGCCACGTGTTACGTGACGTGGTGTGTTCGCACGGTAAAATACGCACGCACATACTCGCATTACAACTGTTAGTTATTTATATAATTTCATATTGGTTCTGTTACACTGTAATTCAGGAGCAGATAGTATTCGGTTTATTATTAGTCTATATATATATATATATATATATATATATATATATATATATATATATATATATATGTATATATATATATATGTATATGTTGATTATATGTACATTGTAGTGTTGTTAAAGGTTTAGGTAATAGGAAAGGTGTCATGCCTGATATCATATTGAAGCCCTAATCATCAGCAGCTGTCCGATGCAGTCGGCGAAGAGATCGCACATTGCATACTTTAGTTATTGATATTAGAGAGTAAAACCTTTGTATGATACTGGCTATGAAAAGGAGCAGACCCCCTGGAGAGAAGACCCCCACCTTTGGATTCCTTAGATTGAATCAACCTATTACTTGTCTGGCCTGGACCCACCCAACGTCTGGACCTATAGAAACAATCTACGTCATCTCTATTGTTCACAATGAAACACTGACTGTATATATATTAGTTGCATCTCACTGGGGCCTCAGTCAACTCTGACACAATATTCTATACAGAATATTGTCCATCGGGTCCGGTGGGTGCGCAGCGTGCGCAAGCCATTGCATTTGGTATGTACTTATCTTTTGGTATTGGCTGTGCTGTACTGTACTTTATCATGATATAATAATGTATTGAATTGTTGACTATTTACATCTGTTAAAAATAAATCACTTTGTGCTTTGGACACACATTCAATTGATTGGGCAATGATTATTTTAAAACGATAGAATTACTTTAATACAAGTTACAATAAATGGCTGAACAAAGGCTTTATGACGCCTTAACAAAAAATCATATCTAACAATAGCAAGCTTCAAAGCAGCTTACGTGATTCACAATTTATGATGTGTTGAAAAACCAATCAGAGGGTATTGGTGCAAATGTTACTTTGGCACTGTTATATTTGGACACTATGCTCTTAATTATAGACCCTAGGCCCCCCCATTTCTTAAGTGCCCTAGCCCCCCAAACCCTTAATCCGGCTCTGCTGCTTGATACATGCATTGCACTTACATCACTATTGTCTTCAAGCAAATTAAAATACTCCATATGACTCAATGAAAACCATTTATAGAAGAATAGTATGTAACTAAACAGCTCATACAAGAGCTATATGAGCAATCAGCTTACATCTATACAAAGACACTGTTTGTTCCTGTAAGACATTTGTCTCTGCTATGTATATCGCCCTGTGTATTCTATCTCCCATGTGTGTGCGTCTCTCTGTATGAACTGTCCCCTCCATGTTTAGAATTGTAGGTCTGTTTTCACATGACTATTGAAATTACTGAATGATTTGCTCACACCACCCCCTGCCCAGGAACAAGCTTGAGTTCTGAAACACAAATGTGCTCCAGCTGAGAGACTATCTTGCAGTGGCAGCCAGATTCATCTCCACCAGAGGGGGAAGACAGAGTTAAAGGAGGATAGGATTATGATAGAACTCATGTGTTCATTCATTTTTTTTATAGTCCTACAATCTGGCCGATAAGTTATGACATTTTCCAATGTAAATTAGTTCACAAAGGCATATGGCATGTTGTTGCAACATCAATAGGATTTAAATTTTGTCATAATTAATAACTATGTGACAGTTTTATTGCCTGCTTAAGTGAATGAGCGTTTTTGTTGTTACCTATTGCAGCAAATTAAGATGATTCACAATTTATTATTGCTTTTGTTATTGTCATACTCTTGAGAAAATAGTGTGAAGCAATTAATACTGAACTATGAAGACAAATTTGTCGCACTATCATGGGATTACCATTTAGTAGTGTTTAAGGTTTGACATTTGCGTTTCAGGATAATTTTTGGCATTTACATTAAAATTAGCTTTCTAAAATATATTTAAACTAGACATAAGCAGTTCGGATTCAGAAATATCAGACAGATCCGAATTTTGGGGAACCAAGTCGAGCAGATTCGTGACTTATAGCAAACAAATGGATACATACATATAGCGCTGCCTTCACGCACACTTGGTGTATGCTTGTGGGTGGACATATACAAGAATGTCCTCTAGACGATTCTCTGAAATGTGGGGTAATGCATACTAAAAACAATAATAGTGTAGTACATCAACATATCAATATAGCGAAGATAAAAGTAACAAAAGGTTTCCAGTTAACTCCCGTGCATACATATAATAATGTGCACCCGTGTTATCACTCAATGTGAAGACCCTGTCGGGTATGCGCTTACTAGAGCATAGATGTATATTCGCCCGTAGCAGAGGTAAAAGATGTAGACCCGATTCCAGCCTTTACAACGGTATTCCGTGATCAAGGGAAAAAAATAGAAGACCGACAGACATCAGTTCAGTTAATACTTTGTATTAGTTAGTTTACACAATGCAGCAGGTTTATAGTAATTTCGAGTGTATCCATGCCTCGCTATGAGAGGAAAAGGAAACCAGAACTATTACGTGTATGAAGCATCCAAGCCTCGCTTTGGGGACACTATTACAAATCGGATACGGATATATAAAGGAGGACATGGCTGGTTATACTTTACCTTGAGAAAGACTTTATCTGCAAGTCGAAACGCGTTGGTAATATATATCCATTTCCAGATTGGATTGTGAACATTGGACACGAACGGACGGAACAGCGCGCGGTGAGGGACACTGGTGCATGTACTTACCTTGCAATTCTATTGCTGATGTCTGGTACGAGTCCCATGTTGATTTTAATTTTTTATATATATTAAAAAGATAATGCGCTAGTTTGTCTTCTATTTTTTTCCCTTGATCATGGAATACCGATGCAAAGGCTGGAATCGGGTCTACATCTTTTACCTCTGCTACGGGCGAATATACATCTATGCTCTAGTAAGCGCATACCCGACAGGGTTTCCACATTGAGTGATAACACGGGTGCACATTATTATATGTATGCACGGGAGTTAACTGGAAACCTTTTGTTACTTTTATCTTTGCTATATTGATATGTTGATGTACTACACTATTATTGTTTTTTGTATGCATTACCCGACATTTCAGAGAATCGTCTAGAGGACATTCTTGTATATGTCCACCCACAAGCATACACCAAGTGTGCGTGAAGGCAGTGCTATATGTATGTATCAGTTTGTTTGCTATACATGTTGATGTTTGAAGTATTAGTGGATCTTCAGTGATATATATCTGGCTGCATACCTAGTGAAGCGCCACATTGGCAGTTTTTTTTTTCATATTGTTTAGATTCATGACTTAGTTTATCACACCAAACTCTGATTTAAAAACAAGGCAACACAGATTCTGGTAAAATGCCAGATTGTTTGCTGCAGTCCTGTGCTCAAAAAGTCGCTTGTAGTGGGTTGGACAGGTTGAAAGAGGTCATTTATTTTGAAATAACTGATTTTACTGCATCAATCATAATACTTTATTTACAGATCAGTCAGCTGGAATTGTGTGCTCATAAATTGGGTGTCAGAGAGTGAAGGGTAGACCAGCACTGGCAACTGGTTGTAATAATATATAAATGTTAGTTAACTAGCAGTGGACAAAAAAAAAATATTGTTTCAAATATTTCAAATCAAAGTGCTTCAATTTGAAAGCAGTATTGCAAGAGTCAGTATCAGTGACATCTCAACTTTTTAGTGGAGAAAAATCAGGGTGCTCTATGACGGTGAGCAGCACACCCCAAAAAATATATATTTCCTGCTTTTAAAATCTTAAGTAATTCAACATGAATGCAATTCAGGCAGGGGCAGTGTAACACACTGCATTGCACAGGTATATTACTGCATGCACTCATTCAGAAAACTCCATCTATCAGTCTGCCTCTGGAATGTTCAATACAAATTGTGTCTAACATTTTGGGGTGGACAAACTGCAAACTACAACCTTGTCTGCGCACCAGAGGAACAAAATCTACTAGAAGGCTCCAGGAGATTCTTGGAGGGAAAAGGGGAGCAGCCAGAAACAGACTGCTAGAGGCTGAAGGATGTGTTGCTGTGAAATGCTGTGAAGGCTGCCTGGGATAATGGAGGATATTCTCACAAAGAGCCACTAAATGCTGCCTGTCATGTAGAAGAGGAAGACTGCTTTATATTACTGCATGCACTCATTCAGAAAACTCCATCTATAGTCTGCCTCTGGAAAGTTCAATACAAATTGGGTCTGACATTTTGGGGTGGACAAACTGCAAACTACAACCTTGGCTGCGCATTAGAGCCCCAGAATCTACTAGAAGGCTCTAGGAGATTCTTGGGGGGAAAGGGGAGCAGCCAGAAAGAGGTTAGAGGCTGAAGAATGTTTTGCTGTGAAGGTTGCCTGGGATAATGGAGGATATTCTCACAAAGAGCCACTAAGCGAGTCTGGGGGGGTGGCTACAGAGTTGGATGTAAGGAAGTGACTGCAGGAGGGGGAATGTGCAGAGGTGGGGTAGACCACCCAAAATAGTCTTTAACAGAGAGAGATTAGCTACAAGGACTCATGGCTGGGCTGTCTAGTGGCTTTTAAGATTATATTACTTAAACTAATGTACCTCTTCTGCACCGTCCCGTACATTGTCTCCAAACGATATATGTATCTGTTCTACAATGTGATGATGTCCTATGTATGGAAAGAGAAATGTCCCCTTCTATCTTAGAAAAGCATGACCCTCTCCAAACACAGCGGTGGTTTAACGCTTCCAAATTTGGTACAATATCTGAAAGGTTGTATATTGACAGATCCTCGTGATTGTTTTTTTTCTCCCACCACTAAACCATGGGTGGATCTCAAAAGGACCATACACCCGGACTTTCCCCTAGCTGACCTGCTCTAGATTCCGAAGGGCATACGCCCTCCATCTACTTATTGCCTTCGGTCCGTTTCAGACGCTATGCACAACTAGGATAGGCTCATTGGGTTGCAAAAAGAATGCGTACTCCCTACTTGTAACTTTTCCCTTCAAGCTCTGTCCTCTTTGCCCAAGATCTCCTCCTCCCTTTTGTTCTCCTACAGGACCACTTTACAATTCCACTCAAAGACACATATAAATACATAAAAAAAAGGCACTGGGTCAATGCTACTGCTAAGACTCTGCATGCCCCCTGCCCAACTGATACATAGGTTGACAAAAGGAGTCACTAAGGACAGGGTCAATTTTTGGTATCAGTATATCCACTCTATGATTCTGTTCCACAAGACCACATTTGACCTTCCCATCCCAAAACTAGGAAAAAATCTACACCACATCCTATTGCATGTCGAAATGTATAAATCATAACGAAATGCAGGTCAAACTCCACAATTGGTTATATCTTAGCCACACTAGATTAAATATCATCATTCCTACCCAATCAAAACTCTGCTGGTGTCAGTGTATTGAAGTCATTGACATATTTATTTTTCTTTTTGTCCTGCCCACTTATTCAATCCCTTTGGAGAGCAGTTTTCGATTTAATATCTACTGTCCTCAGGAATATTGTTGTTCTAGATCCTGCCCTGGCACTGCTTCATGTCTCTCCAGCCTCTATTTCACACCAAGACAGATATGTACTGTGACATATTTTGATTGCGACTAGACTCGAAGCCCCTTGCCCTGTACACTCTATGTAAAAATGTTGCAAATAACTAATATAGTTTTGACACAGAGATAATTTTTGCTGTTTACATTAAAATTAGCTTTTGAAAATATATTTAAACTAGACATAAGCCGTTCAGATTCAGAAAAATCAGACAGATCCGAATTTTGGGGTACCAAGTCGAAAAGATTCATGACTTGGTTTATCACACCAAACTCGGATTTAAAAACAAGGCAACATAGATTCTGGTAAAATGTCAGATTATTTGCTGCAATCCTGTGCTCAGAAAGTCGCTTGCAGTGGGTTGGACAGGTTGAAAGAGGTCATTTATATTGAAATAACTGATTTTACTGCATAATTCTTAATAGTTTATTTACAGATCAGTCTGCTGGAATTGTGTGCTCATAAATTGGGTGTCAGAGAGTGAAGGGTAGACCAGCACTGGCTACTGGTTGTAATAGTATATCAATGTTGGTTAACTAGCAGTGGGAAAAAAAAAATATTGTTTCCTCCCTTTCAAATCAAAGTGCTTCAATCTGAAGGCAGTAGTGCAAGAGTCAGTATCAGGGACATCTCAACTTTTTAGTAAAGAAAAACCAGGGTGCTGTATGACGGTGAGTAGCACACCCCAAAAAATATATATTTCCTGCTTTTAAAATCCTAAGTGTTTCAACATTAATGCCATTCAGGAAGGGGCAGTGTAATACCCTGCAAATCACAGGTATATTACTGCATGCACTCATTCAGAAAACTCCATCTATCAGTCTGCCTCTAGAAAATTCAATACAAATTGAGTCTGACATTTTGGGGTGGACAAACTGCAAACAACAACCTTGGCTGCGCACTAGAGTCTCAGAATCTACTAGAAGGCTCCAGAAAATTCTTGGGGGGAAAAGGGGAGCAGCCAGAAACAGACTGCTAGAGGCTGAAGAATGATTCGCTGTGAAATGCTGTGAAGGCTGCTTGGGATAATGGAGGATATTCTCACAAAGAGCCACTAAATGCTGCCTATCATGTAGAAGAGGAAGACTGCTGTTAGTAGGTAAACGAGTCTGGGTATATATATATATATATATATATATACACATACACACACACACACCTTCGCTGCCTTTCCAAATTGTCCCTGTGGTCCTCAGGCTCTACTGGTTTCACACCTCTCTTCTCTGCAAGATGCTGTCCAGTCTGTCTCCACTCCAGAGATCCCTCCAGAATCAGAGTATGGGTGCAGCCATCTTGGATTCGGTCACATGATTCCTCTTAGCCAATCAGGTGATAACAGCTTCCATTTCAGATTTCCTCTAAAACCAGTCAATGGGAGCTGTCATCTTGGATTTAGTCACCTAATCCATCTCAGCAACTCAGAGTGCTGCTTCTTCCCAGCTGATTGCGGTCTCCAATCAGGAATCAACAACAACTACAAAAGGACTTCCTGGAGCCCTTACCTGTTGCCAGTGCAACGTTGTATTTCAGATGCCAACCTGGTTCCCAGCAGTTTGCAGTCTTGCTGTTTAGGATAAGTAATGTATATGATTTCCCGCACAAGAAAAAATCTTTCCAATGAATGTATATTTTCAAGATATGATTTAATATGTTAGTCTGATAGTATGAGGTGCGGCTTCCAGTAGTAATGTATTGTATATAATAGAAGAGAAGGAGAAGTACTACTTATATGGAAGGCACACTCATGGAGAAAATCCTGTATTGTTGAAGGGACACTTCATTGTGGATAACAAGAGTGGATAGAAATGAACAAATAAATAAATTGACACTACTCTATAAAACTACTATTTATTAGTCATGCATATAAAACTGTATGGTTAAAAAGTCTTGGTCGGGTACGTATATTCAGAAGATCAATACACTTTAGTTGGTTCCGTAAATATATACCGGTAGTCTCTATCTATGGTAGTTATATTATACAGATATCTTATGATGGGGTCTTGAAAATACCAACAATTCATGAATAGTGATCATATAAGCTAAGTGTATTGTGTTTCCATCATATGGACATGAAGGTCATACAGTCACGTGTGGTTTACACAAATGAGGTATAAGGTAAGTGTCACTTTGATGAGTATGTCACTAGAATATGTCAGTAAAGACCAAGAGATCCACAGTAATAAGGAATATATACAGTCTTGCGTTTATGCAGCTCTGACTCCAGTCCGATTCCAGCAATCCTCTTCCAGCATTCAAGTTCTTGTTTGCTCTCCCCTGCTAGTGTAATCACCATCTACACCAGTCCATTTACTACGTGCAGATGAATATTATCAGGCCACCCAGCTTTGTCCACATAGTCACTAGACCAGCTCCAGAGACACAACCCAGACGTGGCATATATGTATATATATAGATATATACACACATACATACATACATACATACATACATACACATATACATGTGTATATACCACACACAGTGGTCGAAGTGGTTCGGTATACAGAGGTATACCATACCTCTACTTCTCCCATTGCTTTTTTTGACCAATGTGACTTAATAATATGCTTCGCTCCCTGAAATTTTCTCCTTTTCCTGTGGTGCGGTATTGCCAGCTCAGCACATAGTTGTCCAGTGTAGGATGATTAGAATTGGTAGATGTGCCTGTAGAGCACAGTGCAGATCCTGTTTCCAAGAGAACCGCACAACCCAGTCCGAAGGATTTTTGGTAATGGCAGAATGCATCTTAGGACCATTCAGTGATTAAATGTCTCACTCCTTAACATGTGCAGTTCCAACAAGGCAAAAAAAAATGACATACATTGAATTATTTGGACACAAGTAATTTTGCAGTGGTTACGATATAAATAACATTATTAAGGTTTGATCTCCTTGGTTTTATGCCATTTAAAGCTTCTGTGTGGTGTCTGGCGCACTCAAGGATCTTGAGAAAGGTCCGCATGGATAGTATTAGGGTCAGACTGTACCATCTTTAGGAGTACTTTGTTTTTCACAAGGGATTAATAATGAGAAATGGCTGGGAAACTGCTTGATGGGGGAATGCTTTACTTACAGACTAAATGGCAAAATTCATCTACTATAATTGTACAGAAAATAGGCTGTGAAGAACTCTGTATATTGATAGCAAGCTTTAAAGCCATTTACATGATTCACAACTTATGATGTGTTGAAAAACCAATCAGAGGGTATTGGTGCAAATGTTACTTTGGTACTATTATATTTGGACACTATGCTCTTAATTTTAGACCCTAGGCCCCCGTGTCTTAAGTGCCCCAGCCCCCCAAAGCCTTAATCCAGCTCTGCTGCTGGATACATGCATTGCACTTACATCACTATTGTCTTCAAGCAAAATAAAATACTCCATATGACTCAATGAAAACCATCTGTCTCTGCTATGTATATCCCCCTATGTTTTCTATCTCTCATGTGTGTGCGTCTCTCTGTTTGAACTGTCCCCTCCATGTTTAGAAGTGTAGGTCTGATTTCACATGACCATTGAGATTACTGAATGATTTGCTCACACCACCCCCTCCCCAGGAACAAGCTTGAGTTCTGAAACACAAATGGGCTCTAGCTGAGAGACTATCTTGCAGTAGCAGCCAGATTCATCTCCACCAGAGGGGGAAGACAGAGTTAGAGGAGGATAGGATTATGAAATAATTTATGTTTTCATTAAATCTTTTTATAGTCCTACAATCTGGCAGATAAGTTATGACATTTTTCAATGTAAATTAGTTTACAAAGGTATGTGACATGTTGTTGCAACATCAATGGGATTTAAATGTTGTCATAATTAATAACTCTGTGACAGTTTTATTGCATGTTTAGGTGAATGAGCATTTTTGTTGTTACCTATTGCAGCAAGTTAAGATGATTCATATTTTATTATTACATTTGTTATTGTCCTCCTCTTGAGAAAATAGTGTGAGGCAATTAATACTGAACTATAAAGACAATGTTATTACACTGTCATGGGATTACCATTTAGTAGTGTTTGACATTTGCATTTAAAATTAGCTTTTTAAAATATATTTAATGTGAACTAGACATAAAAACAGTTCAGATGCAGAAAAATTAGACAAATCCGTATTTTGGGGCACCAAGACGAATAGATACATGACTCGTTTTTAAATCGGAGTTTGGTGCGATAAACCAAGGCGACAGTTTATGGTAAAATGTCAGATTGTTTGCTGCAATCCTGTGCTCAGAAAGTCGCTTGCAGTAGGTTGGACAGGTTGAAAGAGGTCATTTATATTGAAATAACTGATTTTACTGCATCAATGTTAATAGTTTATTTACAGATCAGTCTGCTGGAATTGTGTGCTCATAAATTGGGTGTCAGAGAGTGAAGGGTAGACCAGCACTGGCTACTGGTTGTAATAGTATATTAATGTTGGTTAACTAGCAGTGGGAAAAAAAAATATTGTTTCCTCCCTTTCAAATCAAAGTGCTTCAATATGAAGGCAGTAGTGCAAGAGTCAGTATCAGTGAAATATCAACTTTTTAGTGGAGAAAAACCAGGGCGCTCTATGACGGTGAGCAACACACCCCAAAAAATATATATTTCCTGCTTTTAAAATCCTAAGTGTTTGAACATTAATGCAATTCAGGCAGGGGCAGTGTAATACCCTGCATAGCACATGTATATTACTGCATGTACTCATTCAGAAAACGCCATTTATCAGTCTGCCTCTAGAAAATTCAATACAAATTGGGTCTGACATTTTGGGGTGGACAAACTGCAAACTACAACCTTGTCGGCGCACTAAAGCCCCAGAATCTACTAGAAGGCTCCAGGAGATTCTTAGGGGGAAAAGGGGAGCAGCCAGAAACAGACTGCTAGAGGCTGAAGGATGTTTTGCTGTGAAATGCTGTGAATGCTGCCCTGGATAATGGAGGATATTCCCATTAAGAGCCACTAAATGCTTCCTGCAGAGGTGGGGGTAGACCACTCAACATAACCTTTAACAAAGAGAGACAGCCTGGCTCTTTGATGAATTGAGATAGTCAGTGGGAGTGAGATATCTTGTTCATTGTACTGACTGTGGGAAATGTTTTATTAGTATTAACCCCACCAGACTAATAAACTTTAATACGCAACTTGAAATAACCACCCTTCATATTAAAAAAATGAACACCCCACCCTTAACAATACTATACAACCTTAGCTTAGCAATAATACCCTACAGCAGGGTTTCCCAAACCCAGTCCTCAGGGCTCCCCAACAGTGCAGGTTTTCCATATCTCCTTGCTGGAGCACAGGTGTATTCATTACTGACTGACACATTGTAACAGATCCACAGGTGGTCCTAATTATGTCACATGTGATCTGGAAAACCTGCACTGTTGGGGAGCCCTGAGGACTGGGTTTGGGAAACCCTGCCCTACATATTGGGAAAAAAAAAAAAAGAAAAAAAAACCACATACACACAACCATATTAATCACCCCATGTCGCTGGGCTGGCACTAGAAAAGAAGACAGTTCATTGAGAAATTACAACAATGACAGTGCTTCAGAGTATTTAAAAAAAGAGGAGGGCCCGCCCTCCAAGGCACGTGCCTTGGACAGCGGGCCCTCCTAGTCAGTCCAAGCCCCATACACTGGTACCTCCTGTACCCCCCTTATGGTGCTCCTGTCTGGTAATAATGGAGTGTTGTTTTTTAATTAAAGAGCCTAATCATTCAGGGTCTGTTAAATGTTCTGCATTATAATATCATTTTTGCATATTTGCAAAAAACACAACTTTTCAGAGACCAGCTAGAAGCCACCAAACTGTAAGATCAAGCAAGGGAGAAGAGAAATAAACATGTTAAAAAAGAACAGCACAACCTGTCTAAATTTGAATGATGTGGAATATTCATATTCAGGAGTATTCCTATACATCTATATTGGGAGGGGGGTTGCTACTAGTGTATTCGGTGAAGGGTTTTGACCACCCTAGGCCAATTCCCAAGATCATGTTACCTTTTGAAGATTAAAAACTATGAGAGGAATTCACAAATGTCACTTCCTAAATATTTCTTAAATTTCTTCTTAACTTTATAATATCAACAGAGTTGTTTTCAATTTGTTCTAAACTTGACTATTTTGGACAAATGTTTTGTGCTATGTAATTGCATGCATTTGTTTTGCAAGAGGCCGATTATTATATTCAGATGGAACACATTCAGTTTGAACAAATATAATTAAATCCCTGGCATTGCTCACAGAATGGTTCTTATACAAAAATAATAATTATAGAATGGATACAAGTTTACATATGAGGAGCATGTAACTATTTTCAATAGTAGGTTGCACTCTAGTGGTGTATACGAGAATTACAAGTAGTTATAGTAGATTTGTAGATGAACCTATGGGCAGAGTTTTCTAAAAACAGTTTTGTTAACAAATCTGATATTTAAAAGCTATATTTTTAAAGTAAAATTTAGAAATGTTGGTCTTTAAACTAAATCTATACTATTGATCACTGTTTATCTATCCCACTATATAGAACTAATTTATAGTCTTAAACAAATTTATTTATTCACAAGCCCAGTAAAACCATTAATACCCCATTCATACTGCGCCAAAAACCTGGGTTTTTGCCGGGGCAAGCCCAGACGACCAAGGTCGAAGCGTAGTGTGAATGGTGTCAGGTCTAATTCCCGGGAATTAGACCAGGGACTTCTGGCGGGGTAATTCCCAGATCGCCTGCACTATGAATGGTGATAGCCAGGTTTCTCAACCTGGGTCTCAAACACAATTATAAAGTTTGGGTACAAAAAACAAAACAAAAAAAAAACAAAAAACATCACATTATATCACAAGAGGAGCCAAATCAGAGCTCCTCTTGTGATGTTGCCATGGAGACCTGGGCAGACCCGTGTCCAGTATTAACAGGGTCTACCTGGTAAGCTCTTTCCGTGGGAGCCTCTGTCTCCAGGAAATATCCCGGGTTCATATACCTGGAATATTGCTTGTGGCAGTATGAAAGCAGTATAATAGAAGTTAAAACAATAACATGAAGCATAAATATGTATTTATTGCAATGTTGCTAATCAATATTAATAAAAAAACATTGTAATAATGACAGAGAAGTCATAGGGGTTTATTTACTAAACTGTGGGTTTGAAAAAGTGGAGCTGTTGCTTATAGCAACCAAATTCTAGCTTCATTCTGTAGAATGTACTAAATAACTAAAATCTGATTGGTTGCTATAGGCAGCATCTCCACTTTTTCTAACCTGCAGTTTAGTAAATATACCCACTAGAGATCATTTTCCCATAAAAAAAAAAACAACAAATGAAACCAACTGGTTTCGATTAAAAGTACTAGTAACATTCACAAGTATTAATTAGAATGAAAAAATGTAAGCATTTAACCACAGAGAATATGTTTTATGAACATCTTCTTGTTGGCAAACATTAATGCAGAGAACTTTGCAGAATTAAAGTGGCTGACAACAGGCCATAATAATTTGCAGAGAGGCAAGAGACATGGGGATATGCATAGTGTTAATCTTGCAATGGTATGGAGTTGTGAATGCTACGATATGTCCTTTATACATTAGATTGTTTTTAAAGTTCTCTAATATGAAAGTTTTGTTTCATTGTATACAGCTGCAAATTACATTAAATGGAGCAATTTATCAATACGCGTTGCTGTTGTGTTTTGCCAAGATTTGCCTGTTGAGTCTTAGAGGTGCTATTAAACCGCTTTACATGTTTACACACAAATTTCTTACTCATCAGTTACCCAGTTTCATTTGTACAGTAGCTATCATTAAAGTTGAACTTTAAAAAGTAATTGTAGGGCTCACCCACACAAGTAAAACTTACTATTGCATGTCATGTGTTCTCCTTAAGCACATAAAATATAAGCAAAACTTGCATTCTCCCATTTGTGTCATTCTAGTCTACTTCATTTCTATAGGTGTGGATAGCACAGGGATCACAGCATAGTGTAGACACCTTGCCTGCAGTGTATTACTTGTGCATCAATCACATTGCTTTCTATTTAGAACATGACACATCCATTTTCTACCAAAGAAATTGTCTGTCTCCCTCTCTGTCTGTCTGTATGAGTCTGTCTGTGAGTGTGTATCTATATTAGGGAATTTAGATTGTAAGCTCCAATGGGGCAGGGACAGATGTGAATGAGTTCTCTTTACAGCGCTGCGGAATCAGTGGCGCTATATAAATAAATGGTGATGATGATGATGATACCAAAGGGTACAGCCACACTATTTTCTCTAACATATTTAAAGCACTTAAATAATGTCTTCATTCACTTTAGTGTGGATCTGAAGAACCACCACCAAATGTTTATGAAGGCAATTTATTTAGCCTGCATGCTCTTGGATGCAGCTAAATCTTGATTTACTAGTAGAAAAAAAAAATGGAAATATCCTATGTACCCCATTACTTGGTTTGACTTTATCCCACTTTTACAACTTATCAATCACAAACCATTCATCAATCTCTCATGAATTAGTGATAGAACAGCTGCCTCTCTTGTCCAGTCTGTCAGAGTCTCAGATCCAGGGGCAGGCTGGGCTGAGGGGCATCTGCCCTCCAGGCTGGTCCCATAGTGGTCTACGTCGCTGCTGAATCGAGTCTTGTCCCCGGGCTAACATTTGCCAGCCCTCCCCTGCTCAGATCCATTTCTGTCAGGACTATAGCTCAAACTACAAACTTAGGCCATCATCTTCTTCACAGTGAAACCGGTGTAGAATTGTATTTTTTTTCCTTGTTTATGCAAGTGGAAACACAGGTAAAATAAGAAAAACAAAATAAACCTGTCCATTATTAATAATCTTTATTTATGGACTGACAAATAACGCTAAACAAAAAAACAAGTTCATCATCAGATGTACAGATTTCTAGATCCTCAGTCATTCTATCTGCATTTCTATTTAGATGCAATACATTATTTTTTTTACATCAAACTTTTATTTTATATTCCCGTCTAGAAACATCAAAACAGTATATATGTCACACGTACCCAAAAGATCTTTTACTATGAATAATCTACAAAAAATAAATATTAAAAACAATAAATTGCCTTTACAAACTGCAAAATGTAAAAATCAGCGGAGGTCATGCTGTTTGTGAGATGTTTTCCACCCTTTATACAATTGCAACTGGCAGTATCTGTAGGAGTGTAAAAGTTTGCATCAGTTGGTAGGAGGAGAGGAGTTCACTGCAGAGCAAGGATTATGTGCATGAATGTGGCTACGTTTGCAGCCATTTGTAGAAATGAGATTTAACTTTGAGGAATAAGATTATACAAAGCTAAACTAGGCTTAGACTGTGGAGTGAGTGTGCAACTTAAAATCCATTAGCCATACAAATAAGCATTAATTGTAGATACACACATTTCCAGTTTGCAAATGACCCTTACTCCTTACCATTAGGCTAAAAAACAGAACCCTTACATAGGTGTAGCTAATCAAGTATATCAAAGGATAGGCATGCAATAGTTGTTGTTTTAAAGGAACAAGTGTGGAGATGTTTTGATAATTAATTAGTAATAGAAGTATACTATTTTTGTAGAAGACTTCATTTTGCGTAATTTTAGTTCTGTAAAATTCCATTTTTAAAAAAGGCTATTTTCATAGCATTAATGGAGCGGGCTCAATTCTTTGGTGAATATTAAAAATACAAAGCCAAAATTCTAAAATTAGTTTGTAACTATCATATATAGCAATATAAAACTATGTTGGCATTAAAATCAACTAAAAGTATTCTACACTAGAAGAAAAATTTAGACTTAAATCGAACAGTTTTAAATGAGTTAATGTTAAGGAGGAGTGATCAATTTTCAAATCAGCAGCTTGACATTCCTTCTGCTGTTCAAATGATCACATTTAACTATATTTTCATAGATACTTATTTAAATTCAGTAGTTGGTAAATATAATTATCTTTCAAATTTTGAAAAGGAGCGTTTCCAGTGGTGGTGTGCCAGACAATCACCCCATGGACAATTAGTCACAGCTCATACAAGGTTTTTTTTAATTAATATACTAGGTCATGAATGTTCAGTGTTCTCAAAAGTTGGGTTAATATAGTCTCCCATTTCACTTGTCAGTGCCAAGTCTGTGGGGATGGCGTGGTCTTTTCTGTTGCATGGAGGCCACTCAGAATCCTTTGCCAATAAGTGTTGTAGTTTTTTGTATGGACTCTTAGATCTATATCGAGTCAGACGTTTCACCAAGTTCCAGAGGGCTCTATTTTCAATGATAACTTCCTGGAGAAGCAAATACATTTTACTCAATATATAACTATTGATAACATTGCTAAAAGTCAAGATTGCTAAAACCACATTTTCCCCCCATCTCTTGCCAAATGAATATAGGAATCACATGAATAAAGATATTGAAGGGAAGCAAAGATTCTATCTCAGCAATGGCAGCATGTTTCACACTTGGACATCAGTGTCACATAATCAGGTTGAGGAATTATCTCTAGGTTGCAATAATCAATTCCCCTATTTCAGTGCCATAAATTTATAGTGGGCTGACATCACTCTTCATTGCCCAATTGGCAAAGGTCAAGAGTAACATTTAACACTGTTGACAATAAAACATATTGCTTCTCAATTTAGGCATGTGTAATGGAATAGATAATCACGTAGAGGCAATGTTATGGGCTGCATTTTTATAAGTGCCCAAAGAATGGTAAATACCAAGAATAATCTATAAAAACTTCAACAATAAATTTGCTAAAAAAAAATCTGAGTGAACTCTTGAAGTGCAGGACTGTAAAATAAGGCAGCTATTGTGGCAAAGGATTGAATGAATAACCTACACATACCCACAAGTTTATTAAACCTTACAGTAGAGGTTAAAGTCATTTTCTATTTTTTTACACAAGCCTATATCAAAGGAGGGCCAGCTAATACATCATTTACTGTACTTTATCAACTCTTTTTGTTCTAAGTTTCCAGCAGCAACACCCTTAGGCCTCAGACACCTGGCTGTTATTTTAAAGTGTTTAACACATTCTTGAAGCCTAACCAATGCATTTTGATCCTAATGGTCAAAAAACTAAATAAGCTACTGATTTCTACACAAACACACACTTTGACAAGTTAATTTCAACAGTCAATGAATTCAGAGTAAAGGAAACTTGCTAATATATTGTAACTATGCTAAACTGTTTTAAATTATGTATGATATTGTTATTGAAGATTGTTATGTTAATGAGAATATATAGTATCTTAAAGGAAGTTCTACATCTCTGTGCATTCTTTCCTGATATAATTAGCATTGTCCATGTGATGTGTTGTGTATCTAAGCACAAATGATTATTTATTCATACTGTATACATGTATAGCAGAATCTGTGTGTAAGTGGCTGGAAGAAAGTTACAATAATACACACCGTATATATAAGACTCACATCTAGGATACGTGATATGGTGTGACTGTTTGACATTTATACAACTATATGCTATTCAAAGGGGGAGATTCAATTCAGCACAGCGAGTCTCTGGTTCTGTCTTCTGTCTTCTCTGTTTAGAATGAAATCTCTGCTCAATCTAAACATGCACATAGTACGCAATAAATACTGTCTTTTAAAAGTTCCCCTGGTGACACAGAGGTAACTGGTGCAAAGGAGATTTTATGCTATGACATTTATTAAGCTGACTAATGACACCATGAGGTACATAAGGAATAGCAACATGATTTAAGTCTTTCAAACAGATAAATAATAAAAAAAAGCTTTACAGAATAAAGATGCTCAAAACCCATACAGAGGGCACTACAAATACAGTTAGCAGGAATACGTAATTACAAAATACAAAACAGAGCAATTGCCTTATTCCACTTATTTTCTCCAGATTTGCCTCTACTAAGAATTGACACAATGTGATTATTGCCAAATAAGAAACCAGCGCTGCATCACAATCAGGGTTTGGCTTAACTGGACACTTACCTCTGAAAAATAAGATATAGCCAATATGATGAGCAGCATAATTATGATAGAACCTCTCCATAGGAGAGGGGTACAGACAAGCTAAGGAAACAATGAAAACAAGTTTACAATCAAATGTATTTAATTATAACATATAATCAATTTGAGCATTTTTATATACTAGTCCAGTGGTTCCCAAACTTTTGCAGTTCGCGGCACCCTTAGAGTCTCCAAAAAATTTTCAAGGCACCCCTCCAAAATAATTACCAAGCAGTCCCGTTTTATAAGTAGTCAAAAAGACGTAATAAATATTTAGGTCATAACAGAAATAATTATTTAGTTGTATAAAAAAATAATACACATAAATCCAAGGGAAAATAATTTATTTAAGTATATTTTTTTCAATTATATTTCTGTCAAAGAATAATTTACAGCTAACACACTTAGTGCCCCTCTGCATCCACACACACCGTGCCCCCTGCATCCACACACACACACTGTGCCCCCTGCATCCACACACACACACTGTGCCCCCTGCATCCACACACACACACTGTGCCCCCTGCATCCACACACACACTGTGCCCCCTGCATCCACACACACACTGTGCCCCCTGCATCCACACACACACTGTGCCCCCTGCATCCACACACACACTGTGCCCCCTGCATCCACACACACACACTTCGCCCCCTCAGCCTCTGCCCGCTCTGTCCCCTCAGCCTCTGCCCGCTCTGTCCCCTCAGCCTCTGCCCCTCGCTGTGCCCTCTGCCCCTCGCTGTGCCCTCTGCCCCTCGCTGTGTCCTCAGCCTCTGCCCCTCGCTGTGTCCTCAGCCTCTGCCCCTCGCTGTGTCCTCAGCCTCTGCCCCTCGCTGTGTCCTCAGCCTCTCGCTGTGTCCTCAGCCTCTGCCCCTCGCTGTGCCCCCACCGTGGACAGGAAGAAAAAAACAACTACTTACCAATCCGGCGGCGCCCGGGACCCAGCATCCTCCTCCTTCCTCGTTTCTCACTGAATGCCGGGCGTGACGTCACGCCCGGCATTCAGTGAGAAACGAGGAAGGAGGAGGATGCTGGGTCCCGGGCGCCGCCGGATTGGTAAGTAGTTGTTTTTCTTTTTTCTTCCTGTCCACGGCACCCCTGTGACAGCGCCGCGGCACCCCTGGGAGCCGCGGCGCACAGTTTGGGAACCTAGGTACTAGTCAAATGATTTTGAGCTAGTGTGCATGATCACTGCTGAAATCCTACATACATACATATACACACACACTAATATATATATTACAGTCAATGTGCAACTAATAGTTTAGGTCTTCTGTAATGTTCTATACAAGATATCTTGCATACTATCACATATAAGACTACTTAAATTCTTGATGCTATGTGCAACCAGTCAGCCCAGGTGATAATCCAGTACCAGCACTTCACCGAGGCTGCTATCCCCAATAAGGTGCATTTCTTACTTTCTGCATTCCTGAATGCCTAACTTTATAAACTTATTGAGCATAAAAACTAATAACTTTATGTGGCAACTTTACCCTTTACTGATACAATGGGAGAAATTGAAGTGTTTTGTTAAACAGCCAGTTCTGCAGCAATTTTTTTTTTTATTTATTTTTTTTAGCAGTTTGCAAACCACCAAATTTACTAAAGGCCAAACTGCTTTTAATCATTGCCACGCTGAAATTTTAACATGGTGATTATGCAATTTGTGACATGTATCAAGTTGTGGTTTGCCAAACTACCGGAATATCCTGCCAAAAAGAGTCGGTAGTATGAGGTGATATTGCTCAAATTGATCTCTGCTACTGTGGGTGTGGCAAACTGGTGTTGTCAGCCAATTTTTATTTTTATCTACCTGTTTGTATTGTGTATTATAATAATTTGTACTAAATTGCACTGTAAACAATATTAACTCACTGGTTGCTTTCATTTACAAAATGTAGAGCATACAGATTCATCTCGTTCTCTGTACAGATATGGTTTACTAAGGATGTACTGCACTGAATACAGTACAAAATCTCTGGCAAAGTGTGGCGATTGCAAAGCATCAAAAAAAATGACTGCTTGGCAAATTTCTCCCAATTCCCTCATGTTCTTCTGAATAATTTTCGTCTGACAGTGTTCCTTATCACTAGTTTTTCTATTCCCATTGATAGTCATTGTTCAGTTCTACTAACTGAGTAGGTCATTTACATTTAAAAGTAATATTTAACTAGACTTTCTAAATTCTCAAACCATATATGAGACACATGCAAATGTTATATATTCTGTATAAAAATACTCACTTCCATAGCAATATATAAACGAGCAATATTTGCAAATAACAGAAGCAGGCAAACTGCAAACTGGATTAAAATTGTAGCTACAAATATATCTGGAAAACAAGAAAAAATAATTAGTTGATATTACTAATAACACGTGATTTTGCTGGATCCCACTCTGTCATTTCCCTGTGTAATAAAGCATTTTTTTTTCTTTTAAAGACTATTAAATTTCGTCACATAAAAATACAAACAACCGACATGGTCAAAAGGTAGCAGAAACAAATGATACCTTACAGTATAGGCTAGAAGAGAGGACCAAACTCGATTAAGTTATTTGCATAATATAAACATATATACTGGGTATAGTAGCACAGAATTGGCCTTGGAGGAGTATAGAAGTGTGACGATGTATACAGTGGGTAGGAAGAATAGGGGGGATTGAGAACGAATCCAGGGACCGATTGACAGTATGCAGTGTGTAGTCTACTAAATATTAATCACAGGAAGAGGGCTGAGACACTGAGGATGGTCAGGTGGTTGGGCAGGATCAGAAGTACCATTATAAAGGAACAAGTCACCCCAGATTTAGGAATTTGTGGGTTTTCTTGTTTAGATATGCAGAGCTTTTTTCCATAGATGCCAGGTACCAAAATTTGTTAATTAATTCCTGTCTAGAGGGAGGATCTGGATTTTTCCAATGCTTTCCAACTAGACATCTGGCAGCATTGAGGATTTGAATGGACAATTTGTCTGCATGTTTATCTAGAACTTCAATAGGAGAGCTGAGGAGAAATGACCTTGGACATTTGGAGACCTGGACGGTAGTGACGTCGCTAATGAGAGCAGCAACATCATCCCAGAAAGAAACAACCCGTGGGCAGGACCACCAGGCATGGAGAAAGGACCCCCGTTCCCCACAACCCTTCCAACATAAGTCAGAAGTGGAACCATAGATTATTTTCAGCCTGCTGGGGACAAGCTACCACCGGTAATATATCTTGTAGGCATTTTCCTTAACAAGGGATGAGATGGATGTCCTAGAGACTCTCTCTAATTTATGCCCAAGTTTCCTCATCCGGTGGCCTGTCCAAATCAACCATCCATGAAGTGTGTGGGGGTGTTTGTATAATCTCCTTTTCTCTTTCAAGGAAACAGTTATGGCCAAAAGTTTTGAGAATGACACATGTATTGGTTTTCACAAAGTTTGCTTTTTAGAACTTATGAAATGTTTGTAATTTTCCTTCAGTGTACCATAGCAACATCTGACAATAAGTGTCAAAGGCTTTTATTGACAATTACATTAAGTTTATGCAAAGAGTCAATATATGCAGTGTTGACCCTTCTTTTTGAAGACCTCTTTAATTCGCCCTGGCATGCTGTCAATCAACTTCTGGACCACATACTGACTGATGACCACCCATTCTTGCCTAATCAATGCTTGGAGTTTGTCAGAATTTGTGGGTTTTTGTTTGTCCACCCGTCTCCTGAGAATTGACCATAAGTTCTCAATGGGATTAAGGTTTGGGAAGTTTCCTGGCCATGGACCCACAATTTAGATATTTTGATCCCCGAAACACTTGGAGCACCTTGCCTTAAGGCAAAAGTGATAACTATCATGCTGGAAAAGATATTGTTTGTCATCAAACTGTTCTTGGATAGTTGGAAGAAGTTGCTCTTGGAGCATGTTTTGGTACAACGATTTATTTATGGCTGTGTTCCTAGGCAAAATTGTGAGTGAGCCCACTCCCTTGGCTGAGAAGCAACCAGACACATGAATGGTCTCAGGATGCTTTACTGTTGGCATGGCACAGGACTGATGGTAGTGCTCACCCTTCCTTCTCCGGACACGCGTTTTTCCAGATGCCCCAAACAATCTGAAAGGGGATTCAGAGAAAATTACTTTACCCCAGTCCTCAGCAGTCCAAACCCTGTACCTTTTGCAGAATATCAGTCTGTCCCTCATGTTTTTCCTGGAGAGTAGTTGCACGTGTTTCCTTGGAGGTAACCATGGTTAACAGAAGAAGAACAATGATTTCAAGCAACACCCTCCTTTAAAGCTTCCAGTCTGTTATTCTAACTCAATCAGCATGACAGAGGGATCTCCAGCCTTGTCCTTGTCAACATATTTGCCTGTGTAAACGAGAGAAACACTGACCTGATGTCAGCTGGTCCTTTTCTGGCAGGGTTTAAATGCAGTGGAAATGTTGTTTTTGGGATAAAGTTCATTGTTATGAAGTGTGATCAGATGAATTGCAATTAATCCCACTTTGACATGACATTCTGGAGTATATGCAAATTGCCTTCATAAAAACTGAGGCAGCAGACTTTGTGAAAAATAATATTTGTGTCATTCTGAAAACTTTTGCCCATGACTGTATAGCGTGGAAATTATCCCTCTTCGAAGAGGCAAATGTACACACATGGATTCCAGGGGAGTTGAAGATCTCATTATATCAGGTTTAGGAAGGGAGTCAACATAGTATCTCATTTGGAGATAAGCATACAGGCTAACATTAGGAAAGTCAAATTTCTCCCACAACATCGATAGTGAAATATATTGGTCTGTAAGACGTCCCCCACCATCCCGATGTCCTTTTTCTGCCAGGCCCTGAAACAGGAGGAGCATTGTACTGGGGTAAAGGCGGAATTGTCCCAGAGAGGTTATAGGAGAATGAGTGGATGTGATCTCGAAATGGAGCTTGCAATATCCCACATCAGACAGGTGAAAAGGGCCATAAAGCGCAATCTCAACCAGAGGGATCTGGCACTCATTAGGACCCCCAAAGCTGAGCCTAAAGACGATATACGACAGCAGGAGTACTCCAGGTCAATCCGAGGGCCTTGGCATTTTGTAAGCCATTCAACAGCCTGGCTCAGATGAGTAACAATATAGTATAAGTGTATGTCCAGAAATCCCCTGCTGCCAATAACCGTTGTTCTGCGCAGAGTAGTGAATCTAGCGCGTGGGGTTTATGCTGCCACACGAATTGAGAGCGCCAGCGATGTAATTGGATTAGGATGGATCTAGGTATCTGCACCGGGAGAGTTTGAAAAAGAAAGCAAATGGGGCAGGATGTTCATCTTGAGGGCGAATACCCTATCCAGCCAGGAGATGAGTAGTTTTTGCCACCTGGGCAGATTTAATTTAATTGCTTTAATTATGGAGGGGGAAATTTTCTACATATAAGGATTTGTAATGGCAAGTACAGACAGTATTCTCTTAAGGTGAAAAACAATGTATATACACCAATATCATCCAGGTGCACATGGACCTTGGTAGAAAAGGAGAAATGTCCTATACCTATTTGGTAGTGTAAAGCTATAATTGTAATTCATTGGAAACCTATATTAAATTAGAGGTTGATCATTCCCATTTAGACTGGTAGGAGGTCATACTTACAGTTTCTATAAATAGGCTGTCTAAATGGTTTTCCTTTTGAGAACACAAAAGCCATAATTAGACAATTCAAAGTGCTCAACAGCCAGACAGTGGTGTTTTCATAGCTCTGATACTCAGTCTGTACAGGCTGGTCCTGGGCCTCTGTAGTATAATTATTACTACTCATGTTATATGAGGAACTCTTATTGACTGGACTGCAGGCGCTGTGGTAAGGGGGACAAAAAAAAAATGATATGTTAATTGTTGGAGCTTTTGTAACCAAAAACTCATAAGCGTTTTGCCAAATTTATAAATGCTCCAATAATTTGCATTTTAGAACATAATCATTTATATACAGTCAGAATCTGTTGCATTTATTACCCATGTCCTTTGGGCAATTAATTATTCACTGTTCCTCAACAGTCTTAAAAGCCAGTTAACTGACCAACTTTTTCACCCAAAAAAAATACTCTCTCATTCACAGAAATCTCATCAAAATTGTTGTCAAAATAATAAGCTTGTAACAGGAATGTTATTATATAACTGGGCGAAAAAAGCATTTTCCAAAGGTTCACCAGGGTAGGGGGCCCACCTTATGAATATTCTGCCAATTTAGATATTAAACTGAATTTTAACGTTTCTCAAATAAGCGCAGATTCACACAAAATTGCTGTATATTTCATACTGATGAGATCCAGGAAACCCCATTTACAAAGCAGTAGTGACCAGCAATAGTCTATCACTGGAACACTGCTGCTCTACATTTATCGTCTATGGGAGCTAGCCAGAGAGGGGAGCTGATCTCTTAATTGCTGCCATAGACCTACGTGTCAGTCCTGCAACCTTCCTACATCCTCATCCAGCTCCAGCACTTTATAAACCATAGCAACAACAGCTCAAAGCTGGTACCTTATTGACGTAGGAGGGCAAAAAAACATCACCACTTTAACACCTTTCAGAAGCAAACCAAGGCATCTCAACTTCCATTGGATTGTGGACTGGGTTAATGAGCTGGGGCTGGCTGTGGGGCATCTACCCCCAACTCTGGTCCCATAGTGGGCTACCTTGGGCTGGGTCAGTGGACTACCTGTATTTCTTTAGGCTAGATATAGGCTAGTAAAGTGGTAAACAATAGTTTGGGGGTGGCTGAAGTATTTAGTTCAAATAAAGTTTGTGTTCTCTTTTTTAGTTTTAAACTTAATTGGTATAACATTAAATGTCAACATTGTCACTCGAACATTCATCATCATCATCATCTATTTATATAGCGCAACTAATTCCTCAGTGCTGTACAGAGAACTCCTTCACATCAGTCCCTGCCCCATTGGAGCTTACAATCTATTTCTAACATACACACAGACCGAGAGATACTAAGGGCAATTTGACAGCAGACAATTAACCTATTGGTATGTTTTTGGAGTGTGGGAGGAAACTGGAGCACCTGGAGGAAACTCACGCAAACACAGGGAGAACATACAAACTCCACATGGACATGGCCATGGCCATGGCGTGGAATTGAACTCATGACCCCTGTGTTGTGAGGCAGAAGTGTTAACCACTAAGCCACCGTTCTGCCCACTTACTGTTTATTACCGTATCCCACCTCTCCAATTTAATATGGAGGCTCCTCACTCCTTGAAATAGGTACCTTAAGCAAAAAACTATATTTAGAAAAGCACTGATTGAATCACTTAACGAATGTGTTATCAAGCTTCATGACTTTATCAGATACAATTCATCAGAGATAAAACCAACAATGGTAATATATTACTAAACCCTGCTCTGAATGCAAGTCTTTATTGTAAACAAGCCAAATCTGTAATCCCATTGTTAATCCTGAAACCTCATATTTCATCTGAAAATTTGTGTAACTGTCTTAAAATAAAAAAATAAATAAACAGATTTGATATATACTGTGCTGCTGTTAGCATTTTAAACTCTAATTGGCTACAGGTTGTTTCATCCTTTGTTTATCCTTATGGCCAGTTCTGAAGAATGAATACAACAGGGGCTCTGACCCTAGTCATAGATGTTATAAATGGGGTGAAGCTGGCATACTAACAATAAAAAAAACTAAAAAAAAACAAAAACTTATGCATTGGATTTTTTCCCCCCAAAACTATGTACAGTACATTACGTAATAAAGAATCAGCCAACTAACATTGCTAGGTAAACTTTAATTGTATTAAGTTAATTTCAGAAAAATAATGGAGATGACAAGGGAATTCAAATAATTTAGCTTACCTGAAGATATCATTGGATTTGTACCAGAGTTGGTCTTGTACAATGAGAAAGCCACAGATTTGTAAGATAAGAGTTAAAATAATGTTAAATGTCACAGACAGGAGCAGCGGAGGAGAGACCAGTTGTGCTGGAGGCCTATACGGGGCCAGTTTTGGATAGGCATGATTCAGACTCACTGTAACATAAACAATAACTGTAACAAACAAATAATAATAGTTGTTCATGGTGTGCCAATAACAGTGGCTCTTCTATTCATCATCCCCCTGATGCATTATTATTTAGTATGCATCATTCAATTTACACTCCTTCACATTGGTTATAAAAAAAAGAACAGGCAATGCAAAGTCACTATATTATAGCCTGTGTAATAAATTGCAGGAAGTACACTGGAATGACTTTTGGAAGTTGTTGGCGCAGTTGAAAATTAGACAGAAACATGCAGTAGCACTTACTAGTCACACCGATAACAGTAGTTATGGCCAAATCTTGGAAGAGAAACTGGTAATTTGCAAAGGAGTTTTTTTGCTGAGGGGAATAAAATTGACAAAAAGATTGGTATTAGGTATTCAGTCAATAAACCAATTAAAGTAAGACACCCGTTTCATCAAGTTAGAAAGGTTACACGTACACATTTATCTTGGCTCTACAAAGTACACTTACAGGAGAAATATACATAGTTGACGAGGTTGAAGAGAGACACCAGTCCATCGAGTTCAACCTATTTTGGATCTCCCGCGATCCCTCACTTATATTTGAAATTGATCCAGAGTAAGCAACCACCAATCTGTTTCAATTGTGAAAATCCCCCCAGACCCAATATTGCAGTCCTATTTTACCCTATATCCAATACTATCCTTCATTAACATTCATATCTCTGGATACACTTTTCTGCAAAAAAATTGTCTAACCCTTTCTTAAACATATCGATTTAATCTGCCATCACAACCTTCCCCAGCAGTGAATTCCATATCTTACTGTAAAGAACCCCTTCCTTTGCTGGTTGTGAAATTTCCTCTCCTCTAACCTTAGGGGGTGACTGCATGTCCTGTGTATATTCCTTGGGGTAAAAAGTTCACATAAAAGGTATTGACCCTTAATGTATTTGTACATAGTAACCATATATCCTCTTAGTCGCCTCTTTTCTAACGTAAACATGCCTAAACTGGCTAACCTTTCCTCATAACTTAAAATTGATAAAGGGTATGGAGTCATTGTCGCCCTTCTCTGAACCTTTTCTAGTTCCAAATTATCTTTTTTATAGAGTGGTGCCCAGAACTGTACTGCATATTCAAGATGAGGTCCTGCCAACGATTTATACAGTGGCAAAATTACACTGTCTTCCCTTGCATCTATGCCCCTTTTTATGCATGCCAAAACTTTGTTTGCCCTTGCAGCTGCTGCTTGACTTTGAGCACTATTGCTAAGTCTACTGTCTATGAGCACTCCCAAATCCTTTTCCATTATAGATTCTCCTAAATTAATTCCATTTAATTTATAGATTGCGTTCTTGCTTTTGATCCCTGAATGCATAACTTTACATTTTTCTATGTTAAACCTCATATTCCAATTAGCCGCTCAATCCTCCAGTTTATTTAAGTCCCTCTGTAGAGAAGCTACATCTTACTCTGATTTTTTTAACTGTCATCTGCAAAAATACAAATTTTACTCTCTAAACCATCACAAAGGTCATTAATATATTAAAAAGGAGTGGCCCCAGTACGGAACCTTGAGGTGCTCTACTTAAGACTTTTGACCAATTAGAAAATGTTCCATTTATCACAACTCTCTACTCCCTATTCTCTAATCAGTTTTTGATCCAAGTACAAATGTTTCCTAGACCCAGCTCCCTTATTTTGTAAACAAACCTCTTGTGTGGCACTGTATCAAAAGCCTTTGCAAAATCTAAGTAGACCGCATCTACTGTGCTGCCCTGGTCTAAGTTCCCACTAACTTCCTTGTAGAAACTAATTAGATTAGTTTGACATGCTGATTCCCACTAATAATCTTTTTGCGCACCAAGTAATCCTGAATACTATCCCTTAATATACCTTCCAGTAGTTTCCCCACTATTGATGTCAGGCTTACAGGTCTATAATTCCCTGGTTGTGATCTCGCCCCCTTTTTAAACAATGGCACCACATCGGCTATTCGTCAGTCCCTTGGTACGGAGCCTGATGAGATTGAATCTACGAAAATTAAGAATAGCGGTCTAGCTATTTCTGAGTTTAGCTTCATAAGAACCCTTGGGTGTATGCCATGTGGACCTAGAGCTTTATTTATCTTAATATTCTTCAGTCATCTTTGGACTTCTTCCTCTGTCAACCAAGTATTAATTAATGGTATGGTTTCATTTCCATTTTTATGTATTATTCCTACCATTTGTTCCTCCTCAGTAAATACTGAAGAAAACTCTGCTATTTCCTTAGAAGTGAGATGGGTGAATTGATAAATGATACTTAGGGGTCCTATATTATCTTTTTTAATCCTTTGCCATTTATATACTTAAAAAACTTTTTGGGGGCTGTCTTATTTTCTTTTGCAACTTGTTTTTCATTTTTTGAATTAGCCAATCTGATTTCCTTTTTGCATGTTTTATTACATTCCTTGTACCTACGGAAGGACTCCTCAGACCCTTCAGACTTAATGTAAATGCATACTTCTTACTTAGCGTTTCGTCCCTTTCCTTTTTATTTAGCCACATTGGTTTAGACTTAATTCTTTTACATTTATTTCCCATAGGAATTAACTTATACGTGTATGTTTCCAACAACATTTTAAAGACAGCCCACTTTTCTTCTGTATTTTTTCCTTCAAAAACTTTGTCCCAATCTATGCTCTTTATAGACTCCTTTAAACTGTAGAAAGGCAAATCTTAATATGCTGAAGTCCTAGTTGATCCCTTGTACCGTTGCTTCTGGAAACTAATTTCAAATGAGACCATATTATGATCACTGTTTCCCAAGTGTTTCCTTGCTTGAATATTTGATATTACGTCTACATTATTTGTTATTACTAAGTCCAGTATAGTCTGGTTCCTAGTTGGTTCCTCTACTAATTGGGACATGTAATGGTCTTTTAGCATGCTCAGAAACCTATTTCCCCTAGCTGTACCACAGGTCTCAATACTCCACTCAATGTCCAGATAATTAAAATACCCCATAATTAAAACTTGACCTAGTTGTGTAGCCTTTTCAATTTTCTGTAGAAGATGGTCTTCCTCACTCATACTAATATCTGCCGGTTTATAGCATATCCCTATCAGCAACTTCCCTTTTTCCTCCGCTGGATATTGCCACCCACAATGCCTCTATATTATCAACAATATTCTCGTATATAACTTCCTGAATACTTGGTTTTAATTCTGGCTTAATATAAAAAGACATACTCCTCCTCCCCTTTTATTTACCCTATCCTTCCTGAAGAGAGAATATCCTTCCAAGTTGACTGCCCAGTCATGTGCATCATCCCACCAGGTCTCCTTAATACCTATATCATCATACTGCTCATTCATTGCTAGAAGTTCTAACTCCCCCATTGTACCTGTCAGGCTTCTTGCATTTGCAAGCATACATTTAAGTCTATTGCCTCTCTTAGGTATTTCTTCTTGCTTTAAAAAAGGGCCTCTGCTTATCGGCTAGGCTTCCCTTTACCCCCTCTCCACCCCCTTGACTCTTGTTAAATTCCTCCTTACTACTCTCAAAGTCTATCGCATAAATACTTGCTTGACCCTCCCACCAGGTCTCCGTAATACCTATAATATCATACTGCTCATCCTGACAGGGTTTACTTTAATGCAATAAATTGTTAAGTAATAAAGGTGGTGGTGAATACATGGATAGGGTACAGTCTTGCCCACCCCGCCCCACCCCCATATTCCACTAATTTAATTTAATGTTAATGCAAAAATAGCAAATTAGGATTGTTCACATCTCAAAACTGCTGTGATGATCCAACATAGTGACTAATCCGCAATGTTGTCAGACTCTTTTCCCTAAAATTATTTCAAAGGGCTAATTACATTTGAAATATAACTTACAACATCATTTTATTGCTATGTAGCAATGTAACAGTCTATGGCATTGGTTCAGACACTGACACACCTGCCGCATAATTAGTTTGTTTGTGAATCATCTTATGCTTAAATATTGTGATAAATAAAACTTGCTGGTATAAAGGTGAAGAAAAACAAGACAAAAAACAAAGCAAATCTTAGTTATATTTTAAACCAAGTAATATTTAGATTTTTCCTATTATCCACATTACATGTTTAACCCCTTGTATCTTCCAAGATGTTAACTTAATATATCCAGTTTTTGTGACATATCCAACATACAGTAGTAATACAGCAATACAAGGATAGGTTGCTAGTTGAGAATCACTAATTAAGAGGCTTATATTTTAAAAATTCAACTTGGGAAAATTAAAAAAAAATGGAACAGCTATGTATTCTACACCTTAACTACTGGAAAAGAAAATACAATTATTAATAGCAATCCAGGCAGCATATGGGTGAACAAGCTATATGTACAGAACGGAATAAAAATTATTTCACGGACAGCACATAGCCATTAACACTAGAATCTCTGTCACGAGAAGATTGACATGAGGTGTAGTTGTAGATAAGAGATCCCAAACCCCACAAGACATCACAATAGAATTATCCACCACAGATATTTTTCTCTGATAGAACTTTTACCCAGTAAAGTAGCAGCACACCGATGTATTGGATCATACTATAAAGTGCCATGTACTTGAATACACAGAAAGAGGTAACAAGAGCAGCTCTTCCTTCCCTGCAAAACAGTACAAGAACCAGTCAATGAATGATGGTAAATTAAGTCATTTTATTGTATTTTTTAAACTATTTAAATAAAGACTTGCCCCTCCCTGTGCCTCGTGCCCAAGGACTCGCCCTTCCCTGTGCCTCGCTCCTCCCTGTGACAATAATTGTGTTATGAAAAGACAAAACTTGGTTTTTTTATTTGCACAGATGAGCTTATTTCTCCTCCTGACACCTTCATAGGTGCAATCTTACATCCTGGTTTTGGGAACTGCACCCGAAAATTTAGTTTGTGACTTCTTTTGCAAGTCTGACTGGAAATGCACAAGGTGGAAAGAATAAAAATATGTCTTCTGCCATCACTTACAGACCACTTCTTTATTGATATAAAGTTTTCCTTCTCTTTCCTCAACTGAGCCTACACAAAGCAGTAATATGTCTTAATCACAATAGTGAGGTGACATTGGGGTGGTCTTTAATACGTGTCACTGTATGTTTTAATGTTTTTATTACATTGGTCAAAAGAAGCCCAGATATTCTTAGAAATGTCCCGTGTAAAGTGCACCTGGAAGGTGCCAAAGTTATCCACCATCTCACCTAACATGGATAGTCATAATTGTTACGATAATAAAATATTATAAAAGCTAATATTATAACCTGTGTGGCGATTGTATATTATGCCTATATTTATGTGGTTTTCCTGTGGATTCCTCCAATAGCTCATAAACATACTAGTAGGTTAATTGGCTGCTGACAAAAACGAACACTAGTGTGTTTGTATATGTAGGTGTATGTGGAGTAGGCTGTAAGATCCAATCGAACCGGCACCAATGCAAATTATTAAATATTCCCTGTACAGTGCTGAATAATATGATGGAGCTATATAATTGGTAGAGAGAAAATGGATCTATGACTCCACACTAAATAGGGTTTAGATAAGACTTCTATTTTCTCAATCTAATTTAAGTAACCTCATCCCACAAAAATAAACCTCAATGATTCATGTAGGTCATACTTGCACACTTTCTTCAGCTCCCTTCCGGGAGCCAGCCAGTGGAGGGGGGCGTGAGGGGGGCCGGACGGCCAAAATCGCGTCATTTTGGCCCCGCCCCCTGTGACATCATGACGCAAACGCATCATTTGACATCGGTGGGGCGGGGCCAAATGCCGCGATTCACCGGGAATTGCGGCGTTTGGGATCTAATTCTGCCCACTTCACTAGGAAGTGGGGCACTTCCTAGTGAAGTGGGCAGAATTCGGGAGATTGCCACACTTGCCCGGGAGACTCTCGCAAAATGCGGGAGTCTCCCGGACATTCCGGGAGAGTTGGCAAGTATGATGTAGGTGCATTCACAATTTAGAGGCCTACATTCATGCATAGTGATCTGGTATTTTTATCAACTGCTAATCAAACACAACTGATGGAACAATGCAAAAAATGGATGAGAGATTAATGAATCGTCTTGAAGACTCAGACGTGGCTGTTGATGCTATTTAGCAGTGAATAATTGATATTGCAACTTCCTGCTATCTGGCATTCCTGACACCCATATATCCGCACTTCAATGCTTCATAAATGCTGCTGCAAGTCTGATCTTCCTCTCTCACTGCTCCACATCTGCTGCGCCACTTTGCAAATCACTACAATGGCTTCTTGTGTCCTTCGAGAATCATATTCAAATGGCCTGCCCTTACCTACAAAGTCCTCTACAACACCACCCTTGCATACATGTCAAATCTCATATCAAAATACTCTCCCTCCCACCCTCCGAGATCTACCTCTGACCTCGCCTTGTCTCTTCTCTGGTAACCACCTTTCACTCACACCTACAAGGCTTCTCCCATGCTGCTCCCCACATGTGGAATTCCCTACCACGCTCAATCAGACTTCAAATCTTTAGATGCTCTTTTAAAACCCATCTCCCGATAACACTATTCACACTAATCCACCTTCACAACTATCCCAATCTCCACTCTGAGCCGCTCCTCTTATTTCAGCTGTGCGCTCTTTCACCTAGAATGTAAGCTCTCTAATGTGCTGGGTCCTTCATACCTTTTGTTTTCATGTTTGTTTTGTCTACCTTGTATGTCACTATTTTATGTATGTACTGTTTTCCCTACTGTACGGAGCACTGTGGTTCCTTAAAAATTATTAATAATAATAACAATAATAATAACAATAACAATAATAATAATAAAACTCTTTAGTAACATCGCTAACCATGGAAACAAACTATGCATTGCAATGACTAACAGGAGAATATAAAAAAAAAAGTTTGTGCAGTCCATAAGAATGGACAAGACAAAAAGGATTGTGAAAGACACGAAAGTGGACAACAGACAAGAAATCATTAAAACACTGTTATAGGGGTTTTCACACATGAGTCCCTGGAGAATTTAGAATGAACTACATGCCAAGTAATTAACCAATAGTGATCCTGTGAATGACAATGAAAACTAAACACTGACGAAAAGAGAATCTCATTGTTGAATAACTATAAAACAAAAATACAATTAATTTGAATTTAGCTGGGTCTTAAAACAATGCCTTAATTGTTTGAGTCAGAAAATAAAAGGTCTGAAAACTTACTTTAAGAGGTGTGGGACACATTCAATGTTCGGAGTGCTTGATGTGAATGGTGAAGCCACAGATGCTTCTTGCTCAGACAGAGAAATTCCAACATGAGCCATTTTCAGGGCCTGGAATGAGTAACTATTTAGGGGAAACTTCAACAAGTATCAAAGTCATTACATATAGACTATTAACAAAAGGAACACATTACACTTTTTTTTTTTTACTTACACCACAGTCATTTGCACCGTCACCACACATACCAACGTAATATCTATAAAAAAAGGGAAACATATTTAAAAGAAAAAAAAAAAAAACACAAAAAAGTGCAAAGCTTTCATGATTTCAACAATTTAAATGAGTTACATACTTACACCCAATACTGTAAATAGAGCATACGCAAGTAGCGTAGTTCATTGCGTATGCTATATTTACAGTATTAGGTGATTTCCCCAATAGCATGGGAAAATCACATAATACAGTACATAGAGCTTGCGCAATGAACATAAGTTCATTGCGTACTTGTTAGCGGCGGCTCCTGCTTTTTTAAATTTTTCTGCAAGCAACATTAAAGAGTCGTGGGATGTACAAATATGGGGCCCTCCTGGCCGAAGCAAAGAAGACTTCTAGCAACAAGGGGTCCCTCCTGGGCGAAGTCCTGAAGAGATTTTTCAAGCACAAACTTTTGGATGGTATAATGAATCTGGGACCCGGGCAAGCCGGACAATTGGATGGTATAATTAATGTGGGACTGGGGCAAGCAAGGACAGTTTGGACCAGAAAGAAGACATCTTTGGTGAGTATTTGGGGTGTTATTATTTTTAATAAATATATGTGGTGTAAATGAGGGTGGTTACTGTGTTTATTGTGGGTTTTTTATTTTTATTAAATGTATGTGGCATTTATCAGGGTGTTGTGGTTTATTTCACTTTTTTTTTTTGTGGAACTACAGGTCCCAGCAAGCCAGGGATGTCAGGGCATGTTGGCACTTGTGGTTCTCCAAGTGCCAACATGACCTGGCAGCTGTGGGTATGCTGGTGCTTGTAGTTATACAAGCAGCAGCATGCCCACACTATTATTGGCAACCTGGCTGGCTGGCACTTGTAGTTCCACAAAACAAAATGGCGTCAGTTTGTTATTTTAACTCTTTATCGCCGTATTACCCTACTACCCACAGCCCAGGGGTAGTAGGAAGAGCCCTAGTGCTATCAGCACTTGGCTGGGGGTCTCTAGGGGGGCAGACCCCACTCCCTAGGGAATACAGACCAGGGCTGAACAGTCTAGGGTTGGTTAGTCATTATGGCAGGGGGAACCCTGCTGCGTGTCCCACTGCTATAGTGCCGCCAACCCTGGCTGGTTTACCTAGTGCTGGTAAAGTAAAAAAATCGGGGAGGACCCCATGCAAAATTTTCCCCCGATTTTCACGGGACCAGCACTAGTCAGGCAGCACTAGGGTTAAGCAGGAATAGTGGGGGGACCTCACGCTTTTTTTTTTTTAAAACTTTTATCTGTTCTTTAACATTTTGACAGCTGCCGGAACTCCGGCAGCTGTATGACAGGGCAGTGTAACAGAGATGTGTTTACAACTCGCTGCTACAACACAGGAGAGTTAGCTAAACATGGGAGTGTTTACATCGCAGCAAATCGCCAGAAATGACCAGCGATTTTGAAGATCTGGGTCAAAATCGCACCTTGATACATTTCTATTTTTTTTCACTAAAATCGCGGGTTAACACACGCCACTTGCCGCGATTTTAACACGCTGTCAAAATCGCACCTTGATACATTCATCCCTTGGTCTATTTGCCAAATAATTTGCTAATTTATAAAAACTGCTACACATTAACAAGCTGGGTTACCTGGTGTTTCGCGGGTGGTATTTGTAAATATATAAAAGGGGCGGGGAAGTAAAGAGGAATAAAAAAACTAAAAAGAAAAAAAAAAAGGGGTAGGTGGAGCAAAGGAACAGGTGACTCAAAGAGGAAAGGGAGTAATATACAATTTTCAAAAAGATGTGATATCCAACACATTATATGAGGTAACAGAAATCGTTATGTATTTCTAACGCTATATAGTATAAATCCTCTCAAGACCAGCCCCTTCTCCTATACTGGGTTTCTATTAGGTTTAACAAAAAACACTTCTCTCTCACAGTATTGCATGAGGAATGAAAAGTTGAATAAATATAGGCATAATAAATGAAGGGAACCCTTAGATATTCTAATATTACATTAATTAGCAAGCGATATAAAATATGATATAATATGGATCAAGAAAATGTATTGACTGGATTGTCAAGAAAATCTTGTCAAGAAAATCTAATACCAACACTAAAGATAGTGCAGCTTCAAGTATTAATTTATACCCATGAAAGAAAATCGGTGGGGGGGGGGGGGGCATGTTAGAATTTGACAGGTAGACCAATGCCTCCAGCAGTAGAGCTCCTTCTCTATATCATCTCTTGGTGCTTGTACTGGGATTGATTGGGAAAAAAATACAAAATTCTTGATAAAATTCATCTTAACAGAGAAGGAAAGTTTTCCAGTTATAATTTTCTTAACTTCCAGTTATAGTTTTGGGCTAGCAATTGTTTCCAGGATATGAATAGGTAAAGCCTCAGATTTAGAAAAACTAAGTTTACATCCTTATAATGATGCATATAAATATAAAGTATTAAACAGATATGGAAGGAAACTATGGGGATGGGCTTTTTGGTAGGGCAAAAATTAAAATAGATAGACAGTCTTGTATGGTACCATTGATAATTTGAATGGTGTTTGGCAACATACTATTAACTTAAAATGTGAGGCTTTCGAGGTATGCTCACTTACAAAAGATGGATGAGTGGGGTAAGGGAGGGAGCAGTCAAATTTACTATTTAGGACAGTATTAAAATTGAAGATTGATTATACACACACACAGTTTATTGGCAATTAAAGGCAGGGGACAAAGGGTTGGAAGAGGGTACAGGGTAGGATAATAACTCCAGCTTGTTGAGCTTTTGGAGGGAGATCAGGGGAAGTAAGGTGCTGGGGAAAGGCCCAAGATTGACTCAACCACTGCCTCATGGACCCATGAGAGAGTGGATCCCAATACCTATATGGATGAAGAACCAACAGCAAATTACCTTGGAGACAGGATTCCTGAATAAGCTCATTTCTCTTAACCACATTTCCTAAACAATGTAAAAATATTTTTTTATTAAAGGACACCAGTACCCCAAGACCAAATGTGGACCTGCTCCATAAGGCTTCTTGTTAAACAGATAAATATTCTCTTAAATAAAACTATAAATTTTCCTAAATACCAGATTAAAATAATAATAATAATAATAATAATAATAATAATAATAATAATAATAATAAATATATATATATATATATATATATTATATATATATATATATATCTCTAATATATAAATGCTTAGTGGCGTCTGTGTGTGTGTGGAAAAAAAAGTTGCAGCGCCACCTGCTGGGCAGAGTTATACACTGACCTATTAAATTCTTAGTGTGTGTGGGAAAAAAAATTCAAAAAGGGCTGAAATTTGGTAGGGCTCAAACTCATTTTCGTGAGGTAATTTTACCTCATGAACACACATGTGTAGAGGCGTGCGTTAGTGTGTGTGTGTGTGTGTGTGTGTGGAAAAAACTATTTTCTCAGAAAGGGCTCATCCAATTGACCTGAAATTTGGTATACTGACATTATTTGACAAAAAAATTAGAATAGTCAAGTCAGTTAACTTCCATCATCCCCCCCTTCCCCCCGTGGGAGGGGTAGTAAAGGCTAAATTTATGAGTTGAGGGGTCAAACTCATTTTCGTGAGGTAATTTTACCTCATGAACACACATTAAAAAGGGCACTTGCCTCGGGAAGTAACAATCTTCCCCTGAGGAGGCCTGGGCTAGGCCCAAATGCATGGCAAGAACTTTTTTAACACCTTAAGTAGCTTGATTTGACTAGAATGCACGAGTATCATGCACGGGTTAACTTGTGTGTGTGTGTGTATATATATATATATATATATATATATATATATATATATATATATATATATATATATATATATATATATATATATATATATATATATATATATATATATATATATATATATATATATATTCATTCTAATTTGACTTTATGGTTGGGTCAGTGCCTCTTCATGAAGTAGTATTTTGAGATTTTGCATGAACAAGGACCACCAAGCAGGTTTGATTTTTTTGGACTCTTTGCAGCAGTGGTGTTGCCGAAATCTCCTAGATCTGTTCTAGGAGAGCTAGGCATAGAAGGGTTTGCTGGTTTTGTGAGGTTTAATCTGAAAAGAAGATATTCAGTGACTTCTGGAATTGTGGCATAGATTTATTTGCCTTCTCATATGAAAACAACAAGACTAAATTGGAAGTTATTTATAATGAAATGTTGTTGTTCCTCAGAATCTGAGTATAATCTTTAAAGATGTATCATTCCCAAAGAGTGGTATGGCTCAAGTCTGAAATAATAGAAATTAATTATTCTGAAATGGGCAATTTTCACGGCTCCTGGCTTGTGACGCAATTCACGCTTTGACTTTAAAGTAGAAGTTGTGGGAGGTACTAAAGATTGAGGTCTTCATTTTAGATTTTTATGAGCCTTGTCTAGTAGGAGGTATTCTTGAGGTCAGGGAGTAGATTCAGGAAACAGAATAATTACTATCGGTTAAACTGGTTTCCTTTACTCCTCCATGGCACCATACACTGTGGGGTTAATCCTCCTTGCACATGAGTCAGTATAGGAAAGAAGACACACCCAGAGGGTATATAGGACGATGCCTCCCTCCTTTCTGTAACTTCTGGCTTTCCTCAAGCTGTAAAATATCCTAATACCATATTAGAACACCACCACAAACTTAGGGTGAGTAGCAGCTGCCATGGAGGAGCAAAGGAAACAAGTTATATCCTGGCATTTTCTCCTCCAGGGCAACATACACTATGGGGCAAAGCCAAAGATGCATTTCGCCTAGGGCAGGCACCATCATATAACTTAACTGAAGCTTAATGGGTTCAACTTAAGTGTGTATAGTATAAGGAGATATAGATATAGATATAGATATATATATTCCTTCCAAAGGCAGATTCCTTTTCTGCCAAGATGACACTTGTTAAATGTGCTCTTATGCTTTGAGGCACATCCACCTTCTTTACTATGTATGTCTCAAAGCAAGATTTTAGCCATATTGCCACCGATGCCTTTGAGACAGGTTCACCCTTTTCATTGCCACTGATGAAATCAAATAATTGCTTGTTTTCCTACATTTTTGTGTCCCCCTCATAATAAATTTTAATGGCACGGACGAAGTCCTAGCAATGAAATCTCCTCTCTTTTGAGTTCCTTGGTTTTGGACATTGCAAGGGTAGACATTGTGATACTAATTTTGGAAGGGATTTGGATTGGATCTTAAAACCACCTTACCCTCCTACATAGTCAGAAAAGGCTCCTCAGCCAGGAGACCCTAAAGCTCTGAAATCCTCCTCGCTGAGGTAATTGCTACTAGAAATAGTACCTTCATTGATATTTCATGGGAGTCTTTTGTAAAGGTTCAAAAGGTGATTCTATCAGAGTTTCCAATACCAGGTTCAAGTCCCATGGAGCCAAGGGAGAGCGATAAATAGGTCTTCACCTTGTCACCTGCATAAGCTTTATTATATACTTGTTGACTGTCAACCTTCTGCGTAACAATGCTCCAAGAGCAGATATTTGGACCTTCTGTGTATTAACCGCTAGTCATTTGTCAAGCCCATCTTGCAGGAATTCAAGTACGAATATGAATGGACCTTTTGGTGAAAACTGTTTACCAGAGCACTATTTAAAACAAAAAAAGTCCCAGATTCTACATGTCTTGGAAGATGAGTTTTCCTTGGATGGTTCATCAGACCGTGATGGATCAGATCTGGCTGTAGTGGAAAAAACCATGGTTTCTCCACCGCTAGCTTGAGGAAACCAAGGCCTGCAGGGTCAAAAGGGTAGTGCTGCTATTACTGCGACCCTGTCGCTCCTTATTTTCTTTACCACTTGAGGGATCATGGGTATTGGTGAAAACACATAGCCCAGACTGAATTGCCATTTTATTGAGAAAGCATCCATGGTCTCTGCGTCTTTGTCCATATGCCTTGCCTTAAACCTCCTTGTCTTGGAATTTTGTGATGTCCCCAAGAAATATTTGTTTGTTCAATGCCCATTCTTCTGGTTGTATAATATCTTAGTTAACCAAGTTGTCCTCTGCCCACATCACTAGAGCATGTACTTCCTTCCTAATAGCATGGCTTTCCGTGCCCCCTTTGATAATTTATATAAGACACTGAGTGCATTCCGACATGCTGACATGTAATGAGATCCTGGAAGTAAATGCATGCTTTGACCACAGACTTCTTTTCCCTTGCATTTGAGTATAGAGTGGCTCTCTCTTCCCGTCAATGGCCTTGCGATATCCGCTGTATGCATGCGACGCCCCAGCCAAATAGACTTGTGCCTGTTGTAATGACCAAAAGCTCAGAATTTGTAAAGGAACTACCACTTTCCAGAGTGTTGTTTGAGGGCAATCACTGCAGATTCCATCTCAGCTCCTTTGTTATTGAAATCAGTAGACCTTGATCTTGTGTATTTTTGTTCCATCTGGATAGAAAATGTAGTTCAACACTTCTCATGTGTAATCCGGCCCAAGGTGTTCTTCTGAGACAAGACCTCCTGTTCTTATCATTGCTTACTTTCTGATGTCAGGATAGAATGGCTTGGAATGTGTATAAATACAGTGCAAGGGAAGACGTTTCTATGTGTTGGATATAAAGGACTCCTTTTGTTTATTAACCAGCCGTGGTCTTTCAGGACCTGCAGCACATGACTCTTTGCATTCTCTGCTGAAGATGCTGCCATTAGGATGTCGTCTTGGTAAGGCCATATGGATATGCCCTCCTTTCTCAGTTTCGCCATCACCACAACTAGAATTTTCTTGAATGTCTGATGATGTTGATAGTCCAAGAGCCCCTCGTACTGATAGTGACCGTTCAATATAGCAAATATGAAAAATTATTGATGTGCTTGGTGGATTGGAATGTGGAGATATGCATCCCTTAGATCATCTATTCATCTATTTATATAGCGCCACTAATTTCGCAGCGCTGTACAGAGAACTCATTCACATCAATCCCTGCTCCATTGGAGCTTAAAATTTAAATCCCTAACTTACACACACATACACACACACACACACACAGACACAGACAGACAGACAGACAGAGAGGCCAAGGACAATTTAATAATAGCCAATTAACCTACTAGTATGTTTACGGAGTGTGGGAGGAAACCGGAGCACCCGAAGGAAACCCACGCAAGCACGTGGAGAACATACGAACTCCACACAGATAAGGCCATGGTCGGAAATTGAACTCATGACCCCAGTGCTGTGAGGCAGAAGTGAAAACCACTAAGCCACTGTGCTGCCCTTAGATCTACTGATGTAAGGAATTTTCTTACCTCCATTGCATTGAGGATGGTTCTCACCGACTCAATCTTGAAACTCCTAGTACTGAAATGTTTATTGAGACCTTTTAAAATCTAGTATAATACGAAAGCCTCTGTGGTTTTCTACTATGAAAATCTTTGACTAAAATGCTTTCCTTTTTGTGCTTTTGGAACTTTGAAAATTACTGATTCAAAACATTTTTAGATTTTACTTCCTTAGCACCTTTTTTTCCCAGCTTCTGCAATTTAGTGATCTTTGTAATACTTCTTGTGGCAATTGTGATAGAAACTCCATTCTATAATCTTGCTGTATCGTAGATAGTACCAAGTCGTCTGTTGTGATTAATGCCCATTCAGTTAAAAGAACAAAATGTATAATTCTGCCTCCAAGCTTGACATCTTACATTGCGTGGGTCTCTCTGCAAAAAAAATAATTTTTCCCCAATGTAGCCAGAGCCTCGCTGTTCCTTGTCTCTTTCCTGGTGAAAGAAACTACCGTAAAGTGTCAGGCTGATAGCATCTTGTGTAACCTCTTCCAAGTCTATAAAGGCTTGCTTCTCTAAACTCTGAATGTGGGCTTAGTCCCCATGAACTTCTGAAGTAAAAAACTTTTTCCCCCAGACTATTTTGAAATAATATCTAATTTTTGGCCAAACAGATAATCCCCTTAGAAGGGGAGTGATATCAGTTTAATTCTAGACTATAACCAACCATGGGTGTAGTCATAATTGCTCTCTTTATAACAACTGAGGAAGCCATGGTCCTAGAAGTTTGTCTAATTGCATCCAGGAATGCTTCACACATATATTAAGTTACCAACTGCATATCTATGGACAATATTTAGTTAACTCCTCTTCATTTCAGACAGTATACATTTTTCTCAAATCATTACCCTAGATGCATAGTGCTCCTCTGGCTGTCATGGCTGTAGCCAAAGCAGGCCTTAAACCTGCCCCAGAAATCAGGTGCAAAATGTTTTGAGCTTTTTTGCACTTTTCTTCAATCTTTCTATCTATCTATAGCATCCCTAAAGGAGTTAGCATCCACAAAGAATTACAGTTCTTCTGGTCAGTCAGGCTACTGCGGTGTCTACCCTTGGGGGTGTATCGCAAACCATAGTCTCCTCAGAAGAAAAGAGGCACATTCGACAAAATCTATTCCTGTTAATAAAATGTTTATTTGGGAACGTAAATTCTTCTGATAGAATACTACTGATAACTTTAGTCAATGAAAGAAGACAACCCTTCCTCTTAGGACCTCTGAAACAATGCTTCCTGCAGAGACTGACCCTGTGAAACCTCCTCAATTTCCATCACTTTGTGAATGGCATTTAACAGATTTTCCAACAAATTCATGCTCAAATTTAACTCCTCTTCACACACACAGCTGTGCCTTCATCAGATAGTTCAGACATGCCTGATTCCACCTGCTGCACATCAGACACAATCTTCTGAAGCAACCCGAATTACTGATTTTGACCTTTAAGACCTCATCTGCTGTAATCATCTTAACAAAATGTATCCACTAATGCTGTTGCTGTTCTTTAGAACATTCTGTACACATTCCTCAAGTAAAGCCTTCTGGCAACCTTTATTTTTTGTCACAAACACCACAAAGATTTTTTTATCAACAACCTTCTCACTTCCAGTCGGTTTCTGACCAAGAAACAATATTATAGACCAATATCAGCCTGTATACCAACTAGCTAAAAATATGAGCTACCATAAAAAAAAGATAATATTGTTGGTGCTCACCTTGATCTGCGTGCTTGTGACAGTTTTCCATCCATTGTCACAAAAGCCCAGCCTGACTCAGATACAGCAATCTGAAACAGCTGACCATGACTTGAGTTACCTTGGTCACTTACCAATGAATAAAGCTTTTCTGCCAATACGAAGGATTTATGGTGGAGTCCTTGCCTTCACCAAAATCCCTTATTAATGTTACACACTTAAATAACATACACATGTAGAATGAGCCTCACTTGGCTTCGTAAATTCACAAATACTCACGGAGAATATGTAGATTAAATGTATTTAATCCAACAAATATTTCCAAGGCTTAATTACAAAACAGTTAACAACAAGACATACAAAATAAGTTGCACAAATAAGTTTCAGAAATAAAAACAGGAAATAAAACCAGAGTCACTAACTTACTAGTTTAAGACTTGGCGTGAGAGGAGTACACTTTGGGAGCAATAGCACATTTCCACCTCGACAGGTCTCCCAATAGAAATGCACAATATAACCAGATCAGACAACAGATTTTAACTTAACTTCTCACACTGCTCTGACCCCCACCTTTGGAAATTAACTCCCTCAATGTCAGGGCAGAAGATTCCCAAAATTACACAGGGCTTTTGGAAAGGAGTTATTGATGTCCTGAGATAGGTCTGGAATTTCAAAACACAGGACTTTGCACCTCTGCTGGTACAGATTGGTCAGACTGTATACCTAAACTTTGTCATGCCTCAGATGTTATCTGTCTTGCCTGGTTACTTTCAAAAGACTCAACAATTGCATAGGTTAAACTGATGTCATTCAGCAAAGCACACTTGTTACATTATTTTACAAGGTTGCATACAAAATACACACGGACATACATGAAAATTCTTGGGAAAGTAATCAGTGATTAGGTGCAATACATAATCACCACAGTCCAAGAAACAATACTGTAGACTGATATCAGCCTGTACACTAACTAGCTAAAAACATGAGCTACCATAAGAAAAGAAAATATTGGTGGTGCTCACCCTGACCGTTTTTCCTGCATATTTGCCTGAATTCTGTTTGGTACACAGTGTGTGGATATTCTGTTGCATACAATGCTCCACCATTGCTGTGGGAGGATGCACCAATGGCAAAAGGTATCGTCCGGGTAGACAAAGTGCCTTTTATTATGCAGCTTTCCTAGCTACCGGAGGATGCAAGCCCCTAGTGGAGAACATCGTTCTGCGAGTAGGCCAGTCCCACCACCTATGCTCTGTTAAAACTCAGATAAGAGCAAACTCCTATCAGCTTACTTTTTCTGGTGAAAATAGACGTAGGTAAGCACAGAAAATAATAATCATGAATTGCCTGACTCTACTTGAAGGACAGGAAATAAGACACAGAAAGGAGGGAGGCGTGGCCCTATATATCTTCCAGGTGTGTCATCTTTCCTGTCCTGACTCACATGCAAGGGGCGGGGGGTCAATCCCATAGTGTATGCTGCTATGGAGGGGGAGGAGGAGGAGAAGGAAAATATGTTTGTAAGAAATGTCATGGAGTCTGAAGAGAACACAACCTATGCATTACAAATGTCAAGCGGACCATTAACCAAAAGTAACTGGAACCATTCCTCAATGGGTTAATTACTTGGCCAGCTGAGCAGAGACATAAAAATGAAAACACCTCCAGATGGTATATAGTGTGACTCCTCCTTACCATGTGTGTCTTCTTCCTATCTCTTCAGTTGAGCAAGCAGTGAGAGTGTAGAAAAGTAATTTTTTATTTTTATGTTGCAGACTTACCTAAAAATGTTCCTGAACAAATCTGGAGGACCCCAGTGTGGGTTCCTGAGGTAAAGCTAGCCAGGGACAGGGCCACTATTTGCAGCTATAAGCAGGGTTATTCAAGCAGTGTTTCAAAGTACATGGTGATCATGACGCTGACCATGACAAATCATCAACAGTGCCACATCACCACCACTTCCGGCTCAGGCAGTGCATATATTGGTTGGAATAGTGGACAGGAAACAGCCGTGGAGGCCTGTTTTGTGTATAGCAGCAGCCAAGAGGGTGACTATGTAGTTGGAACTTGCCTCAAAAAAGCCAGAGTGTACAGTTCTTAGGTAAACCCCTAGTCAGGGGTGCTATTTTGCCATCTCAAGTTAGTAGTGTATTTTGTCTTCCTAGCACCCCTTCAGAGTCAGAAGGAGGAAAGAAGATAAAGCTTACAGTCGTATTTATGGAGCATGTGTTAAAAGTAACTATCTAATAACTATAAAGAAGCTATGTGGGCAATTCTCAATCTGAAGTAAGTTCAGTGCAATGTAAAGAATTGGTGAACTGGATGATGCAAACAAATCTTTCTTCACAAAATGTTGCAAGGGTTAAAGAGAGGCATATCACAGATGTACTGCAATCTAGAGGATATATGAAAAACACCTACTACATGATCTTTAGATTCATTATGGAAATAAGAGTTCTCTTCTGATCGTAAAGATGAGACCAGGGAAGATATCAGTTCATTTAAAATAAGTAGTGCTTCTACTACAGATACCTAGAATCTCCCAAGCAAAGAAATATTGCCAAAGTTATAAAAAAAAAAATCTGCAGCAACACTTATGACCACCAGGTTGTGATGCAACACACTTCCATTCAAAAGTATATATAATTTTTAGAATGACTTGCAGGCTATAACAAGATAGGAAGCATAGATATCATGCTGATTAGTTTATAATGCATGTGTGTGGTGGCAGTGGAAAGTTACCCATAAATATCTTGTGTTTGCCCTTGCCATAGTGTCAATTCTATTACATCTTGGAATCCACCATCTGAAACCATGTGCTTGCCCTTGTATTTACCCAAAGATTGTCCACTTTAATTTTTGCAAACCACGGATATTTACAAATGTTTAATGGGATTAGCATTATCTCTGAGACCCTTTTCTGTGGTTACAAAGTATGTGTTAATTTGTATGAATGGATCTATCCCATAGAACAGGAGTATAGAGGCTGTTTGTACATTTTATACTACAGCAAAACCTTTTTCAAGAAACTGTTACTGTAAGTGACATTCTGCATATATTAACACCGATTCCATGTTTAATAACTGTACACAAGCGATTTGTAGACTCCCTGATAGATATTAAACCCACTGTTAAAAAAAAAAAAAAATATATATATATATATATAGCTTAATTTTGTAGGACTTTTCTATTTTGGAAATTGTACTTTAAAAAAATCATTCCCACTCAATCCTCCTCAACTAAATAAACCTGGAGAAACCACATTTCTGTGAAAAAGTTGTTAGATTTTGGTCCTTTCTCTGTCTCTTCAGCTGAATAATACATCGGATACTTTTTAAAATCAAGATGCGATGTATAAAATTGTTTTATTCACATACTTCCCTCCGATTTCCGTATAATGGGTCTTTTTTTACCAAAAAAGATATTTACTAAAGTGAAAATGTCCTTTAAAACTGCACTACCACCTACATAAAACTGTGCCCTCACACAAGCTGGTGGCTGCTATATGCAGACATTTTTCTGGGACTCTGCAGAACCAACAAATCAGTTTAAATTAATCAGCTTTTTAATCAGCTTTAAAAGGTATTGCTAGTGATAGGACCAATTACAAGCCACAATCAAGAGACTGCAGTTATGTAGATGGTATTGCAGCTTTCAGAGTTAAAAGAATAAGGTTAGAAAGACATACGTTTTAGGATGAAGAACATTGTTCTACATTTACTGCTTGTGGCCATTTCAAATGGTAATTAATCCATAATTGAAAGAATTTTTGCAAGCACTTTCAACTGTGGGGAAATTGTTGTTCAGAGGACTTTACAGAGGTGTTGTGAAACTGTCAATCTAAATATAACGTACCCTAATTTTTGGAATTCCTCAACAAGGCTTGATTTCTGCCCTGGAGACATTCGAGCAAAAATTGTTCCATTTATCAGTATCTGAAAGGGATAGAAGAAATGTTCAGCATGTTCAAGCATGTAGGGTACATTTACGTTAAATAATGCAGATACAGTATGTTTCATACCCTGAGCTAATCTCTCCCAATTTCTTAAAAAAATAAATGAGAAATAGAGTTACCTTTTGTAGCAAATTGCTAAAATGTTGCAATATAACTTGATAGGAGCTTCCAGTCATGGCAAAATAATATGGAGAATATTCACTTTCTGATTTTGTTTTATCTTTTATGTCAATATAAATTTCCTGTAAATCCAAGATAAATGCTTATAATATAAACAGGTCAGGTACAGAATTTATAAGGCCAGTATGCTATGTAAGCACCTGCCAATTAAGAACACATTTAATAAATATGCTTAGGATCAACTAAAACACTTTAAAATATAAAAGGATAGATTATAGATTTACAGTATGTGAAAATGATACAGCTAAAATTGTGCCATAGGGGATGACAAAAACCTTAAACACTATAAAAATATGGACTATACCTCAAGTATAGACCAAAAATTAAATGATTTGCAGGTAATTCATTTATATATTACATGTGGTGACAGGAGCAGGACGCACACACACGTTGGATGCCTCCCCTGGGGTCAGAGAACTACATCTCCCAGCATGCAGTGGGGAGGAGGAGCTTCTGAGGAAAGCAGTTAGAAACGGCAGTTGGAGATTCTGAGAGGGACTCAGGGAGACAGACATCCTGAGGGAGTCCTCTGCAGTAAGACAACTGGAGAGCTGAACGGAGGTCTGAGTGATGTTACGACTACCAGCAAATACCATAAGCCTACAGAACCAGTAGCAGAGGTCTTCACCTATAGTAGCCGCCTTTCTCATAGAGCTTGATATGCTCACAGGTACTCAGATGCCCCCAGGTCTTAAACTCAATGTAGTGCAAGTTTATGAGTATTGCTGAAGCACGGAAATAGGAGGTGATGACAGCAAGTAACGATGGACAGGAACAAGCCAGGATCCCAGGGCAAGAGAATTCAGCGTGGTCAGGTTCAGGCAGAGATCAGGGCCGGCAGCAAACGAGAGTATCCCAGTCACAAGCAAAGGTCAGGGCCACAAGCAAATATCCGAAGTCCAGGAAACAAGCCGAAGGTCAAACACAGAAAGCAATCCAGAGATAAGCAAAACAGGACAGGAGCAGGTCAGCAGCCAGGAACTGAACGCTATAACCGGCAGTAGTAATATTTCCTTAGTGTGTGACTGTGGTCCAGTATAGGGGAGCGGAGAGTTCCTTGATCTCTCTCTGGTGCTGCTAGAGCCTACAATACTTAGACCAAGGTGGAGGCACTGCATGACACGGAATACAAAGTAAGAGTCCATTTGCAGACAGAACACACAAAGACTAGTACACACCCCGTAGCCGAGGAAAGGGGGTGTTGCATATATAAAGTATTATATGGCGGAGAAATGATAAAAATGAAAGTTTCAAGTGTCATATTGTGGGACCTCAACTGTCAATGCCCCGTTTCAGTGCAGTCCAATTTTTAAGCACATGTCCTAGATAATTCCCTCTTGTGTAGGACATCACCGTTTTCAGAGGATACAGCATATTACCAATCATCCCCTGCAACCCATAAAGCCGCCTTATTTCTGAAAATGTGGACAGCATGGCAATTTAAAGCTGCACTTCCCCCTACTGTACAGATTTACTAATGTGACCCTGCTCCACAGACTGCTCCATGCAGCTGGTTTCCCCCAAGGTTCTATTGGTCCTGTAATACAGTACAGGCAAATCAATTCTGTTCACCACTATAAAATTTCAGCAAATGGAAGCATGTAAGAGGGAGGACCAAACTAAAGTGTAGCATTGGCTGGGGTGAGGAGCACAGTAGATGATTGTGCAGAGTTAAATAAGGTCTTCTAACAGGATAATTTATTTCATAATCCAAATTTAGTGTAGTGTTAAGTCATCAACATGTAATATTATTAGAAACAATGAAAATATATAATATATTTGTTATTTATATTCTATACAATATTTTTGTAAAAATTGCTCTTTAACATAAAACTCGCCGTTGACACGAACATTCACATCTGTAGTATGTATGAAGATAGTATAAAAAAAAAACCAAACATGAAATTAATAGTAGCACTTCCAAATAACAGCGTTAGCTACAGAATTGGACTATTTTTATTAAGCTACCAAAGACTATGTCCGTCTTTCATATTACGTAAACAATACTGCCTGCAAACAGCATAACAACATCACTTACCACATCCTCAAAACTCTTTGGCTTCACACCGTGCTCAAGAGTCCATGTAATAGAGGCTAAACTAGAATCACTGGGCTCACTGGCTTCCACCAGAATGACATTGCTGCCTCCACTTATCATCCCTGACTTTTTTGCAACAGTGACGGCTGTCTGAAGATTGTCACCTGAAGAACAAACATCGCAGTGTTATACAAGTTTGTTACAATAAACCAACACTTGAAAATTAATGTGGCAAAATGCAGATTAACAATGACAGCATGTAGTAACAGATTAAATACATGGATAACACAAACTAGAAGATTGTAATAAAACACAATATATATATATAAAAAAAACAATAATATTTTACGAGGATTCTAAAATTCAGCACACTCATTAGACAGTAGTGTCCCTTTCCACCACTCCACCCTACAATCCATCAGTTTTCTTAGAGCGGTTTACTGGTGTAAAGCTCAGGTAGACTGATGAATGACCAGTATTGTATTTAGTACAGCATTCGAGTTAGGGAAGTAGGAGTCATTTTTACAGCTGTTTCCAACAGTGACTATCTAAAAACACTGTCACCTACTTGTCCACTCAAGGATAGGAGATCAATGAAAATGGTTTTGCTCATGTCTGTAGTCCAAGCAGGAAAACGGCTTACAAAACTCAAAACGTAACTTTAAATAGTGCCTAGATCCCCCCTGCCATCATTCCACCAACATGTGGAAAATGAATGCAGATAATCTCCATATTGTACATCTTTTCAAATAATAGTGTTTGGAGAACACACACACACACACACATATACATACATACATACATACATATATATATATATATATATATTCCAGCAAATTCCTAGAACAGAGCAAACCGCAGGGCTGTCATAGAAAACAACTTAATAATCCCTCTCTTTGATGGGGTTTTCCAAGATTGGAATTCTCCTAAGCTCTCCGGGCTTATGTGTTATTATAGTATGCGGTTTGTGGTAATGGCACAAATTGCTCTATATTGTACTAGACCAACAAAGTAAAGAATAGTAAGTCAAGGAATGCAGACATTGTACACATCTGTTAATTCTGGAATGTAAGGAAATGGTAAGGGATGCTAGGAACAGTATTATATTTATTCTAAACGCATATCTCAATGTGAATTAAAAAGGGTTTTCAACATTTTGTATTTATTAGGGTATACTGTAAATAACACAATTTGGCTATAATGGAAGGTCTTGTAAATAAACCATGGAAAAATTCATCAGGGTATAAACGCATTAGTAATCATACCTGTGATCATAACCGTTCTGACCCTGGAATTAAAAAGCTCCCTTAATACTGGCCTGGTTTCCAATTTAAGCCGATTTTCCATCACCAGAAGTCCAAGGAAAGACAAGTCAGATTCCACCTCATCCCTGGTTATAAAATATACAATTATTTTGTTATGTAACATTTTATATATATTATTGTGACTATCATCTCAACTACTGTAGACCCAAGTAAGGTGCCCTCCTATTAAGCTGCTATTCAAGGTGTCCTCAGCATATAATAGCCAACCCACCTTGGGGCCCCTTGCAAACAAAAATGTCAGGTTTTTTTTCTGTGCAAGAATGAAGACATCAAAAGGCAACCAATAACATTTTATAAATCCAAGGCAAAAAAAACAAACAAACAAAAAAACCCTACTGTCCCAAAGATACAAACATGTTTTTCGGGCAAATAGAGTCCTACCTAACCAAACCCTGTAAACAAATGTATTGACAGTCTTCCTAACTATTCATAAAATTCCACAATATTACAAATATTCTGTGGAATGGTGGAGCAAAATATGAACTTGAAGACTGTATTGCCAGAAGGTTACACATAAGTGAAATGGTCTGTTTCTGCACAGAACACGTGCCTCTCTAGTATAGAGACAGAACATAAAATAGGTCTAGCATTGTGCTACTGAAGTTTGGATGATCTAGCATATTTTTACCATAATAAGGCAGCAATATGAAAACTTATACTCAAATACTGCAATTGTGGGGAAGTAATTATTCTCTGTGGAAAACAATTTGTATCCAAGTGTTTTGCAAATCATTTACTAAAACATACAGACATATACATATATAAATTACACACATAGGGGATATATCACATTATACATACTTATAAGCTTACCGTTTTAAAGTAGTCACTTTTATGCCATCATTTATATTCAGTTCTTTGTATGCCAGACCAATAACTCGAAATCCCTGCTTTGTGTACAGCTCCAGCTCTTCTGAGAAGTTGATAGGAACTGTTTGACAGAATTAACCATTACAATTGTATTCTTATACTATTCTTAGTAATTCATTATACTACTATTAATGTTAGAGCCAACGTTCACTACAAACAGAGTACTCCCAGACTTTAAATGTTACTTGTGCAAACTGCCACCAATTTCCTAAGCGATTTATAAACAGCAGCAGTCGTCAAAATGTTTTTGATTAGGGCGAGAGCACATTTTTCTATTCAGTCTTCAACGCTTACTCATCTGTCATGTCCCCAGTTTTGGTGGGTGGGCATAGAAAAACCATGTAGCCATATCAAGACAGAATACTGATCATGTGTGAGACAGCGACCTGTCCATTAATGTGATTGTGTTAGAGAGGGATGGGACGGAGGGGAATGGATTCAAACAGAAGCCACAAACACAGAAATAGATAGTGAAAGGAGCAGGGTCCTCTAGCAGCTCACAGTAGAGATGCAAGGCTCTTATAAAATAGTCCGGAAAATTGTTGTTTTAAGTAAACCACAAAGTGTAAAAACCCTCATTGGTGGAAATCTAGGTGCACTAGCAGAAATTGAGCCATGTGATGTTACCAAAGTGCATTGATTTTGGAATCAAGATTGCATCATTGGTGGAGGAACAGAACTTTCCACGGACTGACAGGGTTAACGTACCATGCCCTATTAAATATAGAGTAGGCGCACCAGTGCAACTGGCTTTGCAGAGCAAAAAAATATAGATGAACAGATGGAGATGGTGCATATTTAGGGTAATTCCTCGTTTTCCAGTAGGGTGCACAGCCATGTAAAATCACTTAAATTTTGCACTAGCTATGGGCTGGTGGACATCAATTCTCATCCTATACTTTAGTGCGACACACCTTTCATTTGTACTTTGCCAATATAAAAAACCCAAACAAAAACAAAAAACAAAAAAAACACACAAGTGACAATACATTCAGTCCCAATGGTCCCTAACACAGGTTAGTAGTTGAAAGAAAAGGGTACCAAAATGGTAGGAAGTTGAACTTTAATGTGACATTTACAATTTTGCACACTGCACCTCTTCACATTCCCCTTCCCTGCACAACTAGACGCATTCTAGTTTGTGAAAGCATCTAATGAGAGCAGAGAATAGATGTGCACGGTGAAGTACCCTAAGCAGACCATCTAAGTATGTCAGTGCAAAACCAAAGTGCTTTGCAGTGTACATGGATTGTGCTTTGTAAATGTGGGACTTTATTCTTGTCTCATTAAATACCCCCTTGTTTGTCTAACTCTCTTACCCAAGTCCCTTATAGAACACAGCAAAAAAAAACAACAAACTACTGACCTGTGTCTTGTCTGCAGAATGAGGCCACCATCTCTGGCGCACCTTTCATGTAGACAGCATATTCATTACAGTTAAGGATTTGGGTGATAACGGACATGCGCTGCAGGCCTGAGGAGAATGGAAACTGCTGCAGGATGACAATACCTTCAACAGTGACCTGGTAGAGATACAAGTACATAATATAAGTTATGGTCATCCATTAGGTGCAATGCACCACTTCTGTGATTACACCTACAACGGTTATCTATGCACAGTTCGCAAAATGTTCTGTATAGCTTATTGTGTTATATCATTAGCACACACACATGAACTCATAATAAACCTTTAGAAAATGGCTAAATTACATTTAAAATCTTCGATAAAGATAGCATCATCCAACTTAGACTTGGTATATGCAGCCACTAACAGAATGATAAAATGCGAAAGCTGACAGAAGGATTTAAACATAAACGAAACCTCCATTTACCATCCATTCCTACATCAGTGTTAAAGACCCCTCCTTGTGGTCATTTTACTGATTATTACTGAAAGGTGGGTAGGGTGGTAAGTAGCCCAATTGTGTCTACTCCCATACAATTAAGATCATGGAGCTGATGCAGCGTTGTCGACAAAATGGGCATAAAAAACTTTAATCAAAATAAGCATTGTAAAATACTGTATTTCCACCCATATGCAGATCCGTACACATCTCAAGATGCAGCCAAATCTGCATCAGCGGCACATGCGACTGGTGTCCAACACGTCGTCATCATCATCATCATCATCGTGTATTTGCACCTGCCCTGTAGCAGGTGCAAGAGATACGCCTCCTAAAAGGTGTGTGCATGTTCCTTCAGGTCTTCACTGTACTCGGCCTACATTAAAACGCCCCTTCCCTCCTCCGTCCCACTTCTCCAGATGCAGGTAGGTGTAAGTGGCAGAATCGCATAGGGGAATATGCATGTTCCCAATGTCTGGGAATGCCCAAAGCAATTTCCTGCAAGGTACGCTATGCAAACTGACGTACATCCCACATATAACTGGTTCATCTCATGTTTCAGTTTGTTAACTATAATAAACAATATATTGTAAATTATTTTAGAAACATGAATTATGAATTGTCATAAAACCGGTTTCTACTATGTGTTAGACCTCTCTTTGTACAGTGTATACACTATACAAGGCATATGATGATATAGTTCATAAAGTTATGTACATAATTAATAACACTGCTCTAGTTTAATTATTATTTACAGGTGATGAATACGGTCATGGGGACCAGGTTTGCGCAGAGTTACGCCAACCTATACATGGCAGCCTTTGAGGATGCCCGTGTGTGTGTGTGTGTGTGGTTCGGTTTCGGCGCGGACCTGGTCCTCTATGGCCGGTATATTGACAATTTATTTATTACTTGGGGTGGAGGTAAATTACGGGCTCTTTCTTTCGTTTATGCACCTAATAATAATGAATTCAATCTAAAGTTTGTAAGTAGGTACCATGAAACCACTATGGACTTGCAGATTACAGCTCAAGATGGTAGATTGGAAACTTCTACCTTTAAGAAAAGGGTGGATGTGGTTAATTATCTTCACTATAAGTTCACATTATAAGAAGCGGAAATACAATATACCTAAAAGGGGCAATTGATGAGCCTCAAAAGGAACTGTACATCAAAGTTAGTATTTGACACACAAGCAGTAGATATGTGAAGTGACTTTAGGGGTAAGGGATATCTGGATTATCATCTCAATAAAGCTTTAGCTAAGGTTAAAGAAATGGATAGGGATAGATCATTGAAAGGGAAACATACCATAGTTCAGGGAGATCAAGAGAGGGAACAAGGAGAGATACAAACTCTGATTGCCTTTATCTCCAAGTATAACAAGAAATCGTGGGAAATTAGAAGGATTATTAAAAAGAACTACCCCATTCTTCAAGATTACTACCCCAAAATCCCAAAGTGGTCTTCAAGAGAAACAATAATTTGAAGAATATACTTTCTCCCAGGCTTATTCAAAGCTGTCCAATTGAAACATCGAAACATACATCAGGATCGAATTGGATGCCCAAAAGATTGGAGGGATGTTATACATGTGGAAATAGTAAATGTACTACGCATATCCATATAGGTAATAAATTGGTTGAATTTACCCATATGGATAAGAAATACAAGGTTAGAGGATTTATCAATTGCAACACGTTACTTAATATACATATTAAAATGCAGTTGCAATTTGTCTATGTGGGGAGAACCACAAGAAATATTCTTAATAAGAAAGAAAACCATAGTGTTTCTTGACATTTTAATATGACTCATAATGGTAGGGTTGAGGAGTTGTCTGTATTTGGTGTAGAATATATAAAAAATACCGTGAGAGGAGGTGATCATTTTAAAAGACTGTGTACACAGGAGGTATTTTTGATACACCAACTAAATACCCTAAGTCCAGTCGGATTAAATGAAGCATTAGAGCTGAATGAAATTCTCTTTTAATAAGTGGGAAATCATGTTGATTTTCTGCCTATGATACCAATGCTGTCATTTTTAAGATCTACAGTGCATACGGAAAGTATTCACAGTGCTTCACTTTTTCCACATTTTCCTATGTTAGAGCCTTGTTCCAAAATGGAATAAATTCTTTTTCTCCCTTCAAAATTCTGCACACAATACCTCATAAAGACAACGGAAAAAAATATTGAGATTTTTGCAAATTTATTAAAAAATAAAAAACTAAGAAATCACATGTACATAAGTATTCACAGCCTTTGCTCAATACTTTGGTGATGCACCTTTGGCAGCAATTACAGCCTCAAGTGTTTTTAAATATGATGTCACAAGCTTGGCACACCTATCTTTGGGCAGTTTTGCCCATTCCTCTTTGCAGCACCTCTCAAGCTCCATCAGGTTGGATGGGAAGTGTCTGTGCACAGCCACTTTCAGATCTCTCCAGAGATGTTCAATCGGATTCAAGTCTAAGCTCTTGCTGGGCCACTCAAAGACATTCACAGAGTTGTCCCGAAGCCATTCCTTTGATTTCTTGGCTGTGTGCTTAGGGTCGTTGTCCTGCTGAAAAATGAACCGTTGCCCCAGTCTGAGGTCAAGAGCAGATTTGCATCCAGGATGTCTCTGTACGTTGCTGCATTCATCTTTTCCTCTATCCTAACTAGTCTCCCAGTTCCTGTCACTGAAAAACATCCCCACAGCATGATGCTGCCACCACCATGCTTACCACTGTAGGGATGGTATTGGCCTGGTGATGAGCGGTGCCTGGTTTCCTCCAAACATGACACCAGGCATTCACACCAAAGAGTTCAAACTTTGTCTCATCAGACCATCGAATTTTGTTTCTCATGGTACGAGTGTCCTTCAGGTGCATTTTGGCAAACTTCAGGTGGCCTGCCATGTGCTTTTTACTAAGGAGTGGCTTCCGTCTGGTCACTCTACCATACAGGCCTGATTTGTGGATTGCTGCAGAGATGGATGTCCTTCTGGAAGGTTCTCCTCTCTCCACAGAGGAATGCTGTAGCTCTCACAGAGTGACCATTGGGTTCTTGGTCACCTCCCTGAATAGGGCCCCTCTATCGCTCAGTTTAGATGGCCCGCCAGCTCTAGGAATAGTCCTGGTGGTTCCGAACTTCTTCCATTTATGGATAATGGAGGCCAATGTACTCAATGGGACCTTCAAAGAAACAGATATTTTTCTGTACCCTTCCCCAGATTTGTGCCTTGAGACAATCCTGTCTCGGAGGTCTACAGACAATTCCTTTGACTTCATGCTTGGTTTTTGCTACGACATGCACTGTCAAGTGTGGGACCTTATATAGACAGGTGTGTGCCTTTGCATATCATGTCAAATCAACTGAATTTGCCAAATGTGGACTCCATTCTTGAGTTGTTCCTACAGCTTAATTGATCAGTGGAAACAGGATGCACCCAAGCTCAATTTTGAGCTTCATGGCAAAGGCTGTGAATACTTATGTACAAGTGATTTCTTAGTTTTTTTATTTTTAATATATTTGCAATAATCTCCCAAAAACTTTTTTCACGTTGTCGTTGGGATATTGCGTGTAGAATTTTGAAGGAAAAAAGGAATTTATTCCATTTCGGAATAAGGCTGTAACATAAGAAAATGTGGAAAAAGTGAAGCGCTGTTCTCTGTAGATATAAAAATATATGCTTATGCATTCGCATAGACTGACTGTTTTATGAAAGAGAATAATGCACTAGATCGCCTTAATGCAGTCTATTTTTTTATATAATAATTCTCTTCTCAAATTACTCTGATTACCATCTTTATCTCGGAATACATTACTTTTCATAGTTAGTTATTTTTATATGAACAATATTTTGTCCCTGCCCCATTGAAGCTTACAGTCTAAATTCCCTAACATATACACACACACACACACACACACACACACACACACAGAGACAGACTAGGGTCAATTTGTTAGCAGCCAATTAACCTACCAGTATGTTTTTGGAGTATGGGAGGAAACTGGAGCACCCGGAGCAAACCCACGCAAACACAGGGAGAACATACAAACGCCACACAGATAAGGCCATGGTCAGGAATTGAACTTGTGACCCCAGTGCTGTAAGGCATAAGTGCTAACCACTAAGCCACCCTCCTGCCCCTACATGTATATTGAAGATATTTATGTAATAGTAAGTAGGGTGTTAAGACCTATATCATAGATAGTAAGATTAGATTTTCTGATTTTAGCAGCTATTTGGTTATTATAGTTTAAATTGATTATTGATATAGACCTATAATATGTTGTCAGTACAAGAAGATACTAGACATGGGAATTTTTTCTATAATGAATCCGTGAATGTTATGATACTTAAAATGACATTAAAATTGTAATGTTTTTGTATTCGATTGGATTATTAAGATAGACTGTAGCAATTGAATGTAGTTACACTTCTATATTCTAACATGGCTATAAAAGTTTTGGTTGTACCCAGTAATAATTGGAATGACTGTTCTAAGTTCAAGTTCATTGCTGATATTATCTAAATATAGATCTGCAACAGTAGTTGGGCCCAATATTCAGTTCTCTTTATTACTGTTTGGTTTGTGATATCTAATTCAGATATCACATATATAACGAATATATATTCAATGCTTATATGATCCTTATTATTATTTTAGTGTTTTTATATGTTTATTATTAATTTGATCTATTTTATGAATGATTTAATAATCTACTGAGTTATCCAACTTCACGGATTCATCTTTTGGCGGTCAGTGTTTTCAGTTTCCAGGGCTGTCCATTTTTTTTTTTTTTCTTCTAGTTTAATTAAACCTGTCTGGATACGACTGAGGCTAAGCAGCATTCTTACTTTACTCGCATCAGGACCTGGTTTCACAGTCATTGATTGCATGGACTCTTCAGAATTATCATCCAGAACATCTTCAATCACCTGGAAACATATATGTCAAAAATTTGCAAAACATTGCAATTAAAACATTACTTCCTAAATAACAATATTATAAAAACTGTATAATAACTGCATAATGTACAGTCAGATATAAAATGTTGTTCATTTTCCTGCCCAGCTCTTCCACTGCCTCACTGTTTTTACATATAGCCTAGCCCGCATAACTAAAATGAACATGATCCTAAAAATGATACAATGTGATCGTATAATAGAGAGACAAACATTTACCCAAGATGTGAACTCAAACATCTTCAGATCCAGAGGATCTCCCTGTACTTTCCCATCCAATACAATCAGTGAGTGGCAGGAAGCCAGAGCTCCCAATAGAGGCCCCCAGGATAGAGACGTGTTGTCTGTTAGGGAAATTATATCCTGAAAACTAAAATGAAAATAATGATAAAACCAAATAAAATACTAACAATACTATTATAATCTAAAACTACACACCATAGGAGTTTGCTATATGGACACAAAATCCACAGTCAAGTTATGGGATTATAATTTTTTCATTTTAACAGATAATAAAACATATCCAATTAACAAGAAACAACAGAGTTAAAATTAATCTGGACCCACTCATATATCCCAATCACAGCATTGCTTTTCAATATTTTATTTGATGTTTGTTTTTTCCCCTCAATTTACTTGATTTACCGTAATTTGATATTAAAAAAAATAATATGTTAAGCATACAATGACCTCTTCACATTTTATGTCCTTAGGATGTAAGTTATAATATCAGCACTTTGGAAGGGATGCACATTATGCCATTTGAATTGTAATTAGCAATAGAAAAATAAGTGCGTCTAGGTTGATGTACATGGGTTCTTTGTCAGGAAATGTTAGATACAGATAATCAGTACAGGAGTTGAATTACATCCAGAAAACTAACTCATCATTATGCATTTCATACATAGGGTAGTGCAGTGGTTAGCATTGCTGCCTCACTTTGTTGACCAGGACCCCATCTATATGGAGTTTGTATGTTCACCCAGTGTTTGCAGGGGTTTCCAGAGATCATAAAATTAAGGTATACAAGGGTATAAACACACTGTGGGGTTAAACATTAATTATTAAACGGGCGGAATTTGAAAAAAAAATAAAATAAATTAGTTAACAAAAAGACCCTGTTATGAAGATGATTTTATATTGCTGCGTATCTTTGGTCATGCAATTTAACAAAAAAAAAAATGTGACCGGGGCAGCTGAGCATTTTATCCTGCAGTGCCCAGCAATCAGATGTCAGCGGCAGTACAAGTAATTTGATAAATGGTCTTTCTCCACTGGTACAGGCTACTGTCAATCATAGTTTTCACTGGCTTTGATAAATAGGAAAAAACCCTAACTGTCCATATTCCCCATATCTAGGGGTTTTATATTATTTATAAATAGAGAGTTATACAACCATCTGTCATTTAGATAAATGTCTAAAACTACGGTATCAAGTTTTCAACTACAGCTTCACTGTTCATGCACCGACCCCAGCATATATTTAGAAGAGCACAGCTGGGGCCTTGGAAAGGGTGGACTGGCATCGCCGTGCCCATCCTCAAATTTTGCTATGGGGATTCAGGGATGTAGTACTCTGCCCCTGGCACATACCTTACATTAAATAAATAACCAGAAACAGCCATTTGTATCAAACCTGTAGAACATGCATTAATATAGTTATTTACTTGCAATCTAATAAAAGGCAGGATAGATTTGACTTGAAGGGCAAGACTCTGAACCTTCATTATATTGTCAGCAGATACAGCCAGTAGCTCATTCAAATTGGACCTACAGTTATGCAATCAATGTCTTATGACTGTGTGTGGTCAGGGGAGGACTGACAAATTTTAGCCAGGGGGGAGGAGGGGGGGGGGGGCAAGACTCAACTCAGCAGCCTGTTAGGAACAACTTAAAAAGGAAAAAAAAAATGTAGGTGGCCCAAAGACCCAGCCAAAAGTAGTCCACTATGAGACTGGCCCGGGGGGGTCAGATGCTCCCCTGCCAGTGCCGCCAGCCCAGCCTGCCCCTGTATGTGGTGTTCTTACACACTTCATTTTGCTACAGACTGCTATACACTGTTTCAAAACACATCCTCCACTTTAAAGGACACTGAATTTTGTATGCAGTTGCCAACATAAGAGATATATATATATATATATATATATATACATACATACAAAAATATGAAAGCTTTCCTATAGTCAGCTTTATAATTATTTCCACTGAATCTACTGACACAGGCACATGCAGTGGATGCAATATTTCACTGGCACTGCAGAGTAGCAGCAAAAGAAGACTATTTATTGCAGGAGTAATAAACAGCAGATAACTGACAGATTAAGTAAAAGTGTGTATAGCCTGTGGGGTTTTGTAGATGACAAATAACCATTATTAAAAGCAAACATTACAACTAGAGATGGGCGGGTCCGGTTCTCCGAGAACCGAACCCACCCGAACTTTGGGTATCCGAGTACCGAGCTGAGCAGCTCGGTACTCTCCCGCCCGTTCCGAATCGAGGCCGAACGTCATTGTGACGTCGTCGGATCTCGGGGCTCGGTTCTCGCGATACTTCAACTTTATAAATACACGCCTCCACAGCAATCCATCGCCATTTGACAGAGGGAGAGAGCAGGGTGTAGTCATAGGCTAATTAGAGCAGGGACAGAGAATACAATATTGTTCTTGCAATTGCTCTAACCAAAATCGCTAGTGCAGAGAGGAGGATAGAGGTTTATTATTTTTTCTTCATATTTGGCACTCCCCAGCGCTTTTGGGGTGTCCCCCATAATTGTGCATAAATATTTCTGGCTGTCAAAAGTCATATCTGTCAGCAGTATCTACCAAATAATTTTTAGCACTCCTCAGTGCTTTTGGGGTGTCCTCCCTAATTGTGCATTAATATTTCTAGCTGTCAAAAGTCATATCTGTCAGCAGTATCTACTAAATAATTTTTAGCACACCTCAGTGCTTTTGGGGTGTCCTCCCTAATTGTGCATTAATATTTCTGGCTGTCAAAAGTCATATCTGTCAGCAGTATCTACCAAATAATTTTTAGCACTCCCCAGTGGTTTGCGCTCAGAATGGATTCAAAGCAGTCCACATATGATCTGAATGAGCAACCAGGTTCTGTCACCAGTCCTGATGTTAGTGTTCCCAGTACGTCATCTGGCCAAGGCGATGTAAAACAACAGAGTGTTTTCAAATTAGTGCAAAAAACAAAAACCAAAAAAAAATTTACTGTATTGAAGCGAAAAAGAAGTGTAACTGAGCAAAAGTTAAGTGACGATAAAAAAAAAATTGCAAGCATGCCATTCTACACACGCAGTGGCAAAGAGAGAATGAGGCCTTCACCTTTGGCTATTAGTGGCAGATCCCAAAAAGTTACCCAGCCTACAATTGGTGCACAACTACTGTTACGCGTCAAAGCCGAGCTGCAAGATAACAGTGAGGCATTACAGGAGAATATTTGCTCTGATTCACAAATGACAACAATCCCTGTGGAGAGTCCATCCAACAGTGGGATGTCTAATCGTGAGCATTCTGCTGATGTGTGCCTTAATAGCCCGAGTGTAGCCGGTGATACCCAAATTGAGGATGCCACTTTGGAATTAGAAGAGGATGAGGGGGAGATTTGTGTAGGCGACGAGGGCGCTAATGAGGATGTTGATGAGGATGAGGTTGTTTGTGTAAGTCCTGCACCAGTGGCAGCAGTTCTGGCACGTGACAAGAAAAAGGACATTGTCATGCCTGGGCATAAAACAAAAAAATCCACTTCTTATGTGTGGAATTATTTCTACCCAAATCCAGACAACAATTGTATAGCCATTTGTAGTGTATGTGAAGCCACAGTCAGTCGAGGGAGGGACCTTAACCATCTTGGAACCTCGTCTATGTTACGCCATTTAACGAGAGTTCATGGCAAAGTGTTGGGAAAAGCTGAAAGTTCTTCCCAAAAGAATACAAGCACTCCCTCATCAGCTAAGACCCTCCGCTCACCGACATACCGACGGCTACAAAATACACCCACCACACCATCCTCATCAATATCCTCAGTAGCGCTCGGAGTTAGCCCGGCATCCCACTTAAGGCTGGATGACTCCGGCACTATTATTGATTCCTCTGAAGAAAGCGTTAGTCCTGCTGCTGCTGTTTCTGCTGCTGGGGGTGAATCGTCATCCCAGAGGCAGGTTAATAAAATGAGCAGTCCTACATTTCAGCAATTAACTGTGAAACAATCATTTGCGAGGGGAAGCAAATATGACAACAGTCACCCAGTCGCCAAGCGAATCACAGACGCCATGGCTGCAATGTTAGTGTTAGATCTGCGTCCAATCTCCACAATAAACGTAGCTGGTTTTTCAAAGTTAATTGAGGTTTTGTGTCCGCGTTACAGAATTCCATCGCGACACCATTTCTCCCGTAAAGCTATTCCACAACTATGCCAAAAAGTGTGTAAAAATGTAGAGATTGCGCTGAAAAATGCCATTCTGCCCACTGTTCACTTAACCACAGATATGTGGACAAGTGGAAGTGGCCAAACCAAAGACTATATGACTGTGACAGCCCACTGGGTTGGTCATTCACCTTCACCAGCAGGAACAGCAGCAGCATGTACACCACTACGTAACATTTGTCACAGGCAGGCCACTCTTTGTATCACCGGCTTCACTAACAGGCATACGGCTGACAATTTGTTACGCAAACTGAGAGATGTGATTGATGCATGGCTTATACCACTCGGACTCTCCCCAGGGTATGTCATTTCAGATAACGCCAACAATATAGTGCGAGCATTACAGCTGGGTGATTTCCAACATATTCCCTGTTTTGCTCACACCATCAACTTGGTGGTACAGAGCTTCCTACGAAATAACCGTGAGGTGCAGGAGATGCTTTCGGTGGCCCGTAAAATTTCAGGCCATTTCAGGCATTCAGCCACAGCATTTAGGAGATTACAGCAGCTCCAAGAGCAGTTAAACTTGCCCTGCCACCAACTTAAGCAAGAGGTGGTAACTCGGTGGAATTCCACCCTGTACATGCTTCAGAGGATGGAGGAACAGCGCAAAGCCATCCAAGCATATTGCACAAGTCATGACATTGGGAAAGGAGGGGGGATGTATTTCACTCTTGCACAGTGGGGAATCCTTTCAGTGCTGTGCAAGGTACTGAAACCATTTGAAGTTGTGACATGTGAGGTCAGTGCAGACTCTGCTAGTTTGAGCCAAGTCATTCCTTTAATTAGACTATTGGAAAAGCAGCTTGAGAAAATGAAGGAGGAGCTGAAAGCAAGCAATTCAGCAAAGTATGTTGGCCTTGTCGATCAAGTACTTAATTCGCTTCACAATGATCCTCGAGTTATTAAGATCTTGAACTCGGATCAGTACGTTTTGGCCACTGTGCTTGATCCAAGGTTTAAAACCTACATTGAGTCTTTACTTGTAAATGAGCGAGATGTGAACTTTTGCAAGGAGCTATTGCTCAGCAAGTTGGCCGCTGAACTGGGCCTCGGCTTGACGACGTGTCCTCCTTCACTTTCTCAAGCTGTTGCTCGTAAAAAATTAAATTTCCAAAAAAGAAGCAGGGAAGACGCAGGGGGCAGACCAGAACAATTTAACATCTGGGCTGGTTTGAAGGATTTTTCAAAAAAATGTGTCACTTTGCCCATAACTCCATCCAATATGAGTATAAACATGCAAAGGATGGTGGAGGATTACTTTCAAGAGGTAGTTGATATGGAAATGTCAGACAGTCCCTTTCCTTACTGGGAAGAAAAGCAGGCCATTTGGAAACCCATGTACAAACTTGCTTTGCAATACCTAAGCTGCCCACCCTCCAGTGTGTACTCTGAACGAGTGTTCAGCACAGCAGGGAACTTAGTCAGTGATCGCCGTAGAAGGTTACTTCCCAAAAATGTGGAGAAAATGATGTTTATAAAAATGAACTACATCTTCCACGAGGAAGGCCTTCACCATCCAAGACATCCAAGCACTGACTGTTCTCTAATGGCGGATTCAAGCGGCGATGAATTGATAGTCTGTGATGATGACGTACACACTGATGAGGGTGAGGATTAAGCTGAAGATGATGCCGATAACATATTTTTAAAACTTTCTATGTAAGTGTAGGGTGCAATCTACCCCCAAAGAGGAAAGGGACTTGTGGCATTTCCATATCACATACCATCTTGAAAGGCTGCTGTTAGGGCAATTTATCCTTAAGGGTAGGGTGTCATAGACAGAGTGACCCTAAACTGGCTTTGTCCATTTTTCATAATATTGTACAATCTATAATGGCTGAATTTTTTGGTATTTTATACAAGTGGAGGGGGGCCTTGAGAGACAGAAACCAAACTGGCTTTTTCCATTTCTTTACATATTTAACTATAAGTGTAGGGTGTAATATACATTCAAAGACGATGGCTGCATTGCCAATATGCATAGATGGAGAGGAAGACAATCTGTTTTGTGTGTAGAATAGGCCTACCAACGAAGAATTAAACTGTTTTTTTGGATGATTTATTACCTCAACAATTAGATTACTTGTCTCTAAAACAGTTGGAGCACTAAATTGGGTTAATTTAGGCCCAAAAACATGGATTTTCCAAAAAAATAGCAAAACAAAACCAAACAAAACCAAAACCAAAACCAAAACACGCAATGGCGGTTTTGCAAAACCAAAACCAAAACACGACGGTAATCCAGATCCAAAACCGAATCCAAAACCAAAACACGGGGGTCAGTGACCATCTCTAATTACAACACAGTGGTGGTTAAAATTTAAATCACACAGGGTTGCCACAAGAAGCCCAGAGCCGCCGATGGCATATAATTTACCAATACTGCATGTCTCCAATGGAACAACGAGAGGGAGGCATTTCTGAAAACCTGTGCATCACTTTTCAGCAATGTCCACTATGTTTCCTGCAATATATTATCTGAATGGGAATGGCCTTTGCTGTATGTGTGAATGTAAAATAATCAAATAAGGATTTGTTGAGATTACTGTGTTTAATAGAGTGCATAGCCACTGTAATTCCCTTTTCAAGTGACAGAGGTAGTAGTTCTCTCTACAGTACAGTGCTATTAAGATGCCAGAAGAAAAGGGAGGAAACAGATTAGGAAAAACTTTTTTCTGGAACAATTGGTAAGCATAGCATAAAGGTCGTTTTCTATCATTTTAAAAGGAAAATGTTAATTCATGGTGATACTCAGCATACCGATATCCATTAGAAGGGACTATCCCCCAGAGATCTAGGCCATCTTCTGTTAAGGTTCCAGTCTAAAAAAAATAAAACACAATCTGAGCAGATATGCTATGTATCTACATTACAATGCAAAAAGTAAAATAAATACACATTTATAGAAGACTTCCTAAGCATCTGAGAATTACAAGTAATTATTTATAAAGTCTGGAAAATGTGCAGAAGTAATGTATGACAACTATATGATAACCTGAGTATGTGCAGCAGGAGAAAACAAACACCAAATGAAAAGTCTAATAGAAGAAAAGGTGCCTTATTATTTTTATTTATTTCTCTATTAAAATATTTAATAATGAGGTCAGTAAAACATTAACTATGTAAAGGGGTATTACGAAGGTGAAAGAGGGTACACGAGTTACAGTTGTATTAAAATTATTAAAAAAAAAATTGTTGAATATAAAACTTCGTATTATCAATAGTATTGATGGTATCTAGGATGTTTTACCCAAACAGACTGCAAAAACAAAAAAACAAAGAAAGAAAGAATAAACTACATTTGCAGCTAAAGGTGCTTCTACTAAAACCATTTCTCTGAAACTAAATATAATTTGTAATAAAAATCAGGGTCATATTGTCTAGATCAGCAAGATTGTTATTTATTTTCACACAAATGATCTCATGTGGTACCTTATCAAAGCAGAATAGATTCACAGTACCGCAGAGGTTGATCCGTTGGGGACTGATACAAAAAATTCTGGATTTCTCAAGTCTTTTCTGGGCATATATAATTCCTGCTGTGAGGGCAGCTGGGAGAGCAGGAGGAACAGCAATTGTAATGACATCTAGCCCTTTCTTCACAACCTCTCCAGCCTCAGCCTGTTTGAGATTGAAAGAAGAATTTACATGGAAATATAAGACGGTATGAACCATTTCCGTACACTGAAATTACAAATTACGCATTTTTTTAATATTTGCTAACAGTTACCCATCCATTCTTCACAAGTGACCAGAGGACGTAATAGAAGATCCTATTAGGCCAAAAAATGGTATGAATAATACATGTCAGGAAGCTGGTATTGCCCTTTGAATGTCGCCATTGCGACATTACTACTGTGGACAGTAACAATGTCAACATTTTTTAAACATGTCGACAGAATGCATCTGTCGACAGTCCTACTGTCCTACTGATTCACAGTCCCTGATAGGACTACATCACAACTGGAGAATAGTCATTTGAGCGGTTGACAGGGCAGTTGAAGGGTGGACTATTCTTACTATGTAGAGCACACAGACCGTACATAATGGTATCTTTTTTTTCACTTCATCTGGAGAAACCTTTTACAACACTGACAAATTGAAGGCAACCTGGTGTGCATTGGCTGCTTAAAACTCTAGTTTAGGTTAACTTGCAACCTTTAACATTATTGTATTTTGTCATGCTTTATTGGTTTTGACTTGGTTTGCTGTTAGCACAGATATTTTGGGTTTGTTTTAGTTCAATGAAAACAACCTGCTGTACTGTTTTGCACCCATGATTGTTCCTGTATTTAATAAAAAAAATAAAAAAAAAGACTAAAGATGAGGCGCAAAGAATTTGCCTTCTCAATACAGTTTTCTTCTCATAATGACTTTTATCATGTCATGTATTTGGCCAAGTAAATACAATAGAGTTGTGATGAAGAGAAGGATACTAATGTGTCATCAACCTTAGTGTGCTGCATCTAACATCCTGCTATTCAAATAGACAAGCTCAAGACAAATTATTTTCACTGGATGTAAATTCTGTACGTGAAAAGGTTTTGTAACATTCACAAATTTCCTTGCAAAATAATGTATTGCTAAAAGATTATAAATTTGTCTTAAGTCAATATATAGTCAAAAGGCTGACAATGTCCTCTTGCAATTAAATTTAAACCTACCTTAGCAGAAGATACACACACATTACACTAGTTGTATGTATTCTTTATGGATGTCCAGATCAGAGCTGTCCAATTAGAGATTCACAGGAAGGATGTAAATCTCCAATAGGTGGTAGCAGCACATAGTTATGACACAAATGAACCCTGTTCGTTTATACATTTGGACAGCATTGGTCTAAATCATAGATCAAGTGGTCAGTCTTATAGGTATTTCTGCCCTTTCTATGTATCAACTGCTTAATGTGTAGAAACAATGGTGTGTGCAATCCAAATGGACAACAATTAAGGGACTTGGACATGGGATAATATTGGGTGTTTGGCGTCCAGATATAAATTTACTGGTGTTTTTACACATGACATTGTTACTGATGCAAAGTGATTAAAAATGTGAGACAAGACTAAAAAGTTCTAAAAATGTTCCAAAACATGGTGGTGTATGTAGTGAATTCTGAGCTCACAAGACCCCAAATCCAGTATAGCATCTGTGGGATTGAATGGAACTATTTATTCAGAGTACAGTTCCACTATCACAAGTTTGGGGCACCCTGGAGTCAACATGCGCAAACATCCAAGTGCTACATTTTATAAAGTGCGTTGGATTCATGCTCCAATCTGTAGTCTGTATGGAGGAGTGGTTTGCTATTAGGTAGATGTACTCAATGAAGTAGCCCTTCGCTGTACATATACTGCAGGATTTGTGCAGCAGGCACTGACTGGGTAACCGATTTAAAACATTGCTGTCAGAGCTTATGGGTGGATTTCAATCTCAGATATCTTTAACTTCCAGGCACATTTGTAAATGTTCATTTTCTTACAGGAATGTTCAGGTCTGTGTGTATTGAAGACAAATTTATCTGTGCAGTTCATCCGTAGCACTAATATTGGCCACACCCTAAAAATATTGCGGGTGGTATTGGGCAACCATGGTGCCACATAAAAAGGAAAGACACACACAGGATGGTGATTATCTGAAAGAAGAAGTTTACAGTATGGATTTTGATGTTAATTAGACAAAAGGTACCATACCCCACCCAGAGCAAATATGCAGATAGCATAGATCATCCCAACAAAGGCTAGACCGATCAGACAACCAAGGAATATCAAAGCATCTCTGTACATCTTGTAGTTCACCGGTTTCGGGTAGAGAATGGATCGTACCAGGTCACCTTTAGCTGTATTAAAGCCTACAATGGAAAATAAAATATGAATATAGGAAACAATTGTAAAGTAATAAAGACCTATGAAAAATACTGTCAAAGGAATAAATCTGGCAAATCAGGATATCCTCAAATGGACAAATATCAGGATAGACTGGACATCATTGTCACATTTAAACATCAATATTCATTAAAATTAAACAGACTTGTGATGTGAAAAAACACAGTACAAGAAGTGATGACAGATGACTGGTGATGAACTAGTAACAATAGGCAACTTATGAGAAGCTCCCAAGAGCTCTGAATGAGCGATGTAGGACGTTGTGTAATGACGTTGTGTAATGTATGAAATTGTAAGACAAATCAGTTTATTGTTTAAATTAAGTGGAAGTAATGGCTCCAATAGGTGGTGTCAGTCAGTGTTCTATTCATACTATGCATTTCCAATACATTATATTTAAGCCAAAGAAAAGCATGGCAGGGAATTCTGTGGAAATTGTGACTTTACATTGATCTTTTAAAGTAATTGGAAGCCTTTAATTTCTCTGTCATTTGCAGAAAGCCTGTCACGTGTTGACCCTTTGCTGTCATATAACCTCATGTGTACTATTTGAAATCCTAATGGATATCTTTAGGGCATCAGCATTTTCAAAAAGTTGAGTACAAAAAAACCTCTCATAATTCTTTGCATCAGTATATCATATTTATATGACATTCAGTAGAGCTGCTAGAAAATCCCCTACTGTACATGGAGATGTTAATATAGCAGTTCACTATTGTGTTTGGGCTAAGTATAAAATATCTGATAAGCTTTTTGGTATAAGCAGCATCAACATGAAACAGCTTCCTCTCTATGAATTTAGATTTTTCATCAATTTAAAACTCAAACTAATGTATGATGTAAAGCACTCAAGCTCAAACAGGGATGGATTATAGACAGAGCAAACAGGGCGATTGCCTGGGGCCCTAACACACTACCAATGAGGCACAAATTGGAGGAGTGGCCTGTGCAGTTCTGTAGTAGTTTACTGCTCAGACAGGAACTCATCAGCAGCCTCTGCTGTGCTCCGATTGGTTTAGCAACATTACACAGTCACTTAACCAGAGCACAGACACACCCCTACTTACATTGCCCAAGCCACGTAGGAAGTTGGAGGCAGCACAGCAGTTGGATTTAAGTGTTTGGGCGTTTATATGTATGTTATTGTATGTGTATTAAACAGAGTGTGAGTCAGTGTGTGTGAGTCTGTGTGTGCATGAGAAAGGGGGCGCGTGAGTTTGTATCTGTGGGTCAGTGTGTATGTGTAGTAGAAAAATGCAAGAGTGTGAGTATGAGAGACTGAATGTGAGTCAGATGTATTGATTATGTCATACTTGCCAACTCTCCCAGAATGTCCGGGAAATCCCCGAAATTCGGGTCGGTCTCATGGACTCCCGCAGAGCAGGCAAGTCTCCTGCATACCGCAATTGCCTGGCAAAAATGACGCGATTCACGTCATTTTGGCCCCACGACAAAATGGCAATACAGTCACAGGGGCAGGGCCAAAATGATGCGTTTGGTCGCACCCTGCCCCTCCGGCCCTCTAGCCACGCCCCTGTCCCGGAATGCACTTGCCGAAAGTAGGCAAGTATGGATTATGTGACTTTAATAAGTATATTTCACATGTGAGCAGTTGCCCTATTTTAACCTTCTGTCGCTTTTTTATTTGCATAATATCTAATATATATAAGCCTAGTGGCGTGTGTTAGTCTGTGTGTGTGTGGGGAAAAAAAAACCAAGCTGCAGCGCCACCTGCTGGGCGAAGTTATACACTGACCTACTAAATTCTTAGTGTGTGTGGGAAAAAAAACTCAGAAAGGGCTGAAATTTTGTATACTAAGATGTTTTTAATTTGTTAATTTAATTTGTTAATTGTTAAAAGTGTTTATAAAGATTTTAAAAAAATATATATATATTTCTTGAAGGAGAAGTGACAGTTGGGAGTGGTTGGTGGTTGCCGGGGGTGACAGTTGGGAGTGGTTGGTGGTTGCCGGGGGTGACAGTTGGGAGTGGTTGGTGGTTGCCGGGGGTGACAGAGGGAGAGGAGTGTGATACTCAGGACCGCTGAGAGAGATCCCTGTGTCTGGATAGATGTGGCGATAAAGATGAAGGATGAGGTGATGGAGAAAAATGATGAGGTGGTGACATGTGGACAAAACCACGTTAAAAAAGGGCGCTTGCGTCGGGAAGTAACGCTCTTCCCCTGAGGAGGACTGGCCTAGGCCCAAATGCATGACAAGAACCTTTTTAAGACCTTAAGTAGCTTGATTTGACTAGAATGCATGAGTATCATGCACGGGTTAACTTGTATAAAATATGCATATTATTTTCACACACACACAGTGGATTAAAAGTGAGGCACAGTAAAGTTTTAGTGGTAGGGACCCAACAAAATGCTTGTCCTGGGTTCCCCACAACTCTTAATCTCGCCCCAACCTCAAACATTACTCATCATTCTGCCTTCTTATGAGTATTGTTGGGAAACTGTTTCTGTCTGACTAAAAGTAAATCTATTAAAATAAACTTTACAGGAAGAAAGAGCTTTAGCTTTGTGCAAACAAACTATATAGAATAACCTTCAAATGGAGCATTTTACCATTTTGACTGGCTTCAGATTAAAAGCATGTAATGCATTTTATATGGTGGAATTATTACTGACTAGCACAACCTAATGGAACATACTCTTCTCTTCAATGTAAAATCAAACTAATGGGAAAAATATAGCATAGGTGGTAAAATACGTAGTATCACCCATTATGTAGACTTTTTGCAAGATCAATTATCCCTTCTCATACCTGCTTTTTTCAAAGTTGTTTGAGTCTGACAAATTGCAACAACTGGCCTGATTATGATATTTGACTCACAGATAATGATGTGCTAAAACATATGTCAATTTATTTTGACAGTGCTGCACAAAGTTTTCGGATAATAAAGTTGAACAGTCAATACCAGTCCATACAGCGATCAGCTTCAGAAAGCGGTTACACATTTTCTCCCTTAAAAGTATTCACCCCAAGATGACTCACAATATGCAAACAAAACTGTTTAATTAAAAGATTAATCCAGTTTCATTTCAGACTTCATTTGCACACACAATATTAAATAAATATTTGATGTACAACTATTTATATGCAGTAGTGTGTGTGTTGTGGAGCAAAGGTAAGTGGATGGGAAGGATAAAATACAAGGAAGAAATCAAAGGAGGTTTACTAGCTACGTTTTTAAAAGTGCAAGCTGCCCTTACACAAGTATATAAATGAAAACTATACTATATTGCAATCAAACCCCATGTTCTGCAGATCTCTGAAGAGGGATTGCACTGTATGTAACTGTGGTATTTTTTTATAACAAAAGGCCGCATTGCCTATTAAAAAGCATTTTATATTATTTTCATGTACAGTATGACCAATAACCACCTTGCAGTATTATTGCTAAAGAGCAATCATGTGCTTGAACTTAAAATACTATATAAAAAGGTATGCTGTTCAGATTCAGAGAAATCTGACAGATTTGAATGTTGAGGTACAGAGTCATGACTGTGGATAGGAGGGTGGCTAATTCTGTGCAAATAAATTGGGTTGTAGAGGGATGGACAGTGTGAAAGAGGCAGTTTGTATAGCAATAGCTGATTTTACTGCAGCATATTTGGAGATCAGTCTGCTAGAATTGTATGCAGATTAGTTGGGTGACAGAGTGAAGAGTAGTGGCTACTGGTTGTTAATATAAAATATATACAGTATAGACATCTTTAATATTTAGTGGCAAACAAAACAGGGCGCTGTATGACTGAGCAACACACCCCAAAAAAACAAATACATTTCTTGCTTTTAAAATCCAACGTTTTTCAATCTGTAAGCAATCAATTGAGTGAGGAGCAGTATCAGCGACATCTGAACTATTTAGTGGACAAAAAACAGGGTACTGTTTGTCTGTGAGCAACACATCCCAAAATAATATTTGGATTATATTGTGGAGCAGTGTCTGAAGAATTGTAAGGTAACATTCCCTCCTTTCTCCATCTCGTTGGGATTTGCCTGGTGTCGTGGCAGCTACAAGTAGCTCCAACTTCAAGTAACATTACGCCTCTTGTCAACCATGGATCAGTCTCGAGACCAGGAGCATACAAGTACTGGCAGTAGTAAAATTTTCTCGACCTCTATTAGTTAAAAAGGTCATGCGGGAATTGTAAGAAAGCATGCTCAAAATCCAAATAGGGTTTATCAATCTCAAAGAAAACATCAGTTCTTTATTTAAGGATTAAGAGATAAGTTTCTGATAAACGTGGCGATTTGTCAAAAAAAAATTAAAATAGCCAACATTCCATACACCATCTGCAGTGGTAAGGAAAAGGTTCAGACCATACCCACTTTTTACTAGTTGGGGTACTGCTACTACTGGTACACGTACTAGAATGCCCACTTCAAAAGAGAGTGCCCTACACGGTCATGTATCTTCTTCAACCTCCCATTCAGCACCTTCTCGCTCAGAGTGTAGGTGTGTCCCCTCCAAAACAGCCACATCAGTGCATGAAACGAACGCAGAGGCTGACGAACAAGTTGGGCACTCACAGAATCTTGAGAAAAGTGTAGCGGTATCTGTAGTGAACCTAGAGGAATTTCAGCTATAAGGTTTAACCAATAACAACTGGGGGGGGGGATAAGGCCTAATCATAACTGCAGTGTAAATATGGAATATCAAATTAATCCATTGATAAATTGAGCTACTAAAAGGGTGTAAAATGTGAAGTCAGAGGGTCTGATGTGTGTTTACTTTGCCTGCCCATCTCTAAGTTATAAGATAACAGCACCACTTTCAGGGAAAGCTGAGCAGCTTCAAAGGCCGCTGGGGTGAGCTACATCTTTACATAAGAAAGATTTTTAAAACCGAAAGACATTGAACAGACGGGAGGGAGCCGTTCACAGCTTGAGGTATTACACAAGGAGACCATGTGGTGAATGGTTATATTTTGTATAGGCAAATATATTTCAGTTTCCAAAATACCACTTAAAAATCAATAAAAACAGTGATCAACCTCATATTCATAAATATCATGATGAAGGGCAGCCCATACGTCGAATAAAGCATGCTGTCACACAGAGAAGTTGAGGAAAGGAGTATAAGCTCAACTTCCACGCTGGACCTAGGCCTGTTTTGTATCAATAAATTGGTAAACTCGTAGTGTATCTATTAATAATAAAATTGGGTCTGCGTGACACTCCACAGGAAAGTTAGGTCACATAGTAGAATTTGGTATTAAACAAGTGAACATGAGAATTGTGGTTGTAAACAGTGTCACAGACCACAACCCCTGGAGGTGGGGAAAGATGTACGAGTGTCTTAAAAAAGCGGAGACCAGTTACAAGAGAGTCAGCTCTTGGGGATCAATCTAATTGAAGGACATTCCATCCATCTCTTCTGCCTGCCTCAGCCATACAAATTATTATACGCAAGTTATGCTCTGTACTTTCATCAAATTTGTTTTTATAACAGTTATACAAATAAAACATTGCATGTCAACTGTTTATTAATTGTTTTTCTATAACCTGTAAGCATTGTACTTTTTGTATATTAAATCTAAAAACTTAAGTGGTGTCCTTATTTCCCTAAAAGAATTAACAGCCTTTTATGAAGATTGCTTGACCATGTTAACCCTTAAAATGCGGAGGTGTGAATTGTGAATACATTTGTATACTAAGCCTAGTGTGTGCCTGCTTGTACATTTGTGCCAGAGCCTTGAGGGGTTAAGTGTTCACCCTTTTTATTGTTGGTGTGTGCCTTGCTAACCTGTGTGTAACAGAGTGTGCCAGTGGGAGATAGTATATTGGGAATCTATTGTCTTTATTTGATAGGTGGTAAAAAAAATGAAATGGATGTGGGTGTACGAGTGCTGTTTGGGGGTGATTCGGCAAATCTGTAACCTGGGCGATGGGTGAGAGGAAGATTGAGTGCTGGGATTGTGTGTAACCCCATACAGTACACACTTCCGAGTCACAAGTGTGCACAGTGTGGTTTGTGACTGGTAGTTAGGAGAGGTTTCCTAACAAAATAGAGCGGATATAATTGTTTGATTGTGTGAATACATGGTAAGATATTAAAATCAGGCAGTGGCTAGAGGTGGCTAACCCTGACCGTATCCAAAAGTGCTATAGTCTGATGTCTCAGATTCTGACAGTGTAGTTACAGAGCAACCTCCTTCCCAAATTTCTCAACCATTAGAAAATGTGATGATGATTTAGACATAGAAATTTAGGATGCTACTTTGGAACTTGCAAATGTGCAAGAAGATGAGAGGAATAACTATGGATCTGAAGATAAATGTGTTGTACTTGAACAAGCTAAAGAGGAGAATGAAGATTGTGTTGAAGTAAGGCATCCACCACTGGTACCACCTCATGCTCATAAGCGCATTGTCATGCCAGGAGATAAGACTAAAAGAGTACCTCTTGTATTTGTATTGAATTAATTAAACTAGGTCAACCGGTTACAAAATCAAGTTCCTGGGCTCTAATGTGTGGCTAAGATTTTGTTATCGGGCAAAGCATTATACCAAAGCATTGTGTTCTGTTCACTGACTATTCCTGTCTGCTTGGGGACAACCTCATACCCACTGACCAGTATGACCAAGCCAAGGAGATGGTGGCCTTTTGGCTGTTGACATAATAGGAGTACATTGTTGACTAGTCTGCTATTTTGATGAACAGGGTCTAGTAAAGCAGGGGGGCATATGCCCTCCCCCCCTCCCCCCCAGGCCAGTCCCATAGTGGGCTACCTTGGGCTGGAACACTGGGCTACATGCATTTATTTTACTTTAAAAATTTCCCAGTAGGCATGCTGATTCAAGTCTCACTCTCAGAGCTAAAATCAGTATATCTGGAGTCAGAGAGGTGGTGGTGACCACATTATGGTATTCAGAAATTAATGCCTTTGTGCACATGCCATAACAATGATGCATTACTGGACTTTAATAAAAGATACAATCCCTATGGCTTTAATTTAACTGCCATGTATTTGTTCCGCTGATCTCTAACTAATTTTAGCTAGCAAGCTCACTGCAGCCTTTGTCTAAAATTTTGACACTTGTGAAGAAATCATTACTAAATAGACTGTAAATTAATGTTAATGCTATAAATCTTCATGTAGGAACAAAAACACCTTTTTACTTATTTTTAACAATTTGAACTAAAATCCAGATCCAAAACCAAAACCCATGAGGATCTCGGACAAATGAAAAACACGTTTTCTTTGCTGTGTTTTTTTGCACATAATAATCAATAATTGTTTTAAACAGGGAGTTAACAGAATGGAAATATTTCCACATTCCATACTACTATTGTAGCATAAATTCATTGTAAACACAAAAGAAACATTTCACAAAGTCTACTTCTTACCATAGACCCCATGTATCATTAGTGGATATTCATTTAATTACAATATATAAAATTGCACCCAGACAACAGTTAAGAAACTGTATACTTGTATTACAAAACCAACTAGGTGTACTGTATTTGGCTAGAAAACACTGCACCTTCAGTATAAACAGTATCTACATCTCACAGTCACTGATTCCACCGATTTAAACATTTTTTTCTAATGCAAATATGAACTTTTGTCTCTGTTTGCAATTATCCAGAGCTTTATTTCTTTTTGTATGGTGGTTGATTTGTATGCACCATCCCTACAAAGCAATTTGTTAATTTGTACCAATTAATGTTTGTTTTTTTTCATTTATTCATTTAATTTTGCTGGAGCACAAGAATTACATTTGTCTTCGTAATTCATTACCTGTCCTCATCACAACAGCTTTCACATGGTCCACAGACTTAGTCTGGATAACTTGAGTTCCACAGAAAAGGACATGTCTTTTGTAATCATGCACACTATGAACCTTCCATGGCTCTGTGTTGTCTGTGTTTGGCAGTGGGGTCTTGGTAACCGGGATACTTTCACCTTACAAAAAAGAGGTATATAAAAAAAAAAAGTAAATCTCCTAGTTTAAAAACTGACACTTCATTAGTATTTAAAGGCTCATGTGCCTTGTTACAAAAAAACTTAACCACTATTATAGGTGGAGACCATACATTTGACTCAGGCAGGCAATCTAAGTAAATACAATTAATTCAGTATGACTTAATTCAGTACAACTAACATTTTTTAAGGCCAGGCAAGAGATGAGAATTTCATATCAATTGATACTTGAGGAAAGGACATTATCTTACTAATTTGCATGCAATATATGTCACTAACATTTTAATGAAACTAAAAATAATAATAATAATAATAATTTAATAATGACAGGGTAAATTACAGGAATATTAGCAAAATAACATCAAAACAGGAAAAAAAAGAGAATACCCATATTTATATGCAATAATGCACATGGTAGGAAAATAATATTTTAAAACTTACGTTGAATCCTTTTCCCTTAGTCCATTGGGGGACATCAGACATTGGGATTCTGAGTGCAGCCAGTTCAAGGGCAGGTAAAATCTCAACATATGAACTGTAGTTCCGCCCCTTCCCCCTCCATACCCCACGCCTGCCGGAGCAATCAAGTTATTTTTTAACTAAGCCCCACAGGACAATGTAGGAGAAATGAAAACATGGAGAATCAAAGCGTAAACGGGTGGACGTCCCCGGATGGACCAAGAGAAAAGGATTTAAGGCAAGTATAAAATCTTATTTTCCCTTTGCTCCAATTGGGTGACCCCAGATATTTGGAAACACATTAAACCAATGTAAATTTTTAAGTGTGTGATTGAGGACCAGGTTGCAGCCTGACAAAGCTGCTCAGATGAGGCCTCATGCCATGCTGCCCAAGAGGCCCACGCTGACCTGGTAGAATGAGCCCTAATAATGGAACAGGATGTCATGCTCTCCTGTAAACTTGATGGATTACCAACATAATCCATCTCGCAATAGATATCTTGGACCCTGGCCAACCCTTGTTATGGGCCTCATACAGGACCAAAAGACTTTCTGTCTTGCGAATATCATGAGTCCTCTGAACATAGGTCTTCAGAACCCTGACCACATCCAGATATTGGAGAGCCCTCTTCCTCTGGAGGCCTACCGTGGACCAAGGCCAGAATCACTATATCCTGGTTAAGGTGACATCTAGAAACCACTTTAGGCGAAAGAAAGGCTTGGCCCGAAGAATCACCATATCCTCATGGAAAAGAAGAAGAGAAGACTTGCAGGACAAAGTTACCAGCACTGAAACTCTTCTTGCAGTTGATATACCTAAAAGGAAAATTTTTCAGTCAGGAATTTCAATTAAACTTCTAACAAAAGGTTCAAAAGGGTGAATGCTATAAAGCATCAAACACCAAATTTAGATCCCATGGAGCTGCAGGAAAAACATAAGGGGAAAGAATATGCAGAATCCTCTGTAAAAAGGTCTTAACATCTGGCAATAAAGCCAATCTTTGAAAACAAAACAAAAAAAAAAAAAAAGACAGGAAGAGTGGACACTTGAAACTTCAGGGAGTTGAGGCTCAGCCTGGCATCCAGCCCATCCAATAAGAAGATAAGGAGCCTGGGAGCATAAAAAAAAAAAAAAAAAAAAAAAAAAGGACGACCCCTTCCTCTCACACCAGGAAACAAAGTCTCCACACTCTGTGGTAAATTTTGGGCAAAACAAGTTTCTTCACCTTGATCATGGTTTGGATCACACTATCTGACAAATCCTTTGCTAGGCGCCGTAAACCAGGTTGTAGAAATGGCCCTTGACTTAAGCCTGGTCTGAGAGGCAGCCACCATAACTGAACCGCCGACATGCTAAGGACGTCTGTGTACCAGGATCTTCGCAGGCAATCTGTAGCAATCAAGATGACCCAAACCCTTTCTCCTCCAAAGCATTGCCACTAGGGGATATATGTTAATTAGGTGAAACTGCCAAGAGACTGACATTGCGTCTACCAAGACTGCCCTTGGGTCTCTTGCCCTTGTACAAAACAAAAAAACAGGTTCACTTTGAGGTTGAACAGTGACGCCATCATATCAACGTCCGGTTGAACCCATCTGCTGAAAGATCGCAGGGTGTATAGACCATTCTCGTGGGTGAACAGTCTGCCTGCTCAGGAAGTCTGCCTCCCAGTTGTCTGCTCCTGCAATGAAGACTGCCATTATGGCCTGAAAATTTTGTGCTGTTAAATGAAAAATCCTACTGGTCTCACGCATAGCGGGATAACCTCTTTCCCTCCTTGGTGGTTGAGGTAACTATATCCTTTCCAATGCTCCCTGCAGCAAATGTTTCACACTGACTAGAGCGCAGTTCACTGCTCGCAATTCTAAAACATTTATTGGGAGTTTTGACTTCTCCAGAGTCCAAAGTCCTGAAAGCAGGGCTGAAAAATGATGGCCCCCCCAAATCCCAAAAGCTGGCGTTCATAGCCTCCGGAGTCCACTCCCAAATGGAGAGCAGATAACCCCTGCTGAGGATCTCCCTCCTTAGCCACCATGGAACAAGTGACACACCCTCTGGGAAAAGCGTATCATCTGGCTGAACAAACAAAGGTTGGATGGTTCCACTTGGAAGAAGATCTAATTGTAACGGTCTTGCTTGATACCCCGATTCCCCCAGAGTAAAAAGAAAAAAGTATATGTATTGCATAAATAAGACAAAAGTACCCCATAATTTTATGTATGTTGATACCACCAATGTCTAGGTTTCTTGTAGAGACATAAATGAGTTTAAGGCACACAGCTCATCTCATTTTCCTGGTTTCATCCGGTGATAATAACATCAAATGAAACTAAACAGTGTTAAAATGTTCTACTGCACAGAAGTACAAAAATGAGATGCCAGTAAGTGGTATGGGATAGAAAAGAACAGCATATGACAATACACATTGCAGTTGAATGTGTTGTGAACACACGAGGCAGTCTTACAGAATCACAGATGTTTGTATAATTAGAATTGTAACTAGTAGCTGTTTAGTGCTGCTGTAGTGCAGGGGGGCTGCTATCACACAATGTCATCATCATCATCATTTATTTATATAGCGCCACCAATTCCGCAGCGCTGTACAGAGAACTCACCCACATCCCTAATATAGACACACACTCACACACATACAGACAGAGAGGTAGAGACTAGGGTCAATTTTTGATAGCAGCCAATTAACCTACCAGTATGTTTTTGGAGTGTAGGAGGAAACCGGAGCACCCGGAGGAAACCCACGCAAACACAGGGAGAACATACAAACTCCACACAGATAAGGCCATGGTCGGGAATCAAACTCATGACCCCAGTGCTGTGAAGCACAAGTGCTAACCACTAGGCCACTGTGATGCCCAATGTGATAAGAAATGGTACTGGCTGGGCAAGCATAGCAGTATTAAATTATTGTCTCAGTTGTGTCTGCAAATTGAGAAGTGGTCAGTGGCTAATCAGATAATGTGATTTATTAATTATTTACTGGGGCATTATTTTGAGGTCCTTGAAATGCCAGTATTATTAAATGAAGCAATGAAAATATAAATCAATATACTACAGTGGCCAGTTGCAGACAAGATATCCTCTCCGTGAAGATCTAGACCCACACCAAGTGACCACAGTGACTGGCTGAGGTGTCAGCTTCCACGGTACATGGACTGTTACATGTGTGTTATGCCACTTGATAGAGAGGGGCAAAGCAGTACGTTAGTACCCCCTCTGGGGGCTAGGTTTGTTCTTTTCTTTAAGCAAGGGATATTGTGCTCTACAGTTTCAGACCATTAAGGTTAATATATTAGGACACCTATGTGTTGCAACTAAACACTTGTCACGATTATGTTTTAGGTGAATCCCTTCACAATTAAAAACGGAAGCATTATGGAAAAAGTGTTTAATATTTGATATATTTACAAATCCTGTTCCATGCATAACACTTGCTGTTTTTTATACAATTATCACAGACAAACAATCTATATGGATATCTGCATTTTACAATAGTTCACGGCAAATGAATCACTACAAAAATGAAGAAATCCAAATCTGCAGTGAGTTTTTTTTTGCACAGTATTAAAGTTTGTCCTATATTAATGGTTAACCAACTGTTTTAAATTTGGTGTGAACCACAATTTCAAGACTGTCTGGAACAGTATTTCCCCAAAAGTAGTATCTATGGAAAAATAACACAAAGTAATTTTACAGATAGTGACAGTTAAGGATACATGAAAAATTGAGTTACAAAAGTAGTAAAAAACGGTACCTGTAAGCATGCTTTCATTTACTATGCAGCCTCCACTAATGAGAAGTGCATCACATGGCATAATTGTGTTTCTTTCAATCACCAAGACATCACCAGGAGCCAAGTGACGAGATTCATCCTCAAAAACACCTATAATGAGAATAGACACTTACAAAAGGTAATAAGTTGCATAAGGGTTGGGATAAAAAAAAAAGAAGAAAGGAATGGTTGATCAAGTTTAGACCTTTAATAAAAAATTATATTTAGGTTTACTCACAGGAAGACAAAAGTAAACCTTCACTGCAGCAAATGCCAATTTAGCCTCACAGGGAGAAACACACCTTTGTGACCCTAAAAATGGCAATTGGTTAAATTCCCTGGATCACCCAATCTTGTCTTCTACTAATTATATCTATAGATACAATTTTCTTGTAAAAAGGCATCCAATCCATTTTTAAATTCTGTTTGTAAATTTACCTTCACCACCTCATGTACTAAGGTATTTCATAGCCTAAAAACACCCTTACAGTAAAGAAATTCTCCTATACCATTAGTGCATCCTTATTTCTTTAATTCGAATTTGAAAACCCTTTGTTCTCTGCATGCTCCTTGGTATGAAAAGTCCATTAAACAAATTTGTATGTAGACATTGGCTATATTAATATATATATTTCTTATGTTGCATATAAGGAATATTTTTCCAAAAGTAAGCAAACTTAGATTTAATAACTTCTCAATCATTTAACAAAAGCTAATAGAAGTTTTAATAAGTTTGCCTTCCTCAGAACCCTCTCAAATTCACCAATGTCCTTCTTACAGTACGACAGTGTGGTATCCAAAACTGTAGCCTAAACCGCAGAGGCGTTTTGAGCCATTTGGCAAGTGTAAATTATATTTATCCATGTACCACCAAGTAGACTATATCAGAGTCGTAGGGAGAGCGGTGCGACTGCCAGGGGCGCCGAGAGGGGGGAGGCGAGTACTAATTACTCGAGCATGCCAGGTGTTGAAAGTTGAAAGAAGCCAATACAGAGGTAAGTAAAAGGAATGGAGGCAGAGAAGCACAGTGTGAGGAAAAGGTGTGGGGGGGGGGGGGGGACGGGACAGCATGGCACAGTGTGATGAAGGGGGACCAGATGAAGGGGGGGGGAGCAGCATAGAAAGCGCAGTTTGATCATAAGGGGGCACAGCGTGATTGTGATGAAGGGGCACAGTGATGTGTGATGGCACAGGGGCCATGTAGCAATGTAGTGTGTGTGGGGTAGGTGGTGGCTAATTAATGTGTGCTATTTTGTTAGTGGGGCAATTTAATATGGGGTGGTTTGGGGGCTATTGAATGTGGGTGTGAGTTTGGGGAGAATGAGGTCTATTAAATGCGATTATGAATAATTTAATGGCAGTGATGGTTGCGGGAAATAGGTATATTTATGAAATGTAAATACTAGTTATTTATTGCTGGGGCTGTTTGCACGGAGGGAAATAGGTTAATTAAAATGGGAATACTATTATTTTAAATGTTGAGGCTGGAGGAAGGCCTAATTATTACTCGTGGCTGCTACTGATTTAATCCCCGGGGCTGGTTGGAATTTTCTAAATGTACCCAAATAGGGCCCCCAACATTCCAGGATCCAGACAAGCCGCAACTAAAAAAAACAGCAGCCACAGGTGGTGAAAGTGACAAGAACAGGTAGGAGAGAGCAGGACAGTCTGTGAAATGTTGTGATTCTAGTGGGACAAGCCTAAATTTTGGCGAGTGTTCTGTCCAATGTAAGGGGCAGGCCAAGATTGTTAACACTTATATACACACTGCATTGTTTATATACTATACTATGGTGGTAGATGTCCTGAAAGTCAGGAGTGCACAACAATGCAGGGTTTTTTTTCTGTAGGAGGGTGGCCTAGTGTTTACCTGCTAGCCACGCCCCAATGATGCATTGCCACGCACCCAATCGTATGTAGACAGTTAGACACTTTTGCCATTTTTTCCCCCATGCTCAACTATAAGGGGGGCCCCATGAAGTTGTTGTATCAAGGCCCTGAATTCCTCTTGGCAGCCCTGGCGACCGCCGCTATATGCAGCTTCCAGATGGTCCCAGTGCACTTACCACAGGGCTGACATTTTTGAGTGACAGTAAACCGGCAGACTGAGAAAGACGCCAGCTCCCTGCAGTGTACCCGACGTGCACATGTGACAGAGGACGCTGCATAGAAAAGTCTACACTGAAAAAAGAAGCAGGAAGAAGACAGAAGAAGACTGCAGAGCAAGGAGAAGACAGAACAGGAAGAAGCAGAATGCAGACAAGAAAAGCTGAGGAGCCGTAACGTAAGTATATTGCTGAAAAAAACCCCGAAAAAAACCACCACACACACACACACACACACGGGGGGAGAGGGGGCCATAAGTAGTAATAAATAAGTACTGCATTTAAAAAGGTGGTGATGTGTTTCAGTAATAATCTCTATTACATGTGGTGGAAACTGCCATTAATTTGATTGTGGGGCTGGTGGGGGAAATATGCCATTGTATTAAATAGGAATGCTGTTAATGCCAGGGCTGGTGAGGGGTGAAATTGATTGGTTTGTTAAATGTGAATGCTTTTAATTTAAATGGGGTTGGTTAGGGGGAAGACGACCTAATTATTAAATGCAGGTGCTATTTAATTTTAGATTGGGGCTATACAGCTATACAGGGGGAAAGTAAGCATTGTTCATTAATTGTGAAAGCTATTAATTAATTTCTGGGGCTGATTGGATATAAGAAGGCCTGTTAAACAAAAAAGCTTATTATTTAATGTCAGAGTGGTTGGGTGGTCTAGTGTTTAATGAACGCTCGACATTCCAGGAGGTGCATAGCATCTCTTTTCCAAACAGGGAACCCAACAGTTCAGAATCCAGCTAAGCAGAAACAGATTTTAAGACAATGGCAGCAGCACCAGGTAGAAATGTCTCCTGTGGCTGTGCGTTCCTGCAAGTGTATGGGAAGGGGGAAGGGGGGTGCCAGTGCTCTGTCTTGCCCAGGGCATTAAAATGTTTAGTTACGGCACTGGACTATATAAATGATCGAACAATATATAAACATATACAAGTCATTATAATCAATCACCCTAAATGTCTGCTGGGATATTAAGAGGTCTCCATTTAATGTGTGATTACCACCAAACCCAAATTCATACCAGTGAAAAAAAACAAACATAAATATACAATGCTCTTTATATTGAAATCATCCAACAAGTAAAAGAGTATTGTCACTATCAGAGACAAAATATTAAAACAGAGACTCTCCTGGGAAATTAGCAACATATGGCAACCATATACTGTTTTTCTGCGAAAATGCTGGTTCTGCATTAGATGAAATTTGCAAGCCTATTTTGAATAAAATCAACTTTTCCTTATGGAAGAAATTTAGCTCTATTATCCCGAGTTCCCGGTTAAAAGAGTCTTGATACTTTTATTGTATTGCAATAAAAGAATAATTGGCCAATGACATCCATGTACACATCATTTATATAGCGCCACTAATTCCGCAGCGCTGTACAGAGAACTCACTCACATCAGTCCCTGCCCCATTGGAGCTTACACTCTAAATTCTCTAACATACATACATACCTACCTACCAGACACAGACTATGGCCAATTTGATAGCAGCCAATTAAACTAGTAGTATGTTTTTGGATTGTGGGAGGAGTGCCTGGAGGAAACACGGGGAGAACATACAAACTCCTCACAGATAAGGCCAGGAATTGAACTCATGACCTCAGTGCTGTGAGGCAGAAGTGCTAACCACTAAGTCACCGTGCTGCCCACAAACAAGAATTGAATGCTGTTGATCACGACAGATGAATGCTCCCGGTTAATCTAGAGAGGTCTTCTCTACTAAATATATGTAAAAAGTTGATCAAATCAGCCTAGTTACTGCATAAAAGTAATCACTGATGTCACAAATGTAATCATGTATACACTTGCGTGTCAGCAAATCACATGCCCTTTACACGACATTTCGTAATCTCACTGACACTGAAAGTACCCAGCATATTTAGCCAGAGGAAGTAATGTGGAGGACTCAGCTGGGTATCCAAGGCCCGGTGAGTCCTTCTAGTATGATTCTTGTGTAACAGCGGCAAATCAGGTGTAATTCGCCACTGGTTCTGTGTGCAGTGGGACAGGGAGCCAATCAAGGCTCCCCACCCGGGTTTCAGTTTTTGGCATGGTGGCAGCGAGCCAAACAGCTCATCATACAGCCACCCAGCAGCTATTTAGGTCGTATTGTGCCGCCATTTTGCCAGTTCGACGTCGGAGCATGAAGAAATAGGAACGCCAGAAGACGGAGATGAAGACAGAAGACGTTGCAGAAGACACCGGAAGCTGAGAGCCCTATCAGGCCTAAGAGCTACTCTGCCCGCAACAGCAACCATAGGGGGGGAACACCGGGATCAAGCCAAGATGGCAGATTGCCCTGAAGAGCCAGGTAGGGCCCCTGTGGATACCACTTTTTTCGGGCCCATGCGAGTACTACATTCTGCTCTCTTATTTTCCCACAAAAGGGCACAAGGCCACCAATTCATTATGGCACTAGGCCCTGGGAACCATAAGCAGGGCACAGAGCCCCTGATCTAGTGTGGGTGTTAAGGCACCATACACCTTGTGTGTGTGTTGAGGAACCAGGCTCCCCGAGTTCATGTCTTGGAACACTAGGTCCCTGACTAGCGAGCTCTAGGTTCTCGAGTGGCAGAGAAATGGCACAAAGTCCAGAGTCCGAAAGGGACAGGTTTAAAGACCTGAGGATCCAGGCGGAGGCTTGAGGTACAACTAGGTGCCAGATGATACAGGTGGGCCAGGGCAGGCAGGGAGTAGCAGGTTGCCAGAATACGCAGGAACATGTAGTCTCATGAGTGCCAGTATTTACAGTCAAGTTGCTGACAGGTATTGCTGACACTTGTAGTTCTAGTTCCACAAAAAAATCTTAAAATTGTATTACTTTTAACTATTGCCCTGGTATCCAACCCAGAGAGATTGAGGGAACTCTCTGCCTACCTACTTATGTCCTCAGACATACAAATAAAGCACCAATACTCCAGACTGGTCTTTAGAAGCCACACCGGCACGTTTATTGTAGAGCCATGGACAGCTGAAGTTTACATTTCTTTTTCTTATCAAAATTATATTTCAACGTAGAAAAGTTTAATCACCTTCTATTCTTTATCACACTAAGTGGTACCTCTGACCCACTTTTTAAGTTTGCTGAAAACATGCACAATATTCATTACTTATTTATATATCAGAAAGTGACAGATGTTAATCCTTATTACTTGTTCCCGGATTTGATGTGCACAAATGCGGCATGGAGCACTGTCCCATTGAGTCACCGAGTTTGACAAAGCACAAAGGATCTTCAGTAATAACTTTGCCATTATGGAAACTGTATCACAATTCACACTTAATACTCTCCACTGAAACAGGTTCTCTTTTCTGTTTTAATACACTTTTTTTTACCTTGGTGTCTCAGTCCCCAATGTCCTGGGAACAGCATCCACTCCTCTCCAAATGCGCTCTTCTCTCTCCCAGCCTCCTCCTCTTCTCTCTCCGATATACCAACCACCACTCATGTGTACACAATCCTATTATACATAGCTTGCGCCCCCTAGCTGCCTCTTCAAACATTTTATGCACAGTGAAACAAATCTGAATTTTGCAGCCCAGTTATCCAATCAGGCCCAAATAGAGATAGGAAACAATTAACCAATAATTTCACACCTGTCTATTAAAGGCTAGCATTACCGGTAGAAGCAGACAATGCACAATTATCTGCATTTTTGGCTTTTTTTTGCTAAAATATATATATATATATATATATATACACACACACACACTAGTAGTGTAGCCATACAGTGGCTACACCTATATACCAGTGTGATTTATTGATCAGGTTCTTGCTAGAAACCTCAACTGAGCAGTATATCTACTGGCCACGGAAAACTAAACTGTTTGACATTCCTTAATTGTTTTGTTCATTATGCAAATAAATGTTGGTTCAATCGCAAGATCAGCATGGGGGACATAGCTAATGTGATATTTGCTTACAATAGCATGGTTGTAATGTGAATTTACGCTTACTTCCTGCATTCAGGTGGTTATTTAAATGCTTATCCAAAATATTCCCACAATGATGACGTAGTATGTTGCTCCTGTCCCACAACACCCACAGAATTTTGATATATTTCCATTCACACAACAGACACTAGATTGTCTGCAGTGAACAAAAGAAGAAGAGAAAGATTAGGAAGTTACTCTGTCCTGGGACTCTGTTTTCTGAACATTATCTAGACTGGTAACTCTGGCATTTACAGGTTATTTATCAACATGGGTGCCAACTTGTGCAGTCCTGTAGCCATATCAACCAATTAGCCATTGGCTATGAAATTAAATTTGACTGCTACACTTAAATTTTTTTCTAAAGTAAATTTATTGGAAATTCTAAATTCCTCTGGAAAGCTTTGTATCTTCCTATGCATTTTCTGTACCCACGAACAGTAATTTAAAATAAAAATAAAACAATATAAAATATAAACACACACAAACACCTGAAGAAATGTATTTTAATCTTCTGGCACGCAACTCACCTTTCTGTTTTCCAAATACAGAAACCTTGATGTTATTATGAGATTCAACTAGTCTGTGCAGTTTAACTGATTGCTGTAAATTGGAGGAAACAGATGTGTGTAAAAAGTGTTAGAAGAACAAAGCAAGGAAGATATTGGAAGACAATTACTGCTAGATCTTTCATTCGTCAAGTGAGAGAAAAAACTGTTTAAAAACTGCTTATTTGAGAGAGAGTATGTTTGTGTGTATGAGAGAGATATATATAGATATATATAGATATATATATATACACATATATATATATATATATATATATACACACATATATATACATATATATATATATATATATATACATACACATATACACACACACACACACATACACACATGAGTTAACCCGTGCATGATACTCATGCATTCTAGTCAAATCAAGCTACTTAAGGTGTTAAAAAGGTTCTTGTCATGCATTTGGGCCATAGCCCAGGCCTCAACCACTCCCAACTGTCACTTCTCCTTCAAGATATATATATATATATATATATATATATATATATATTTTTTTTTTATTTTTTTTAAATCTCTATAAAACACTTTTAACAATTAACAAACTAAATTAACAAATTAAAAACATCTTAGTATACCAAATTTCAGCCCTTTCTGATTTTTTTTTTCCACACACACTAAGAATTTAGTAGGTCAGTGTATAACTCTGCCCAGCAGGTGGCGCTGCAGCTTGGTTTTATTTTTTACACACACACACACACAGACAGATTAACACACGCCACTAGACATTTATATATTAGAGATTATATATATATATATATATATATATATATATATATATATATATATATATATATATATATATATATATATATATATATATATATATATACATATACATATATATACATATATATATACATATATATATATATATATACATATACATATACACACACACACACACACACATACATACACACACATACATACACACATTCTATTTTACACACACTTCTCTAAGACTTAAACTATATTAATAATGGAACCCCTGTCCTAATATTTTATTTAGTTTCACATGCATAGATTCCAGGTACTACACCATAACAATATAGTTATAACATAATCAACTACTTCTTTCACTAATCTGTTTACATGTGTACAATGTCTATTATACATCAGCACAATTCATAAGACCACTCTGCAGCCAATCTCCTTCACTGTAGAACACAGCAAAATCCTATAAAATGAATAAAGATACTTACCTGCCTTAGTGTGTACACGGACAGACAGATACAAATTAGCGACATGACTATAATGGCCACAGAATATTCGATGTATTCCTCAGCAAACCAGAGGCATACGCTGAAGAGTTGGAACACATAGAAAGGATTTAAAACCTACAAAAAAAGTGAAAATAAAATTAGAATATCAAGATATTATTTTTAAATTTACATATTTAGTTTTACACATCTATTGAAAAAATGTATTATTCATTCATTTGAAACAGTATAACTGCCACTACCAGATACATAAAGAATATGGGATTCTTATGCTAACTCAAAGCTGTCCGTATTTGAATCTTCTTTACTGAAGCCAAGCAAACAAATTTGCCATTACATATTGTGTTAGTTTGTCACTCTATTTGTGCTAGTATTTTATTAGTTGTACTCTTGGTAACCAGATACAGTGTCACACATTCCCAACACAACCCCTGATAACATGATACAGGGTCATTCCTTACAGATATAATCCTTCTTGCTGATGCAATCCCTGACTAGTGTTTCCCTGAAGGCATCTCCTGTTGTAACATTCTCTCCAGAACTCTCCTATGTCCTAAGTAAGGGCTTCACTATACACACACACACACACACACACACACACACACACACACACACACCAACTACACCTCAGACTCTTGATTTCTGATTATTTTTCTATCTGATTACAACCCATAAATTCTGGGAACAACCCCTGACTGCACAGGTACAGTGACTGATTGATCCAATTTTTGGTGGATTCTCGCATAATTAAAAAAGTCTCTCTGTAAACTTGTCTGACTGTTACTGCACCTCATTATCACTATTTTGTAAGGGCCTGCAGCAATAGCAAAGCCGGCATGCTCATACAAACCCTGATGTTATCAGCCCCAATGATGAAGTGGAGAACAGAATGTAAAGAACAAAAAAACTGCACACACAAATATGCGTGTGTGTGTGTGTTATATATATATATATATAACACACACACACACACACACACACACACACACACACACACACACACACACACACACACCACAAAACGATGTTGTCAGAGGGAGTAGCTTTGCCCATGTGATTACGATTCATGCTAAGTGTGACTTAAATATGAAAAATTAGATTTTAAGCAAAAACTCTTTTTACTCATTTTAATTTGCGGAGAGCGCAGGATATTCATACGGGAAAAAAAATATTTTGCTAAGTGCACACTCAATGATTCAAGCCAAAGCTAAAAAGTCAAAGCCTTAGAAAATAGAGCAGATAAGGACATTCGCAACATTAATTGGACTACTCACAATAAATTGCTAATTACATCATTCATAAAATTACCTGACAATCAACATAACCGACTAATGACACCACATGAAACATTTAAAACAATACCTCACTGAGATCATACATCCACTAGGACGTAAATGATTCCATCAGCAATCAACGATTATGGCAATTCATGTATGATCATAAATAACAGAAGTACAAAACACTGAGATTTTCATTTAAAGCGATTTACTGCTGAATGTCTTTTACTACCACAATAATCATGGAAAGTAAACAGATGACCTGACTACCAGTTAAAAGGAGAACAGTATCTCTGATGTACAGTCCAGGCGGCAGGGATTATATTAATTTTATTTTTGTCTAGAAGCTTAGTGAAGTAGAAGGCTGTGCATGACACCAATGAAGGAGAAACAAGGTTTTGTTCTTGAAATACTCAACTATATATACACCGATGATAGTGTATATAGGCACAATAAAAAAAAATTATGTATTTCTGTGGTGCTGAATAATAATGCTCACATTGTCATTGCTGAATCTGTGGAATGACCACACTAATTATGTAGTTTTGTATGTGAATTTATGGCTGTTGGTAAAGACAGTTAAGAATGTGCACAATCCAAAATCCTGTAAAAGTTAAAAAAACAAATTGTGGTCGCCCCAAACCATGTTCTAACTTGCAACACATTTTTCTGTACTGTTGATGTGTGAGTATGACTGCCTAGAAACACAGACTCACCTAAAGTGAATGCAGTCTGGCAGAGATGAGCAAAAACAATTCGTTCATTTTTGTAATTTGTGTGATTAGGGGGATCTAAAATATTTTGTATTTAGTTCACTCATATTAATTAGCAGGAAAAAAAAATTATATATATATATATATATATATATATATATATATATATATATATATATATATATATATATATATATATATATATATATATATATATATATATATATATATATATATATATATATATATATTAAAAAAGTATGGTCAAGCTGTGCTTCCAGATATACATAACAGGAAAATTTTCAAACCTCATTGGCTCAAAGTTCATAGCCCAAACAAGATTTAGGCACAAACATTACTCCAGTTTCACAAATTAAGTTAGTTAACTCAGATCACTTGATAATCCAATCCTTCTGGTTCCTTGTTAGCATTAAACAATGAGACATTAAAATAAATGAAATAAAATGTTATAATAATACTTGTCGTTATACAATAATATATCTATATAACCTGAACGCAAGGACGAAATAGTAATTCCTTCGTGGTGGCAGAAAAGGTGTATTCATTGGTAAGTAAGTCATGGCCGGCCGTTCAGAGTGCTTTATCTGGGACAGGCTGGGAGTTCATGACAAGGGGTTTTGTTTATTTTATTCACACCTAATAGCAAATGGCTATTTCACTATTAAAACAAATGTTTGCCCAATGCAAACCAAGGGCATATGCTACGGTTGCAGACCTATATGCATCATGCAATTTATCTAACTGCATATGCATGCAAATATTGTTTTCATATTTTTTTTAGTGAATACATTTTACATCTGCAAATTTGGATGCAAACAATTCCAACTCAGCATCAGCCCCCACGTGCCCCCTGTACTTTATTATGTCAGACCTATTTGTAATATTCTATAGAATACTGGAGCTCTTCAAAATTGAAACTGACCTTTTGTCTGACATAATCCCTGGGTGTATTTATTCAAAGGCACAGGACCAAGAATATATGGGAAGTACCAGAGAAAGGTTTCTATTTACTGAAGCATATGGAATCTACGAAGAAGAAAGGGAGGGGCACAGTTCTTTAATATGATGAACACCCAGAATATTCAAGACATAATTACGGGTTTTAGCTTGTTGAAAACTTGTTTAATCTTGTTCAATAATAACTAAAATAACTGCACAGCTAATATTACCTCTTTAAAAAGTAGTTTCCATATTGGAACAACTCCCACATCAATTATATTGGGTCCACAGATAAGTCTCCTGCAGAAAAAAACACAAAGATAGTTTTCCGTTCATGGTTTTCTAATCAGTCATCAAATATACAGTATAATTAAATTACAGAATTGCTGTATATAAAATGAAATACATTTAGCACTCACATCAAATACAACAACAAATAATAAAAAAAAAATAAAAAAAAAAGACAGAATGGTTAATTTACAAAGACAAAAAATGCAGACATGAAGAACCATTGCGGTTTTGCAGCATTATACCCCTATTTATGCACACTAGTTTGTATGGCAAAGTGCAGCAATGATTAGCGCATCATGACCAGGACGGGAGTGCAATGCGTTTCTCCTTGCGATGGAAGGAGCTGGACAGAAGAAGGCATTTCATGCCGAGTATGGCACGTTTTCTGGGATCATCATCATCATCAATTTATATAGTGCCAACATATTCCGCATTCCTTGTTTAGTAGGTGGTTGCAGAGCCTTTTCAACCATTCAAAATTACCGGATGTCCTTAGGAGGGGATGATGATCAGATGAACTTTATACGAGAAAGTGCATTTTATGTACACAAAAGCAAATGTAATGGAAACATATATGACATACATTACATAAAGACATCACCAATACCCCCTTATTCTCATGATTTACATGGGGCTGCAATAGTATCATAGGAAAGAAATGGAAAAGTCCCAATTGATTAAGAGGTGGTCATAAAGTCATAGTAGGCAAAACCTTGAAGTGACGTTTTTACTTTTACCAGTATGGAAAGACTGACAGACTGTAATCCTGCATATGGCCGTAAAAAGCATCTGCACAGGATAATTTCCAAAACAGGAATGTGGGCATGCACTCAACGCACACATTTTGCAGTTACTAAATAATTAACCATTTCAAAATATTTTATATCTAAAAACAACCAATTTTGGTCTAACCCCATACTTGCCAACTCTCCCGGAATGTCCGGGAAACTCCCGAAATCCAGACAAGTCTCCCGCATCCGGCAAATAGCTGGCCAAAATAAAGTGATTCGTGGTGAATCGCGTCATTTTGTCCCCGCCCCTGTATTAAAACAAATTCCGCCGCGAGGGTCGGGGCCAAAATGACGCGATTCACCACACCCAGCTCGCCCTCTAGTCACGCCCCCTGTCCAGTATCTCCCGGACTTCAGTGCCTAAAAGTAGGCAAGTATGGTCTAACCATAAGTGTGAAAACGGGTATACACAACAGGTTAGCCAATATTTAAACAGAATTGCATAATGGTGGCCAATATCCAGTGGCAGGCAATGTTTTTGAAAATATGTGTTTGGAAGAATTTTTGTTTGCAACAGCCAGTTTTTTGGAGGCACAGCTAAATCTGTTTTATACCAAAGTTTTTGAATCAATAAATACCCGCTTCCACGGCGATCTAGCGCCATTTGAGAGAGGGACAGAGAAGGGTTAGGTCAGAGTATAGAGCAGGCAAAGTGATAAGAGTAGAAATAGGAGGGTGGATATTTTTCCTGAATTTGCACTACAAATTGTTTGGGGTCTCCTTGTGAATGAACTGCTTGACTTGATCAATTGTATATGCTACCTCTCGTAATTGTGGGTGACATTGTTATCTTGTTTATTGAAGGGTGAAAGAAAATAAACACTTCAGCCACAAAAGTGACACTTCTTTTGGATGAACTTCTTTACACGGATTGTCAGTGAGCATCTCTAATTTTTATATAGTCTTATTTACAAGGTTCTAAGCTCTTAATGAAATAAATATATATATATATATATATATATATAGTGGCAAGAGCCCGCTACTGCAGAAGCACACGCAAACAACTTCTTCCTTTTAATGTAGTATTGTCAGGGTGGTCAAATGTTTTGACACCGTACAGATTTCACAGCAATTCTTGGAGACCCTAAACGCTAGCTAGACATAGCTCAGCTCTCTCAAGACCAGCCAGCTTCCCCAGCGTTTGTCTCAGTGCACAAATGATACAAACAAGCTTTTATGCATGATACTCCTCCCCCAGCCCTAGCTTGATGGGCAGGTGACACACCCACCTTCCCTTTAAGAGAAAACGCCCATCACTGGCTCTGTTTGCACTAACAGACACACCCTGTCTGTTTGCTGAGAGGAAATCATGTAAGTTAACAAACTTTAAACTATACATAAGTCTTTACTTGGTTTAACCTGAATCTAGGTGCATAACTGCGCCAATGTCTTACTCTGCTTGTATGTTTTCTCTGCATCTTGTCAGATAAATGCCTCCCTTTGTTACAAAATTATATATATATATATATAAATATATATATATATATATATATATATATTTTTTTTTTTATTTATTTGATATCACTCTTCATTCTCATAACATTCACCTGACATCCTGCTCTTCTTGTGTAAACCCATGCCCAAAGTTTTCATGTATGGATGCACAAGTATAATGATCTTCCAGGACTCTGAAATAAAAACAGAAATGTGATATTTTGTGTCAAAATGTGATTTTTCTTACAAAGGTAAAATGTTTTGCACAAACATACCCAGCTTTGGTAAACTGCTTCTCACAATCATCCCATATGTAGCGGATTTTCTGAACCCGTATATATCTAACCTACACAAAATAAAATGGTTTGTTTACAGTCAGATTGATATACAACAATAAAAAAAACAAAACATAGTAATGTAAAATCAAAGCCAGCTACAAAGGCACTGGTCCTAGAGTGCACAAATTATCCATATGAAAAGATATAGCACCCATCCATAAATTTGCTGTAGGAACACACCACCCTAAAAACCCCTGACAAACAGCTTGAAAGGAACAGCCTCGCTAGGCTTTATCCCCTGCTATGGTTTACATATAGCCATTTACCAAACAATTCTTACTCAGTGAATGGAGAGGAGTTTTAAGAAGTCAAATATCTTGGGTAACTGTGTGCCCAGGACTTTACATACACGATCATCAGCATGACAGGACGTTTATTGCTTAACAAGCTCAGTTTAAGTTAGAAATCCCATATGTGGAGAAACACCTGCTCTCAAATAGCTTCATATGCAAAATGTTTCTAACTACCAAAAATAAAGGAAACCGCAAACTTACAATATGCAGGAATGTTATGTGGGTTTGGATTTTATGAAGAAAGTCTCCTGCTCACTCTGCTTGAATTTACAACCCAATATAAGCGACAGAGAGGAGGATTGCAGATTTAAGAGCATTTTAGTAGTGTAAAAATCAAGGTAGTCTTTGACACGGCTTTAAGAGGCAATTTAAATGTTCTTTTTTCCCCCCAACACTGTCATGAAGAATAAAATCATTCTTTGTTTTAAAACTAAAAATGTAGTTTTATGTGGGACACTTTAAATGCAAATAATGCTTATAAGCGTATACCATTACGAAAACCCATCCATGTTTTATATAGTTATGCAAAACGAACATCTGCTGAAATTTTCATTAGGACACTATGGGGTATATTTACTAAAGTGCGGGCTTGAAAAAGTCGAAAGATTGCCTATAGCAACCAGATTCTAGTTATCACTTATTTATTACATTCTACAAAATGATAGCTAGAATCTGATTGGTTGCTATATGCAACATCTCCACTTTTTCAAATCCGCAGTTTATTAAATATACCCACAGGACGGTAAATGTATCAAGCTGCGGGTTTGAAAAGTGGAGATTCTAGCTGTCATTTTATAGAAAATACTAAATAAATGATAACTAGAATTCGATTGGTTGCTATAGGCAACATCTCTACTTTTCAAACCTGCAGGAAACTCGCAGTTTGATACATTTACCCCAATATCTGCTTTTTTTATGTTAACATTGGAACAACAAGGCTTTTAAATGAATTCTAAAATTATGAAAATTTAATCTTTGTCATTAAGTACTACTGAAATTTTGTGGCTTTCTTGACAATTTTGGACATAGGGAAGCAAGAGAAGTATAATGTCAAAGTATTAAAAAATAAAGCTGCCACACATCAAAATTCATTGACAAAAAGTGGATTTATTTCAAAGCACCAACTGAACAATGTGTCTCTCAAAACAGCACACACTGAGGTCAGATAAACAATGGTGCTTAATAAATGACCTTGATGAAGTTAACTTTTGTTTACTGTACATATCAAATACAATGTCCAACATTTTGCCTGTAGCTTTACATGTATTTTTTTTTTTTATAAGTAGATATGCACGTGAAAATTTGAAGAAAACTGATCAGTACATATTTATACATGTTTAGAACAAATATCCAGTTATAAGCTATACATCCCTGAATTAATCCTCACTCAGAGAAGGAAATGAGTCGGGTAAAAGACTGAAGCTATACTTACCTACTCCTTGCTGCACCTTTGCCTGAAGATCTGGCTACATGAAATAGTGGAACACACCAGCGCCTGTGTATTCCACTCAACAGGAAGTGGAAGCATGTGGAACACAAACTAGATTCCACACACCCTGCCTACATACCAACTAGCTGCCGTTGCAGAGAAGCAGACGCCTGGGACCACCACTTACCCCAAGTTAGTCGTTAAAAAAAAAAACCAACAAAAAAAACACTTTTTCAGAGCCATTTGCTACACTCATTCTACCTACATACACTACATCCTCACCTAACACACATACACACACACACACACACACACATTTTTTTACTAACCACACTACATTATTACACCACCCATTCTAATAGACATCACTACTTTTCACATCCATATATACATTCATCCATCTTTATAGTTGTCTCTAGACATCTGCGTAATAAATTAAGCAGATGTCCAGAGATGAAAACTGCGAACAACCAACACTCCTCTACATATTAACACCCTTAGATATTAACATCCCTAACAAACATTTTTAGAAATCAAGCATTCTACACTGTTTTACCATTTACACAAAATACAAACCAAGTTGGCAGTACACCCCAAGCACATTACACCATTTACACTAGCCATTAACACACAGAGCTAGACATTCAAGAAAAGAGTCACTTACACCAAGCGCTAAAGATATTGACACCCACTCAACTTCAGCTATCAACAGGGTAGCCATCTGTTAGGTCAGCCAAGTGTATAGCATGAATATTTTTGTTGATATTTGCACATAGAACTGTTAATACACTTATCTTGAGCTGTGGATGCCATTCTGGCAAAAACGATCCCCGTCTCATTTGTCCACGTGAGTAGTGATCTGTATGCAGGTAGCATTATTTCCGGATATGTGACGTCAACTAACGCATTTCTCCGCCCCTAGGCGGTTTCATCAGAGGAGGCTACCCAAAAGGTGGACAGGATCCTAGGACCTAACAGGATTGTTACCAGTTTCTTATCCTTGCTGTATTCACTCATTAACAGATAAATAGAACTAAGATTTGAAAGTGGACTTTATATTACATCTATAGGATAACCAAACAACTATTCTTTTTATCCACACAGTTTTTCTAGGATTCCTATATTATCCACATGTACACTGGAATCTGTCATACATTCTCTGAGAGGGTTTACCTCCGTTTTGCAATACATGGATGTTCAAATATCTAGCCATATAACAAATAACTAATATCAGCAGGTAGCTGTAATCTGGTTTTCTTTCTCTGCAATATTACGGTCTTAATATATTTTTTTATTATTTTATTTTTATATACATTGTGTAATCTAGATGAGTATCTTATCGACACATGTTATGTGCGGTTTATATTAGTCATTAAAGATTGTCTGACATACTACCACTGCTATCAATATTTTATTATACTCTTTGGAGACATTTCAGTAGGATGTCATTTTGGAAGCAGCTAGTATGAGTCAGTAAGAACTATATGATTACTTGGAGCATAACCGACTGTATCATGCTGTAGAGCGCTCTTTTTTCTCTTATTAATTTATATAGAGTAGATTCTAGCAAATATGTGGGTTTTCAGAGATCATTTAAAACTTTGAAGGCTGGGGGAGGTTCATATTAGGGGGAATGCCATAATGGGTAGCGTCCCAAGAGAAGTCTTGTAGGCAACACTGCAGTGTGATGAGAGGAAATGGGAGGCAAAAGTCATTGGCAAATCAAAGAGTATGTGCCGGACAGAGTCTTGCAGGATCCCAAAAGATACTGGGAGTGGAGGGTAGGTTGTGCCAAAGATAGAGACACTGAAGAAGTAGTTGAATTGATAGGCCATGAAACAGTAGAGAACTGTGTCATGAAAACCAATAAAATGAGGAGTGAGCAAGAGAATAGGGTGTTCAACTGTGACAAGAGCAGCAGAGAAGTGCAGAATTATAAGTATGGAGAAGAGGGAGCGATGCCAGTGGAGAAAGACAGGTTAAAGAGGTGAGCTACAGGCACGCCTGCAATGGGGGAGAGAGAGAAGGAAAATTTGACACCACCATCTGTCCCATAAACCCTAATCCTTCGCACACAGCGAGGTGAAGGCAGTGATTTCATCTTCTGTTATAGGGGATGTCGTGAACATAGAGAGCTTGCAGTTATTTATAAGGGATAATTCATAACTGCAGTGTAAATAGTTTGTATCAAATAAATCCACTGATATGGTATTGTAAATGTTAAAGACGGAGAGTCTGATGTAATTGTATTTGATGGCTTTTTACATCCCAGTGTGAGGAGATAAGCCTGCCACTTTTAGCAGCTTCCAGGATGTCTCACTGTTCGCTTTAGACACTTGAATAGACTTTGTGGTGCCAATCACAGCTGGAGATCCTGGTAGGCAGCATGTGAAAGCCTATACAGGTATATAGGAATATGACCTTCAAAAAGGAAAATGTTGTCATAGCTCTTATAATTTGGGAAATCTGGATGCCACTCCGTACCGAGGGGCAAAAACCACACAAGGGTCCTAAAACATATAGATACCAACTACATAGAGAACAGCCATAGTCACATGTATTTCAGGATGAGATTGGATATTGTTGTAATCTCATCATATTTGGTATTTAAATGTGCGGGAAATTATGATCGGTTTATTGAAGGGAAAGTTATGTCTCTGGGAGATATCTGAGGAAAGCTAAGACCGGTCAAAACTTAGGAATAGTTTGAACAAACTTGAGGTGACACCCAGGGGACATTTCCTCCCACACATTAGCATTCACACTGCCCTTGTGAATGCCGTCCCATTTGAGTTTGCTTAAAAATCTGTGTTCTGGAAGGAAAAATTGTCAGCGTCTTGGGGAATCAATCTAATTGAAGGACTGTCCATCTTTCCTGCCTGCCCCAGGCATACAAATTATTATTTGTAAGTAATGCTCTGTACTTTCATCCCATTTGTTTTATAACGGTTTGCAATTTTTTAATTTGTATGTCAAATCTTTATCTAATTGTTTTTATTATCTGTAAGCATTGTACTTTTTGTATATTAAATCTAAAATTTAATAGTTCTGCCCTTATAGCTGTAAACGAATCCATTGCCTGTTTAGAAGAGATAGATTGCTTGGCTGGATTAATTCGTTAGATACCAGAGTGAGAAGAGTTAACTATTTAGCTACCGGTGCACAGAGTGTGCGCAATTGGGTGATTAAGTCATAGGCTTGCTACGGGCCTTATTCGTAGCTGGTGGTAGTTGCTGAGAGGTGTGAAGCTTGCGTTTGTGTTGGGACGGGATCAGCGAAATCTGTAGCTTTAGAGAAAGAGGTGAGTGTTAGATTTGGGTCTGGAATCCTGTGTTCCCTTACAGTAAGCTTCCAAGTCACAAGTGCGCAGAGTACGGTTTGTGAACGATAAAGGGGTTCAGGAGCAGTTTCCTGACAGAATAGAGGGGATATATTGTATGACTGTTGGAATATAAGATAAGGTATATAGTCAGGGAGTAGCTAGAGTGGCTTATCCCTGACAGGGGAGATAAGCACAGGATGTATTGTAAGTGTAGGAGGTAGGTGGGGCTTCTGAAGTCTGGCATAAGAATATAATTAATGGTGTTAATTAGGTTAATGGGCATCATAATGGGTGCAGTAGATGAAAACTCAGAAGTTGCCAACACTGCTTAGTTAGAAAAGTGAGGGACAAATGTAAGGAAACTGCATATATAGCTGGATACACTTAGTTTACACGCTGTACATTTACTACAAAAGCTTTATAATTAGGTTGTAATGCAATTACCCATGTGTATGATAACAGTTTTTTGTTGTTTTTTTTTCATAAGGACTTAGAAGTTCCAACTACAAGGAAATGGCAGGCTGATATAGACATTCCAATTAAAGTGAATATTGATTTGAATATACTAGATGTCCCTAAATAATGTGCACAAAGTAACCCTACTGTACAGAGCCTACATAATACTTTATAGCTAGCCTCTGTACAATGAAAAGAATTAAATACCATTCAGACATATATTAGGTTACAAAGACATTGTTTATAACATGCAGCTCAACATGAAATGTGCCTTTTGGAATATTTAGAGGTGGTCAGAGTAGATAGACTTGTTACACAAGCCATTAGGGTAGTTCAATATTTTAGCTAGAAAAACTAAACAGCTAGGAAACAACTGTATTACAAAACATGGGCTTACAAAGTTAGGCACTTTAAGAAAAAATGTAATTCATCTTTTTACATGTACAAACAAGCACTTAGTCATTTATCTTTTAAACTTGAACAGTCAGCATAATATTGTAACATGAAAAATAAATTACAGCATAATCCAACACAAAAATGAAGACCTAAAGTCACCCCCCCCCCCATACCCCAGAATTACATGTCAGAATAAGACAAGTAACTTTGTGTACAGTACTAATAACCCTTTAGGTATAAGTTATAAAGAGAAAGTATGCATAATGATCAGTTAATTATAATGAAAATTAGTTTACAAAAGCAAAAAGAATTATATTAGGGGCGAATGTGAATAAGGACATGCATTTTTGTAATTATGGTGTAACTATCTTTATGTAGCAATGTTGAATTTCATTCATTCATTGTCTGAAGACACAGTATAAGGACTGCCTCCACCCTTTGTGTCACTAGACAGGTATCCCTGCATTCTCAAACTAAAAGACATAAGATGGGGGTGGTGCATACACTCCACTTCCCTGCACTAGTGTGTTACACATAGCATTTAGGGGGAAGCAACTCACCAACCATTATGGGAACTGAAAACTAGCTCTCATTTTGGAGCAGCATGACGTTTATTGCATTGTCCATTTATTTAAAACAATTATTAGTAGATTAGCAGAATGGATTAATCTTTAACATTGTACCAAAACATTTTGGTAAAATGTTAAAGATTAATTACAATGTTGAATGTTATAATTTTCAGCCATGAAATATATATATGAGTATAATATAGGAGAATATATATATATATATATACACACACACACAAATACAATAATATACATATTTTTTTTTTTTTAAACTTATTGTCTGATATTCATTTTCAAACCCTGTAATTAAACATGTAGTTTTGTTCTGGCTAACCAATATGTAACCCAGCTTTTGCATACCCCACACACACCCAAACTCATGTGACAACACTTACTAGAAGAAAAGAAACATTTGTAACTAAAGCTGGGTACACACCTATGCTATCATCAGACTGGTAGATCAGATAATTTACAACTGTTTGGTCAGATATTGCAAGAGTGTGTACGCTCCCATGATCATATTCTATAGTACCAAAAACACACATCGCATCTGTTTATAAAACTTCTTAAAAATTATTATTAACGATGCAAGCAAATGTGAAAGTGTTTACGCACTCATGACCAGCAATGTAGGCAGATACCTGTAGACTGTGTACAGAGTCACAATCTTTTCAGCAGATGTTTATGAGAGATAAAGATCACAGATCTAAAAGGTAAATTGTGTAGATGTATGTGCATGAATTGGTATGCTTACTGGGACTTTGAATTGTTGGTGAAATAGTTACAAAAATTGCATCTGAAATAAGCTGCTTACAGACCTATGCAATTTTAACAGCTCATTTGCTGTTCTAAGTTTAATGTCCCTTTAAAGAAAAAAAGTGAGTCATTGAGAGTGAGTGTTGTGCAGGGCCGGGTTTACCGCTAGGCAACTGCCTAGGGCCCAGCGGTACCAAGGGGGCCCTGCCAGAGCCGACGGTGAGTGGGGTAGGCAAGGCAGAGAGGCGCTCCCCTCCGCCTGCCATCCCCCTCTGGCCGCCGGCATAAATACACGCTGAAAATGGATTTAACACAATTTTTTTTTTAAAAAAAATAGAAAATAAGTCAGCTGACCGCTTGTCGGGACCTGGCATTCTCCTCTCCTTCTCTCCCACTGAAATTGACGTCGGGCATGATGACGTCACACCCGACGTCTTTTTCAGTGAGAAGTCGGCGAGGAGCACTGCCGGAGAAGAGAGAAGGAGCAGCGGCAACGCGCCTTAGACAAAAAGTAATCAAGCCAAGAAGACAGACGAGAGCAGAACAGAAAAAAGGAAAAGGAAATTAAAAAGATAAGTTAATTAACGGAGGGCCCATGCAAGAGAAACTTGGAACTGGCATTAAGGGAGGGGGCATGATGATGACAGAAATATGGAACAGAGGGGCATAACGATAGAAATATGGGGCATGAGGGGCATAATGACAGAAATATGGGGCATGAGGGGCATAATGACAGAAATATGGGGCATGAGGGGCATAATGACAGAAATATGGGGCATGAGGGGCATAATGACAGAAATATGGGGCATGAGGGGCATAATGACAGAAATATGGAACAGAGGGACATGAAATGCACAATAATAGAAATATGGGGCATGAGGGGCATAATGACAGAAATATGGGGCATTAGGGGCATAATGACAGAAATATGGAACAAGCAGTGTGAGGGGAAATAAACAAGGGGAGCAAAAATATGGAGGGCACAGTGTGATGATGAAGGGTGCACAGTGTGATGATGAAGGGTGCACAGTGTGATGATAGAAAGGCAAAAGCATGATGATGAAGGGAGTACAGTGTACTAAAGGGGAAACAGTGTGAAGGAGGAGTAAAAGTGATGAAGTTGGGGACATTTTTTTCTCTTCTGTACTTCAACTTATTTGCCCAAATACATTTTTTGTAGAAGGGAGGTGTGAGAGCTTACACAGGCCCAGTGTGCTTGGACTGGGCGTGCAGGGAATGAAGTGACATCATACGGAGGATCAAGGTACAGTGCGCAGAGTTGGACCAATAATATCAACCTGCAGGGACTGAAATAACCTCTCTTTTCATCAGCAAACGTGAGTAATGAAAAGTAATCATTCTAAAAAAAAAATTAAAAAGGTAGTGCTATGGATTGTTTCACGGAGGGGAGCCCCAAACCAGTATCTTGCCTAGGGCCCTATGATGTCTAAATCCTGCTCTGGTGTTGTGTGTTTAAAAATATGGAAAATATGTTCATTGTAAACATGACAGCATTGCAAAGTCCTATGTAACAACATTCCAGATCGCAAAACCTTAGAACTCCAGATCTGTTCAAATCTTGCCCACATTTGCTCAAACCATGCAACAATTGGGAGAGGTAAATGCATAACCATGACCCCTTATGCCACTCTGAACTTGTATGCCATGGAAAACAGCAAAGCCCTGCAGAATTTTAATTTCTTTGCTCAAGATACAAGGTCGCTCAGCACAGACCAGATGACCTAGTGCGGCGGTTCCCAAACTGTGCGCCGCGGCTCCCAGGGGTGCCGCGGCGCTGTCACTGGGGTGCCGCGGGCCAGCCATAAAAGAAAAAAAAAAGAACACAGAAACTTACCAATCCGTCGGCCGCCGGGACCCAGCAGCCTCCTCTCTCCCGCAGCTGTCACTGAATATCGACATCAGTAACAAGCTGCGGGAGAGAGGAGGTTGCTGGGTCCCGACGCCCGACGGATTGGTAAATTTCTGTGTTCTTTTTTTTTTCTTTTATGGCTGGCTCCTGGCGCAGGGCAGAGTGAGAGGGACAGAGAGCAGAGAATAGGGACAGCGGGGCAGAGGAGGGGGACAGAGAGGAGAGGCAGAGGAGGGGGACAGCGAGGCGGGGCAGAGGAGGGGACAGCGAGGCGGGGCAGAGGAGGGGACAGCGAGGCGGGGCAGAGGAGGGGACAGCGGGGCAGAGGAGGGGGGCAGCGGGGCAGAGGAGGGGGGCAGCGGGGCAGAGGAGGGGGGGCAGCGAGGCAGAGGAGGGGGACAGAGGGACAGAGGAGGGGGACAGAGGGACAGAGGAGAGGGACAGAGAGCAGAAAAGGGGGACATTGTGAGAGCGGGCAGAAGAGGGGGACATTGTGAGAGAGGGCAGAGGAGGGGGGACAGCATGACAGAGCAGAGGAGGGGGGACAGAGGGCAGAGGGGGCAGTGTGAGAGAGGGCAGTGTGTCTGGATGCAGAGGGGGCAGTGTGTCTGGATGCAGAGGGGGCAGTGTGTCTGGATGCAGAGGGGGCAGTGTGTCTGGATGCAGAGGGGACAGAGTGCCTGAGGGCAGAGTGTCTGGATGCAGAGGGGGATTTTTGCATACAACTAAATTAGTATTTATGTCCTAACCTAAATACTTATTACAATTTTTGGACCCAACTACTTCTAAAACAGGACTGCTCAATAATTATTTTGGAGGGGTGCCTTAAAAAATTTTGGAGACTCTAAGGGTGCCGCGAACTGCAAAAGTTTGGAAACCACTGACCTAGTGGGTAAGTAACATGATATAGGAGGGGGCTGCAATGAGAAAGTGGAGCATAACCTCATAACAGTTTTTCTCTCTCTCGTGAATGATGAAACTAGGTCCTTCATTTTAGACCACAGGGACTCCCCTTTTCTAAGTGCCCCGGGCCTCCCAAAGCTATAAACCAGCTCTGCTACACTTCCAGTGTGATATGGACACGGAAGAGCAGCAGACAGCAACTTTACATGCAGGAAAGTGCTGGCTGCTTCTCATTCACGTCAGAGATACATAAGGTATCTCATTTAGTGTTTTAGGTGCTCCCTAAGCAAATACCTGAGTTTGCCTAATGGTAGCACGGACCCTGATTATATGGATCACCAAATGGAAAATAAAATCTGCAGTGGTACTGTAAATGTATGCAAACATTGTGCAATTATGAAAAGAACATATTGCGATACAACCCAGCCTGTTAAAAAGGTACTTTTAAGCTTGATAAAGTTTGAAGTCTTTATATAAAAATGTGACATGTTAAAGGAAAAATGCTAGCTCATACCGTAACATTAACACATTATAATATATACACATATATATACACACACACACACACACATACACACACACACATATATACATACATACACACACACACACGCATGTTCACACATATAAACAAACCATGCACACAGGTATATATTGCTTACAGCAGATGAACCCATTATAGCATGACACAGTGACTGTTTTGCCACCGCTAGGCGAGCTCAGGGAGAACAAAAACCTCCCAAGGAGCAGAAGGGCAAAAGCTTGGGGCCCCATGGGTCCCATTTGTTCAGATTCATATGCCACAAGCTTAGTCTAGATTTGTATCCATGTCAATTTAGAAACTGGCTGAAGCAAGGGAAACAAAACAAAAAACCCAGGCACAGTCCAACTGCTGGAATTTATAAGAAAGAGGCAATGTAACCTAAACTTGCCCTACCATCCACAAGCCACAGAACTAGTGGAAATACATCAGATCATAAGGAAATTAACAGAAATGTACGAGCAAAGTGGAAGGTCATGTCTAGAGGCTCTCCATCTTGTACTGATGACAATTGGAGCCCCCCTCTTCCGCCAAGAGTCGGAGTCCTTAGGAGAGAATTACAGGCAAATATATGCAAGTAGAACTTTTCTTCTGCCTTTAAGGAGAGAAGGGAGCACTATGCATCACATATTGTTACTTTAATAGTTAATAAATGTACCAACAATTCAGAAAATTGCAGCATTAACTTAGCATTTTCCAATTAATTTCCTACATTTTGTTGTCCCACAAACCTATAATAGTCAGTGTTTTATAATAGAGAAGTGGGCAGTAGTCTGTTATTTACTTCTGATAGTACTGGCTCGGCCACTTTAAAATAAATATATATTAGTGAAATTATTTTTTATTTTTATAAATGTGTATTAACAATAGGACATCTATATTATTATACAGCCAACCAATCAGGTAAAAATTGGAGAAATAAAACAGATGAAAAACCTAATATAAATATATTCATATATAAATGGCCCATTATACAGTTACATATAATTAAGAAGGAAGACATCAATACTCATCAATATATGAGTATTGAATGGATGGATGAGACCTACTCTTATACTGACATCAGGCCATGATATACACTATATGGACAAAAGTATTCGGACGCTTCACCAATACACCAACAGGGACTGTAATGACATTGTATTCAAATACATATACTTTATTATGGAGCTGGTCCCCCTTTTGCCGCAATAACAGCTTCCACTCTTCTTGAAAGGATTTCCACAAGATGTTGGAGTGTTTGTGTGGGAATTTGTGCCCATTCATTCTGTAGAGCATTTATGAGGCCAGTCACTGATGTTGGACGAGAGGGCCTGGCTCGCAATCTCTGTTCCAGTTCATGTCAAAGGTGTCTGAGGTCAGGGCTCTGTGCGGGCCAGTCAAGTTCTTCCACATCGAACTCATCAAACCATGTAAAACTGTGTGTAGTCCTTGCTTTGTGCACTGGGGCAGTCATGTTGGAATAGAAAAGAGCCTTCCCCAAACTGTTGTCACAAAGTTGGAATAACAACAACAACAACAACAACAACATTGTCCAAAATGACTTGGTATGCTGAATCATTAAGCTTGCCATTCACTGGAGATAAGGGCCTAGCTCAAACCTTTATCCCTCCTCCACCAAACTTCACAGTTGGCATAATGCAGTCAGGCAGGTAACTTTCTCCCGGCATCTACCAAACCCACACAACTGCCAAACAGAGAAGCGTGATTCATCACGCCACAACAAACGTTGCCACTGCTCCACAGTTGTTATGATGCAGATACCTGTATCAATCCTGAGTAGCACAGGCAGACCAGAGGAGCAGAGTCCAACGGATTCCTCGTGTTCACCAAGAACCGCTGCAAGGTGGGATGGGCTTAGCTGCCAGGAATCCACAGGTCGTGGCCCTCAGGATTGCCTCAGAATGTAACACTGCATCTGAATACTTGAGTCACTAGAGAACAACAGATCCGGAAGGATGCAGTGAAGGTATCAGAGGAGTCAGACACGCTGGGTACTGGTACACGGAGATCAAGTAGCGAGGTACACAAAGAGGTACCAAAGACTTGGTCAGACAGGCGATATGTACATGGTGATCCAATGGTATAGGTAGCGGCTAGTTAGCAACTGAGGAGAAATGGCACGAGCAAGTATCAGTGCAGGTTTAAATAGGAAGCAGTTCAAAACTCCCGCCCTGGAGACCCGATCATGTGATCGCACTGATCGCATCACAACACTACAGACGCTGGAAAGAGTGACAGGTGAGTATCCAATCAGTGCAATTCGAGCCTGGCTGTAGAGAAGTGCCGCGAGAGGCACAGAGAGATCATATTGAGGCATAAACAGCGAGTTTCGTTAAAACAGTCCAGTGTCAGTGTACTTTACACCACTCCATCCGATGCTGGCCATTGGTCTTCGTAATGTGAGGCTTGCATGCAGCTGCCCGGCCATGGAAACCCATTCCATTAAGCTCCTGTCGCACAGTTTTTGTGCTTACATAAATGCCAGTGGAAGTTGGGAACTCTTCAGCTATGCAATTAGCAGAGAGTTGGCGACTTTTATGCACCATGCGACTTAGCAGTCATTGACCCCACTCTGCGATTTTACATGGTCTTATGCTTCATGGCAAAGATGCTGTGGTTCCTAAACGCTTCCACTTTCTAATAATATCACTTACAGTTGATCGTTGAATATCCAACAGGGATGAAATTTTATGAATCGTCTTATTGCAAAGGTGGCATCCTATCACAGTACCACGCTTGAAGTCACTGAGCTCTTCAGAAGGAGCCATTTTGTATCACAAATGTTTGTAAATGGAGACTGCATGGCTAGATGCTTGATTTTATACACCTCTGGCAGCGGGTCTGATTGAAACACCTCAATTCAATAATTAACAGGTGTGACCAAATACTTTTGTCCATAAAATGTATGTGGATGAAGCATGCATGATTGACACAATGGTGCACAATTGTGGAGTTTGAACTAAAGCCTGCAGTTATAAATACAAAAATGCTACATAAAAACATATTAGATATTGTCTCATTATTGTGTGCAAGATGATTGCGCTTATATGATTACATATTGAGCTTTCTTACCGTTTTATTATGTAATGGGGAACTTTTCTTTGGTTTAGCTATTAATTTTAATATGGTTTAAAATCCTAACTTATTTCATAATAACATTTTCCAATTTAAAGTAATAAAATAGCACTACATTAATCTAATTGGCCCATCAATAAAACATTTGTGGAATGCACTTAATGAATTTATCCTTATTTTTCCCATTTGGACTTTTTTCATTTCACTTGAATATACATTAAGGCAATGTCACGAATTCAGAGTCAGGTGGGACCTCTAGGTCTGTTCAGGTGGTAACTACCCCCAGATAGGTGCAGAGTCTAACGGAAAGAGGTGTTCACCAGGGATTCGCGCAAGGGAATATGGACATAACAGCTCTCTAACCTCTAGGGGGCAACGAGCAAGAGGGGAGAAACCAGAAACGAAGACTGGAGAGAAGAAATGTCAGAGCACTGGAGAAGAGTCCAACAGGTGGGTAAGGCAGTGTGTCTGCTAAGTCCAGAATGAGAAGAGGGAGGACTAGGTATGCTCAAGAGAGCAACGGTCTGCAGGGCTCCGAGGTCCTTAAAAGGCCGGATAGCCCTTGCATTGGATCAGTGAGATTGCGCAATGGTCTGCAGAGAGACAATGGACTCCTGAAATGAGGAGAAGGAAAATAAGGTATACACATAGAAGAGCAATGGTCTGCAGGATGATGGTGCGCCGAGGTCCTGATGAGCTGGATACCCATGGGCAGGATTAGTAGTAAACAAAGCGGTCTGCAGAGAAATTGCTGAATCCAGAGTACAGTGATGATGGCACCGTAACAAACAGGAGCCAGAGGAGGAAGCATCCTAACAGGTAAAGAGACCTTGACATCTGGCACCTTAGGCTTGAAGGAGGTGCTTTATATAGAGGGAACCAGCCAGAGGACAGCCAAAGCGAATCCAGCGAGAAGTTATAAAAGCCAATCCCGCGTATGCGCAGAACTGCCGGCGGAGGAGCACTGCGCTGCCAGGGAGAGAGAAACTGACAAACGGAACAGGTAGACCCCAAGTGGGGGGGTTAGCTGGTACGATGGGTGATGGGCAATGCAAACATGTATTTTTAGATTTATTTAAAAAAACAAATATTAAAATGTTCTCCTTTTCATTTCAAGTGATTGGAGATATGGTTGTGCGACAAATGTATTTTGTGATGTTTGTAAGCAAATAGTACATTTAAAAGTACTAAATCTATTCCATTGTTGTAGCAATGGGCTGGCACATTTACTATTCCTTACTGCATTTAGTCCTCTTTTACAATACATGATGCATATACAGCATTTTGACACAAAAAAAAAAAATAAAAAAAAAAATGGTTCCAAACTTACACAATGTTCTGGCTCTATCACGGCTTTTTTAATGACTGAATCACCAGCTTTTGCAATGGAATTGAGGGACTTGTACTCAGATCCCGATAACTGGATTGTCAGCACGTTCTTCCATGCATGCTCTTTAAAAGCATCCTAGAGGGAAACACAAAAGGATGAATTTACATGGAAATATTTCAAGGGAAATAATAGTTAACACAGAAATCCATAATCCTCACAGCAGTACATAAGCTCAGTGGCAGCAACAAAGTTCAAATAAATGGTGATGTTGTTGTGCCCCCCCTCAGGCTTTGCATAATTAGATATTTCACACATTGAAACCAACTTTGTTAAATATTATGAATTTAAAGCAATGCTTAAATAACTTTGTATCTCATTTAGGCCTCTATACAGTAGCTCCATCCCCAGACTAGGCCTGTGAACTGCATATTATAGCCTATAGGTGCAGGAAACGTCATGAAGTATACAGTCTTAGGGGCACACTCAATTAGCTTTTCGGTCCGTGGCTGCGCTTGTAAAGTAACAATACGGTACCACAACAACGCAGATTTCCCTTCCCTGTGCAAGGAAATCCGCAATGTTACAGTATCAGGACTCGTGCAGCCGTGCATAACTGCGGACCGAAAAGCTAATTAAATATGTCCCTTATTGTCCAAACATTAGGTGCCTTTAACCGTTCCTGGTCTGAGCTTGTCTTTATATTTTACTGGTCACAAAAAAAAAGCTTCCCTTATGGATAGAAAGGTGGCAAGTAAATTGTAAGCTCTGCCATGCAAGAGAGATCCTAAACTACTATGGTGCTATCAGCACTTTTTATTCAATGTATCCAACAAATGCGATAGGACTAAATAAATATTCAAGTCAGTCTGAGTCCAACCAGAGGGAAGAGCTGGAGAGACAGTTTACACAGAATTGCCAAGTGCGTTCATTAGGAGGAACATGTTCTACAGGGGACCTGTGCCAGTGAATATCTGGGTGAGCTCTGTGAATATTTCAAAGCTGGTAGGTGGCCAAAGAGTGAGTCTCCTGACCTGGTTGAATTGTGGGTGAGCAGACATTACTGCAAGTAAGAGGAGGGTTGAACCGCGATGATTGATGCTGAGCCCAGCCCAGTGTGCCTGCACAGTGACAGATAAGTGTGCTCACAGTTGATACACATATACACACACCAAGCAGAGACTGAGTATTCTGAATTGTGCAATTGCAACATTACGCATGTTCACTATCTAAAGACTCAAACAAATCTACTAGAGAGATATACATTCACATATTTAAATTAGAGATGTGCACAAACTCCCATATTTTGGTTTTGGATCTGGGTTTGGTTTAAAATAAGTATAATCATGTGATTTAGCAGTTTTGTTCCTAAATTACTATTTATAGCATTAACATTCATTTACAGTATTCTATAATCTATTTGCTAATGATCTCATCACAATTGTCAACAATTTTGACCAAAGCCTGCAGCGAGCTGGCTGGCTAAAATCAGTGACAGGCCAGCGGTACAAATAATAAAAGACACAATCCCTATGAAACACAGTGGCACAAATATGCAAATATGCGCATAAACAGTGGAATTCCATCTCTTTGCCACTATTTTTTCGGAAGCTGTTGCAATGATCTACAAGCGCTTGCAGAATGCCGAAAATGCACAGTAATTTAGGGAAACAAACAGCATTTTCTGCAAGTGACCTGTCAGTTTTAAAGAAATTCTGCATCACCAAGTTTATTTTGTATGCAAAGCATGGTATGTGTTGAAATTAACCCACCCGTAATGCACAAAATGTACGCTGCATATCAGCAATGAGAGATCCTGAGCAGAGTCTTAGTGGGGTGAGCCATTGTTTGACACCAGTATGTGTTTGTGAAACAAGAGTTACTGAAAGTAGCTTGCCTGTAAATGACCTGGCATTTTGTGCTAGCACCACCATGCTGAAAGGACGAGCAGGATGATGATGCTAAAGGCTCTGCTGCTGACGATACACCTACCCAGCAGGCTGCTATGGTCATGTAGTCTTGTTTGACCAGTACCGCTTGTCCACATATCCGTAGTTAAGTGTACAGCTGGTACAATGCTATTTTTTAGAGACCAAATTACTTTTGTTTAACTTTCCGGTACAACTGAGGAATTGCTGTTCAGGAGAAATGGAAATGAGATTGAATTTGGGAGCATGGACACATGTCCGCAACTAACCTGCTAAATACTGAGCATTGATGGCGGAAATTGGACCCACATTCAAAGTCAACATATCGGTCATGGCTTTAGTGATCCACTGTGCAATAGTGGATGCTCTCATACTTGGTTTCTCATTCAACACCTGCTTTACATTTACAGACAATTGTGTAAAATTATGCTTACTCTTCTTGGTCCCCTTCTGTATAGATTTATCACCCCAAATGTAGTAGCTGTATCATGCAAGAATGTCTATTGGTTATCAAGGATTGCATTAGGAGAGTCAGCTGGAATTGGAAAATTCTGGACTATGTACTAATAATGAGTAAGTGGATGATGAAGGTGTTGACTGAAGATTTCATGAGGTGTCCATCCATTCAGCTGCTAGCTGATACTGGGCTGCATGTTACTGTACACAATTTGCCACCTTTTGAAAACCACTTAAAAGAACTAGCTGCATTTGATGTAACAGAGAGGAGGTGCCTAGATGATCAACATCCCTACTTCTACTGATTGTGGGGTCACAAAGGCTACAGATGACTTAAATGTTGGGATACAAATATATCCAAACACAAGAGGTCCTTTTTTGGTTTTAAGCCGTGAAATGACAATGGGCATGAGGTGGTACCACTGGAAGCTGCCTTTAAGTCAACACTATCATCATTAACATTTTCAAATCCACAATTACCCCCTTCATCCTCTTGCACATTCGCAATTTCTCAATCATCATTACTACTCATCCTCACTTTTCCAAATGGTTGAAAAATTTGGGAAGGAGGCTGCTCTATAATGTCAATGTCGGAATCTGAAATGTCAGACTCACATAGAGAGCTCTTGGATACCATTAAGCTCTCCTGAGGATTCTGAGTGCCCAAGTTGTTCTTCACCCTCAGTGTTCTTTTCATGTACTGATGTGGCTGTTTTGGAGGTGACAGACCTACACTCTGAGCGAGAAGGTGGTGCATGGGTGGTTAAGGAAGATGCATGACTGTTTTGCAATAGGCATTCGAGAATGTTTACCAGCTGTAGCAGGGCCCCTACTAGCAAAAAAGGGCATGGTCTGAATCTTTTCTTTCCACTGCGGGTGATGTATGAAATGTTAACCATTTTAATTTTTTGGGACAAATCACCACATTCATCAGAAACTTCTCTCTGAAACCTTACATCAAGCACTGATGTTTTCTTTGAGATTGACAAACAGTATTTGGATTTTGAGTATGTTTTCTTAAACTACCCGCATGACCTTTACAAAAATTAGAGGACATAAAAGTACTACTACCACTGCCTGGCTGATCCATGGTTGACAGGAAGAGTAATGCTACTTGAAGCTGGAGCTACTTGTAGCTGCCACACCAGGTGAACGCCCAATGAGACAGGAAAAGGAGGGAATTTTACAATTCTTCTGATAACACTAGACAATTAATTAAAATTTAGAAAATGGTTTCTAAAAAAAAAAAAAAAAAAAAAAAAAAAAAAATGCTGTTCAGAGTCAAACAGCACTGTTTTTTTTCTCCACTAAACAGCTATACTATAACAACCAGTGGCCACTACTCTTCTCTCAGCAATCAAATTGATCAGCACACAAGTCTAGCAGACTGATCTCTAAATAAACTGCAGTAAGAATCACAGCTATATAAAATTGCCTCTTTCACCCTGTCTAACCCTCTACACAAGTGATTTTCGTAGCACAGAGATGCAGCCACCCACCTCCCTACATGCAATCACTCTAAAATAACAGATGAGAACAGGGAGGGTGGGAGATATCTATATATATATATATATATATATATATATATATATATATATATATATATATATATATATATAATCATCATCACCATTTATTTATATGGCGCCACTGATTGATCAGAGCTGTACAGAGAACTCATTCACATCAGTCCCTGCCCCATTGGAGCTTACAGTCTAAAATCACAGAGAGAGCGAGAGCCAGAGAGAGCGAGAGCGAGAGAGACTAGAGTCAATTTTGATAACAGCCAATTAACCTACTAGTATGTTTTTGGAGTGTGGGAGGAAACTGGAGCACCCGGAGGAAACCCACGCAAACACGGGGAGAACATACAAACTCCACACAGATAAGGCCATCATTGGGAATTGAACTCATGACAACAGCGCTGTGAGGCAGAAGTGCTAACCACTGTGCCGCCCTTATCTTATATATATAAGATATTGATCCAAAACTCACCAGATCTGACATTTCACTGGAAATTATGTTGTACCTCATTTTTAGAATAAAATTTGGCGTAAGGAACAGTCATGAATATTAACCTGGAAAATTGGATCTGTCAGATTTCTCTGAATCCAAACCACTGATCTCTAGTTTAAATAATCTGTTTATTCACCAAGTGTGCCAACAGAAGTCAATAATTTATAACCGTGATCATATTTACATTAAATAGTCAGTCTGCAAGGCTTGATGCAAGTGTAAGTGTGGTGCTATTGACAACCTATATTCTAATTTACTACTTCAGTATTTACTTTTTATGTTTTAGCGTTTATTGACTGGGCTGTGATGACTAATTAGCCCCTTGCGTTTTCCACATGCATTGCTATAGTTATCTTAAAGGGTTATCCTGAACAAGTTTACCCAATTAAAGCATTTTCTAATATCATCAAATGTATTCTGTTCTATTGATCCACTGTTCTTTTGTCTAATCTTATTCTAAGTGAGCAGTGATTCCTGACAACCAACCAGGTTTAGTTTAGGTGCGGCAGGACTGTAGGAATATTTCATCTGTATAGTGAAATGTGTCTCAGAATAGTGAGGTGATTAACAATTTACATTATTACAGTGACTGCTAGTTGTATTTGATATTAAACTCTATATTACATTTTGTACATTGCAATCTGTGCAAACAGTGCCATCAGGTAAATTCCATTTTCCAGTTGACCCTCCCATTTAATAAATGTACTACAGTGATTTTTATTTATATGCTGTATTTATTATTTTCAAGAAGTCTGTGTGAATTCAAGAGTCACATATACTAAATAGATTTGTTAAAATAACTTGTACCTAGTTTTGGTGGCCTACATTCTTTAAAGAGATTAATATCATTAGTAAAATAAAAATACCCCAGTTATGTCCCTTTTTTATGCAGTGGCAAAAAATTAACATTATTATGCTTTTATCTCCCCTTCTGAATCACCTATACAAAAAGACCACCTTTTAAGAGCAATGTAAGATCCATTTACATTTAACACATCATACAAAATTAGATTATAATTTCCACTTGCACATCACGGTATATGATTCATTGTACTATGGACTAGGCTCTATGGGCTAAGATTTGTAATTGTTTTTTCACATTAATGCTGCTTAACAAAATTTTTAAAACATTAATAAGAAATCTCACTGTGGTCCTGAGCAACACAACGTTGGCTTCTCGCAAGGAACATGGGATACAATTGGCCCACACATGCCATTCTGGTTTCCAGTAGAACAGAAGCAACAGAAATCCAAGGGAGAATATATATCCAATAATGCACACAACTGTACGGCAGGTACTGGTCCTATAGCCAAAGATGTCCTATTAAAAAAACAAGAAAAAAAAAATATATATATATATGTTATTCATATTAATATGCCTGTGCATGTAGAAATTTTCTGAACCCATTTACAAACATTTATAATGATCCTTTTCATTTCAATAGGATTGCTTTTTGACATCATGGTCATATTAAGGCTATATAAACTGCTGTAATCAGGTCAATTGCCCAATATCAACTGCAACAGTGGGTCCAAGGCACAGCTAGATCCTTATGTACATAGTTAGTTAGTCATAGGAGTCAGCTCTGCAAGTGCTGTGGGTGAGCACCCGCAAAATTTGTGCTACCATCATCCGTGTTTTTGCAAAGCATTTTTCATCTGAATGGAAGAGTACCACAAATCATTTAAAATTTGGCTCCTATGGTTCCAGCTTGCTGTTCTAGCTCATACCTGTATTGGAGGCAGTGTAGTTTTGCAATAAAATGCATCTATGAAAAGGTATTGCCTTCTAATAGAACAAGTAGAGATAGATGTGTGCTGACCCCCATGTTTTGGTTTTGCTACAGGATTTGGCCAAAAATCCTGAAAGGTTCTGGATTTATTGAACATTGTGAAAAATAGGCAAAATGATATGACCATAAAGAGGTCAAAATCACATTACTAATTATAGCATTAACATTCATTTACATTCATTTACAGTCTATTTTCTAATGATCTCTTCACAACTGTCCAAATTTTCATTAATTTCGGCCAAAGCCTGCAGTGAGCTGGCTGGCAAAAATTAGTGACATAGTAGCGACAACAATACATGACAGTTTACTGACAGATACAATAACCATTTTCTTTTAATTCAATTCCATACCTCACATTATAATTCAACGTTTCTGTCCTACCTTTGGACCTTTGTCAAGACAATCACATAGAACAACAGAAAACACATATATTAAAAAACAAATGTAGTTACATACTTGGCTTCTTATGCAATCCCAGACTGTCCTTCGTTGCAAATCATGATTTATCAAAAAGGTCACAGTCTGCATTTCATTGTAAAATATATGAGACAATGACTTCCATGTATTCTCCAAGAGGCACTCCAAATAATATGCATTCCACCCAGAAATGCATAAACTGGAAGTGCATAAACCGGTTTTTACTAGAACAACTAAACACAGCGATTCCTAGGGATGTCACTGGGACACATGCCTAGCAGGTATGTATTCCAAATGAGTACCTAAGACATGTACCAAGAAGGTGCAATAACGTTCCTCCACTATCAAATGCAGCGTCGGACTGGCCCAACCGGGATACCGGACGAATCACCGTTAGGCCCCAACGCTTTAAGGCCACGCCCCCTTTTTGAAGAGGGAGGGGCCAGCAGCGGGCGACTTCCTTCCCTTCTCTCCCCCCGTGCGTAACTTATTTCATTCAGGAGTCACATGGGACGCGCACCATGTGACAGGTGCCGTCCCATGTGTGCACTGCAGGAAGCGCGACAATGTAAGTGTTTGTTTAATGTGTGATACAGTCATCATAACTGAGTAAGAGGAAACCTATATTCTGCTGCAGTGTTTACTTGGTTGTCAGCAACAACAAAAGCTTCTGTCATTTAATTTTTATTCTAATCACCTTTCACATAGTAGCGGTTTGTTCATTAGCATAGATTTTGAGCTTTATATAATGATACATCTTTTCATAGTGCCATATAGAATGACATATAATCAAATTATTTCCATTTTTGAGCAGGGCTGTATTATATGTAATAACTAAATATTATATATGGCATCACTTTGCTCTCATTTTTTTCTTTGGTAAAAGATATTTAATTTACATAGTAATATATCCACTGGTATGTATAAAAAAAATCATGTATAGTGAGTATTGAATGTATGTGGAAATAAATATAAGACCTATAAAAATATCAGGTGAGCACTGGCGTTTCCAATTCTCCTGGGACCAGCCACCTTACTGCATGCAGACATGGGTTGGCCTGACCCATTCCTCTCCTCTCACTGTTGACAGCATGTAAAAATACTTTTCACATTATCTCTATCACTGAATTCCGCAGTTTATGTTACACGTGAAATACAGCTTGTAAAGTTTGCTAACAATGGTACTCTAAAAGTGACATAAATCTGCATATTTTTTTCCGAGGGCCACTTTAAGTTCATAATCTGCCCCTGCCCTTTTCTATGTCGGTGGGGCCCCCCTGAATCAAAAATTTGCAAAGCGCAAGGCACCTGCACCTTTAAGAGTCGCACACGTCATGACGTTGGACCGTGCCCAACCGACCACAGAGTGGAGATGAAGCAGAGGTAAGTCACGTTTATTTTATTGTAATTTTTTTATTTGTGTTTTTTTTTTGTTTTTTTTTAACTTGACAATGTTCCCTATTTACCTGGGGGTGGGTAGCATGTTCTTGGCATAATATGGATTGGGGGCAGTACTCTGTGAAATAATTTGAATTGTGTCATAAATTGAACAATGTGGTATAAATTGAACTGGGGCACTACTGTGTGGCATAAAATGAACATTTATTTGTTCCATTATTACTAATATATATATATATATATAATCTCTCGTCTATCTAAATGCACAACTGGAACACCTGGGCTTGACTAGATTTTAGCCAACCGCTAAACGTAGTGAACGCTGCAAGAACAGGTAGGAGAGAGCAGGACAGTCTGCCAACTGTTCTGATTCTAGTGGAGCAAGACTTTGTCCTGATCTAAGGAGCGGGCCTAGGCTATGCACTCTTTATATACACTACATTTCTTGATATACTACATTATGTTCGCTGTGTCTGTCATGGGCTGACCACTCCCCCTCTAGTGTCTGGTCTCGTCTCTATGGTGATTGACCACACCCCCTTTGGTGGGCCCCTACCGTTGCAGTCCCCCGGTGGGCCCCTCATGCCCCAGTCCGACACTGATCAAATGCACACTCTGGCGGTATGCATTTCAGCTTGGAACGCATAACACGGAAGTGCAATGACATAGTTTCTGTATAACAGGCGTTTTGGTTCTATATTGTCCTGGAGATGATGTTTTGCCTCGTTTTCAGATCCCATTTTGACATGAAGAATCAAGGCTTGTTTTGCATCTACTCGGATCTGTTGGATTTCTCTAAATCTGAACCGCTCATTTCTAGAAGCAAGTAGGCCTTTAGTTAATGCAATGAGAGGTATTTACAACCATTGCTTAAAAAGGTACAAATTTTCGTTAACCCATGGCAAACAGCCAGCTTTTTTTGCATACCTCCCAACTTTTGAAGACTTGTTAGCTCTCACAATATGGAGCATGGCCACACATCTCAGCACTTCTGAAAGCACTGTAACCCACCAGCCACTTTTCCATCCCCTAAAAACAACCCTTCCGTGTGCATTAAAGACATGTTCACAACTACGTAGAATAGCATTGAACAGGACATACCTCCCGAACTTCAGGAACACGGGTCAAAGCTGTCCCAATCGGGATGGAGGAAAGAGTCATCTAATTGGGACAATTAAGAGGTATGTTTGTGTTTAGAGCAAGTTACACAATTAAAGTAAAACTCTTGATTGCTATGATTCCTTGCAGATTTGCACCATTAAGCAATGGCAGCACGGTGGCTAAGTGGTTAGCACTTCTGCCTTACAGCACCAGGGTCATGAGTTCAATTCCCGACCATGGCCTTATCTGTGTGGAGTTTGTATGTTCTCCCTGTGTTTGCGTAGGTTTCCTCCGGGTGCTCCAGTTTCCTCCCACACTCCAAAAACATACTAGTAGGTTAATTGGCTGCTAAAAAAATTGACGTGTGTGTTAGCGAATTTACACTGTAAGCCCCAATGGGGCAGGGACTGATGTGAGCTCTCTGTACAGCTCTGCGGAATTAGTGGCGCTATATAAATAAATGGTGATCATGATGATGAATGTTAGTAAAAAATAAAACAGAAAACATTAGCTTGTAAAAAGAATTGCTGTTGCTTTCCCTAAATCTAGACAGGATGCTATGGAATTATAATGATTGCCTGAGTCTTTTCTTAGGAGTAGGAAAATATCTCCAGACAATAAAAAAGTAGGATGTTCATGTCCTATCTTGTGAAAGGAGAATACTTGTACCAGTATTCTCAGTGTATCATGTTTACAAGCTGCCTGGGGCAAACATTGATCACTCCAAATTGAAGTCTCAAGGAGTACTAACCAGACCTCATTCTTAACCTCTGGGTATACCAGTCTTTCATCAGCATACAGTCATGGCTAAAAGTTTTGAGAATGACACAAGTATTGGTTTTCACAATGTTTGCTGCTTCAGTGTTTTCAGACAGTTTTGTCAGATGGTGTGATGGTATACTGAAGTAAAAATACAACCATAAGTGTCAAAGGCTTTTATTGACAATTACATTAAGTTTATGCAAAGAGTCAATATTTACAGTGTTGACCCTTTTTGAAGACCTCTGCAATTCACCCTGGCATGCTGTTTCCTGACCATGGACCCAAAATGTCAATGTTTTGATCCACAAGACACTTAGTTATCACTTTTGCCTTATAGCAAGGTGCTCCATCATGCTGGAAAAGATATTGCTCGTCACCAAACTATTCTTGGATGATTGGGAGAAGTTGCTCATTGGAGGATGTTTTGGTACCATTCTTTATTCATGGCTGTGTTCTTAGGCAAAATTGTGAGCAAGTCCACTCCCTTGGCTGAGAAGCAACTCTACACATGAATGGTCTCAGGATGCTTCACGGTTGGAATGACACAGGACTGATGGTAGCGGCCAACTTTCCTTCTCCGGTCAAGCATTTTTCCAGATGCCCCAAACAATCTGAAAGGGGATTCATCAGAGAAAATGATTTTACCCTAGTCCTCAGCAGTCCATTCCCTGTCCCTTATGTTTTTCCTGGAGAGAAGTGGCTTCTTTGCAGGCCATCCTCAAAAAGTCTTCGCCCCTCTGTGCGTGCAGATGCACTCACACCTGCCTGCTGCCATTCTTGAGCAAGCTCTGCACTGGTCGTGCCCTGATCCCGCAGCTGAATGAACTTTAGGAGATGGTCCTGGCGCTTACTGGACATTCTTGGGCACCCTGAAGCTTTCTTCACCACTACTGAACCTTTCTCCTTGAAGTTCTTGATGATCAGATAAATGGTTGATTTAGGTGCAATTTTACTAGCAGCAATATCCTTGCCTATAAAGCCCTTTTTGTTCGAAGCAAAGATGACTGCATGCATTTCCTTGCAGGTAACCATGGTTAACAGAGGAAGAACAATGTTTTCAAGTACCACCCTCCTTTTAAAGCTTCCTGTCTGTTATTCTAACTCACTCGGCATGACAGAGTGATCTCCAGCCTTGTCCTTGTCAACACTCTCACCTGTGCCAACGAGAGAATCACTGACCTGATGTCAGCTGGTCATTTTGTGTCAGGGCTGAAATGCAGTGGAAATGTTTTTGGGATAAAGTTCATTGTCATGGCAAAGAGGGACTTTGCAATTGCAATTCATCTGATCACTCTTCATGACATTCTGGAGTATATACAAATTGCCATAATAAAAACTGAGGCAGCCTTTGTGAAAAATATAATGTGTGTCATTCTCAAAACTTTTGGCCATTACTATACACTTAATAAGGCAGGCAGCTTAGTATATAAAATCTGAACACAAGTTAATTGCCTAGTCAGAATTCTAAAGCTAGGATGCTGCATGGGTTTATAGTACAATGTGATTTTCTTCTTTGGGTTATTATAGAATGACCAAATTGAAAAGTGTATTATAATACATGAGTGCTCTGAACACATATCTGTAAATAAAAAAAAAATATCCTTATCTTTGTGGACTTGTGATATCAAATATATTATCTTTAACTACGGTGGTCATGTCATACTTTATTCATGCCAGAGGTGTGACAAAGATAATAGTTCACATGTTTTTACACGGTTAATAACAATAATATTTGCAGTCTATCAGCTTTCATTCTACCTCAGCCAGATAGGACACTGTTCACCGAAGGCATAGCATATGGTAGCTGATGCCGAAGGAACTAGTGTCTATAGGTCCTCTGTGGTACCACGGCTGAAAATAGGTTTGTGAATATTACAAGACGTTCACACATTGGGTCAATTTCTATATTGTTTAATAAGTATTTCAAATTGAGCAGGGCTTTATTTGCCTCTATATGCATACTGAAGTGCACCTGTTTTTATTGATGTTCAGCTAGTTGGAAGAGGAGTGAACAAAAGGAGTGAACAAAGTAATTGCAAGTTCAATAACAGTGATAATTAAAACCTTTGCAGGAGATAAGGCGATAGGATGCAGTATGCATTATTTTGAATTAGAAAATATCAGAAAATATCTCAAATCAAATATCAAGAAACGTCAACCTAAATTATTCGATTTGGGAAAGATTTGTCTGCTTCAGAATTTAGCAATGACATTTTCTTGAATAAATCTGGGCTCAATTATTCAATCTAAAACAAGCCTTTTACCTTACATAATAATTGAGACCAGCTTAAGGTTCTGTCCAGAGAGCGTTGTAGCACAAGACAGACTGAAAATTTCTCAGTCTAATAAAGGAGTAAATGGGGAATGCTGTATCACACCATAAAGATTTCACTATCAAAACGAAGCCTACAGTGCTTTCATACAAGAATTGCTATAGTGAGACAGGGGATCAGCATTCCTCATTTACTTCAATGCTATGCAGAGTCAGCGTACATAAATGTCTTGCCCAGTAAACAATAGCAGTGTGTCACACAGCAACAACAATTTTCCTGAATTAGGTCTAAGCTTGGGAGCTGACAAATACCACCTGTACGGAATGGGCCAAGTTGAGTTCTACTAAGGAAGAAAGGTTTTGCATGTGCATAGATGGGGGTAATTATTTTCTAACAATTCCATCAGTACAGAGCTGCTGGAATTGAACAAGTGTACCTGGCCACACTGACAAAATAACATGGTTAAGAGGACTGTAGAGACTGATTAATCTTAAACTTGTCTACGGTGTTTCTGCACAGGTAAACAGAAAGAAAGTAATTCAAATAAACAAAAAACACAAAAAAAAAAATTCAAGTACAAAGTCTACTCCAAAAATGCTGTTTCTATAGCAATGGCTAATAGGTTTAAATACTTAATAAAATCAGTGTTTTCATAGCAGTAACAGACATTAGACTGTAGGTCAAGTATGATATATTTGGATAACCTTAACCCAGCTTTCACATTTACCAGCAAGCAAGATCACTCGTCCTAGTCAACCTCCTCAAGCAGACTTGGATCATGACAGGGTCAAAATGCCCAGTGGTGAGTGAATATATTGAAGGAAATATGTAATTATTTTAAAATGCAGTAACATATTGTTGATTTGAAAGGGAAACAACTTTTAACCAATATTTTACAGTGTTCAGCTTCAGCATAATATGCAAGTTGATAAAAAAAAAAATCATTCCATACTGGAAATTACAAGTATATTCCTGCATTAAAAGAACCATTAGTCAGCTGTAAATGTAAAGAGCAAAGTCTAATATATTTCCAAAGCTATACTCCACTAAACATATATAAATGTAACTCTTACAAGTGTTGCCAACAAGGTTTGTTTTATCCTACAAAGGATTGGGGAATCCTCTGAGTAAGTGACTCTGTAAACACTTCTAACTTACCATCTCATTTTCTTCCCCTTGATTAAGCAAAGCATGATTTTCTTTCTTCAGTGTTTCACCCATAAATCCTAAGAAAGTTTTCTTATTGTGCACTCAGAAAACCCCTCTTATGCAGTTTTAAAATCTCTACACACCTTGCTGAATAGCTACAGAGGCACATACACATTTATCCTGTGAAGGAACTGCCTGCTGGCTCCTCCTTCTGGATCAGCCAGGTGATGTAACCCTTTACATGTCAGGTAATTTTGTGGTCATGTGAAAAAAAAAAGTTGCTATGTACAAAGTGAATTACATGAACTGAATGCAAAACCAGCAATCATAATCACTACTTTTAAAAGATAATTCAATCCTTATAATTATGTAATACCACTAATGTTTGTCTAAGAAATGTGTATGTGTTTTATTTTTGTGACCCCATTTGTATAGAAGAGGCCTGGACAACATGTAGCTCTCTAGGTGTTGTGATACTCAAGGCCTGATTAAGGGTTCAGGCCGCCCTAATACGCTAATAGCGTCCCCTCGCCTTCCAAGCCAGGCTAAAAACTAACTTGTCCTTAATTTAAAATACGGATGCCTTCACCCCACCACTAGTGTTTACATTTGCATGTTTTTGAAACTCACTCCACTTGCTTTTTAAATGGGTCACAGAAATCTTTGTCACTCATTTCATTTAAATCAGAACTGAATAGCAGAGTGGAGGCATGAACGAGAGCTAATGAGGGTGATAATGTAAAGGTGGAGGGAGGGACCTGTCTCTTGCATCTGTCGCTGTCCTTGACTCTCCAACTTACTTATCCTCAAGCACCCATCTGAGGATGGCTCATTATCTTTAGTCTTTCCCATGGGAATATGCCAATATTAAACACTTACTACATTTTTTTTTCATGTTTTCTTTTTACTTTGGAGAACAACTACTCTCTTATATTTTATAATTAATTTCAGTTTATACCTCTCCCTGCCACAATTTTGCAGCCCCAAATATGTTGGGTCCTCCAAAACCTTGCGCCCAAGGCTGCAGCCTAGTCAGCCTATTGGATAATCAGGGACTGGTTAAACTACAAGTACCAGCATGCTTTGCCAGCCAATAGCTGGCAGGGTACATTGGGACTTGTTGGTTCACAACATCTGATGAGCCACAGGTTGTCCAGGCCTGGTATAGGTGTTTCTATGACTCCCAGTAATAGTCTTCTAGTTTTGTATTTTATACAAATGTGGGTGGCCCTGACCCCATGTACCATAGGTACTAGCGATGAGTCAAATTGAAACTGTTCTGCAAAATGTACCCTTTTTCCACATCTACCAGGTTCACTTTGAATATTCCATGGAGGAATATGGTCTTAACTGTTCCCACTCCTACTCCACCCATATCAAACAGCAGAATGATAAGAATGTAGTCGTCCCAGCTCTATTCATAGACTATAAATTATGTGAAGTACGAATCTACCAGTATAGTGTGAAATAGAATTCTGTGGAGTGGCAAAGGAAAAGCGGAAATCAAAGGTTGTAAAGTCGGAGATTCGCACCTCAACAAAATGGGCTGTCCCACCATAAAACTCACTTTATGTGAAATGTTGGCAAAAATTCACTTATCTATACTATATGTCAATCTATATCATAGCTATTTTTTGTATTATCTAGATGCGGGCTGTATCCAAATTTATTGTTTTTGGTGAAATTAGGAAGTAGGCTGTAGTATATGAAAAACAGGCATTAATGAAGTGGGCAAGGAAAGGCCTTGATGATACAAATTGGAAATCCCAGGGGAAAGGTTAAAAAATTAGACAAGTATTCTATAAGACAAATATTGTCCCTTTAACTTATGGCTGACCCAAAATAAAAATGAATTGACCACATAATACCAATGTACCAATAATGCCGATCAATAATGCAACATATGCAGAAACCTGCGGTTCTGCCAAAAGTGGAGAGGAGATTAATTTTTTAAAAAATAGCTGAACCGCTTCTTCAAAAACTACTGTCTTAATTAGGGAATTTGTACTAATCAACAATACCTACTACATGTAAAGTGCTGTTGGGATTTCCTAGCATAGCAATGCAGACTGTGAACAATCCTGATTCTAATCTCACTTATAATTATATGTAACCTGATCCACTGACCATATATGATTGTATTGGCAATCTCATGGGCTGCTGGCCTGGAAGGGACTCCTTCTACTTTTGCTGGTAAATATATTAGACCTTTCTTTAGAAGCACTAAAATATATTTTATAACAATACCTTACTTAAGGTGGACCCTTCATCTACATACTGTTAATGTAACCATTGTGTGTGCTGATCAAATATACATACTGTACTACCAAGTTAGGATGTAATGAAATCTCATGTATCAGCTGCTTAGTGCTAAAATGTGATATGTGTGGAGATTTCTTTTGTACTGTTCTGTTCCCTCTAGGATGTGTTCTCTGGTAATGAAAGTGATCAATGTTATTCAAATAAGAAAACTACTTTAAGGGGTTGCATTTTGAAACTATTAGACTTTTCATAAAATTGTAGCAGTTATTTCCTTAACGCACAGATTCCTGTAAAGCAAATTGTTTCACTATTCATAAAGCACTGTCTATAGATCTAGACAAATCCCCCACTTGTTTCTCTCAGTCTGTGGAATACAAACAAAAATTAATTGTTTTTCCATTTCGAACACTTTAAGATTGATTTAATATCAAGCTGATACAGACAAAGGGGCCTGTTTATTAAAGTTTGCATTTTTTCCCTTTAAACTAGCATCTCTTAGTGTAGCTTTACATAGCAATTTATCATAAAAGTCATGTCGGGACACAGCCTGTCCCAGCAAAGGCTCTACACTTTTGCTGATCACACTGACAAAAGACTTTGTTTCCAGCTGAGCTAACCTCACCTACATGCCCCCAATTCATAGATTCATTCATAGACAGGTGCCCTGATTAGAATATATTAATATATGCCAACATAAAAAGATTTTTTTGGATTAATAATAGATGCCCATATAAGAATAAATATATACAAGTCAAATCAAAGGTGTTTTTGGGGATTCAGCAGTAGTTTGCTTACCGCAGAAGATATCTACAATATCTCCTGCGTTAGACATTTGTTAAATTACTCTGATACTTGCAGCCATTTCCAGATGATTTAAGGCTTAAATACAGTTGGTGAAATACTTCTTGTTGCTGCTTAAACTAAATGTAAGTATCTACTGTAAACCACACCTATGGTCTAAAACATACAGAAAAAACAAGTTGGATGCGTGAATTTTCATATAGAGATGTGGTTCACATCACAATCTTCCCCCATCAGGAACCTGATAACACTTCTCTGCTGCTGAGGGACCCGGGCCTGATTCATTAAGGATCTTAAATGAAGAGGATCCTTATTTCAGTCTCCTGGACAAAACCATGTTACATTGCAAGGGGTGCAAATGAGTGTTCTGTTTTGCACATAAGTTAAATACTGACTGTTTTCTCATGTAACGCACATATACTTCATAGCTAATTTGTACACTGAAATTTAAAGTTGATATTTGTGTGCTACATGAAAAAACAGTCAGTATTTAACTTATGTGCAAAACAGAACACTCATTTGCACACCTTGCATTGTAACATGGTTTTGTCCAGGAGACTGCAAAAAGGATCCTCTTCATTTATGATCCTTAATGAATCAGGCCCCTGTTCTTGAAATATATAACTCTCGGTGGCTTCTTGCTTGTCCCCATTACCCTCCTCAAATTATGACACTGCCCCTGTCACATGCAGCTCTGTGTTCAATAACCTAAACACATGAGATAGGATAGTTTTGGATTTTATGCTAAATTACGTTTCGGACAGAGGATTGGATTAGGACTCTGATAAGGTTAAGGTAAAAAATGGTGGTCTTTTTTTATTTTTTTTCAATCTATTTGACCCAGGAGATCTCATTTGAAAGAGAAGACTTTCCTCAACTTTACAACAAGACTGTCTTTTGGTTTTCCAATATACCAGGATGTTAAAATAGTTCTCTAGCCCTCATACCCCGGGCGCTATATTACATGCAGTTGCTGGCATTTTTAATGATCGTACAATGCATATTCATCATATTCATGAGTCTGAAAATGTTATTCATAGTTTCTCACATTTTAACTCATGTTTGGGTTGTGTTGCATTGCACTGTGGGGCATTTTTAGATACTTCATTCTCCATGTAGGAACTTGAAAAAAGTCCACTCATTTTAATGGGAACACATTGCGAACATAACCGCTTGTATTTCAACATGCATTTGGCTAGAAGAAGGTGAAAACTTCCTGCTTCATTCCATGTGCATGTTAAAAAACACAGAATTAACACATATGAAATCATATGTCAACCACATATAAACACTATTAAAAAACATATTCACAAATTTACTTTTGTAAATGCAAAAAAACGATATCTCTACTACCCAGACTCCTCTGTCATCATCAACTTGCTATACGGGTAAATACAAGTGTCAAATATTTTTATTGTACTTGGATATCCATTTCCATATTTGGAAAATATTTAGAGATTAGAAAATATGTATATATGGAGTGTATTTGCTAAATAAATAACAGACTTTGCCAAAACAAAGGCAAGTCTTTAATGAAGTATGCTGTTTTTGCGGTGAAGCAGGTCATTGGAAGGCTGAGTGACTGAGTGTTCTTACTGGCAGACCCAGTACTGAGAAAACTCTTATTCTAACTCGTCCCTTCCCCCTCCACCCCAACAAAAATACTGACTAAAGTCTGATGAATGTTAAATCTTCACAGCCCTACTAATCCATGTGTATCAGTCAGGTTCCATGGTAACTTGCACAGTGCCTATTAAATCAATTTAATACCTCTCCCTTGAATACATCAGATTTTTCCTCTCTCACCCTCTCTTAGATCAGACTGTTACAGCAGTGGGTGTTTTTAAATTTACAAATTGATTTCGTCCAGATGAGAAAATGTTGAAACTTGGAATATGTTTTGGCAAATGTGTGTATGTATACTATGTATTTGGTACAGATTGAGGTCTACCTGTGTACCAAAGCAGACACTACCACAGTAAGTAAAAATTTACTCAAAGAATTTATACCCAGGTTTGGAATACCATTAGGGATCAATTCAGTAAGATGTACACATTTCTCTGGGCAAATAAAACGTCATGTAAAGCTCTGAACAAGACTTTTGCATTTTTATCTACAGTAGAAATGGCAGATCTGTTGCTGGCTATTGCAGTGTGCTGGGGGAAAAAATGTTGTGTGTAGTTTCCTTGCAGGATAACCCCACCCTTTCAAGCACCTGTTATGGCCTATAAATTGATTTGAGCAGCTTCCACTTTTGTAAAGCTCTGAACAACACACATAAATTTAATTGTCCTTATTATACTCAAACTACACAAAAAGTAAAAAATTAAATGGTGATTTTAAAAATAAAATTGCAAAAACATGTGCAGAAATAGCGTTGAAATGGCCTGATGCTTTATGATAGCGCTAATGAGCATGAGATCTTCTATTAATAGAAAGACTGGACTAAGCCTTCATGACTTACAACTGACTGATTAACTAACCCTGGGCTATTTAAGGTACTAATGAAATGTTTAAAGTATTTTCGCAGAGTCTGGAGACCAGGTCTACATCAAGGTGCATCAAAGAAAGTCTTCTCTACAGCCAAGGTGGACTGGACTGCAGTGCTTCTGACCACACATACAGAGTAAAGTACCAGGGACTTAATACTTGGATATATGCATCACATTGTAGAAATGTAACAATCCTGTCCAGGTTTGCTACTTTCCCTGTCTGCTCTGTTCTCCTGTGGATCACATGACTCACCTTCAGGGCGGGTCATTCAAACCTGCTCTATTTAAACTCAGCACTAACACCTGCTCATTGTCAGTGCAACTTGTTTGCTAGCCTGACTCCATGGACTCCTGTGCATTCTCTGACCCTTGTGCATTCCTGAACTCTCCCGTTGGATTCCCTGTGGGTGAACCTGCTTCATCAACCAAGTGCTGGTAGCACTATCTTTGAGACTCTCCTGTTTGCAAGTATCTTTATGCATCATTTGACAAGACTTTGTTTATTATGCCAAGTGTGCAGATTATCATCATTGTGATATACTGAACTGCCATCTCACCTATACTACTGTACAAGAACTTATTTGATACCTTCTGGACTGTTCCGCTGATGCTGCTATTTCTACACTCTGCTGTGATCAGACTCTTACCTTGCATATATATTGTAGTGCTAATCTCTACTAATTACCGGACCCCTGTGGTATCCTGAACATCGTTACTCACCATCTCTGTGTACAGAACTTTGCTGGTCTCTATACTTGTCTTGTCACAGCTATCACCATCCATGCTGCATACTGACTACTGCCAAATACAAAACCATTGCCACGCCCTGCCGTGAGTGAAATCTTTATGGAGACTGTTTCAATATACACCAAAGACTTTAATCAGACAAAATGCTGGATCTGTGTTCATGTTCCCAATCACTCCAAAGGTGGCATACAACTGTTACCCCAGCAGATTCCTGCTTCCTACTTCTTCTAGTATATTGTCTCCCAGCATCATCTCATCCTGCCCCTAGTACTACTTCGGGATTACCCTCATCTCTCGTGCCAGTTCTCTATCACGTCTCACTGGGAACTTTCCTAGAGGGTCATGACCTGCAGGGTGGAAGCTGCAAAGCCCAAATTCCCTTGCGGGGATCCCTGGTGAAAACCTTCCGCTCTGTTAGACTCCGCGCCTCTGGGTGGAGTCTAGTCGAGACCAGCAGGATCACACTCATCCTAGCGGATTCATGACAACTGTGTTATGATTTTTGTTTGCACTGTATTAGGATTATATAATATATATACTAATAGCATTCTTAAAGAGTTGCTTTAAAATGATAGGCAATAAACTCAGTCAAAGTCTGAAAGAAAAAAATACAGTGCTGGGAACAGATCCTCTATATATTTAAAAAATTTAAAATTTACCTTGATATTCACCTCATTATAACCATTTTTATTTTACAGGGTAGAAAATATTCAAATATATAAATATATGGATGTTTTCCATCGTGTAAAATAATTAAATGTTTTAATTAGATCACTACTACGGTAATTTGAATGTTTTATTACATCTGGTGGGTCTATTCCCAGCTCTGTATTTTTTTCTTTTATATTTTGTCTGTATTAGGAAAGTAACAGATTTCTTTTACAGCTGTGGGACTACAAACACCTATTGTTTTGAACAAGCCAGTACTACCTTTACACCACAAAGAGTTTTCCCTTTTGTGCCTTTATAATAAAATCAGTCATTAGACTGATGTAGATTTGATATCTCATACTAAGTATCAAGTAGCTATGATTTACATGTTTATGCAAAAGAAAGAGTTGAATGAAAGTGAAATAAATTAACATGAATAGGATATGTTATAGTATATTGATTTTCAAAAAGCTACAATAGGAGGGAGTGTAAGGGATAATCACATATATCCATTGATTTTATATATTTGTATTAGCTGAAGGAAAACACTCTTTTAATATTAGATGTGCTGGAGTGTGCTGAATTGTAAATATGATCTTGCTTCACACAGACACTAGATTGAGGTTAGCATGCAACTGGTCATTATTCAAATTGTTCATATTATTGTTCATATTATTAGCAAAATATAGATATACTGATATTGACACTTATACAGCACCTTTGATATGTATTGTTGCACAATTTATATCTATTCTATTTTCATCATTTCACCTGTTATAACTGCATATTGTAATTTTAGGTACCCTTAAAAAGTGTTCTGTTTCAATGTACATCAACTAATAAGCCTTTCGCACCTTCTATTGCCTTTTATTTGCATTTTATTTTATTTTTATATATTCTTTTTCCCTAGCTCCATTCATATACATGGCTAACTATTATGCGGTACATTATGATATCACATTATAGTAATAGCTTACTGTATATACTTGTGTATAAGCCGAGTTTTTCAGCACATTTTTGTATGCTGAAAAAGGCCACTCGGCTTATACACGGGTGAACTTACCTGGTGTCCGGTCCCTCGGCTGTTAACTTCTGCATATGCGTTCCAACAACAGGAAGTTCGGCATTTGGAACGCATACTTGCGTTCCAAATGCCGAACTTCCTGTTGTTGGAACGCATGCGGGATAAGTAAAAAATCTCTCTCTCTCTGCGTCCTCGCCTTTCGTTTGTTCTGTCCAGACAATCCAAACTTTTTATCGGCGGTCTGAGCTTTGACACCAACGAGGGGAATCTGGAAGAGGTGTTCTGCAAATATGGTCTGATCACAGAGGTGGTTGTGGTAAAAGATCGGGAAACTAAGAGATCCAGGGGATTTGGCTTTGTTACGTATGAGAACCCAGAGGATGCCAAAGATGCCTTGCAGGCAATGAATGGAAAGTCTGTGGATGGACGTCAGATTCGTGTGGATCAGGCTGGCAAGTCCTCCGGTGACAGGAAAGGCGGTTACAGAGTAGGCTCATCTGGAGGAAGAGGATTCTTCCGTGGTGGCAGAGGACGTGGTGGCGGTGACAGGGGCTATGGAAGCAGCAGGTTTGAGAGCAGGAGTGGAGGATATGGTGGCAGTGGTGGCTCAAGGGATTATTATGGAAGTGGCAGGAGTCAAGGAGGTTATAGTGATCGCTCAGGAGGGTCCTACAGAGACGGCTATGATAGCTATGCTACACACAACGAGTAAAATACTTTTTTATATCTGTTTAAGTATCTCTACAGCCTCACTGGTAGTAACGGAACAGCTGTCCTAAAGGGTGTAAAGCTAATAACTTTTATATTGTTACTTTTAATGTTATGGTTTCATATTGTTAGATTTCTCACCCTACTATGTTTTGCTGTTCCATTGAGGCTTTTAAATTTGCGCTCTTTTCCACCCTAGGCTTATACTCGAGTCAATAAGTTTTCCCAGTTTTATGTGGTAAATTTAGGTGCCTCGGCTTATATTCGGGTCGACTTATACTCGAGTATATACGGTATATTGAGCTACTCATGGGAACCCGGGAAAACTTTAACGTGGGAGCTCTGTCAAATACAGTAAAATCCCACTACTTACAGCCAGTACTATACTTTACTATTAGGATAGGTTAAAATACATTTTGGGTGGAGAGACTTAAATATTTTCAAAGGTAACTTTTAGTAATTTCTTTTTTTTTATTTCTGCCACGTTGACTGTTACTGTAAAATGAAAAACATTCAAAATAATCAAGTGTACATAATGTAGTTACTACTCACATTTTGTTCCTAGACTCTGGAGCAGGGGGGCTGGGTTTGTCTTGAAGAGTCACATCTTCATGGTCATGGTTTTCAGCTGGGCTCTTCCTCTCATGAGACCCTGCATACAGGCCCGGCGCTCCCATTAGGCAAGGTTAGGCACTTGCCGAGGGCGCCACAGAATGAAAATTACTTTAAAACTGTGCGGCGACCGCTGACCTTGCACGGCCGCCGCACAGCATTCAGATACATTCACGGAGAGGGGGGGGGAAGAGGCTATTGCTCACCACCGCCGCCTCTCTGCTCTGTCTCCTCCACTCACTGACTGTCGGGCTGTGACATCATCACGGCCCGACAGTGTCAGTGAGCGGAGGGGAGCAGACGGAGCAGAGAGGCGGCGGTGTTGAGGCAAGGTAAGGAAAGACGGGGGGAGGAGGGAGCCGATTTTCAAAGTGTTCCTGCGGCGCACGCGGGGGGGTGATTTTTGTGTGTGTGGGGGGGGGGGGGGGGTGGCGCCGATTTTGACAAAGTGCCTAGGGCGCCATGGACCCTAGCACCGGCCCTGCCTGCATGTGAGAGCTGGCTGATGACAGAGGTCTCCATGGGTTCCTGATTGATTGGTGTGTGCACAAAGTTGGCAAAAACTTGGAGGTCTCTGGACTACACAGATGCCTGTGCCAAGGCAATGTCATATACAACTAGTGTCTGCCCCCTGCTTCCCCCATATCACAGGCCAGCCCTCTCCTGCTGTAGACAATATTGAAATTGATTTGAAGCTATGCTTGACTGAAAGTATGTGTGTACAGGTCCATTTGCCTATTCTATTTGTTGGATTATCAGCATTAGCTACCTTTATTAATGTGCATTGAAAGCCTGATAATTCTAGACCTTTATGGATACATTTTATCTACAGAGCTCAAATACAAAAGATTATTATTACTTGCAATTTAAGTGATATTTACCACTTTTTGGTACTGTACTATTACTGCTTGCTCAGGAGTTGGAGTTTAGGAGATAAACCTCTTTATGACCAACCTCAGCAACAGTGACACTTCTCAATTTATAGTCAGAAAGGAAGAGATCATACCGCACAAGGTATATCATCAATTATAGATCCCTATATGAGTGGATGAATATACCACCTCATATCCCAGAGTACTTAATTATAGAGGAACTGCTGAGTGGTGTACCCTAACACTGTAAGAATACTCATACATAAAGAAGGGAAAGACATGGCAAAAAAGGGGCACTCAGAATCTATAATTGGAAAGGCAAATAATGAAATAAAACATAACCTTTATTATCTGTAAAATATAGTGTGCTTTTCCTGATGGAGAAGCACAAATGTTATGTTTTATTTCATTATTTGCCTTTCCAATTATAGATTCTGAGTGCCCCTTTTTTGCCATGTCTTTCCCTTCTTTGTGTATGACTTCTCAATTTATAAAAACAAACAACTCAAAATATCATAACAAGGCAAAATGTACCAATGTATAAACTACACAATATATACTTTAAAACATTTCATTGCACAATTCAAATAAATCTTTTTTACAATAAAATCAAAACTGTGTCTACATCAGGATTGACACAGCCCCAGCAAAGCAGTTGCAGAAATACTTTCTCTTGACATTTTAGTTCCCCCAAGGGGAGGCCAAAACCAGGTCTTGGACTGGGGCCTTAATAAGCCTTGCTTGTAATAGGGTCCTCTGCTCACCCTTTTTTTTGTTTAGCTCTGCACATGCTCTCTCAAAGAGACGGCTTTCTTTTAGGTGGGGATCATTTGCCTTCTCACTTGCTAATTCTCAGTGCCACTTCTTGGTCCAGCAGGTGTGGATACAAGCAGTTGACACACTTCAACAGTGCTTTGAAGGGCTCCAAGGTGACTTTGGCCTGTTCCCGAGTCAGAGCCATTGCTTCTCTCAGCTCTCTCTCGCTTTTGCAGAAAATAGAACATGCTGTGTTCTCAAACTGGCCTGGCCTTGAAATTAGGTACACAGAATTTCACATTTAAAATAACCATGAAGACAAAGTAGAAGATAGCAAATTATATTATATAATATTGATAATCATATGAAAAAGCAGATAAATTAATAATGTTAAATAGCAATTAAAATCAAAGTAATTGTTAGTTGCACAGGGCTAATGGTCATTTGGAAAACAGAATCTTATAAAGCTATTAAAATTAGCATACTTTTATCAATGTGTGATGCATCATTCTAAAATTATCTGTAGTGTAGGTTTAGTTATGCCTTCTATAGACAGCAGTTGCAACATTGACATCTGGTGGATACTCACAGTACTCCACTTTCATAGTGGTGAAACAATAGTATTATCAGTATTATTATTCAAGTTTCAATCGATAGATAACCAATCAGACCAACTTCCACTGAGAGGAAAATGTAAACTCAATGATATAAAAAATGGCACCAATGTAAGAAGCAAAAAGTATAAGAAAGGACAGAAAAATTAGAAAAATCATTATAGTAATACAAATAAGCAATATCCTTAATCACATGTTTATGGTAGAAAAACAGCACACAGAAAACTGTGCTATATATTCTATATAAATAAATTTAGTATGTATGTGACTGGATCACTGATATTTAACTTAATTTAAAGGAAATAGCGCAGGGTGCTTATTTATAAAAATTACCAATGCACTTATTTTTAATATTGTGTAAATTTTGAGCTAGGAAATCGTTATTTCTGAGACCAAGGTAGAAAATGTGTTTTTTCTGTTTAGCCTTCCTAGAGGAAATGCATTATGCCTGATGTATATATCTGATACAATGAGCCTTTGCTTACCAAGCCTTTGGTGTATTGTGATGTGGGGAAGTGGCTTTTTTTTTTTTTGGGTTGCTCTGTGGGATTGCGTATTCGGCTACTGTCAGAAGTATTCATGCCAGTCAGACCTTTTTACTTGCTAGTGGGTCTCCTGCCTCTGAAATAAGAGCCAGAAAATCACAGCAAGGTTTTTAAGAATTTCATAGCGAAGTGTAAATATTAGTGGCTTTGCAATACATGTAAATCCATGTTTTGGTAAACGGGGTTACATCCAGATTCTAAAAATAGCCTGTGTCCAAATCTGTATAAACTGCACTGAAATACACTGAAATTTTTCTTATGATTTCAACATCTGACCTGATCACTGGTACCTCTAACCAGTGAGAGCAAATAAACATCTTGCTTCAAAGACCTGCTTGAAAACATCTTCAATATTGCTGTATTCCTGTGACCTGCAGATTAGACCCTAATCCGTTATCCGGCTGTCTCTGAGGTTTGGACCCAGCTCTCCAATACCACCGATCTGCCTGCTACCCATGCAGCCCTGGTCAGTGTGATAGGCTAGAGGGGATCCATTCACAGCAACCCTGATCCATAGGAAGAGGTCAGGAGTACCAGCTCAGCTACACCAGCAACGAGGTACGCTAGCAGCATCAGTTACCCAGAAGGAACGTGGTTCTGAGTGCCATAAAAGTAGTTCAGTGGTGGCAACAGGCCCCTCCCACTGCAGCAGGAGGGGTGTATTCGGAATAACGAAAGGGGACGGTGGCAAAGTAAGCCAAGCCGGTTCCCAGCAACAACAGACAGGATGGCATAGGCGATCCATCCTGTCACAGATGCACAAAATCAATATTACAAAATATATAATTAATAATAGTACTATTTTAATAAGGAGGAATATAGTCATAGACTTGACTTAATTAAACAGTAATATTATTTCCCAAATAGGATAAAGTCAATAGTGCATGGAGATGGTTCCTTATAGCAAACAAGGAAAGCTCATTGAGGAAGTAAAGAATTCTTTCTTGCAATATCAAGATTTGCCAGCTTTCAAAGAGAGGGACATGCTTATCAATAATAAGGTAGAAGAATGTGAAAAAAAAGTTTAATTGAAGGGAAGAACAGAAAAGTAGATCATATAAAAAGAGAAAAATGATAAACTATCCATTAAGATTAAGTTGAACACACCTACATGAACACAAAATATGAGAAGGGAGTTCTCATAATTTTGAATGAGGGGTACCTGCTAACGTTGATGCAGCTCAAGTAGAGGGTGCGGAGTCTAACGCGTCCCCTGGTCTTCTCCAGGAACCCCCGAAAGGACGTATGGGTTTTGCTGCTGGGGGTCCATTACTGAGCCGTATAGCGAGGTACAAGAAGGGTAGTCAGGTAAGCCTGTTCGGTAACGTGCTGGCAACGGAGAAGTGGAGGGGAAGAACTGATGGATTTGTGATCACAAGGTGGGTCTCTTGAAGGAAGACTATAGCTGCTTTCAATTTTTTTAAATACAAAAGGACAATAGTGTGCTTATTGGTCAAGTTAAGACCATTAATCTGTAGAGAAAGAAAATCCTCAAACTCATGGAGGATGCAGTGTTTTTCATCAAAAGAAAAATGGGCATATAGCTGTTACAAGCTCCTCTGGCAATATAGGTCAGGGTATGGGGGGAGAACTAAGGGTGTTTGAACATTTACACATCAAGTGGCATACAAAGAAACACAATAACATAAATAAATTACTACACATAGGAGACAGGAGTGGGGATGGCGGATGGATGGCCGACTAATGAGATTGTAAAAGGAAAGGGAAATGGAAAGGGAATATGCCATCAGACCTCTGTACATACCCACAGACTCCCAAACATGCCCTTTGTGAGTGTGATGTCACATCACACCATCAGGAGTCACTTGTGAGGGGTAACCAGTGCAAGTCTCCAAACAGAGATCAGGGATGCAGGACCTCAGTCCCAAATGAATGCAGGGTGCCGCCCAGCAAGAGAATAGCACTTCTGCAGGGCTAGAGACCTTTTCAGTGGTTAACACTGAGAATGAATGCAATAAAAATTGGGTGACATTGAAGTGAAGGGGACAGGAAAGTGGTGGGATCCTGGAGAACAGGTCTAGAGAGACTAAATGGGATGAAGAAAGGTGGGAGTAGTGGAAAAGCAATGAGGGAGAGGATGTTGTGCAAACAAGGGATTAAAACAGAGGGACACCAAAGAGCAACAGCAAGCACTGCCTGAGGGATATGTCTTCCTGGTGGAGCACTGCTTCTTGGTCTGTGATTGTGACTGTCCCTGAGGCACGATAGCACTATGATGAAGTCAATGAGATCAGATCTGGTGAAAGCACCGATTCTACAGAAACCTAGGCAAAGGACCTTTTCAAGGAAACTGAACTTGTCTGACATGGATAGCCAATGCCAGGAATAAGATTCTAACTATGACTCAAATCCCAATTTTTAAGACAATATAATTTGTATAGATGTTCTTCTTGAGAGCAATGGATTTAATAGTCAGCCATGTCTTAGTTGCGAGGCATGTCTCCATAGTCACAGAAAAATGGATTTTGTCGAATTAATAAATCAAAAATTGCTGCTGTAAATCAGTGCTATAAATTGAAGTATTTTAGTTGTGCACAGAACATCTATAGGGTTTTAACATAGGTCCACTGCACAGACAGTATCAGAGGCTGCTAAGGCAACTTATAGAAGCCATCACAGGTCATCAATGCATTTTGAGCAGCAGCCTAGAACACCATACATTGTAGGAGCTGCTGAAATGACACAGAGTTCTGAAGGTGTTACATATATGGGTCTGAGCATAAGTCTGATCCATCATCAGTAATGGTTCCTTCCCAAAGCATTGTGACTGCAAGCAGGAGTTCACTTGGCTTCTAGCAGTGGACCTTGTAAACACAGCCTAACCACCATTCTCAGGATGTCCATTGGGAGACTTGTACATGAGACTAGTGTACCTTCTAGCAGTGAGCAAAGATCTAGATGACAGTGTGACCGATTTGAGGAGTTGGACTCCAATTATCCTGTTATCCAGTAATCTAGAATGCTGAGGTCCAAAAATGACTAAGACTAAGGAATCCAGATTGGAAAGAGACATTGGGCTAGATTTACTAAGCTGCGGGTTTGAAAAAGTGGGGATGTTGCTTATAGCAACCAATCAGATGCTAGCTTTCATTTATTTAGTACCTTCTACAAAATGACAGCTAAAATCTGATTGGTTGCTATAGGCAACATCTCCACTTTTTCAAACCCGCAGCTTAGTAAATCTAGCCCATTGGCTGTACTGTCAACGACAATGTAGCATGTGCAGTTTTATCATTTCCAAGTGATAATAACTTTGACAGCTAGAATAAAAGCTTGCATGGTCCTGCAGGGGAATGAATGAAATAGATAAACCTCAATAAACCAATTAAAGGTACTGTGGCAGTGCAGATAAGCACTACTTTTGTCATCAAACCCAGTGAACATTAGGGATTATAGGTCCACTGAACAGGAAGCTTTGTGGTTCCAGGAAGTCATGGATTCTGTGAGCTGTGACATAGACTCCCCACCCCCTTGAAATGTTACTGAAAGCTTGGTCTGGGGCCAATACAATTATTTTTGCTCGGACGCTATGGCCTAGGGCTTAGGCAATTATTTTTCTGTCCAATCTGGTTAAATCATGCTGAATGAGATAATGTCTGGCAGATCCATGTTAGTCAACCCAAGTTTTTTTGGTTTTATGTTATGTGCTTTAAATGTATATGCTTAAAACCTAAATCCGCTGGAAAGAGATCCTTGCCAATAATATTTTAAAATGTAAAAACCGGTAAAAGGTTCTATCTAGTTTACGGTTTGGGTGTCAACACTGCCAGTGATCACTTTCATGAATACAAATAAAGTCACCACTCAAAAGCAGAGGAGCAACAGGTCAGCCCTCCTCTGTTGCTACTCTGCTTTTGAGTGGTGACTTTATTTAAGACAAATATGTTTTACTTGCATCTTTATTTTATCAAAACAATGCTTTCCTCTCAATATACCATGATTGCCCACTGTAGAGAATTTCCCTGGTCTCCCTAAGTTTCTTTTAGTTATATTTATCCTCTTGTTCTTCTAAAAGAGCTAAGATGGTCTAGTTCATCACTTTTCTAACCATAGATGCAATGACACTGCTTCTCTTTTCTAGGAACAATAATGCTCCATAATCAACAAGTCTTAACTGCAGCCTTCAAATGAAATGTCTAGCTGTTCTAAAATTGCCTCCACAAAACTGATGCATATTTGCCAAGGAAGTTAAATGTTAGCATGTATGGCAGTGAATTCAGGATCTTAGCAACAGAGACTGTGCTGACAAACCAGAATCTGATATTGATTTTTTATCTCAATTATTTTATAAAGAATCCTATATGAACATGACCATCAATGAGTCAGAAATCGACTTTCTAAGCACTATGTACTATAAGGTACTTAATTTATAAAAAATTATTTAAAAAAAATAGATTGTTTATAAAGCAGTAAAACTGCAGGCCTGCAGAGAAAATGCAGATCATGCTATTTCTGGATGACTGTCTTTTTACAAAGGTAAACACACAGGTTAGTGAATGTAATGAGAAGAGAGAAAGTTAGTCAGGCATTTGTACACTAATCGCTCAAGTAGTTTGGAGGCAAAGGGGAGGAGAGAAATAAGGCAGTAGTTGGAAAGAGAGGCTGGATCGAGAGATGGTTTCTTTAGAATAGGTGAGATAAGCGCATGTTTAAAGGAGGATGGAAATGTGCCAGTGGAGAGATACAGGTTGAAGAAGTGAGTTAGAGGTGGGCATGCAGTGGAGGAGAGGGAGCGGTGTAGTTGGGAGGGAATAGGGTTGAGTGGACAGGTTGTAGGGTGAGATGATAAGATAAGTGCACAGACTTTAACTTCAGTTACTGGAGAGAATGGATTAAGGGGTGGATTGGGGAGTGTAGGTAAAGGTGGGTAAAGTGAGTGGAGTGAGTGTAATTTCGCATGAGGAAATATCTTGTGGAATGGTGTAAATTTTGTCTTTGAAATAGGTGGCAAAATCATGGGCAGTGAGGGAGGAAGGAGGAGGAGGTGCAGGTGGGCAGAGAAGTGAGTTGAAGGTGGCAAAGAGGCAATGTGGGTTAGAAGACTGGGTGGATTTTAGAGATTTGAAGAATGTTTGTTTAGCAATTGAAAGGGGAGTGCTGTAAGATGTGCTATGGCTCAGCAGGAGTTGATAGCCTGAGGACGTAGCGCTGGTGTTTAATAAAGAGGCAGCGTGAGGGTCACAGCAAGGTTTTCAGGGTCACAGGCAGATCAACAGAATCAGTGTCCAGGCAAGAGGTCAAGGGTCACAGGCAATTCAGCGATGTCAGTATCCGAGCAATGGGTCAGGGTAACAGGCAAATAAGGAGCGTCAGTATCCAGGCAAGAGGTCAAGGGTCACAGGCAAAACAACGATGTCAGTATCCATGTAAGGGGTCAGCAATGATAATAATGATAGTAGGAGCACTAACACAGCAGGATACGTATGCAGGGTAGCAGGGACTATAACCAGCAGGGAGGCTTGCCCCTGCCTGCCTTAAATACTAGATTGGGCCAATGAAAATGTTTGGGCACAGGAGGAACAATTAGCCACCTGAGGCTAATTCCTAATTTGCGCATGGGCCCGGCTGCCCTGGATGCCGGGACGTGGCGCTATAGTGAGAGAGCGTCCCGACCGCCTTGGCAATGGCCGGGACAAACCAGAAGTGACGCCCCGGTCATCATGACGACGACCGGGACGCTAGGTCAGAGAGGAGAGCGAGTCGCGGCGGTGCCCGGAGCTGCCATGGCTCGTGACAGACGGATCCCAGAAACCCTATTGCCATGACACAGTGTAGTAATAACACAGGATAAATATGTTGTGGAGGAAGTCAGTGTTGGAGCCAAATTTTCTTCACTGGCACTCAAAAGCACAGAAGCATTTTTTGCAGGTCAAAGGTCTATTTGGAGTGGTCGAGGTTTGGGTTTGGATTGCAGGAGACAATGTGTGGTAGCCGAGTGTAATGTAGCAAAAAGACACTACCACATAATTGCAGAACAGATCAGTAATAGAAGAGAAAAATGTTAAAAATGAGGCTGAGTGTCAGGCACCGTCCCCGCACTGTGCATACTTGCCGGAGACAGACGCCTGCCTCTCTGCTGAATCGCGTCCCGTTGCCTAGCAATGAGACACACTTCCGGATATCACAGCGCACGCATGAGCAGTAGGCCAGCGTCCCGTTGTGGGATGCCTCTCTCCTTTGACATGTCTCCCTTCACCTATCAGGGACACGTTGGGGTATATCTGGCACCTCCTCCCAACAATCTGGTGCCAGAATATTGGTTCTCCAGTCTCCAGCATTTCAGTGTACTGTTCCTGTTTGTTTATTTCCATTGCTGACTTTTGGCTTGTTTCCTGACTATCCCTTGGCTTTGTGATTCTAGTTCAGCGAGTTCCTGACCTCGGCTTTCATTGACTATTCTCCTTGCAATTCCCTTTTGTACCTCGTCTCAGCTGTCTTGCACTCGCTAACCTGCCATCCTGTGTGCCCTCCACTGGTGACTAGTTGGGAGAACCGCGACCTGCACACCTCACGCAGCCAAGCCCATACCTCCTTGCGGGGGTCTCTGGTGAATATCAGGAGGGTGTTAAACTTCGCGCCTCCCAATCTAGTTGTGCCAATACCAGTCAGTGGCCTATTCAGTACTACTAACGTGACACTGAGCAAAAAGCGCTCCACGGATTAAAAAACAAAGGGGGGTATTCAATTGTCCGCGGGTTAGAGCGCGGAAAAACTAATACCGTTAATACGGTAATCTCTCACTGGAAATCCAGTGAGTAAATTACTGTATTAACGTTTTTTCCGCGCAGGATTACCGTAATAACGGTAATCCTGCGTGGACCGCGGGATTTTCGGCAATCCCGCGGACAATTGAATATGCCCCAAACTGTTTAATCAGAATAAGTTTATATATATCGACAGAAGATAGAATATTTTTAAAAAAATCTGTCTCAATTAGGGAACAGGCAAACTTCCATTTTACAAACATGGAAACAAAATCAAGAAGGCTCATCTCAAACCTGCTAATACTGCAGCCCTATAAAACAAACAAGGAAAATTGAAGCAAGCATAAGGGAACAGAAATCAAAGAAATCCTGAAGGAGTTTTATGAACAAATATACAGCCAGCAATCAATAAATGCAAACTCAAAACAAAATGTATGGGATAGAATCAGGTTATCCCAGGTCACCAGGAGTCAAATGGTAATGCTGATAGCACCTACTAGGTTAGAGGAAGTGCTCCAAACATGAAAAATTGAAAATCCTTCAAATCAGAAGGTTCAGATGGGTTAAGTTGGGAGTTTAACAAAATACTTCAAACACAGATAGCAGAAAAGTTAACAAATTTCTGATACTATTGCGCGAAAAAAACAGAAAGGGACACGGTGGACCCGGCCTTAAATCACCCAATCTCACTATTAGGTGGACTATAAAATGTTTACTAAGATATTAACTGAAACATTAAAAACAATTCTGACAACAATCATACACCGAAATCAAACAGGAAATAAAGACACAACCTAGTGATCTCACCCAGTGACCTGGGACCACCTGTTCAAAACACTTCATAGATTTGTTTTCACTATATAACCCATATATGCAAGTTATGGCAAATGGACATATTTCTACACCATTTGTAGTACAGAAGGGGACCAGACAGGGGTGCCCACTTTCTGCATTACTGGAACCACTGGCAATAGCTTTAAGGGAAAACAAGTCATATAAAGGAATTCACATAGGCAATAATGAGCCTAAATTGGCATTGTTTACTGATGACATGCTGTTACTAGTGTCTAAACCTGAAGTTTCAATTTCAATAATCTTGGATACAATCAATGTTTGTCCAGAGATCAGAGCTGATGCCCTTGTCTGCTTCAGAACGTATCCTTAAATGCTCCAAGATTATTAGTTTCCCAGGAGTCGTAGCCTTCACGCAGGCTGCCAGATCCCCTTCTCCCCCTTTACCTAAAGGTGTCAAGTTGGAACTACTGGACTTCATTTATCTTGATAGGATATCACCCAACGCCACCAGATATAGAAAATGGAGTGGAGAGATTCTATGCCAACCATATATAGAATCTCTGCATGAAGAAGCTCAGACTACCATCATGAGGATCTTTGTATCTGATTAGATAACTATAAAGCAGTGTTTTTATTTCTATGTCCTCCCTACTAAATTTCACTTTGATCTTATCTGTATCACCCATGTACCTCATTATTCTTATTTTATCGTCTTGATGCTTAACTGTGCATCCCCCCCTTCTGCCTCTACAGCGATGCCACGTCATTTATGTTACCCCCAACATATCTTAATTTTCTCTATAAAACTCTGCTAGTTTAAAATTACTTTAGAATTAAATGGTTATTTTTTATTATCCATACACTTTAAGTTTGGTATATTTGTTTAAGACTCCTTTTGCTTCTTCACAATGTACTAATGTTTGTGCTCTGTAAAATTTTGTACAATTGTAAAATTATAACATAGAAATGAAGCAAAAAAGAAAAATATTGTACACCAATTGTTGTTGCTATATTTTATTGTAAATTGTTTTCTTTGTTGTATAATACAAATATTTAGCACACACACACATACAAAAAAATTAGCCTGAGAAGAGGGTGTTTAGGTGTCGCTTTGTGCTCATGGATTTCGGTGCCGGATGGGTGTAGTAGGCAAAGTTATACAGAAGAAAAGGAGGTTGTGGGATGGCTGGGAAATGACGTTCACTTGGAGAGACCAAAGTAAACAAGAGGAGTTTACAGGTGGCAATGTCAGTATGGTTGTCAATGAGGATGTTAAGACCCTTAGGAAGGCAATGGGTAGGTGCATGGATAGGAAGTGAGAGAGCATGCTTGCAACTTTATCAAGGAATTGGGAAACTGGGTCTAGAGCGCAATAGCAGGGAATTACTCGGCAGTGAAGCAGAGAGAAAAGATAGATGGTATGGACTTCAGAGCACAGCATTTTCAAGTTACAGCCAGGAGTCAAATGGGATGGTGGGGGAAAGTAATGAAAGGACGGTCAGATCTGGGAGCGAGGAGTTAACTAGCATAGGTGCATCTGCTATGGGGCCCACAGCTGAGGGGGACAACCTTCCCTGTCAAAGCCAAATCTGTATGTGTGAGTTATTCACCAATGAGCAGTACATGAGAGTCCTTACAAAACTTTGTTATGGGGTTCACAAATGTCTGGTTATGCCCCTGGATGGGACGTTGGATAGAGGGTAGGTGGAGGTAAGTAGAAAGGTTCATTAAAGCATGCATAGAGGGGTGGTGAAGGGGAAGCAACCATATGGGGGGCCTGGGAAAGATAAGTAATTATAATGGGTTGATAGTATGCTCATAAAGAGCATTAAAAAATAAAAGTAAGAAGATTGTCAAAAGGCAGTCTTAGGAAGCATTGATTGTAAACAGTTCAATATGGAACAAGAGATGCATGATGTGAAAGGTAAAATTAACTCACAGAAGACTTTTGTACTTTTCCAGCAGTGCTTCCACGTATAATTTTCCCATATTCACCTCCTGTTTATCTCATGTATACTTCTAACTAAACTATAAATCTGAACACACACTTGTAACAAACACACAAATACCACCAAACTGTCCTGGTGGTGCGTTGTGTGTGTGTGTGTGTGTGTGTGTGAGAAATGGGAACAGGCTTGCATAGGTGTTGGGTATAACATCGACAGTGAAAATGTCTACAGTCATAAGGTAATTCTGGCCTTATTTTGTCTGGTTAAATTTTGGTAGGTATGCAGACACTGGAAAAATAAACAACTAGGTCTATGCCCTATACTGACTGAATTTGAAAAGGCAATAAAGGTGATCAATGACTGTTCTTCTCCCCTTCCCCTATAATATCAAACCATTTAGGATAGGTACACACAGAAGAATATTCCGACCGACGTGTTATCTGAAATTATTGTACCTACGACTGAAGGTCCAATCAGTCTGGCGAATCATGTATACACACTGACACGACTTGCCTTCAGATCTGTGCTCTTCATCTGGTCCTCTAGTCTTCAGAGAATAACAGCACAATATTCATTCATTCATTATTGTCACACTGATTAAAACCGCCTTGTTATAGCTACACACATGTTCTAATAAATTTCGTTAGCTTCTGTTACGCTGAAATGAAACATTCTGTCTCAGAATGAACAAATTAATTATTCCTTCTACAGCACTCTGTACATTTATTCACCAGGACATTCATCGCTAGCATCGGCTGAAAAGAACACGACTCTGTAAACTCTATGGAGATCAATGTGTGGTAGCTGTAGTTGTCTCGTGTAAGGCTATTGTAAGTGTAATGTTGCAAATAGACACTACCACATAATTGCAGAGCAGATTAGTAATGGGAGAGAAAAAATTTAAAAATGAGGCTGAGCAAAAAGCGCTCAACAGATTAAAAAACAAACTGTTTAATCAGAATAAGTTTATATATATCGACAGTAGAATATTTTGAAAAAAATCTGTCTCAATTAGGGAACAGGCAAACTAATAGAGGAAAATTCCAGTTTTACAAGCATGAAAACAAAATCAAGAAGGCTCATCTCAAACCTACTAATACTGCAGCCAATAAAACAAACAAGGAAAATTGAAGCAAGCATAAGGGAACACAAATCAAAGAAATCCTGAAGGAGTTTTATGAACAACTATACAGCCAGCAATCAATAAATACAAACTCAAAACAAAATGTATGGCATAGAACCAGGTTATCCCAGGTCACCAGGAGTCAAATGGTAATGCTGACACCACCCACTAGGTTAGAGGAAGTGCTCAAAACATGAAAAATTTAAAATTCTTCAAATCACCAGGTCCAGATGGGTTAAGTTGGGAGTTTAACAAAACAGTTCAAACACAGATAGCAGACAGGTTAACAAATTTCTGATACAATTGTACGAAAAAACAGGAAGGGACACTGTGGACCCGGCCCTAAATCAGCCAATCTCAATATTATGTGGACTATAAAATGTTTACTAAGATACTAACTGAAATATTAAAAACAATTCTGACAACAATCATACACCGAGATCAAACAGGAAATAAAGACCCAACCTAGTGATCTCACCCATCACTGCATCGGCTGAAAAGAACACAACTCTGTAAACTCTATGGAGATCGTGCGCATGAGTGCATACACACTACATGATCGGTCGGTGATTAGTCGGAAAATATCAAACAGTGCGACCAACTAAATGAAATGATGATCGGCACTTTGGGATAACTATAGACCATTGTGTCACTATACACACTCACATGATATCTGACCAAACGGTCGGATATCGGCAGATTGGAGGTTTTTCGTGCAATCATGGGGCCAGTGTGTACCTAGCCAAACACTTGCAATAATTCTTAAACAATGCTTACAGATTAAGAATGCACTGAGAAGTGACTATAATTTTCATACTTTGAAGGTATTCAGCATCTCACCTATACTATTACATCTAGATACAAGTCTTGCTCACTAAAACTCTTATGAGCATACCTCCCACCGTTTTAAAAAGCAAAACTGGGATACAATTGAGTTATGACAATTATAGTTGTGACCTGTAGAAATCAGAATCTGCGTTACCAGTATTTTTGTACATTGCTACCTCTGTTTCGACTGTGAAATATATTAAATACATACTGAGTTATTTCAGTTAAGCCCAAAAAGGCAGCGTGTACGAAGTAAGTAGCAGACTATTTCCTACCTATAGGAACTATTTTCCCCGGGAACCTTGTATGCAGTAGCGCTCTTCCCGGACGAGCCTAATTACGAGGGCACGTCGTTCTCTCCCGGAAGTGGTGCCAGTGACAGCTTTGGGTGTCCTTGTTTGTCAGCTCGGCTGGATGTGAGGGAGCTGGGTGTGCTCCCCGGTCACACATGATGTTGCGGGCCGCCTGGTGAGTGCTGGGGCTCCGTGTCGGTATACTGCCCGTTCATGTCTATAGGCTCCATAATGTCATGCCCCTGTGTCAGAGATATGCACATGTACAGCGCTGAGCACTCTGTAGTCCTATGGTCACCTCAGGCATGATATTATTAATGGCTGCCTGGATTTGTTTCAGCTGGGTTAGAAATGTTGCTGATGTCTAATAAATATTACATATGTATTAATTTATATACAGACACTGTGCTCCCAGGCAGTGCAGAAGATGCAAGATACCACAGCTGTTACATATTCGGGTTATACTGTCCTGTAGGAAGTGGTGGTGGTCTCAAATTCGTAGATTCCTTCCTGAATAGACAAGTCAATATTCAGTCGCCACTTCAAGGCCAAACCAGCGAGCCTTGGAGTGGACATTTTATGAAAAATATTTCTGAACACTGATTAGTGTCATTTTTTTTTTATAATGTATAACTGTTACAGCAGGCTTGTCCATCTAAAATGTCATTAAGTGTCCAATTGGCTACTTAAAAATGAAGGTGGGCTTATTATTTTGTGTTAGCTAATTCTTTATTGATTAATAGATTAAATCCTTAGCTATGGTTATCAAGTTCGATTGGGTTGTTTGCAGTTAAGTTGTATCTGTAACATTTTCAATTTATTGTGTGGAGAGCAAACATAAAGTAAGTTGTCTAACTCAAACCATCAACTTGACTAGCAGAATGGTGGGTGTACCTTGGGAATTTAGCAGATAGATCCTATAAAAATATTTATACTCCAAACATTCTTGCTTGATGATTTAGGACAGGAGGGATCTGAAAGGCTTGCAATGTTGTCCTCTTAATTGGATACTTTAGTAGATGGCATCACTGCAATAAACATAGGAGGGAATCCCATAATTTTGCTATTCATGGGGACATGTAGTGGAAAATGAAATATCCTGAAGTGGACTCTCCCAATAACTGAAAGTAAAAGCATACAGGCCGAGACAACATCTGGAACCTAGAAAATCAGTTTGATATGCTTGCTTTACTGGATAAACAAGCAATTGGAATTAGAAATACATTGTAAATATATTTTTACATATTTTTATTTTATGTGTAGTACTTAAGGATAACGTCTGATAACTGCAGTTTCTAGATTAGATATAATATGCTTTCTTTATATGCATTATTTTCAATGCTAAACTGATGCTGTCTGCCATTCAGGGAAACTATTTTTTATTTACTGCTCAGTATTCATCTTTGAATCTATAAACCAGTTAAATTATTAAAGAATATGGTAAAGAATTAAGCTTGACAGTAATAAAAGCTTGCTCCCTGGAAAATTTTGACAGCCGTGTGGCATTAAGAAGCAGCTAGGTGTGGGCAGTTGTAATACTTTACAATAATAATGAAAAATGTTGGTGGTTATTGTCCACACCTGCCAGGACTGGTCAGCCTGGTGGTCAGTGGTATAACACACATTGCTGGCTGTAGTGATCACATAGTGTCTGTTCTAATAGAAGAAACTTTGTTTATCTTATTATAATAGGACTCTGCTGGGCTCAAAGAGCTGGGTGGTAAATAAAAACAGCCAGGTGGTGCACCACTAGGAAACTAAAGGATATATTGCTTCTTCAGAGAACTTGCACTATTTTCATGTTGTATTGTAATATACAACACAATCTAATTGTTTTTTGTTCTTTTTTTGCAGCATTGTGTACAGAGGAGTGATAAATAAACATGTTGTAAAAGAAGCCAAATTACCATTACAGAACCAGCTTTCTCACAGAGTCATCGGCATCAGTCGCCATCATTGTTTTTCAATAGCAAACATTCAACGGCCTTTCCCCAGATCATCAGTTCGATGTTACACTTCTTTATCTCGTCTTACGCTTCGAAGAAGCAGACTTTTGCCATTTAATCTTGCATATCAGACTCAACGGAACTTTTTGGTTGCTAGATTGGCATCCAGACTATTAAAACTCCGGTATCTTGTAGTGGGATCTGCTGTTGGTGGTGGATACACTGCCAAAAAGGTACCCACAGTATAGTTTACATTTCTTGTCATGTTTGGTGCTTTTGTGGTTTGATTTTCTTATTACTGTTAATACTGCATGATTGAGATGGAAGTTTGATCACCAAAAATACAAATTTTAGTATTTCATTGAATAAATACTACTTTGATCTTTTATGTTTAATTGTACATATTTCTTTCTTATATGTAATTTATTTAGAGGGTTTCAAACATTGTGTGCTACCTCCCCCATAATTGTTGCTGCTAACTTAGTAGCAAGAACTGCGCTACTTAATGAACGGCTCCTTATTTGTTTTACAGGATGTGATGTTGCTTATTTTAATAGTGTACATACAAAATCTCAAATGTGACTTGTATGAAGATAATCAGGGAGACTTGAATATTTTATTTGCTTTATGTGACATGTAAATCATTACATGTGTCCATCCAAGACTTTCTCATCCTACAAGCACTTTTCATGGTGGTTGTGAATGCTGCTGCAGATCTTGAAGAATTAAAGTCATAACCATATGGGGGAGTACAGTAATAACTAAAGTGTTTTCAAACAGAAAGGGTTCTGTACAAAGGTTACAATTTGCAAAGGACGAATCAAACCTATAATGAATGGGCAGTAATATTAACAGGATGGCCCACTTAGAGACTATAGGGTAGGGCTGTCTCTGTTAATCATGCACTAAGTATGGAAATACATTGACGATGACAACCTTCATCTAATACAAACACTAGATTGCACCTAAAGGCTTTAATTAGAAAAATGAGCGCACACTGCATAAAACGATACTATCCTTGGATGAAAGCTAGCACAAAAATTCAAAAGAGCAGAAGAGGGACACACATGGTCTTTTTAAATAGAAGAAAATCTTTCATGCCAAAAACCGGCAATGTTGTAGTTGGCAAAGTGATTCAGCTCAACACACAGATTATAATATAACATCAAAACACAAGACGCACCCACCATAAGCCCCAGCTGATTGTCTGCAATGCTTAATCTCACGGACGCACAACTCTAGACAACACATATGCACAACTAAAGCACCCTTAACTAGCATTAAAAACAGATGTGGATCTGTGTTAAAGCCATGTCAGGTAATTAAGGAATAATGCTAAATCCAAGCGATTAATAGGGTAAACGCTTAATCCACAATAATAGATTTAACAGTGTGGAAAAATAAATACAAAAAGAAACCTGCAAGAAGGAAAAGAGAAGTTTGTAAACATAATGTAGAACAACATGTTTCTGGTCCTATGAATGATATAAATAGTCTTGTATTTATTCATACTCACAGCACAATAGGGGAATGTAACCATTTATAGTGGACAATAATTAAACAGTAGCCCTATAACTTAAATGCTATATATAGATGGAAAATGACAAAATGCTCATAAGCATATGTAGGTGCACACCAGTTTTGCTTCCCTCACAGTATCAATAGGTGTGCAGAAGTATATTGGTAACATTTAATAAAAACAAGTTAGTCTTATTATATAGTTCTCCAAGAGCAATTGTATCCAAGTATTATATCCACCTTTCTTCAAATTGGAGACGTTTCTTCCCTCTATAATCTCCCATTGCCACTTTTTCTTATCCCTGCTTTTGTTTAAGGGCTCATTCACAACTAGCCACTCTTGGGGCTAGATTTACTAAGCTGCGGGTTTGAAAAAGTGGGGATGTTGCCTATAGCAACCAATCAGATTATAGCTGTCATTTTGTAGAAGGTACTAAATAAATGAAAGCTAGAATCTGATTGGTTGCTATAGGCAACATCCCCACTTTTTCAAACCTGCAGCTTAGTAAATCTAGCCCTTAATGCGCTTTTTAGCCTCTAACATCCGAAAAACCACATTAAAAGTACAAATTTTTATGGGCCTGGTTTCATTATTGTGTTCTAATTTTTTTTTGCAGCATTTCAAATTTTAAAACGTGTGCTACTAGTGCAGTAGATTGCATTGGTGAAAGTGCAATTCATCAAACCCCCTAAAACATATCTCACGCAGCACATATGTGTGAGATAAACATTAGATAAATACAAAGGGAAAATACAAAATAAAAAGTTAGACTTCCTTTAGATATATAGAGCAAGTAAAGATATATAGATTATATATATATATATATATATATATATATAATCTAATGTGTACATTATGAGATGAATGTAGAAAATAGTCTTCCTCTTTACCTTGTGTCTTTGATGGTGCTAGCTAGTCTGTTTGCAGAGATCTCCTTTCAGTTTAGTTGCTATTTTTGTCTTCTCCTCCCTGTGATTTCTTCATTTTGATAAACTTGATATGGTTTTGTTGTGTGTCCTGCCCTTGCAGCCTTGGGCAGTGATTGACTGAAAGCCCCATTGCATGCACAACAGAGATATATAGGTAGGTTGGAACCCAAGAACACCAGACATAAAGTGAGCCTGTGCAGAATGATTAAAGAAAATTAAAAACTACAACAGTGACAGATATTAAAAATGTTGTTAGTAGATACAATAAACTATTGCCTATTTTTGGTAAATATGTGTTAAAAATTTTTACTATCTCTCTTGTACACCTGATTTTCCATTTCTGTAAACTTTTCTTTATCTTTCAGACATATGACCAATGGAAGGATATGTTCCCTGATCTCAGTGAATACAAGTGGATAGTGCCTGATTTTATATGGGAATTAGACGAACATATTAATTTTGGTCAGTACCTTTTTAAGACTGTGTGCATGGTCTCTTTAGCAAAGATTGTGTATTGTAACTGTTATTCACGATAATTGCATTTATGAACTGCAAATTTGGACTTAAATTAATATGTATTGCGAATGTGATATTGAAGCTTACACATGGAACAAGGGCTTCATACATATCTTATGCTCCAGGGCGTAACTAATAGCGTAGCGGCTACCCGGTTGCAGGAAATGTTCCACTGGTTTGACTCTTGTGTCACTGCTGCTAATGGTTTGTTTTAAGCACCTCTGTACTCATGCCTGTTATCCTTACAGCCACTGTGTGTAGGTGGAAGGGAAAGGTCATATGTAAGAAATGATGGCTGCAAGTCAAAAGTTGGACTGACTGCACCTTGATCCAGCTTACAGCTGGATGAAGGTGCTCTGGGTCTTCTCAGACATGCAGAACTTTATTTAAAATATGTTCTAGAGGAGAGCAAAAAAAAAAGTACAATGGGGTTGTTATTAATATCTCAAATCTTATCAAACAGCCCGGTGTTGAGAAATGGTTCAACAGAGAAGCATGATTTATAATTGTTTGTTTATTTTCCTTATTAAATTAAATAATTCCCTTTTTGGCTTGTACACATGGGTGCTAATAAACAATATAAATATTTGTAAAAGTGTAGCAATATTCCTCATTTTAGCAAAGCAATTTAGTGCTCGATTACAACACGTTCAGCTTGTCTTTGTTAACACATCTCAAAGCATTCCTGCAGCTTCTCTGCAGCATAGTGTCTATAAAAGGCTTAAAAATAAGAAAAAGCAAATACTTCCTTCAAAGCACAGGATGTGGACTTGTTAGTATCAAGAAGTGGATTCTTATTGAAGTTTGGAGAAATTGTTGTGGGAGTATATCCAGTATTTCTGCTAATTCCAAGACAAATTTTACACTATCATGAGGATTATACTACAGTTGGTTGTTCCAAAGGTGGTGACGAATAGGAGGCGGCATTTGGCAGAGCCATCAAGACACTGGATACTCTCGTATCTTTATACTTCAGTATGGGCAATATTGTCTTCATGAACCATAAGGTGATTTATTCTAATTACCTTTTCTTCCCCATCATATTATGCTTTTAATGAACCCTGTACAAGGGAAAAAAGGATATTATAAGCCAATGCGGAGTCCCATGACTTTTTTTTTAAAAGTACCCAACCAAAAGAGGTTTTTACAGGTCATGGCTCTTTTTTTTTTTTTTTTTTTTTGTTTATTCTGGCAGACATTTCAGCTTGAAAATAGAATGAGCTACTTTTATCAAGAATCTTTTATCCCTGCTGTCTTATTATATAGTTCCCGCTAAGTTTGCTGATTGGTTGCTATGGATGAGCAAATTTTGCTACTAAATTATATATATATCTCATCATATGTATTGTGTTAGTATAGAAAGGTAACCAAAGAAAAATATGTAATGGTTCTTTATATAAAAAAAGGAAGTTGATGGGAGTATATGCAAATTATTTTTTCATAGAAATGTTATTTTTTTTTACCCGTAATTTAGATTTCTGACAACTAGAATTTTTTTTACTTCGATCAGTTTTCACTTTCTTCTGGAGTGATAATAGCTTACAAGACTGTTTACAAGTCTCTTTAAGTCATCTGGAGCATCTGAAAAGCAGTTATGCCAGAGTCTATGAATTATATGTGCAAAGCTGTCATTGATGGATTTTTGAGAATGAGTACACTTCATTTGAATGGGATGCAGATTTGTAAACAGATGCAGCCTTGGATTTCCAGCTGAACGAAATTTAGTATCTAAAATAGTAAGCTGATTCTGCTATACCAAGCAAAGTCCCAGGCCTGCTGACCAGAAGTGTCATGACCGTTTTAGTAAATAAAAAACAAAAGGAAATATTGTAACCTGACATAGATGACATACAACTCTGGATGCTCCTCCACCTACTGGATTAACATTGGCCATTGTTTAAGTGCTGTATATTACTCACTGCTGGGCTCTATTCTCCTTACTACTGTGCTTGTCAAACCTCTACATTCAAAACTCGATGGTAGTCACATAGAAAGTTATTTTCTAAACAGTTTAAATGTGTCCTGCTGAACGAATACTTGCTGAACGTCTTGGCAGATGCCAAGCAATCACTTCTATATAAATCTGTTATGTTTTTAGCACATGTTGAATGCGGTAGTGTGGTTGCCATTTAGAAAGTGTATGTGTAGAGGCGCATTTGCTTACATTATTTATTTTTTATCAAAGCGCATTTTGCGCTTAAAATGAATGCCCATGTGTACAAACCTTACTGTGTGTTTTGGACACACAAATTTGAACTGAACTTTATCTTGTGTGTTTAGATGAAATGTTGGTGAACATGAGTTGTCTGCACTATTTAAGGGTAATACCTATTAAGTGATGCTAGAGAATTAGATATTTGCTTCTAATGCCACTTGTTAGATGACTTGTTTTGAAACATTATTTTGAATTTTGACTAATGGTTTTTCTTTTGCAGATAAACTTGGTAAAGCCCTCCCGAATTCTGAGGAGCTGGCCAAACTTCTACCAGACTTTGACAAATTGGGGGAGAGTTTTAGTTTATTAAAGGGATGGCTGTCATCAGGTGAGGGAGCTTTATAAGCGTATCCATTCTCTCAAAGAAAATAAGAAATATGTTTCATTTTAATTGATATTTACTTTGACTATTTCATAATAAAGGGAATTTGTTAATTACTACAATATTTCATCTAAAACTAAATGTATAGAGCAACATATCGGTAAACTTTTAAAAGAATATCTACATTGTTAGAATTAAATAAGAATCCCACATTGCACCTAGATATAATTCAAATATCCATATTGGTAATCAATCAATATACATAGTTTTAAAAACAATAAAACACATGAATGGTGGTGGTGAGTATAAATTGTTACTTGCAAGGCTCTGTACTTACCACTTAGATTCCTCATTGTGTGATATGGAGAGTGAGAAGATTTGCCATTTGTCATAAATTCATTTTATACATTTCAGTGTGCTGTATCTATATGTTTTCACTTTTCTGGTTTGAATTTATATAATTCTCCGTACTAAAGACAATAAAGAGAGAAAAAAGCAATAAAAATAAAGGCTTCCTTTCCAGGTTTTGCTAACATACTTTAATGCCTCAAAACAAAATATTTTTCACCTTTTTTTTTTTTTTTTTCTTGCTGATTTTTCACAGGTCACAATTTGGTTAGTGAAATCATAGGAGCTTCTGATCTGCTTCTCTTGTTAGGTGTGTAATGCCCTCTCTGTTGCCATTGCAAACATGTATTCAGTACTATTTTACTGCATAGTGATGTGCAGAATAAGTGTTTTCCGAGCTGGGATTGTGGCGGACATGGCTGTATTTACCATATAGGCAATCTAGGAAAGTACCTAAGGCAGCACAGTTCAGGGGGTTACACGAAAATGGGTTCATAATAAATGTGTTTATTTTTTTATCATTTATTCTTTGTTGCTACTTTTCTTTACCAGCCACATAATGGGGAAGTGCTAATTTAGGGTACATTCCTTTGCAGTGCTAGAGCTGCACCCACTGTAGATACCAGTGTGGGGCAATGGAAGGCATCGGAGATGTAGTCGTTTTTTATATTTGGGGTTTTTTTTTCCCTTCCTTTTTTCCCTTCCTGTAGCATGTGGAAGATGAAGTTTCTTGGCTATTCCTGGAAAGGAAGCCTGGTTCAATACCCTATTTTTCTGTGTAATTGTAATTATCCTATTTTGTTATAGCACATTATATCATTATAGGTATAACTATAACATGAGTTGACTGAAGACTTGTTTAAAAGTTGCAGCTGAGCATTAAGTTTTGCTATTTTCGTTGTGTTTTTTTTCTGATAAATTCAGAGTGATCATACTTTAATGCATGATGATCTTTGTGGTGGTCTTTCTCTACCAGGCCCTGGAGGGGAGACTGCCTTCAACGCTACTGACAGCCAGAGTTTTGACAGCTCTGAGAAACAGCACAAGAAGGTGAGAGAAAATATTACTTGTACTGGTCAAAACACTTACTTACAGGCTTAGTTTTTGTCTTGATGTTTATTAACTTTCAGAAAATCATGCAGAGTGTTTTAAGACAATTCTCACAGCAGCTTTTGCATATTTCCTGGTCATTGGCTCCATTTAAAGGTGAATATTGCCAAAAGAAATAATTTTATATCTGTGTAATACACAGATGGTCAGTGGTGTCAATTGTCCAGCCCTTATCACTATATGAGCGAGCCACACAAGTACTTTTTCTGTAATCTCAGTAAATGCCAGTACAACAGTGTCAATGCATGCTGAAGTTATTGTCAAAGATTGGAGAGGTACACAGCATTATTATACAGTGATGTTTGAACAAAATAACCATCAAACATGGCGTGCTGCTGAAATAATGTGTACTACATATTTAGTTTATAAGTCACATTATTTAATAGGGGCGTGAGCACATATTGATTTAGTTTTTTGTTTAACATATCTTTACTTGCATATCTGAAGACTGTGCCTATTTAACCTTTAGATGATTATAATAGAAACAGTAAGAAAATAAATTTGTATTAAATGCACCTCTACATGATATGAAGTCCGTACAACTTATTGTATTAATCGCAATGCTTTCCAGTCTGTTTTGTTTTCTGTGTTTTGTCCAATCTGTGCATAACATGTCAGATAGGGGGACATCCTTCAGGGTTAAGACTGGGGTTTCGGTAAGGACGGTCAGGCACGGACACTTTGTGTACAACCTGCCAGTCTGGGAAACGCATGCTGTGTGCTATAGGGGGGTTCTGGTTCTGACACGTCGAAGCCTGTCTGGGCTCGGTCACTGACTAATACTGTGGCTGAGCTTCCCCATTTGGTTATGGTCTCAGTCTGTGGGCAGTTCTTGTCCTAATCCTCCTGCCTCTGTTGCGGGTTGCGTGGATTCTGTTCCTGGTTTGCTAATCCTGTGCTTGTGGATTCTGTAGAACTGGCCTGGGTATGTGGTCTTGCTACCTCTGTACGGGGTTACGTTTCAGTTTCTTCCTCTTTAGAGAGGATGCTGCAGTCCACTGTGCGTTCCTCCTCTCGTAAACGCAGGTGGGTGGCTGTGACCCATGCAGAGAAATAAGTCCGATTCAGACTGTTCCTAGGAGAATAGATAGATATATATATATATATATATATATATATATATATATATATATATATATATATATATATATATATATAGTTTTACCCATTTCTCAAGCACATATTTGCAAACAACCCCTAAAGGATGAAACCATACACTATTGAGGGCTACAAAATGTTATTTGCTATCAGAGAATAGCTGTATTATAGCTACAGTTTACATTTATTGTTCAGTTATTAGATTATTTTGCTGGTTTGGTAAGTTTAGGTTTTAGTAAATGGTTTAGGATGTGTTTTAACAATTACAATACATGTAGCAGCTTATGTAACAAGCATGAAAAACAATGATTTTACCAATCATACATATTATCCAAGCATTTGACTTTGCACTTTGTTCAAATGTTAATCATATATGTTGCCAAAGATACTGTTTCAAACAGAGATTTTGTTTCTTAGCGGTTGTACATTGTGTAGCAATGTAGAACATCCTATATTAGAAGCATGGTAGTATGTGAAAATTTATACTTTTGTAACAGAAGGAATGCTTTATAATTGTACACTATCTAAACTGAACATCGAAATGGAACATAATGATATGTGAGTAACATGTACAATTCCAGCCCGGCTTACAGCTGTTGTGGTGATCTATCTCAATCTGAGTCCATGTCCATAATAATGGCAACACCACACTGCTATTATGTACTTAATTGGGTGAATAGGATGGACTATTCAATGAACACGGGTGTCATTCAGAGTTTTCGCTTTGAAAAGTTATTCTAAAAACTTAATTAGGTAGTAAAGAGATTTGTAAAGATTTTTAAAAAATAAATACCTAATCTCACTTTAAAAGTGAAATATACATTTATATTGTGATGTGAGACACAAACCCATTTTTATATGCAAGTGTCATGCTTTAGTTACATGGTCAATGTTGGTAGTGCCTCACAAGCACTCACTAGATAGGAAACAGGAAACAGAAGGTAGCTCAGGATTGAACATGAGTCCATTTCTGCTCTGACATTGAGCGTTTGCATATAGCGTACGGTGATATTTCATGCTCTCTCCTGAACGGGTGGAACATCTGGGGAGTCTGTGCCTTGTAAAGAACATAAAATGCACCTCCTGAAGTGACCGTTTCTTTTTAAGTTAATGAAGCTGGAAAAGAAATGTTTAAGATGGTATTGTACGTGTAAGCTTTTTACTCATGATAACATTAATTCATGCAACAAATGTAGATCAGCAAGACAGATTACTGTGAAGTACACAAATTGCATCATCGTAGAGAAAGAGTGCTTCATTATACATTCAAGTCTAGTGATAACCATTTTATATATGGTACCTTAACAAAAAAAGAGAAGCTTTTTCAAAAAATAATATACACTGAGCACGCAAAGATCTTTTGATACACAGTGCAGTAGAAAAATCAGGACTTGTAGATTGGCACCACACATTGTAGGGACTCGAATGTAACTTTTAACTGAGAATAAAAGTAATTTTAATGCTCACTGAATATGAAATTGTTACAGAGCACAAATCATGTAGCCTTTCTTGGGACGGTCGGCATCCATACACCTTTTTTCTTTTTTTTAGTCTATAGGTAAATAATACTTTTTCTCCTTCTGTGGTACAGGGGCACAGGCGGTGGGTAAGCTCCACCATCAACAATTTAGGGCCCTGAATGAAAACTTGACCCCTCCCTATAATCCCAGTTCTCTGCCAGTATTTTTTTCTCTTTTCCACCTTTTGTTTATTGTTTTGCTCTTTTATTTTACACAGCAGCCATTTCTTATAGGCAAGGGGTGCTCTTCACCCTGTCCGCGTGAATGCTCCTACCTCAATCCAGCCACCTTCTTTATCTACAGCAGTCAGTCAAGTGAACAGACTGCCGGCAAAGATGGTAAGAGGAGCATTCTCTCCTTCGGCGCCTGCATGTTCAAATCCCCTTCTTAGGTCATCAAAATAAACTGGGCATGGAGTCATATGAGAGCAATCCCTCCCTCCACTACAGACACCCCATCATATGGAACCCTTTATCTGCGGACTACACCTCTTGGGAGCCCTCCCCTACTCTGTAGGGGAGTACCCTCCCCTGTAGGGAAGGTACTAGCTTGAATCATCTGGACATCCCTGATCCCTCCTAGACCATTTGTTAGTATAGTCAGGTTTCTTTTGGTCCTGCAAGCCTCTCGCTCTCGCTTTGAAGTTTACTTCCACTCAGTTTGTCTTCAGAAGGAAAGTCCTCCAGGCAGCCATTTAATATTAGGTTATTATTCCTTCCCTCCCATTTGAGTGACTTTGGATCATCTTGCTGTCTGTGTCGCCCTACTGCAGGAGAGAAAAGAGGATTTCTTTGTACTTGCCATTTAAACCTTTTTCTCTGATGCTTCTAGGGGACTAGACAAACTCGCCCATGAAGGCTTTGTCCCCTATCTTGTTGCTCCTCTTTTGCATTTTTTTTTTTTTTGCTTGGCTTTCAGTAAATCGGCCAAGAGGAGGATGGACAGGGGGTTTATCAGGAGGATAACGGTCAGATTGTCTTGCAGTATCCTGCCACCTAGATGGTGTAGCTTACCCATCATCTGTATCTCCCTATAAACAACGGAGACAAATATTTAGTGGTAAGTACCAAATAAAATGTTGTGTATCTTCAGTTTCCTGGCCATTAGAATGTTTGTAGACTTCAAGTTTCTAAGTTTTAAATTGTTTGTATTATGCATCAATGAGACTATTATGTGACCTTATACTTATATGGAATTAATGCTGCTTGTATGAATAGAGAAGTGTAATTGGGTATTTTGAATGCCTTTGTGAATTTGTTAATTGGTTGGTATTAATATTCTGCAATAAATTGTGTGTGTGGTTTTATATTTTCAGAGTGACCAATTCCTTTTGAACATAAACTCCACCATGAATGTAATTTGTTTTTAGAATATTTTATTATATTGTATTTTTTTATATATTATTGAGATCATCAGTTATTCCACAGCACTGTTTGTGTATATAGTTTGGCTTTTTTTCAAGGGATAGCAATATTCCCTTTTAACAGCTGCAGTGGTTGGCTCTTCTTTTGTTTGTAATTCAATTTAGTCAATTGAACTGAGTCCTGGAGATTGTCTGTTTAAAAGATTTCAAGTTCCTGTTATAATATATAATGAGGCATTCCTACAATGCATGAGCAGATGTGATGTAAATTTGCTTTACAATATTGAAAGAAATGGAAAGATTAATGTCACTGTTGTTTTTGCTTCAGCAATAATTATCCATCTAAAGTTAACCTTGCTCTCGACAGGTTACAAATATTGATGATGACTAATACTACTGCTTTAGGTTAGGAAAATAGACTTGTTTTCAAATCTACCCATTTATTTGAACCTTGCTGCGGTCATGAAATGTACCTCTTGACACCTGATTTGCAGTTTTTACAACTGCCACTATTTCCGGCTCCCTAATCTCAATCTGTTTAGCCGCATTAGTTTGCATGCTTTCTCTGAGAGGATTATATGCTGCATTTACTACACAAAGTGTGGATAGTATTTTAGGATTTTGCTTATGTTAGTACTGATGTATCCTGCGCTCCTTTTGTGGTGAGAAATTTGCATGCCTGTGACAAAGTACAAACAAAACCAAGACTGAACTGTGGAAAAATAAAACTGGAGCTATAATCCTTTAATGCTAGATTGATAGTTTAAATCCTTGGTTTATTAAAATATGCAACCTGCCTGCACTCCAGAACAATACAATTAGTGTAATTACATTGAACTATAAGTCCTCTTTTTTTTTTATTGTCTTTATGTAATTAAATGCTGTAGGGGGGTCTTTTTTCCAATAGTTCTCATACCTTATGGATTTAACTTCGATACAAATCACTTTCTTTCTGTGTGGTGTTCCAAGAACCACCTTTCTTTATACTTGTGTACAAAGATACCCATCACCCACCCTATCCCTGGCTTTTCAGTCACCCTGGCATCACTTTTTTTTTTTCTTGTGTGTGTGTGTGTGTGTGTGTTTTTTTTTTGTTTTTAATTTTATTAAGTTTTCTTTACTAGGAATTTTGAAGCTAATAACATCTTTTGAATTATGCTTTGGAAGGAGGTGGGAGGGGAAAGTCCAATGTTAAGTAAAATTTTCCTGTCGCTCAGATGTGCCATAATTAGAACAGCCAGCCATTACATGTGTTTATCATATTTCATAAAGTGACCCCTTGAGTCTAAGTATTTCAGTTATACAGTATAAAGATATTATATAGTGGACCTAAAGCAGTAATCCCATGAAAAAATTATATTAGTTCTTTTAACATAAATCACTGTGGCAGGCTATAATACAAAGCTTGATAATTGCCATTTGTGGATTGTTTCTACAGGCTGCTATTAATGATTTATAATTCTACGCAGTTTCCACAGTGTCCTATGAATACCATGGCAACCACAGTCACATGGCACATGATGTAGTGAGCAAAGAGGATTTGGAGCGCCCCCCCTGAGCTCTCTCTGCACTGTAAAATTCCCCCCTCCCTGTGCCTGTGCTTTCACATGATATGCTGAAAGTGTGTTTGTGACTGGCATACATAATTATACTTGTCTGCCTTAGAAAGAATTTGGAAAGGAGACAATAATTTTTAGAGGACACCTAAGAAAAATAATGATACAATGAATGCTTAAAAGGTACTTAACTTTCTATTTAAAGAAAAAAAAAACAATGTGGGATTTCTGCTTTAAGCATTTAGTAACACAGCCTTACTACACAATTTTTTACTAGGTAGTATTTATAACATCCCTACGTTTTTTGCAACGCTGTAAATTTTTGGACATAAAAAAGGTGCATTAAGCACTTTAAGATGCAGACTTTTTGATAAAGGTAACAGCCATTCTATTCTGTGTCATGGCATGTTTAAAACAGCTAATTATTTTTCTACTATATCTTCTAGATGGCTTTTTAAATTTCAAAGTGTAAAGGTCAAAGTTGGTTTGGACCTTGAAACCAAACTGAATGTTGTTACTGTTCCTTGTAGCTGTTTCTCCATAAATAACTCCATTCACTCATAACAGTATTATAGTATTGCAATCTTTCTCACCAACTGTGGCCTACAGAGCAGTGATGGAAGCTATAGCTTTAGTCTTGCATATGTGTTTTTGTTAAAAATGGCAGAACGCTAGAAGTAACCCCTTGCATTGGCAAACATTGACATTTCAACATCATGAAGTTTGGTAGGTTATTATATTCCATATTTAGCAGGGAACACTAAATTATCACGCTACATCAGATTGCTTTTCTACAGTAAAAGTACACTTGTCAATGTTTGAAATATGCAACATTGCAAGACGCTTTAACTTATGCTGCCTTTCCAGCGGTGGTTTTATGTTTACATAATGCTACATGCTTGTATGTCAGTTTTGCTTCTAGACGGTTGTCTGTCATTTTGGCTTTGTTATACCTTCCTATTTGCACCCCATCATTATCATGTTTTGTCCTCCACCTTCACCCCGTCTCTCTCTCTGTAAACTTATGGCAGGGTTTGCTTGGTGAACTCATTCTATTACAAGAGCAGCTCAAGCAGCATGAAGAGGAGGCACGCAGGGCTGCTGGAAACATTAACACGGGCACTTCACAGCAGAAGCGCAAGGTGACGGGTCTTAGGGCACTGGAAGCAATGATAAGTTAACATGTGTACCAGCCTTAGTTTGTTGTGAATAAATCATTTTACATGTATATATGAAATAGTCACAAACACAGGATAATATTTGTAATGTTTATTTTGGTTTTATGTGATGATTATATTCTTCTGAAATGTTTGTGGAAGTGTTGCTCATCCCTCTACATATTTCTGTTTTCTTGAAAAAACATTAGTTTAATTTGAATGTGGTTATCTGGTGATAGAAAAGTGATTGTGCCTGATCTCTAATCTGTGAGCACACTGGGTGGTGATAAGTGGTGAATGGTGTTTATGACCAGGCCATTTAATGCAGAGGAAGGTATTGCAGTATGTCAAACTGTTTAGACTTGAAATATGACCTAACACAGGCTTTGACGCAACAGTACAACAATGATACATAGCAAACAAAACGGTTAAAAGCTCGTAAATGTTTTAATTATGGTTCAGCTAAGGCATAGTGCTATTATTTTTGCAACTGTTCTGTTGTCGATCATATTTAAATACCTAGCCATGCAACAGATTTTTTTACTTTATTTTAATTTTTCTATTTTTTTTATTCCCCAGAAACATTAGTGACATCGGTAATCTTGCATACCACTTTTCCTGCTTTCTGTTCTTTTAAATCTTATATTTTAAATTGCTTTTGTTGGAAAGTTACATGAATGTTTTAATAGCATTTTTTAAGGTTTAATGTTTGCTTATTTTGTTGATGGCCACATACAGATCTCAACTAAGAACACGCTTAAACAATTGGTAGTGACTTTTGTGGGCATAAATATTTAAGTGAAGTAGTTGAGACTGGAATATAATGATCTGGTGGAAGGAGAGTGGCTATACTCAAAATTATGGTATCATTTAGTATTTTATAGTGAGCGAATTAAAAGACAATGACCATTCAAATCTATTTTGACTGAACAATTTATCTAGGATTCTAGATAGATATAACCTGTGTGGCTCATTTGGAAATAGTTAAACTTAGTGGCAGAAAAAGTAATTTTACGATTTAAGTAAAGTAATTAAGATTTCCTAATGAGACAACAGGAGCAGAGGTTTTGAGGGGGTGAAGTGCAGGTCATATTTTCATGTTTCATAAATTTGATTCTTGATATAATGAATAGTGAAATGTGTATTGGAGGTTTTTTTTTTGTTTTCATTTTTGTATGGAATCATATTAACATGTCATATTTGTGTGAAAGATCCTAGTTAATTGAATAACCTTATGCGCATCTTAGTATATCAGTGTTAATATATAGTTCTGTCCAGATCCACAAACATTTGTTTCTCCCAAAATTGTTGTTTTTTTTGTTTTTAAATGAGAACAACCACAGCTAATATATCACAATCTGCTTTTTAAGGCATCTGACAAAGAGAAAGTTGATCAGCTGCAAGAAGAGCTTTTGCAAACACAGGTGGGTGTTTTTAATGTTTATGACTGGTGTTGCCAGATCTTAAATTTTGTGTCATGCGCAAACATTGGTTCCTTTTCTCCAAGAAGACAGTGTTTCTTTCAGTGTGCGCTACACTCTCTCCCAATCAGGCTACTTCCGCCCTGCAGAGCAACTGTAAGGTGTACAGGAAGCTTACCTGGGAGAAAGGGTAGCGCAGTCTGAAAGTTTGACTTGTAAGGCACGTCGAGTACCTCAATACCATAAACAGTGATTTGAATAAAATGGTTTTGCCCAAGTGAATAGACTTTCAGTGAACCTCATTTTTCTCTTTCATCCTGTCTGGGGGACACTGCTACCATGGGTTGTATGCGGGGAGCTTGGAGTTGACACTTAACAAGTTAATTTAATACTTGCTGACAGACTCCTTCCCTCTGCAACCCCCTCTCTAGCCTCAGTGTTGAGTGCCCAAGGAGTTGGGCTTACTATGGCTGCTCTGCAGCTACATCTTGCTGATTTTACTTTTTCATTTTATTGTATTTTATTTTGCTAAATGGATACCATGCAAGAACTGAAGGGGACTCCTATGCTGAAAACAGCTGCAGCTGACAGAATTCAGTGTGAGCAGGACGGCTCTCACTGCCAGTGCTTCATGACAGGTGCTGCCAGCGGTCTCGGGGATCGCTGTCACACCGGAGCCCCTTCCTTGCAACAGAGACCATCAGGTCTTTACAGTTAAGGGCACTGGCGCTGCCATTGTGGGCATAGAGTGCCGGTACTCGGTAAATGGCGCCTGCCATTTGGATGGATTGTACCAAGTCACCCGCTCTTCAGAGCATGGGGGGGACTTGTGTACACACTCTTGGTACCATCTTTGTTACTAAAGAGAAATGGCTGTGCTGCGTTTAAACATATAGAAGCAGCACCACAGCCAGCAGGTACCACAACAGAGCCTTCATGAAGGAGGTGGAGAACTGAGCTCCTCTCTGGCAGGCTACATAGACTCTTCCTAAAGCAGGAAGACACACAAGAGAAGAAGAGTCTGCAAATACAAACTTGCTGGCAGGCTCTTTTCTCTGAGACATGGTGTACTAGACGACATGGAAGCTATGTACCTACTTTTTTACTCCCACTTCTTAGGAGCTGTATTTTCCTGAATTGTCTGGTTCAGGTTCCCTAGTAGATCCTGGCGCTTTCCATTTTCTGTTCCCTCAAGCTCCTCCATCAAGGCTGGACTTTCGGCCGGTGCTTCAATTGCCGACGTGTCCGGCTGGATTCGCTCCTGGAGGATCTGCTTGAACAGTGGAAAGTGTCTGCCCAGCATTAAAGGTTATGGCAGTTTTGGGGCAACGGCCGCTACCATTGTTACTGACTGTCCATTCCCACTGGAGTTTGTGCTGGGAAATGAAACCTAGCTTCTCTCAGCATTCAGGTAACGACAAAACTTTCTGGGCCACACCCAATTCACAACTGAGTGACCCACAAGGTGTGGTACTACAATTACCAGAAAATAAATTTGCTTTTGCTTGTTTTTAAACCCCTTTTTTCTTCAGCTGACATGTGCTGTGAAACCTTCATTGGTAAATGGCAAACAAACCCCCCTCCAAAAAATGTTTTTTTTCTTGGACCACACCCAACTCACAGCTTACACCCTTAATAAGCGTGGCACTACAATGACCAGCAGTGTTTTAACTTCTGCTTTCTTTAGCAACAAAACAGCTGCTAATCAGGTCCCAATGCATAGGTTTGTCTCTTCTCAGCAATACTTTTGAAACAAAAGCATTACAACAGTTTGGTGTATTATAGTGGTCTTTAACAGACTCCACTCACCACCCTTGCGTCTGGAGGCTAGGAGGACGGCTGTGTCTTGGTTGTCCTACAGATCCCACGATGACACCACTTGTGAGAAAGTACACCATTCACAGGAATCGGACACAGGTCCTGCTGATCCATTTAGCTGTTTATTAGCAGTTGTCAGGATGGTAAAACTGCTCCAATGCTGGTACAGCAATCATACCCAGTAACAGTGCACAAAAATCCCCACCACCTACATCTGGCTAGACATTACTTCCCTGTCTACTCGCCGGCCACTTACTGGCATCGGTGGTGCCACCCACGCACACATACAGACAGTGTCTTTATCCTCCACCCCAAGCACTACAAACAAATCACAGCAAACCAATCACACCCATGTTTCACACCTGTGTGTGTGTGTGCTCTCAGAGAGGAACCTAGGGAAAACTCGACCCTGTTTGCAGCCTGCTGCTGCAGACTAACTGTGTTCCTACCTGTTCCCTGGCAAATATCCCTCTTTGCCTACATATATATATATATATATATATATATATATATATATATATATATATATGAATATATGATATTCCACAGTTAATATATGTTTTGCAGTGGACAGTATCCTGTCTAGAGTTAACTTAAATAAGAAGTATACTCTGAAACAGGTTCGCATATTATATCCATTCAAATTGTGATACTGTTGTGCTGAAAGCTGAGAAACAACAGGTATCCTCTATATTTGTTCATTCGCCACCTGTTCTGACTGTGTTGCTTCCTAGGGTATGAAAAACACGAGGAACTGGTTTGCTGCAGCAGTTACCTAGTCACAGAAACGATGGCTGCAAAAGAAGCGCCCGGGTAAAAGGATTTACTGGTTATACTATAAATAATAGTGTCTCTTGTGAACTGAAAGACCCGGGCCTCTTCCTGCATACTGTAGGGCTCATCCATTTTAAGTAGGACCAGGGTAACGCCTCCCCCCCCCCCCCCCCCCCAGATATATACACATGTCAGTGTGTGCAACCGAGCGTAGTCCGTAGCAACACGTGTTTAGCTATTTGCCAGGCCGACGAAGATGTAAACTAGTGCTGAAGCCTTTTTCTGTTACTGTACTCCCTTCCAAAGGGGACAAGTACGGCCCCAAAGTAGTTACGGGCCAGGGCTGGCTTGGTCACATAGCATTAGAGGTCCTCCCAGTAGAACCCACCTTCTATTTAAGGTCCTCCTGTGCCGACATGGAGTTTGTAAAAATTACCCAAGCCCTATTCAGGTTGGGTCTCATTAGGGCCTGAGGCTGTTATACATTGCATGTTAGCCCACAGGAGATGAGTGCCCTACTCCGTGGTATATTTATTATTATTATTATTATTATTATTATTATTATTAATATTTATTTATAAGGCGCCACAAGGCATCCGCAGCGCCGTACAGAGACAAACAAAATTACAATACAATGGGAGACAGCACAGTACAGTAAACACAGCAACTCAGTAAGCTCAATGCACAGCTAGAGAGGGCGGGGAAGGGGGAGGGAGGATCCGCAAACGACGGGGCCCAAGAAGGAGGGCGCGGGAGACCCCCAGGGGGGAGGAGGGAGCGAGAGTGGACGTGGGGTGGAGGACCCTCGAGGAGGAGGGCTAAGTAGCTGAGAGCAGAGTTAGAAGTGGTGGAAACAGGAGGAGAGATGGCCCTGCTCAGAGGCGCGTACAATCTAAGGGGAGGGGTGGACAGACAGAGACGCAGGGGAGAGAGGGAGAGTAGGGGGACGGAGGCAGAAGATAAGGTAGGAAGTTAAGTGGGAGACAGAAAGGCTTTAAGAAAAAGGTGGGTTTTTAGGGCCCGTTTGAAACTGGACAGATTAGGGGAAGTTCTGATGGAGGGAGGGAGCTTGTTCCAGTGGAGGGGGGCAGCGCGGGCGAAGTCTTGGATACGCGCGTGGGAGGAGGTCATAAGGGGGGAAGAGAGGCGACGGTCAGAGGCAGAACGGAGAGGGCGGGATGGAGCATGAATAGAGAGGAGGGTGGAGATGTAGGGCGCAGTGGAGTTGGCGAGGGCCTTGTAGGTGAGTGTGAGGAGCTTAAAGAGGATTCTGAAGGGGAATGGGAGCCAGTGAAGGGCTAGGTAGAGGGGGGAGACAAAAGAGGAACGGCGAGAGAGGAAAATAAGCCTAGCTGCAGCGTTAAGGACGGAACGAAGGGGATCGAGATGAGAGTGGGGGAGGCCAGTGAGGAGGAGGTTGCAGTAGTCCAGGCGGGAGATGATCAGAGAGTGGATAAGGCATTTGGTGGCATCTTGGGAGAGGAAGGGCCGGATGCGAGCGATGTTGCGCAGCTGGAAGCGGCAGGATTTAGCAATAGAGAGGATGTGGGGGCCAAAGGAGAGAGAGGAGTCGAGGATGACACCAAGGCAGCGAAGTTGGGGGACAGGGGAGATAGAGGTGTTGTCGACAGTGATGGAGAGGTCAGAAAGGGAAGAGGAAAAACTATGAGCTCAGTTTTGGCAAGGTTAAGTTTGAGGAATCGAGAGGACATCCAGGAGGAGATGGCAGAGAGGCAGGCGGACACCCTAGAGAGGAGGGAGGGAGAGAGATCAGGAGAGGAGAGGTATAGTTGAGTGTCGTCAGCGTAAAGGTGGTAGCTGAAGCCGAAGGAGCTGATGAGTTCACCCAGGGAGGAGGTGTATAGAGAGGAGAGTAAGGGTCCCAGAACAGAGCCCTGAGGGACCCCGACTGGAAGGGTGGATGGGGGGGAGAGAGACCCAGAGGTGGTGACAGAGAAGGAACGGTGAGTAAGGTAAGAGGTGGACTGGGCCGGAGAGGCCGAAAGACTGGAGGGTGTGAAGGAGGAGGGGGTGGTCAACGGTGTCAAAGGCTGCAGAGAGGTCAAGGAGGATGAGAAGGGAGAAGTGGCCCCTGGCTTTAGCAGAGAGGAGGTCATTGGTGACTTTAGCCAGGGCAGTTTCAGTGGAGTGGAGGGGGCGGAAACCAGACTGGAGAGGATCAAGGAGGGAGTATTCAGAAAGGTAGGAGGTGAGACGGCTGCAGACGAGCCTCTCGAGAATTTTGGAGGCAAAAGGGAGAAGAGATATGGGGCGATAGTTCGAGAGAGAAGTGGGGTCGAGATTAGGTTTCTTAAGAATGGGGGATACGAGAGCATGTTTGAAGGAGGAAGGGAAGATACCAGTGGAGAGGGAGAGATTAAAGAGGTGAGCGAGGTGGGAGCAGGTGGTGGGGGAAAGGGAGCGAAGAAGGTGGGAGGGGATGGGATCCAGGGGACAGGTAGTGGGGGGGGGGGGGGAGGATGAAATGAGAGAGTGGACTTCCTCGCCGGTGGTGGGACGGAAGGAGTGGAGGGGAAGGTGGTTGGGGGGGAGGACAGAAGAGTGGGATGGGTAGAAAAGAGAGTGGAGGAGGAGATTTCAAGTCGGATGGCCTCCATTTTAGAGGAGAAGAAGGAGGCGAAATCGGAGGAGGGAGGGGAGGGAGTCTTTATTTCAAAACGAACTTGGGCTCTGAGTGATTTTTTTATTTTTTTTGGCCGGCCCCTCTGGGGTGGTGAACCTGGCAAAGGTCAGTAGTCCAGAAGCAGACCCCTTTTGGCCAGGGCCATTCATGGAGGGGATGATTTTTCTTCTCATGAGAGGCACCCAGAGTCCTAGCTTCCGAAGGCTGTCAAGAGCCTTGGCCTGGATCTTGTTTAGTCCAGTACCACACTATTACACTGGATCCCACAGACAGATCAGCAAGGCTTACTCTGCCGGGATCCCATAATATAGGGCAGAGGAGTTATTCTTCATCCTCCTTCGGCTTCCCTAGCCAGCTAGGCTGTTGAGTCCCATACTTGCTCTACGAGCCCTCATTCTGTATCTTCTCCACCTTGGGTTAAGATCTACTGTGGTCTCCGTTCTTTTCAGTGGATATCTGGATGCCTTTTTTTGGGGGGGGATCAGTCTAGTAACGGGACTTGCACGACTGTGAGATATATGTCAGCAGTGGATCACACTCCTATATCTCAATGGGTGCCTGAGACGGGACCATCTCACAACAGACAAGGCCTTGGCCCTGAGCACATGGAACACGGTGACATTGAGACCGGCCGCTGGGGCTGGAGAGCAGTGGTCTTTTTAACACAGAGAGGATCGGTATCCGACATCAGGTACCTGATCAGAGAGAGTGCTCTACAGATATAAGTTGGACCATAGGAACATGTTTCTGCCCCAGCAGGGGTCTCGGTCACTTCCTTAAGGGTTCCAGTCCTTCAGTCTGACAATCTCATGTTTGGGATTTCTGTCAATTGAGTGGGTGGAACGAGGAATGCCAGAAGGCATTAAATTACAGCCTTGGATGATTGGGTAGACTTCTGTTGCAGCAGTCTAGCGAGAAATCAAATCTCTCCACGCACAGCTTCAGACGCTGTGCCAGCAGTGGATTACCTGATATACATCTCAGGGCATCTTGCCAAGTCACCAGAACCTGGATTCTATCAGGACCAGGGTTTCTACTGTTGATGTAGCTGTCAGGACCATGTAAGGGAAATTCCAAATGGGACACCTATTCCTCCCACTGCGCAGGGTCCTCGAGTCTCCAGGAGGTCTATGAAGGAGGCCCTTCTTAGAATTCTACTATCTTTAAATTGGGCACCGGTTCCGGCTGCCGTATTCTCTTTGCTGGGTCCAGGAAGAAGGGGGTCGTCTGCTTCGCACTGACCTCCTCCCTCACCCCCCTTTCTCTTCCTCATGTTCAGGTCCGTTATGGTCGGCTTCTGATGATTCAGGGGATTTTCATCCACAATAGTGGATAGGAAACCTGTGGCTACCACAGTATCACAGGGTGCTCAGTGTTTTGTAGGCGGGTGTGAGCATCACAACTTTTTTTTTTTCCTGTTTCTAGTTTTCCGCAGATTGCTGCTGGAAGATTCTCTGGCTCAGTTCCTGACTGTTCTGGAGTCTGCTTTCCCTCCGGGACTTGCTCTGTTTATTGCAGAGACCTGAAAATGTGCAACAGGTGCGGACCCTTCCCTAAGGAGATCTGCACACAACTCCAGGGTTCCTTTCCTGGCACCTAGGGGTGGGCAAAGACATTAGGTATTCATTCCTTGCCACCTTCATCGAAACTTTGTGTTCAGCTGTAGTGTGGTTGCCACTTGATAGTGGAGTTACTTGAACAAGGACCTTGGTGCAGGGTATAAGGCTACGGGCCCTTGTGGCTATACCATATTCTCCATTTTATGCAATGTAAGGGCTGTTTCGTACAGTTCCTTCACTGAAAATCAAATATAAGCTAGAACAATTGGGCTGCATCTTTAGAGCGCCCGTGGAGTCTGTCCTTTTCTTTTTCAGTCCCGTCTATCAGCCTTCAAAGCCTTTTAGGGTTCAAAGTGAATCTGGAGGTTCTGGTACCGGTCCTTCGGGAGCTAGCTGCCTCTCTGGACTTTATCTCAGGAGGTTTTTTTCTTTAACATAGGGTTCTTGTCTCCTACTCGTGGTGGGGCCATCCAATATTAGGAGGAGAGTTTCTGCTCATATGGTTCCATACGGAGGTTGGAAAAGTCTGCTAAGCAGACCATCGCTATGAGCATTCTGTCCTCTCTCCGACAGGTCTTTATCGAGTCGGCCTGTGTCATATTGCCTTTGCTCCAATTCCACTCATTTGTGGGGCTGATCTAGGCTTCACTTAATGGTGTTTTAGAGGATCGACTTGGCTAAGCAGTTATATAGTCCTTTGGCTGCCATTTCACTTGCATTACCTAGTTACTGTTGGCAGTACGGCCGCTGATTTTTGGCCGCAGTGTTGCGTGGCGGTCTATAAAGAGCGGTCCCTCCCTTCAAGGGGCTGCTTTAGAACAGTCCCCATGGTAGCAGTGTCCCCCAGATAGGATGAAAGAGAAAAGAGGATTTTTATACTTACGATAAAGCCGTTTCTCTGATTCCATCTGGGGACACTGTGTTCCCTCCCTTCTGTTCTTCTGCTATTTGGTCTTTGGTGGTGGTTTCCCCTTCCTTGGGGCTTTTGTACTACACTGAGGCTAGAGAGGGGGTTGCAAAGGGGAGGAGTCTGTCAGCAAGCATTAAATTAACTTGTTAAGTGTCAACTCCAAGCTCCCCACATAAAACCCCTGGTAGCAGTGTCCCCCAGATGGAATCGGAGAAACGGATTTATCGCAGTAAGGAATATGTGTCTTCCCCCTCATGTCACATATTGTAAGAAGAAAAAAAAAAAGTGGTGGACCATGCAATTGTGATTAAGTTAAATAGATAATTGCAAGTATAGTTTTCAATTATAAAACATATTATCTCATTCTTTAAAACACACATTTGTTTTTTCTTTTTTTAATATTGAGGTGACCTTATGACCTTATCCCTGAGAACTCTGTTCACACTAATGTACCATCACAAATTTTCCAATCGCCACTCTGATATACATTTGCTCCTCTTATTTTAGCTGTGCCATCTTCCACTTAGAATGTAAGCTCTCTAATGAGCAGGCTCCTTCATACACTGTGTTTTCATGTCTGCATTTATTTTGTGTACCTTGTATGTCCCTGCTTTATGTATGTACTGTTTTCCCTACTGTGCTGCGCTGTGGAGCCCTGTGGCGTCTTATAAATCTATGATAATACTTATTGAAAGTGAGTTTGGGAGTTGCTGTGGCATTGCTGATTGTACAAACTAATAACTGATAATACACCTACTAATTCACCGCAGCCTACTGTGTTCACTTTCCGAATTCTTGAGATGCTCTCCTTATAAATACATTGAGCAGCGGTCAGTATTTCAACATAGCTAAAGTACAAAAAAAAAACCTTTAATTTTGTGGTGGACGTATCATCTCAACATAGACCATAGTGCCATTTTCTAATTTTGTTCTTTATATCTTTCAGCTGAAATACCAGCGAATTCTTGAACGTCTGGAGAAAGAAAACAAAGATCTGCGAAAAGTAGTACTACAAAAAGATGACAAAGGCATTCATCACAGGAAACTCAAGGTGAAGTAAAAGTTACATGGATTATGGATTTCTGTGTGTGTATAGATATAGATAGAGATAGATATCGATTGATAAATAAATACATTATATATATATATATATATACATACATACATACATGACGGTATCTTCATATAGTATGAATGGCTGATGACTATGCGCACATGCTAATTGGAGCATTGGTCTATTGTATTTTCCAGCAAAACCAAATAAAATCAAATTATTTTGAAGTTTTATTTGAAAACAACCGAATTAACAACACTGTTCTGCCTGTTATGTAAATATGGCAATTAAAGAAGCTTACAGAAGATTGAAGAAAATGAACCTGTTTCTAATACACAAAACAAGCTGATTTCTGATAAAAGTTAAGATTTATTCATAGAAAACATTTTTTTAAACAACTTTAAGCTGGAGTTTGTATGCAGCAAACATAAATGTGTTGTTTTTTCTGTGTACCATCATTTGCTTTGTATTACTAGCACTTGTAGATTAGATACAACTGAGGAAATAGATTGGGTTATTGATAATTTTCATAACCTGTTTTTTGTATTTTAGAAGTCCTTAATAGATATGTATTCTGAGGTACTGGATATTCTGTCTGACTATGATGCCAACTATAACACACAAGACCATTTACCAAGGGTATGTTACTATACTGTGGTGTGTGTTTTTTTTTTCTTTTCTTTCCTTTTCTTGTTTAAGTGGAATTCACAACCTACTTGTATACATGTATTGAAATCTCCTGTGAGAGTCCTTTGAACTTGAAAAGAGGATTGTTGTACTTAAAATTAAATCCAGTTCTATGATTTCTTTTGGGGCGCTCTACTACCATGGGGTAGAGAGGCTGGTGCAGGAGCTGGGCACCTTGAAGTTTATAACTACACAAAGTCTGAAGTTTCTGTTTTCTATATCCCCACACCAATGATTCACTAGTTTATACCTTCCAAAAGTAAGGCCAAACAGATGAAACATTCACACACCATAAACAGAAACATCAGAAAAACTGAAGTAATGAGTGTGAGGGTGGGACCGCAATGTCCCCCAAAAGGAATTCGAGAAATTAATTTAACACAAGTACAAAATTCTTCTTTTTGCTTTTTTACAATTGGGAGACACAGATACCATGGAACCTTCTAAAGCTGGCCCTTGGGGAGGTTACGCTCAGGCACACCCGTTCGCATATCCTTTTGTCCAAAGCTATCATCTTTGGGTGCAAAAGTTTTAAGATGGTAAAATTTGGTAAATTTATGGACTGAGCACCAGGCAGCTACCCAACGTAGTTGCTCGACAAACGCTCCATGTAACACCGCCTGGTAATCACTTACTGATGTGGTAGAGTGAGCGTAGATATTTTCAGGAACCGGTTTCTCTAAGCTGAGCTAGTCCTGATGAATAACAGCTCAAAAAACGACTTGGCAATATTCTGTTTTGTTGTTTGCAAACCTCTCTTCTGCTCGTTGTGAAGAACCAGAAGAGTGTCTGTCCTCCTTAAATCAGAAGTTCTGTTCAAATCGATCTTTAGCGAACTGACCATAGCTAGCATATTAAGTGAGTTGTGATCCCCCCACGTGTCCTGTTTGCTTCAGAGAAGCTATAATTATGTCCTAGTTAAGGTGGAACCCTGACGCCACCTTGGACTGGAAAGATGGCATGGTAAGTAAGACAGCACTGTCATGAAAGATTTGCAGCTCAGAAACTCCCCTGGTCCATGTACGAAACTTAAGGTAACCATTGTCAAAAGTCTCTAATGGTGGGAGTTGTAAAGTTGATAGGACTGTATTCAGAGCCCAAGGCGCCATTGGAGGGACATACTGTGGCTATTGAGTACTCTTTGCATGAATGTCTGAATCTCCAGGATCAGAGCCTTTTAGAAAGGACTGAGCTTCTATCAGGGCTTTGTTACAGCTGGCGGTGATTTCTAGGACATTGATAGCAAGTGTTGTTTCTTCATGAGACCCTGCAAGGATGCAATTTACTTGCTCCCCATCCCTGAAGGCTGGCGTCTGTGGTCACAATGGTCCAGTCCCAGATGAAAAAGGGGTGTCCCTTGTTCACATTGTCTACCTTCAATCACCACAAAAGAGATTGTCGTGTTTGAGATGACAACCTGATAAATTGGGAGGCTATCTGAAGGTTTTACCTAGATCAACTTATCACAATATCGTTTTGAAAAGTCTGGGAATGAAAGTGTGCATATTGCACTGCTTCCAAGGTGAAGGCCATCTTCTGCAATAATTTTCATACAGTGTTGGATAGATGTTCTTTCGCGGGCTAAGAAGGCTCTCAAGTTTTTGGATGGCTAGGATCTTTAGAAAAAAAGCTCTTTATAGCCTGGTCTCGATATGAAAGACAAAAAACACCATGTGTTAGGTTTTGATTAGTGATAATTTGCTATCACTCTGTGTGAGAGGAAACCAGGGCAATGGTACCACGACATGTGAAAAATAAATTGCCAAGGCAAATAGTGGGTGAAATATGCATCTTCTTTTATAATATACAGAACTGTGCAAAAGTTTCAGGCAGGTGTGGAAGAAATGTTGCAAAGCAAGAATGCTTTCAAAAATAGAAGTCTTTATAATTTCTATCAATTAACAAAATGTAAAGTGAATGAAGAGGAATCTAAATCAAATCAATATTTGGTGGGACCACTGTTTGCCTTCAAAATAGCATTAATTCTTCTAGGTACACTTGCACGCAGTTATTGAAGGAACTCGACTGGGAGGTTGTTCCAAACATTTTGGAGAACTACTTCATATAATCCCAGACAGACTCGATGATGTTGAGATCAGGGCTCTGTGGGGGCCATATCATCACTTCCAGGACTCTTTGTTCTTCTTTACACTGAACATAGTTCTTAATGATACCAATAGGGAGGCGTGAGATTGGCTCCAAATTTATTCTGCAGCAGAACAAGGACTCCAAACATACAGCCAGTGTCACTAAGAACTATCTTCAGCGTAAAGAAGAACAAGGAGTCTTGGAAGTGATGATATGACCTCCACAGAGACCCGATCTCAACATCTTCGAGTCTGTCTGGGATTACATAAAGAGACAGAAGGATTTGAGCAAGCCTACATCCACAGAAAATCTGTGGTTAGTTCTCCCAAGATGTTTGGAACAACCTCTTTGCCACGTTCCTTCAGATACTGTGTGCAAGTGTACCTGGATGAATTGATGCTATTTTGAAGGCAAACGATGGTCCCACCAAATATTGATTTGATTTAGATTTCTCTTCTGTTCGTTCACTTTGCATTTTGTTAATTGATAAAAATAAACTATTAACACTTCTATTGTTGAAAGCATTTTTACTGTGCAGCATTTTTTCCACACCTGCCTACTTTTGCACCATATTGTATATCGCACACTTACAATACACAAAATCAATATGCGTCCGTACCAGGGGGCTCACAGCACAATGCACACTTCTATTTCTTACCAGCTTTTTTTCCTCAAGCTCTGCGTGCTCATTGCAATTGCATTCAGTATTTGCCCAGCTCCTGAGCCACGATCTTCACTCCTCAACCCACTTGGTAAAGACAAAGTCTGATATTATGCCACTATGGGCGAGTTCACAAAGTGACCAAGCAACAAAACAGGCATGCGGCCAAACTTGTACCACCCTGCGGCAAGGAGTGACATACCTTATCCTGCATCAGTATCTCTCCTATTCTAAAAAGCAAGTCTCTCTTGTTCTCACTTTACTACCTTCCTTCTCCAGTTGGTTTACTCACAGCAGCTCCCCTCAGAATGTGAAGATAAGCATCCTTTATATCCATGGAGGCAAGAAATTTGTTGTGCACCATATCATTGATGACTGATCTTAGGGACTCCATATTGAACCTGCCCACTTAAAGACTAGTGTTTAGGGATTTCAGGTTCAAGATCACTAGCATCAAAAGAAAAAATACGGTTTTCTAGGTTTGGAAGGAAACAGCTTTTTCTTTCAGTGGCTTGGCTGATGAACTTGTAAAACTCCAATCCAAAAACCGCATTTCCCTGAAAGGGCAGGGATTCAAAAGTGTTTTTGTATTTCACATTCCAGCTTCTAAGCCAAAGCATGTGCCGAACAACTGTCACTAGGCTGAGACCCTATATTCAATCAGATCAGCATTTAGAGTCGCCTCGCAAAGTGCTCTGATGCTTCCCTGATATATTCAATCAAATGCAGCAACTCTGATCTAGGTCTGACAGATTAAAACCCCTCATTGTCCTGTTTTGACCATTTTTCTATGGCCTTATTGACTCATGCAGATGATAAGATGGGCCCTAAAGCAGTAGCTGCTACCAAAAAAATGGATTTTTGACTTGCTTGAGAAAGGTGGCATTTGGAATGTGTATTGTGATCGGTTTGGATAGGTGGGCCACAGGTGTAGTCCACCATAGGCAGAAACTCTCACTTTGCAATGCCGAAGGATAAATCTCTGATTTTAAATCTTTTATCTGGTTAAAGCCAATCCTCCCCTAGGAGCTCTGAATGCTGGGTAAAGATGTAAAAGAAACAATTTGCTTCTTTTTCCTTTTAAATAAGTTAACATCAGGAATTGGAGATTTCTCCGGATCTAGCATGTTAAGGGCCTGACACACCACCATAACCAGGTTGTCCATTACCTGCCCTCTGAAGGGATCTTCCTGGAATCCTAAAGTGTCCCCAAAATGTGAGTCTCCCAGAGGTTCACCCTCTGTTTGTGAAGTGAATTCCAAATCTTCATCAAAACGAAATTTAGTGGCTGTAATCTGGTGCTTACAAGGTCTTTGTTCTTAGGAAGATTTTAGTAATTTGTCCAACGAGGAAGAGTCGTGCCAAACGGATAAATAATTTCTCTAAACTTTTAGCCCAAGGTGACTCAATCCGTGCAATTTAGCAGGCTCTGCTGAAAAGTGGGTGATTGTCTCCTGAAGTAGAGCATCAATCCCAGCTGTCCTACCTGGGGAAATAGAGGAAGGATTTTTCTCACCTCCTTAGATCGCGCAGCAAGCAATGTTAGCTCAGCTTCGCAAGCCGCGCAAGGGACATCTGTTTCCTGTCGCCCATTAGGCAGTTTTGCCTGGCACCTGGAACAAGTGAAAGAAATCATGGACTTGGATTTGGAACTGGTCCCCTTTTCAGACATGGTAGCAGGTATACAGTAGTACAAAATTATAGTTGAGGATTTTGGAGTGTAGAATTTATAATTACAATGATAAACAGGGAAATAATACAGAGTAATAGAAGGCCTAGAGCAACCCTAAACACACCACTTTCACAAATGGAAAGAAATGAAACTGAGGTACTTGGCCCAAATGGCTTCCAGAGATGGTCACCCTAGAGAGGAGCCTTATTGAGAAGAAATCTGGGAGAGGAGAGGAGCCTCAGTGCACTGTCCTCCCCAAGCAGCTGAATTTGGGAGCAGTTTTACTCTGACACGACAGTCAGCTCCCTGTTCATAGGACAGCTCCCCAGCATGCCTCTCTGTCCCTAAAATTGGGGCTGTTGCCTGACTAAAAAACACTAGTCTTTACTTTGTGTAAGTGCTGAAAATATTCTCCATAAACTCCTATAAGGACTTTTGCTGTGACTCTGGAGTGCACTCACCTATGTATCAGCCTCTGCCTGATACATAGGGTAGATACTCCCGCACCATCGTCCCCGTCCGTATAAAGCCTAAAGTGACTGCCTTAGGCAACTCTGTGCCATAGTGCCCAACTTCGTGGCACTTAAGTTTAAAATTGGTGAAAAATAGGTGAAGGGTTATAGAGGAGTAGAGCTTCAGACTTTCTGTAGTTTTAAACAGCTTCCATGGCAGTGTCATCCAGTAGGAAGAATGAGAAACATGGGTTTGACATGTTGACTTAAACCAGTTTTACAATCTGTTTTGTGTAATGGGAAGCTGCCATTATATACTATTTCAGAATGGTACTAAAAACACCAATCCCATTGTCATCTGAAAAATGAGTTTAATTCCATTTGTTTTTTTTGGGGGGTTTGCTAAAAAGCAGTGTTGCAAAAATTCAGCAATAGCTCACAAAGTTTGGAGACTCCCAGAGTTCTGGACTAGTCAGAGATTGGAGTTTCTTAATTTAGTGTTACTTTACCATATTTGTTCCACAAAAATGTATTTCAGTCTTTGGGTGAATTTTGCATAATGATCATATATTAAATGTATGTTTTTGTCTTGAAGGTAATTGTAGTTGGTGACCAAAGTGCAGGAAAAACCAGTGTCCTTGAAATGATTGCTCAAGCTCGAATCTTTCCTCGAGGATCTGGAGAAATGATGACTCGTTCTCCGGTTAAGGTAGTGAAAATGCTAAACTGTAGATGTATTGGTAAATAATTAATATTGATCTTAGATAATTAGCGACTAAATTAAATCAGGATGTTAAATTGCGAACAACATAGAGGGTGGATCAATAATGGTAGCTCCCATTACACCATTTTCATTTTTATTTAAGATCTAAGTAATAATACAGTTTATCAGTGCTCCTAAATGAGTTCTGCTCACTTATAAAAGTATATCATTCATCTTCTTAAAATATACTGAAATAACATACAATATATAGGTGATTGGCGCTCCCACGTAGAGGCAATAACCGCTAAAAATATACGCAATGGCTTAATGGTAATATCAGCCAGCATAGACTTAGATATGTGTCCGTAAGACAATATATCAACTTTTTAATCTATAGTCAATCATTAAATTCTGTGCAGTATAGACAAGAAATAACATTATTTTCATGTGATCCTGTTTTTTGAATACTTGTGACCTCAGAAAAATGTGATAAACAATATAATCCTATAATTGATTATAACAGAAGTATTCGTTTAATGCAAGAAATAAGTGATTCACTCAGTGGGCCCAAACCTCAACACAAATTATTTTTATTGTTCATTTATATAGCGCCACACTAATATGCGCACACGCACACACATCCATTTTGTCACAAGCCAATTAGCCCATCAGGTTTTGGAGTGTAGGCTGAAACCTTCCCAAGCACAGGGAGAATATACAAACTGCCCACAGTTAGGGGGGCGCAGGTTGGAATCGAACTTTTGACACCAGTGCTGTGAGAAAGCAATGCAAACCACTGTTCTGTCCATAAAAGGACACTAAAATAACCAGATCTCACACATGTACACACACATGTACACACACACATGTACACACACATGTACACTTGTCCTTTTTAATTAGCATCCAGTTAACCTACCAGTATGTTCTTTGACTGTGGGAGAAAATGGAGCACCTGAAGGAAAACCATTCAAAAACTGGGCGAACATACAAACTCTTCATAGATAATACCCTTAATTGTGCCTTGGTTTTAGCTAAACCTCCCTAATTGTAATTAAAAAATGTCATAATATGTCCACTTATGCTATCTCTAACATTAACTTCCCCTTTCCTGCTATTGGGGGATACTGCGAAACATTGGGGTATAGTAGGCAGACTAGGAGTATGGCATAATAAAATTTACCTCTTGAACATACACTCCTCCCCTACTATGCTCCTCCCATGTGAGATCAAACTCTGTTTTAGTTAAAGTGCTAAGGAGGTAGGGCATTTTATTTGTGACTCCTGCCTACTTTTTATTTTTAATAAATTTTATGCATAGCAGGGACCCTTGTTTTTACTCGAGGAGTGAATAGCCTAAGGGTTGCCTTCACTTCAGGTCACTGCAGGGATTGTGGAGCCTCTGGACTTTCCTCACCCCTGATGCTGTGGTTATAGCGGTGTGTTTTCACACATGCTGTGGCTCTTTGAGAGTGAAGCTGTCAGTTGTTCCTCTCAGCCGCACGGCTTGCATCCCGCTAGTAAAGAGCAGTTCCTTCACAGCTGGGGATCTCTGTGCAGGGGGAAGACTGCACGACATGACTCCTCTGTGGAGTAAACATCTCCAGCTGTCAAAAAGGGCAGGGGAGAGCACAGGAGGGCGGGCACTGCTGGCTACAACTGTAACCAGCTTTATATGTTATGCAGCAAGCGTATGGACCACCAATATATATATATAGCGAAGATCAGCTTGCCAGTCTGTCGGATTGGGGAACAGTCATCGGTCAGGTCTGTTTCCAGAGCCTCTGGTCCCCCCTGGAATAATACCTGCCCATCAATGTGCTAGAACGCGGAGCGGTTTGCCGTACATTGATTCAGGGTCAGGTGGGTCTGGGTGAGAAGCCCCTGAGGGTTCAATCTGACAATGCTACGACGTAGCATTGTAGCCTTCTTGATCCATCAGGTGGGAATGCGCAGTTCCATGGCAATGCACGAAATGGTGAAGATCATATCTTGGGTGGAGCGTCATGTTCCCTTGATTTCGGTCACATTCATCCCAGGGTTGGAGAACTCTGAGGCAGTTCACCTCAGCTGCAACTAGATCTACACAGGGGAATGGTCGCTTCACAAGGATGTCTTTGCCCTTCTGGTTCAGCCTTGATGTTAGCCGAAGATAGACCTCAAGGCGTCTCTTCTGAACTTCCAATTCCCCCTCTTCTGCTCGAAGTCCAGGGATCCAATGGTGGGATACTCAGATGCCAAGACTGTTTCGTCTGGAATACATTTTGCCACCGTTTCCCATGATCTTGCGGATGCTCAAAAAACTCATAAGAGAATGAATTCCCTCTATTCTGGTAGCTTCCGATTGGCCGCGCAGAACCTGGTACTCGGATGTTCTCTAGATGGTGGTTGGTACACTGTTACGGTTGTCTCTTCATCCAAATCTTCTGGTTCACGATCCTTTCCGCTGCCACGTTTTACATTGTCTGGCTTTGACGGCTTCTGAGACCATAATCCTTTGAGCCCAGGGATTCTGGCACACGTTTTTGATGACCATGATTAAGGCGAGGAAACCCTCTTCTGCAAATTGCTTTGGTGTGAACATCTGGGTTTTCACACTTCTCATTTTAGTTTTCCCCACCTGCTTGCTTTCTTGCAGGAGGTTTTGGGTAAGGGGCTACGTCTTTCTTCCTCAAAACTGCAGGTTTCGGTGCTTTACATTTTCTTTCAGCGGACACTGGCTGTTTTGAGGGATGTTCAAACTTTCTTATAGGGTATTCTGCACGTTCAGCCCCCCTTTGTACATCCGTTTGAATCATGGAATCTTAATCTGGTAAGGCTTTCTATGAGCCTTTGGACCAGGTTGATATTCGTTATGTGACTTGGAAAGACAGTATTTCCTCAACATTTTATTTCATTGTCGGGTGTCTGAGTTGGGGGCGCTGTGCTGTTCTCCCCCTTTTCTGGTCTTTCATCTGGATAGGGCTGTGCTACGCACAAAACAGTCCTTTGTACCGAATGTGGTCTGGTTTCATCTAAACCTCTGTCGTGCGTCCAGGTCTTCTGATGACGCTCTGCCTCTTTTGGATTTGAACTGCTGACCTTTTTCATCCTGTATGATGTTCACAAACTAGGATTGGACTTCCTCTAATCAATCAATCAATTGCTTGCTGGCTTACGTCAACTATTCGCTTGGCCTATGTCCAAACCGCTAGACCTGTGCCAGTTAGGTTTGGAAGCTTATTCCACCAGAGCTGTTGGTGCCTAGTGGGTGGTGCGTCATGGGGGCTTCTGCTGAGCAATTGTGCCATGTTACGACGTGGTCGTCTGTCCACACTTTCTCGAAATTCTTCAAGTTGCAAGGCTTTGCATCTTGGGATGCAAGTTTTGAGCACAAGGTTTTCCACGCAGCTGTTCCAGCGCATTTGCTCCCTTAGGGACAGGTGTGGTATGTCCCCCATGTTTCGCAGTGTCCCCCAGTGGCAGGAAAGAGAGTAGAGGATCTTTGCTCACCGTAAAATCCATTTATCTGACTCTATTGGGGGACATTGCACACCCTCCCATTGCTCTGATTGTTGATATTGGAGTTCGAAGTTACATTTTTTTTTTTTTTTTTTGTTACACCTGGTTGGCCCACTGTTCTGAGCTTGGTTATGCAAAAACTTCAATACCAGATGGGGAGGGGCATAGTAGGGGAGGAGTGTATGTTTAACGTTCTATACTCCTAGTCTGCCTGCTATACTCCAATGTTTCGCAGTGTCCCCCAATGGAGTTAGAGAAATGGATTTTACGTGAGTAAAAAATCCTCTTTTCTTACTGACATTCTGGACCTTCAGTGTCTCAATTCAGGATTCCAACTGTGCCTTGTCTTGTACCAACAATATAAATTTATTTCTTACATGTCTGTGCACAATACTAGTCTAAAAACAGTGTGTAAGCAGTAAAATTACTTTTTGGGTTTTGTAATGTGTTCCTTGCTTGTACTTGATTTTCTTTTTGTGCTATTGTTTCAGGTTACCTTAAGTGAAGGACCCCACCATGTTGCTGTATTTAAAGACAGCTCTCGGGAATTTGATCTCTCCAAGGAAACAGATGTATGCAAACATAAGTATAAACTGCATAACTTTGCTGTACACCTCAAGTGTTATGAACGCTTGTCTGTAATTGTGTATTGTATACGAGCGGTAATAAAACCAATAAACCGGTTGCGACAAGTAATACTGGTGCAAAATAGCTCTCTGAATATATACTACACATGTGTTCTAGACAACTATAACTAGAGCCCCTTTAGAGTTAGGGCACTTGGCAAAAGAATGTATATGTAAAGAAATATTTCACCCCCTCCATCACATACTCGTCCAACATGTTCGCTCACCGCTTTTCAAGTCTCATCCACTGTTCAAGTGTACCCTTGACTGCTTATGATGAGGAGGGGTCAGTTACTCCTGCAGCATTTCCCATTCTCCTGCCCCAGTCACATCAGTTTTTATGGACAGGGAGGATCAAATGTTTTGGAACCTCCTGGAGGTCTGAAGTCAAAATCGGAGTCTCTTCTTAATTTAGTTGTTCATAATTTGAGGTCAGCTGAACGAATTGTTTGGTAGTTCAAGACGGTGGTTGCCAGGAACATCAGATGCGTGGATGCAATATAAGATAGTCTATTGTAGCTTCAGTGTCCAGGGGCATTCCCTTGAAACTCTTTCTTGGATGGTGCAGGAGCATTGGTGTCCTGCACACATGAGACAGATTGGTGAATAGCAGGATTGCTGAAACAACAACAACTCCTGTGCTGTTATCATGTGTACAGTACTCCTAAACCTGGTTCTAAATGCCTTGCCGATCATCTTCTGATGTTTTTGGAAGATTCACAGTTGTCCCGTATCTTCTCCATTTTTGTATGATGGACTTAACTGTGCTTCGGGGTATATTCAATGCTTTGTAAATATTCATGTACCATTTTCCTTAACGGTATTTGTCACGGATCTGCTTGGAATGTTCTTTTGTCTTCATTTTGTAGTCTTTGCTTGGAAATGCACTAACTCCTTGCGGTAGCTCAAATAGACAGGTGTATTTATGCTGTAATCATTTGCCATATCATAACTGCACACAGGTGGACGCCAATAAACTATGTGACTGTTGGTTACTTCAGAGGATTTTTAGTGTGAATCTAGCAAGGGGGTAGATACTAATGCAATCACTTTTTTCTGTTTTTTTAATTAACTTGTACAAATGGTTTGATTAATTATTTTTTTTGGCACATTACTTTGTGTTGATTAGTGGGAATACATTTCAAATAAATCCATCATGTTTACATTTTTTTAACACAGAAAAATGTGAAAAAGTCCAAGGGGTTTGAATACTTTTTATAGCCACTGTATACATTTCCATTTTATCTAAATTAATTGCTGATCACCGTTAATATTTACTGCATCATGTCACCCTATGTTTTTAACATTTTTGTTTTGCTTTTATTTTTGTAACTATTTGTATTGTGTTTACTGACAGCTGGCTGCTTTGAGGGATGAAATAGAGGTACGAATGAGAAAGAGCGTCAAGAATGGACAAACTGTTAGCCCAGAGGTACTGTAATTACAATAATATATGGAAGTTGTATGATGGTTATGAAAATAATTCTTTCTAAACTGTAAAGTACCTCTGCTGGTATTGTGTGTTTTGCAGACTATATCACTAAGTGTAAAAGGCCCAGGAATCCAGAGAATGGTGCTTGTTGACCTACCAGGAGTAATCAGTGTAAGTAGCGCTATTATAGTACACAGAGCACACTGTACATATTTAGCAAATGGTTGTGAACTTCATTTCATTTTTTCGTAGACTGTGACGTCTGGCATGGCACCAGATACAAAGGAAACTATCTTCAGCATCAGTAAAGCTTATATGCAGAACCCAAATGCTATCATACTCTGTATACAAGGTAATTTTTTCAGTGCTAGATGTGTAAGAAAAATGTAAACTGCAAGTAGGGGTATTGCTAGGTGTGTTACCTGTAGCTTCATATTTTCCTTTATTGGTTTTGTTTGTTTGAAGTATATATTGTATGCGATACAACAAACGTGTACTTATATGTATTATGTTTGTATGTTATTAGCTGCTGTTTTTGGCATATTTTACTGGGGTGAGAGCACCTATTATATTATTTTGATTTTTGCCAGTGGTAATCAATTTTTAAGGTGGTTCAGTTAGAACCAGCCTGTAACCGAAAAAATTAGAACATTCAAATTGTGATTGCAGGAATAGTCTGTGTGCACCCGTCAAATTGTTCCTCATACATACTGTGCTCTGTAATGTAAAAAAAAATATATACTGACATATCAATTGAACTATTTTGGAAAATATGTTAACAGAGCCCATTCACTTTCTTTGTCTCTCCCTGCACTAGGCCTTTCGCTTCCCTATCACTTATTTCTTCCTATTGACTCTCTGATTTCCATCATCCATTCTCCAATGTTATCACCTACTTCTTTTGTCTTTCTGCCAGACTGCAGTCACAACATTTACTTGGTGGCTCAGAAAATAAGTGCAATAAATATTTATCATTTCCAATAGATGTGAGTGGAAGGATGTGGAAATAATGAGTGTGCACCTGATTCAATACTGTTTTCTCCCTATGCCTGTCTCAGCTATGGTTGTAGTCTGGTTTGCTAATTATATAGTCAACGGACAGTCTATTAGTACTGCTAATTAGTCTCTGTAATGATCATATATCTCCATGAATCAGTGTTGAAACTTTGTCCAAAGATTTAACCACTCAAATGCCAGCAATTTCAATTTCTCAGCCAAAGACTCCCAAATCCCATAAAGTACTGGTTCAAGATTCATTTAGTATTTTAATTAAACTGCACAATTCGTTATAACTTTCCATTACTACTTGCATCACTTTATGCTCTACAGACAATCTCCATCCAGCTACTTTTAATCCCACCTCCTGATAATTCCTTTCGAATGTCAGCCATCCAATAATTTGTGTCAGATGTAATAATTGTTCCAAATCTTTTCCACAATACAAATCATTCAATAGTGGCTCCATAGTTACATTATATTAGAGATGGGCGGGCTCGGTTCCCCGAGATCCAAATCCTACCGAATTTAGGGTATCCGAGTACTTTGCCGAGCAGGCTCGGTACTCTCCCGCCCATTCGGTTTCGAAATCGAGGCAAAACAGTCATCGTGACGTATTCGTTTTTCTGAGCTCTGATCTCGCGAGATTTAAAAAGCATAAATACCCACCTCCACAGCAATCCATCGCCATTTGACAGGGAGAGAGCAGGGTTAGGTCACACTGGCTATATCAGTGCAGGGACAGTGATTGATTGTATTCAACAGCATTGAATGCTTAATACCAGATTGTTACAGCAGTAAGAGGAGGGTTTTTTGTTCAGTTTCTGGCACTCCAAGTGCTATTGGGGTGTCCCCCATTCTTTTGCAGAAATTTATCTGGCTGTGAAAAAAGTACTATATTGTAGCAGTGTCAAAAACAATTTGTAGCACTACAAGTGCTTTGGGCTAAGAATGGATTCAAAGCAGTCCACATATGAGCAAAATGAGCAACCAGGTTCTGTCACCAGTCCCGATGGTAGTGTTCCCAGTACGTCATCTGGGAAAGGCGATGTCAAACTACACCGTCTTTTGAAATCGGCCAAAAAAACACACACCAAAATCTTTTTTTACCGTGTTGAAGCGAAAACGAAGTGTAACTGAGGAAAAGTTAGCTGCCGATAAAAAAAAAAAAAAATAAAAAAAAAAATTCCCAACATGCCATTCTACACACGCAGTGGCAAAGAGAGAATGAGGCCTTTGCCATTCTCTATTAGTGGCAGATCCAAAAATGTTACCGAGCCTACAAGTAGTGCACAACTACTGTTATGCATCAAAGCCGAGCTGCAAGATAACAGTAAGGCATTAGAGGATAATGTATGCTCTGAATCAGAAATGACACCAATCCCTGTGGAGAGTCCATCCAACAGTGGGATGTCTAATCGTGAGCATTCTGTTAGTGTACCGATAAAGAAGGGCCCTTTCAGCAGTTCTGCTGATGTGTGCAGGGGCGGATCTAGAAAATTGCTATACCCGGGGCGATTTAGGGGGGGCAATTTAGGCCCCGCACCCTTTCCGACACCTAAGGCTACCGGCGGCTGCACACTATGTGCAGGTCCGCTCAGCAATGACAGTGTGCTGTCCGGCTGCTCTGATTGTGTTTAAAACACAATCAGAGCAGCCGGGCAGCACACTGTCACTGCTGAACGGACCTGCACATACTGTGCAGCCGCCGGCATCAAGTCCCTGCTAGGGGGGGGGGGGCGATTGCCCCGATCGCCCCCCCCCCCCCCCTCCCCCCTGGATCCGCCACTGGATGTGTGCCTGAACAGCCCGAGTGTAGCCGGTGATGCACCAATTGAGGATGCCACTTTGGAATTAGAAGGGGATAAGGGGGAGATTTGTGTAGGCGACAAGGACACTAATGATGATGTTGATTATGATGCAGACAGATGCCAAATTGCCTTTCTTAATTTCTATTTATATTCTAGATTATATAACGGCTGAATAGTTTTCTATTTTACTCCTAGTGGAGAGGGGGTCTGATGCAGACAGATACCAAACTACCGTGGTCCATTTATTTTTACTTTCTAATTCCACAGTCTGTGCAGGCTGCTTTTTTTCCTACAAGTGGAGGGTGTAATATACACCGAAAGACGATGGCTACGTTGCCAATAATCAAAGATGGAGGAGGTAGACAACCAGGTTTGTCTGTATAATTTACAGGCAAGTGTTCGCATTAAGGACGGCCTACCAGGGATTACATTTTTGGATAGTTTATTAGCTTTAGAATTACCTCACTTATCCAAGAAACTTGTTGAGCACTAAATTAGGTTATTTTAGACCAAGAAAATGTATTGTTTTAAAAAATGGCAAAACAAAACCAAAACACGCAATGGTGGTTTTGCAAAACCAAAACACAACGGTAATCCAGATCCAAAACCAAAAATAAAACCAAAACATTGGGGGTCAGTGACCATCTCTACATTATATCCACCCTTAAAAAAAAATGTCTGTTCCCTACATGATGCACACTTTGTGGTGCACTAGCAGATGAACATTTTAGCCCTAACATCTTCTCCTTGATATTCCTGTGATATTTTGTTTATTTCTTGACTAACAATACTATCACTAGATAATGTGATTAGAACTACTGGATTATTTCAGTATCTGCAGGGAGAAACAAGCTCAGCCGGTTTCTCAGTATAAAGACCGCTTCTTGAGGAATTAATTGTTAAGGTCTGAGCAAGGGAGTTTATATAGGACTTCTAACCTTTTAAAATATCTCACAGGGGAGCCATAATGGTGCCTCCCAGTGGGTGTTTTCCACTGAGTTATCAGACATAAAAGTACATAAAATCATAATCAAAAAGTCAAAACAATACATAGACAATTCAATATATAAAAATAGCAAAAATGTATTGTATATTATTGTTGAAGAGGGCTTTATTGTGATGGGGTGAATGATCAGTCTTAGAATCAACAGTAAAAAAATAAAGGGCACTGACCCCCAATATGAATTCCATTTCTATAAATCGTGATATTTGTAACAAAGATTTGAATTGAAATATTTAAACTTTTTTTTTTTTTTTAAGATGGATCTGTTGACGCAGAGAGGAGTATTGTCACTGACCTTGTAAGTCAAATGGATCCACAAGGCAGGCGCACTATTTTTGTCTTGACAAAAGTCGACCTTGCTGAGAAAAATGTTGCTAGCCCTAGTCGAGTAAGTGGACTCTTGTATATGGATTGTGCTACAGTATCATTATTGAAAAAAATTTACTATATACAACAATGTACTACTTATTGTGCTAAAATGTACTACTTTTTTTTGTTCTGTTCGCTTAATTTGTAAAGAAATCATTTCATAGCAGTACATTATATTCTGCTATTTCTGATCTCTGTAGATTCAACAAATAATTGAAGGCAAACTGTTTCCAATGAAAGCTCTTGGGTATTTTGCTGTTGTAACTGGGAAAGGTAATATGAGTACAACTGTTCTTATCTTTAGAAATAATTATGTCCTAACTAAATAATTTTTGTTTCACTAAACCACCTTCATTATTTCAATATGTACAGGTAATTCTTGTTTGGGAAACTGTAGCTTGTCTCTTGTTACTTTACTGAGTTGTGTAAAATAAAGATGAACATGTTATATTGAATGCACAATTAGTTTATCTTCCTTTATTTTAAAAGGTAACAGCAATGAAAGCATAGATTCCATTAAAGACTATGAAGAGGAATTCTTTCAAGGCTCAAGTCTTTTAAAGTGAGTTTTGTTCCAAATTATGTGGAAAATCGCTTTTAGTTTAATAAAGTTATGTCAGAATACACTAACTTATCTTTCATCTATGTGGGGACATTGAAAAACTGATGCTTTGATGCTGCACTAGAGCTTCGGCACATTTAAAGTTCAAGGATAGTAAAAAATGAAGCCATCGTTAAACCCGTTTACACAGCAGCAGAGTCCCTCCTTAGATCCATCCTAGTTTGGGCTTGGGCCAGTAAGCAGTGGAGAGGTGGTCTGACAAATTGGATGACAGTGGCAGGTGGGGAGTTTGACTGGAGCAGTAAACCTGTAAACGTACAAACCGTAACACAGGTGTCCTAAGATGAGCTCAGGACAGAAACCTCCCTGGAGCAGAAGTTAACTGTGGCAGAGCAATATGTGTGAGCTCTGCGGTGGATGCCGCCATTTTATGCATTGCTTATTAAGGCTAGGATTTCATCCTCTGTCCTCCATGCTCTCTGGTTTAGTGCCTTGGAGGTGGTTACATAGTCCAAAAGCACTCTGGAGTCCTCGCCTTACTCTGGGGATCTGTTAATCAGTAATAAACTAGATAAGATTATTTCCCTGGACAAAAGGGGAAAGCGTTCCTTTCTACGCTATAATGTCCTAAGACCTAGAGAACCTAGGTTTTCGCTAGATTTTGTTCCTCAGAGAATCTCGGACAAACCTCTGATCCACATGGAAATCAGCAAAGAAGAAAACAGGCTAGGGCAGCTATGCATCCAAATCCCAAGCCTTCGAAGAGTTGGCATGAAAGGCATAGAAATCTCTAAACCACCTTCTCTGTGTTAGTGGCCGCGGGCACCGCCGCGACTGAGTCCTCTTCCGGGCGTCCCGGCTGTTGCTATGACGACCGGGACTTCACTTCCTGCATCTTTGTCCCGGTTGCCTGGGCAACAACCGGGACGCTGGGGAGCTCCTGGCGCCGCACCCGGCCAGCTGTCAAACAGCCGGGCGCGTGCGCACAGGGGAAGAGAGTGTCAGCCGTTCAAGGCTGGGTTTGATCAGCCAATCAAGGCTGATTAAGGAATTAAGTTACCGCTGGCACTCTGCCTATTCCATTGGCTGCAGGCTCTGCATATATTTATACTGCAGCTGAGGACACATTCTGGACTGTGTCCCGATTGGCCAGCTGTACTATTTGAGGCAGTGAGGACTGAGCCTCACTGCCGGTTATAGCGTCCGGTTTCAGTACTGCTGCCTGCTACTTTGTTCCTGTGTTTGGTGTTTAACTTGAGATTGATTACCTGTGTATGACCCTTGCCTGTCCCTGGACTCTAAACCTGTGCTTCTGACCCTGATCTTACACCTGTCCCTGGATTCTGAACCTGTGCCTGTGACCTTGACCTTTCTGCCTATACCTGACATAGCCTCTGGTGCCCTACCCAGTCCACTGACATCTGGCCTGTCGCTACTCCGTGTGCAACCTCCTATACCTGTGTGCCACTGTGTAAGCATAAACTCATACTACTCTGAGCATAAGACCTGGGGGCATCTGAGTACCTGTGAGCACAACCAGTCTCTACGGGAAAGGTGGCTGCTAAAGGCTCCTGTTGTATGAGTTTATGCCGCACTGGTGGCCATAATACTCTGGGTGTACAGGTGCAAGAGAAGTTTTTAGGGTCTGTCTGTGTCATCAACAGCATGGAACAGGGTGAGTTCATGGTGTCCATTTACATCAAGGACACACGTTTGCATGTTCTAATCTGGGAGGAATACCAGTGCCTTCTTAGACATGCCTTTCAGTCCCATTATTTCAATTTTGGGCTCTACTTTCTGGTCTTTCAACCGCATATAGAGAGTTCACAAAGATCATGGTGGTGATGGCTTACCTTCTGAGATCCAGGGGGTGACTGTCATTCCCTTCAGGGACAATCTGCTGATCAAAATGGTTTTTGTTTTTTAATTTGCTCTGCAGTGTCACGTTATGGAGACTGAACAGACCTTAGAAAGTCATGAAAAAGTATATAATAAAATCCCACAGCGCTTCACTTTTAACTGCTGCCTAATAGATTCCAATGAGAATATACACCCTTTTCAAATACACAATAATACTGGAATCCTATGGGCATTGTTATAATTTCTTTACAGAGTCATTAAAGAGACAAAAAAAATACTTAATTTTGGTGATGATAATCTTCAGATTCTTGGTTCTCTATGATATATCTCCCAAGAAACATATAAATAAGAGAAAAAAACACAATAGTACAATATTATTTGTAATGATACACTTAAGTAGCAAAGTCCCACATAAAGTTCTTGATGGGTAAGAAAACCCACATTTTCCTCCTTGTTTAACACCCCCTAGTGTAGGGATACTCACTAGAAATATGGGCACATCAAGATGTATTTCTTGTTTCGTTTTTCTTTTATCTTTTCCTTTAATATCATCTTCCCCACATCATATAGGGATCACTATCATATCATAGAAGAAAAAATAAAGTGCATCTAGTGTGATATTGCTTTAGATGAAATTATATTTTATTCAGACAAACGATACACTTACAATGGATAAAAACAAACAGAAAAATCCAGAAAAAGATATTATTGTACTCCTACCAGATGAAAAGATTATTCAGGCAGTTGGTAATATTTCCACATAACCCGGGATATCCGAAGTAGAAAGGCCAAACAAATATCCATTCAATGGAGGAGGAACAAATTCTATACAATAAAAAGATCAGCTTGCATGCTCCAACATGTTTCGACCATCTTGGTCTTTTTCAAGGTGCACTAGTGAGTAGCCCTACACTAGGGGGCGTAAAAACAAGGAGGAAAATGTGGGTTTTCTCTGTCTTCCTTTGGGGGACATTGGGGTATAGAGTAGGACAGGGCGAACTGGCACTTTAAAACTTCTGTTTACTAAGCCCTAGCTCCTCCCCCTTTACACCCCACTTCCTGTCCAGCCTCAGTTTAGTTTATGTGCTGTGTCTGGGCTGCTTAGCTGCCCACTTCTGTAATATAAAGTTCGGATTAGCTTTGTTTATTTTTTTTCCTTGCCTGACAGCTGCAGCTCGAGAAGCTAAGATGCGGCTGTCATTCACCGCTACCCCTGCACTTGCCGGCTGTCTGCTCTATTGTGAGGAGTCCGCATCGGCGGACCAGTGCAGCGGTTTCCCCCCTTTGACCTACAAGTTTATATATTTTAATCTGTGGCTCATTGGCTTACTAGCCTGATTGCATAGGAGAAGTAAGTTGCTGTTTGCAGCGCACAGCATGGACGGCGGTGCGCTGTCTGGAAGGGGGGATCGAAGGTGCCATGGAGGTGCCTCCTTTGCCAGCCCCCCTCTCCCAACGTTTAAAAACCCTCCTAGGAGCCAGGCACGGTCGCCGCAGGCTGTGTCTGTCATCCTGTGCTGACAGCAATTAAACTGCACACACTGTGTGAGGAGGAATGGCAGCAGGTAAGTGAAACCCTCTCCCAGCACAGTGCTGGGAGAGGGGAGGTAGAAAATCACAGCGGTCCCTAAGCAGGCTGCTTCTTACTAGAAGCAGTCATTTTAATTAGAAAAAAATAATCTATTTTTAGCTCAGGAGACTGGGTCAGGCCAGGGTCACTAAGATAGTGAGCCCTGCTAGGCACTGGATTTGTTGAGAAGGTTATCCTGCTGGACGCTTGCCAATTCAGTGCTGGGCCCTGGTGGAGTGGTGTCTCCTTTATTACACTTCCTCCGTGGTGGTCTCTCACTACTTTGTGTGCAGATACCAGAATAGCTTCTCCTCTTTTCTGGCCAGATAAGGTAAAAGGTTTGGGGGCTGTTATTTTTAAAAGTTTGTGTTTTTACTCTGTGGGGCTTTATTGGCTGTATTGCAGGCTCACAGTTTTGTGTGCTGCTTGTTATTTATATTTTGTTTTGTTACACTGTTTATTACACTGTTTTGTGTGTTTTGTCCCATCTGTTAACATGTCGGATAGGAGAAAAACCTTGCGTGGTAAAGCTGGGGTTACATCAATGTTGAGTTTCACCTGTGCTGTCTGTCAGGTTAAGTTACCATCAGGTCAGTCAGGTGCGCAGGCTCTGTGCGCAGCCTGCCGGATTTCAAAGAGCATACCGTGTAATACAGCAGCTGCTGCTTTACATACGGCAACACATGCCTGGACTTGGTCTTTACTCCAATATGGTGGCTGAATTTGCTCAGTTGGTGCGGTCACAGGCTGTGGCTGCTCCATCTTCTGATTCTGCTTGCACTGTAGGGCATGACATGGATTCTACTTCGCTAAGTCAAGGTTTGACTGTTTTTCCCTGGCGGAGTCTGTACAACCTGCTTGGGTACAGGGACTTGCATCCTCTGTACAGGGTTTGGTTTTGGTTTCTTCCTCTTTAGAGAGGATGTTGCATTTTGCGGCACTGTCTTCCTCACGTAAGCGTAGGAGGATGGCGCCACAACGTCAGGAAAATACGTTAGATTTTGACTGTAGTTCCCAGAAAGAAGGTAATTTAGCGGTGGATTCTAACATGGATGCTCCTTTCGGTGGTGGAGGAGATTCATTCTGATCGCCAGAGTGTGGAGGAATTAATACAAGCTGTGTGTCAGGTACTTCACTTTCCTAAGTAAGAGATTCCTCATGTTGCACAGGCTTCTCTTTTTGCACGCCGAAAAAATAAATTCTTTCTTTTTCCTGGCTTCTTCCCTATTGGATGATTTTTGTCGGAGCCTTGGACTTACCCAGATAGCAAGTTCCAAGTATCTCGGCGACTGCAGTCGTGTTATGCTTTTCCTCCTGAAGTTTTTGCTAGATGGTAGACGCTTCCATGTGTGGATGCTGCAGTTACAAGGTTAGCCAAGGTAACTACTATTCCTCCTACTATTCCTCTTCCTAACACAGCCACTCTTAAGGATGGTATAGACAGTGAAGTTAAGGCCGTCTTTAAGTTCATTTTCGTGGCAGCAGGTGCCTCTATGAGGCCTGCTTTGGCATCTACGTGGGTTAACAAAGCTGCAGAACTATGGTCAAAACAGCTATTTCAAGGTTTGTTCCCAGGTTGGCCGTCCTCTGAACTGCTTCCATTATTGGAGCAAATTCAGAGAGCGACAGATTATTTGAGAGGCAGCTATAGACGCTGGACTGATTGGTACACGTGTTTCGTCTCGTCATACTCTCTGCCTTAAGTCCTGGAAGGCTGATGTGGAGTCTGAAAAGACTCATGATGCCATACCTTTTTCTGGGGGTGTTTTGATTGGACCTCAGCTTGACTCCATTATCAATCAAGCTACAGGTTGAAAGAGCACTTTTCTCCCTGTTAATATTCCCAAACAAAGATTATCCAGATTCCAGTCCTCAGGAAGGCTTTGGGATTTAAATTCCTCAGGCCAATCTTCCATAGGCCAGTCATCCGCCCCCAGGGGTGGTTTGCTGTGTGGGCGCCAGGCTTGGTCGGCTCGACGTCCAGCAGCGAAACCTGCAGACAAGCAGTCCGAATCACGGTCATTTTGTTCCTCCGCTGTCGCCAGTGGTGGGATCTCGTCTTTTCTTGTTCAGGGATCAGTGGTTGCAGTCTACCTCTGATGTCTGGGCTCGGGGTGTGGTGGATCTAGGATACAACCTTTTTCTTGTGCTAAAACCAAATGGCTAATTTAGACCAATTCTGATTCTGAAATCTTTCAACACCCACGTCACAGTGGCCAGGTTCAAGATCGAGTCTTTGGGCTCGGTCATTCACTGCATGGAACAAGGAAAATTCATGGTGGCTCTAGACATCAAAGATTCCTATCTTCATGTACCTATCTAGAGGGGTCATCAGTCCCTTTTTTGAGGTTTGCGGTTCGGTCAGAGCACTAACAATTTCAGGCTCTTCCCTTTGGTCTGGCCACGGCCCCACGTATCTTCACCAAGATCATGGCGGTTGTGGCTGCTCTGCTAAAGTCCAAGAAGATTATAATTATCCCTTATCTGGACGATCTTCTTTTAATGGCAGAGTCTCCAAAGGTGCTTCAGTCGCATATTCAAGTAGTAATCCAGGCTCTACAGTCTCATGGTTGGATTCTCTACTTCAAAAAGTCCAAGTTGCTCCCATCCCAGCAAATGATCTTTTTGAGCATTTTTATTTCACATCCGACAAGACTTGTGTTCTTACCAACCAAGACAGGATTCTAGCCTTGTAGAACAGGGTAAAATCTTGGTTGTCGGCAAGGTAGCCTTAGGTACATTTCGCCATGAGCGTTTTGGGCAATATGGTATCGACTTTCAAGCCGGTCCAGTTTGCTCAGTTTCATGCACGGCAGTTCCAGTTGGATCTTCTGCCGCAATGCAACAAAAAACGGTTTTGGCTCGTATCTGCCACCATATCTAGCGCACCTACATTAGATGTTGTGAGAGAGACGATCCTGTCATATGCCTTCCGTCCCCTGTTTTCTTGCCTTCCTCCAGGATGGCCTGGATGCAGGCCTTAGTGTGGGCTCGTTAAATGTGCACTTTTCAGCCCTTTCAGTATTTTTTTTATCTTTGCGTAGCAGACATGCCGGACATAAGGACATTTTGGAGTGGAGGCCTGCATATACATCCACCTTATGTTCCACTCACAGCACCCTGGGATCTTAACCTGGTCCTCGATATACTTGAAGGACCTCCTTCGAACCCTTGCATTCCTTAGACCTAAGATTCTCAATCTAAAAGGTTACGTTTCTGCTAGCTACGGCATCCGCTCGCATTGTGTCAGACTTGGAGGTTCTTTCATGCAAGGGGGAGAGATGTCTTGGGCTGCTCAAAATGGGGTTTCGGTGGACCAGTTGTGCAAAGCGACCAACTGGTCCTCGGTCCATACTTTCACAAAATTCTACCAATTCAATGTCTTTGCGTCTGCGGACGCCACTTTTGGCCGTAGTGCTCTACGTGCTGGGCTGTCAGAGCGGTGCATCCCTTGGTGGGGCTGCTTTAGAATGTCCCCATGGTAGCAGTGTCCCCCAGATAAGATGAAAGAAAACAAAAGAGGATTTTTATACTTACGATAAATTTGTTTCTCTGATTCCATCTGGGGGACACTGCGTTCCCTCCCTTCTGCTCTTCTGCTGTTTGGTCTTTGGTTGTTTGGCCTCCCTTTTCTTGGGGCTTTATGATTAAACTGAGAGGCTACAAGGGTTGCAGAGGGGAGGGACATGTCGGCATGATACAATTATCAAGTCAACTAGTTAAGTGCCAACTCCACCTCATGCAACCCATGGTAGCATTGTCCCTCAGATGGAATTAGAGAAACGGATTTATCGTAAGTATAAAAATCCTCTTTCCTGTTCTCTTTGTTAAGATTGTTTTTCTGTTATTAGTTGTTGGAGAATCTTGTTCTCTCCTTTTTCTTGTTTTTTTTCTTTTGTTTTTTTTCTTTTGTTTTTTTTTTCCTGGTTTTGTTCTTGGGCTTTGTTAAAAAATAAATTGCTGAATGTCCCAGCAGGCTATGGGGGTATGGGTGGGGGGGAAGGGAAAGCTTGAACTTTTGGAGCCAAATTTAAAGTGCCCAAGCTACAAAACATTCTCTATGCCTCAGTGTTTCCAATGCACCCCAATTGCCTCTGAGAAAAGGATTTAACACAAGTGTAAAATTCCTGTTTTCGTTATGTGGCTGTTCTTTTAATAATTTTTCCACTGGTTTGGTTTATTTTCTAGAAAAGGAATGCTCAAGACTCATCAAGTGACCACCAAAAATTTAAGTCTTGCCGTTTCTGATTGTTTTTGGAAAATGGTACGTGCGTCTGTTGAACAGCAAGCTGATGCTTTCAAAGGTAACATTCATATAGATATGTCAGGCATGACCCATTTCAATACTCCTTTTTAGCATCTAAAATTAATATGTGATATCAGGCCCACTTTATAAGTTTAACTGGCTAAAGTAAAAGAAAATGTCTTCCATCTAATATTATGGCTGCAAGTATAATACTAAAACTTTCCTTTATTATAATGATTAAAAATTTAGATGAAACAATTTTTGCGGTTGTTAAATTGGGGCTAAGTCTTTAGTTGTAACATTGACCATGTTATGTTTGTATACTATAGTGTGTATAGATGTGTATCTGTCTTCAAAGTCCTCTTGTGGTGTGCTCGATGAATTCCTCAGGATAGAAACCTCAATATATAACCTAATATATATAACCTAATTAGAATGAATGGCATGCCCCAATAAAAGATTGGGAAATAAAAGTATTTTTATTCTGACTTTTCTGTCTTCTGGAAGACTTTTCTCAAGGACATACATATGTATGCACACACACATCTATGTACACCATAATATACAAACACAACATGTTTTTTGTTACAATTGAACAATGATCAGAACATTTTATCTTGTTTTCTATTATAATAAAGGAAAGTTTTATATACATGGTATTTGATTTTATGATTTTCACTATTGTAACCCACCCTTGAGCTGCAGAGCTGTTAATTTTGCTTTGTGCAAAAGTACAATAGACAGTTACATTTTATTATTAATAATGCATTATTGTTGCTGTAATAAATAAATCATATTGAAAATGAGTATTGCTGGTTATTAATATTGCTTTGAAATCTTTGAAATGTTTTACTAGTGTGGCACAGTACCATCCCTTTTATTTTTAATATCTTTTTTTTATTTTGATCAGAGCTTATTCTTGTGTCATGTGAACATCTGGAAAAGAGAAGGTTTAATATTTCAAAAACTATTGCAAAAGCAGATTTCTCTCCTATTCCATGAAGGAGAAGGAGTTTTCTGTAGAAAGCTATACTTGGCTTGTGTCTGTATTTAAACAATACTCACATAAAGTAAACTACAATTAAGCATTTTTTTCCTACAGCAAGGTGGGTAATGCAGACGATATAGATTAAACTTTTCCTCTCTGAGTTAGGTCTTCTGCACCACCACCATTTCTGATTGTAGCGCCCATCTGGTTTATTTTGCTGCTGTTGTGAGAAAAGCCTCTTATAGCAACAGCCCTTCTCAAGCTGCTAGTGACAGGTGCACATCTCAGACATAGGTCCCCACCTGTTATCTGCATCTCCAGTCAAGAGAATATATCTGGTTCTACATTTTTACTGTGGATCTCCTGTCCACATTGGTCATTCCATTGTATCATGGTTCATTCTTTGAATACCAGTCTTGGCTGCTGATGCCTCCTGCAACTTCTTTGTAACATCTATGGGGAGGGGGCAGTACTTATATTTGTGATTTGTTATTTTTTTATTACCTTGACACAATCTGTGGATGAACTAGAGTATACTAAATCTTCATAGCAGTCTGCTGTCCCACTTTTATGTGTCTCCTCAAAAGACGGGTCATCTTCCTAATGCAGCAAAATCCTCTGTCAGTTGACCCCTGATACAAACCGTCTGAGACCTGTAGTTAATAGTGGGAGATATGAAGGGTCTTACTATTTGTTTGATTTAATTACGTGTTTCACGTGTATATGGCTTGATGTGTTATTTTAATGTGTTCCTTCTGTTGTGTTGTAAAATATATATAGCAACTCGATTTAACCTTGAAACCGAATGGAAGAACAACTATCCCAGATTGCGTGAGCTTGACAGGGTAATTATTCAGTGTATTTTGAAGTTTTCATATTAGATTCATTCATCTATCATGAAATCATAGTGGTTTAATCATCTGTGTTTAGAGAAATCCAACCTGTTTAACAATCTTAACAACAACTTTCTTGACCTTTTAGTCTTACTTATATTATGTTTTTAATCTTTTGACAATCCTCACGATCAGATGGATTTGGATTTTTGTATATAAAATCACACATAACCCAAGCTTGTGTGACTCCAACAGTTTCTGGAGTTTGCATTAACGATAGCTTGACCCAAACTTAATATTAATTATTTAGGTGGAATAATGGGTGTTAAATAAAAGAAGAAAATCTCACCTGTGCTCCCCTGGGTCCTACAATGCCTGTAACAATCTGAACAGGAGATTGTAGGCATTTTAGAATCAGCCTGTTTAGATTGGATGGTGTGCAGGATAGTGAGATTTTCTTATTTTATTAATCTCTCGTAATTCTACCTAAAACTGTTTTGTTTTTAATTTATTTATTTTTTGAGTGGAGTTTAGCTGTTTGTTTTCTTTGAATCGACAGTTGCAATTTTCATTATTGTAAATAAGTTTTATACCACGGAGTAAACCTATCAAACAGAATATGTAACATTCTACACGTTTAGATTATTTTTTTTTAAATAATTTATTCTTTGTATTGTTTGTTTTCTAAGAATGAACTTTTTGAAAAAGCCAAAAATGAAATCCTTGATGAAGTTATAAGTCTTACCCAGGTTACACCAAAACATTGGTTAGTATTTCCTTAGGTTCCTTTCATTGTTTATAAATCTTATTTTATTGTGCACTTGATGTTTCTTAGCTGTTAACTGATGCTCTCTGCATGACATGTATTCATATTAAAATCCAGGTTAACTATCTGGATGCTCTTTATCTTCTGGTGCTGTGAGGCTGTGATTTGCCCATATACCTATTTCAGTGTATTCACATATTGTCAGACATAACAAGCATCTTTTACAACACATATAAGTAGCACTGAGTGAAAGTTTAATTTTGTAAAATTAGAACTACACAATAAGCTACCCAAATTGAAACCATCAGCATAGAACAATAGTTGAGTTTTAATAAAAATTCAAATTTACTAATCATTTAATAGGGTCTTCTAAAATAACAGACTGTCATATTGTCAGTTCTTCTTTAACATCTGTCATGTGTGGGGTTGGTGTTTGCGTTACTACTTCTGTGAAAGAAGTGTTGTGTCCAATTTTAGAATCTTAGCTTTCAGACCTCAACCACATGCTTAGTCTGTATTCTGTGGCTAGTCTTCTTGCTGCTAGCTCACTGCTAGCCAAGCGATGTCATAAAAGAATCACAGACGTGTCTGTCTGTTTTGCATGTGGAAAACAAATTGCCATCAATTACAAACTCTGCAAGCACTCAGGTTAGTCTATGATGCCATATTTCAGTTGGTGGTGCGGACACACAAATCTGCATTCTTGGTTACTAAATATATTATCATCATTTATTTATATTGCACCACAAAGGCTCCCCAGAACCATACATGGAGCACAGTGGCCTAGTGGTTAGCACTTCTGCCTCACAGCACTGGGGTCATGAGTTCAATTGCCGACCATGGCCTTATATGTGTGGAGTTTGTATGTTCTTCCTGTGTTTGCATGGGTTTCCTCCCACACTCCAAAAACATACAGGTAGGTTAAATTGGCTGCTGGGAGTGCAGAGGAGCGATGGGGTCAAAGCGGAGCATACCAGTATGAAGCGAGCCTGTTCCAGGGGGGGGGGGGTGTATGAGAAACAGGGCTAGAGACACTGAGGGCTAAGACTTGGAGACCAGGCAGAAGGTGCTTGTCAAGGGTTTCAGGTAAATAGGATAGGAACACACAAGGAAAGAGAGGAGAGGCAGACACGACAATGGTGGCACTCAGGAGGAATTAAGTGTGAGGAGGAGCACAGAACGGGGTGAGTTAGGAGGAGGACTGGTAGAATGGAATTTAAGTTGGAGATTTAGGGAGTAGCGGAGTGGCTTAGGGCTTCCTAGATGAGGAGTTTTAACTGTGTTCTGTAGAGGACATGGAGCCAGTGTTGTGAGTGACATAGGGGCAGAAGCAAAGAGATAAAAGCATCTAGAGATAAAAATAAGTCAAGCAGCAGCATTGAGGACAGATTGAAGTGGGGAGAGCTGTTTGAGAGGTCGGCCGGGGAGAAGGTGGTTGCAATAGTCGAGGCAGGAGATAAAGGGAAGGTTGATGAGACGACTTGTTATATCCAAGGTGAGAAAGGACCTGATCCTGGAGGTATTGCGAAGGTGAAAATGGCAGGTTTGGGAGAATGAATGTGTGGGGGAATGGAGAGGGAGGGATCGATGAGGACACCCATACAGTGAACGTGATGAACAGAGGAGATGGGGTTGTTGGCAATGGATAGCAAGGGGAGGAATAGATAGATGAATAGATACACACCTATATTCATGCACGTTTTCCATTCTAATATTTGATTTCCAACAGGGAAGAGATCCTCCAAAAGACACTGTGGGAAAGAGTATCTACTCATGTGATTGAGAACATCTACCTTCCAGCAGCGCAGACCATGAACTCAGGCACTTTCAACACAACCATAGACATCAAGCTGAAGCAATGGACTGATAAGCAACTGCCTCATAAAGCAGTGGAGGTTATACAATGTGACTAATCTTTCGTCTATGAGACAGATTTGCAGCTGCTATTATGTATATATTCTTTAATGCAAAGAGCACAATATTTTATTGTATAAATCACAAAGAAGTGTATGTGTACTCTTTTAAGATGCTGCATTATGTATAGTTTTAGCGGTATTGTCTATTCATGTTTAGGTGGCTTGGGAAACTCTTCAAGAAGAATTCTCCCGCTTCATGACTGAGCAGAAGGGCAAAGAACACGATGATATTTTTGATAAGTTAAAGGAGGCTGTGAAAGAGGAGAGCATCAAGAGACACAAGTGGAACGAACAAGCAGAAGATAGTCTGGTATTTACATTTGTATTTGTGATTAAAGTGTTTACTATGACCAGTGTCTTCCCATGTTTTGGCATCCAATAGCTGCAAATTGCCGTTTTGCCTGCTGAGTTAACTTAGGTGTAAATTCTGGACTCTCTGTTGCGCACTAGAATGCAAATCCACAAATAGGACACTTATGAGAGTTAGTGTTTTGTTATAAAAGACTTTGATATACAATCAAATACTGGTACATTTTGTGTCTAACAGTTTTTATTTGTATAGCTTTAAAACATTTTTCTGTGTGCACGTGTTTTTAGAAACACAATTTTACTTTGCTTTCTGCTTAGAGAGTCATCCAGCACAATGCTTTGGAGGACCGTTCCATCTCAGACAAGCAGCAGTGGGATGCAGCCATCCATTTCATGGAGGATACCCTGCAATGTCGCTTGAAAGATAGTAAGATCATGTGATTTTCCTATAAACCTGTTTCTTTATTCATTGTGATTTTTGTTTGTCCTGAGATATATTACAATTATTCACAAAATTCCAAACCAAGTTGTTCAGAGTGAGAGGTTGTTGACCGCGCCCTGGTGTTTATGAAACTCCTCCATCTGCTTACCTTTTGTTTATAGGAAAGCTATGGATCTGGACTATGAGAACATCTTCAAATTATATTTGCACCATTATTTTTTAAATCCACCGTGCAAGGAAGTATTTGGGGCCCAGTGTACTTGAGTTGTCTCCCCTCATATATCCAACACTACTTTTAACAGTTGTAAATGGGTTGGTATGAGATGAAAGAACAATCAAATATGACCTCCAAATATGTTAAAAAAAAAAAGGTAACCCCTCAAATTTATTTTCTTCCACGGCTCAAAAATCCATGTTTGGTGCTCGTTACACCAGATTGTCTTGTTGAGCTTAAGCCCTAATTACAGTCTTACCATAATATTAACCTTGTGAAGGTCTTACCATGTGCATTATTTATTTTGTAAAGTTTGGGTAAAGAGGTATAAATACAGTTTGTGTTTTTTTTTTTCCTAATTCTGAGGCTTCTGTATATTGGGTTTTGGAAACTATCCTACAAAGTCCCATCTATCCGTGTCAGTCAGTTTTGATTTGTACACATTGCTCCTATCTCCTAATGACGTTTGTCCTTGTTTGGTGTGCGCTTTCATGATTTTTGACATTCATCCCTCTGACACATTTCAACAATTTAACTTCGTCAACCATCATTATTCATTCTTTATTGTTGGATCTGTAACTATTTACCTTGACTGATGTAGTTGACTGAAAGCCTTTTTAAATGATCTCCCTGATGCTAGATTTTACATTTTACAGCTGAGTCAGTTATACGTGATATGGTAGGTCCTGATTGGAAAGAGAGATGGTTTTCTTGGATGTCTCGTGCTCCAGAGCAGGTAAGGTCAAGTGAAAAATATTTAAACCATGCATCCATGCAACTGTTGAACTTATCTAAAACATTGGTCTCCCCACTAAAGACTGTTCGAAATGAAACCAAAAATGAGCTTGAAAAGATGCTGAAGGTTAATGAAGACCACCCTGCCTATCTTGCCAGTGATGAAGTCACCACTGTCAGAAAGAATCTAGAAACCCGGGGTGTAGAAGTGGACCCAGTTTTGGTGAGCACCAGATGGAGATGGATAGATTAAAATGTACTTATAAGAATTACTTTGACTCTTCACAAAATAGATTACATTCACTTCACTATTCAAACTTAAATGTGTATTTGTAATGCTAACCTGCTGAATGCCACCTGCTTCTGTATTTATAAGAGTAGAAAGCTACTTATTTATATTTTAATATTGAGGACTTCTACATCACCTATGACAGGGTATTATGCACTTTTATTGTGAATGAAAGCAGCAGTGATTTTAAAAACAAAGAATGGAATTGAGTGTGCTCACATAAGTGATTAAATGCACTTGTCTTGTGATGTGGTTTTTTTGGTTTAGTGATTTTATACTAGAAACCATTGGAAAATAAACATTAAACATGCTTTACAGTTGTAGCTAATTTTCTTGTATTTGAAAGAAATAATTCCTGATGTTCGAAAGTGTTTTTAAACGATGTTCAAAACAGTATGCAGATAAATTCATGTAAAACAACAATTTACTTCCATGTAAAACGCCAATCTCCGGGACTTCTTTTACAACCAGGGCTAGATTTAGCTTTAGAGGAAAACAAAAAAAAAGTCTCTGCTGACAAACTACTGCATTTACCAGCTTACATAACCATCCTACGTGTGTAATTCCTCAGATCAAAGATACGTGGCATCAAGTTTACAGAAGGCATTTCTTGAAAACTGCTCTCGGTCACTGTAATCTTTGTAGAAGAGGATTTTACTACTATCAGAGGCACTTTGTAGACTCAGAGGTAAGGCATTTGTTATATAAAATGACCGTTTAACAATTCTTACAGTGTTCTTTCCATTAAAAATAATGGTAAGGTCTTAAAGTATACCTGACACCTATACACAACTGATTTTTCATATAACGGAAACATGCTACAGAAATTAACTATACTGAAACAAGGCAGAGCAAGTTCTTGGGGAAAATACTTGAACTACCACCCTTTGGTGGTAAGGTGGCGCCAGAACACCATTATGTGCAGATGGAACTGTACATAAGCTTATCTGATTTGTGCTCTGCATATCAAACAAATGAGCACAATAAAGAAGGAAAACAATTCATGTTATAGTCCATATATTTTGTTTATTCAGAACATGTGTTTTATATTACAACCAAGTATTGGGATTGTGGTCTGAAAATATCTGTTTTGCATATAATGTATGTTGGTATTTTAGTTGGAGTGCAATGATGTGGTCCTTTTCTGGAGAATACAAAGGATGTTGGGGATCACTGCGAACACCTTAAGGCAGCAGCTAACAAACTCCGAAGGTATGGCTTGGAAAACACAAGTACCAAGTATTGCATCTATATAATACCTGAATTGCCTATAACACATATTGAGACATAATATGTTCATAATGGAAGGATCTTACCTTGAACTTGTCACATACTCGATTCTGCTGGTAGTTTTAGACCAGAATAGTAGCAAATCACAGTTTTTATGAGCCAAAAATGGCCACAGATCCTTGTGAACGTCTAATTAGAAGTTACTTGTCTTGATCGGGACTACCGGAAAATACAACCACACAAACTACCCAATAGGATTTTCATGGTTAGAGCAGACGGATCTTCCTTGTATGGGGGCACCTTTACTTGTTTAGCTGTTCCTCGGAGAAAACAATCTATTGGTACCTTCTGAGCAACCGGCGAGTTCTTCTCTGTGGGAGCCCGAATCCATCTCTTGTACTGAGAGCATATAATGATAATGAAATGGTTGTTTATCAGTTGCAATCTTTGTATCTCTGGTTATTGAATGCCTTGTAAGTCATTGTTTCAAGGCATTTGGCACGTGCGACCTGTTTGTGAACTGTGTATAAAATACCTATGGTGGCCTTTCTTGCTTATTTACACTTAAATACATATAGCATTCAGACATGATAAATATAAACTCAGGAAATATTCAATTCATGATTTATTATGTAAGGAGAACAACACATATTATTAAGAGCTAACAGAGCACCAGTGTGATTCTGGGTATTCCTACCCCATCCTATAGATTGTTAGCTTACGAGCTGGGCCGTATTACCTCTTTGTCTGTTTTGCCCAGTTTTGTTTATCACTGTTTGTCCCCAATTTTAAAGCGCTACAGAAGTTGCTGGTGCTATATAAATAATTGATGATCTGTGGGACCAATCATCAAGGGCTTCAAACCGCAAGCCAAAAGGCACAGGTAGCCAGAGGGAAATTATATCAGCAATAATGAGCAGAAATCCATTTTATTTCTTGTGGATCTGATTGCCCCAAGTAATGTTCTTTCACCAACAGTTGCACCACTTTTATCTGGTTTAGTAAATATCATAGGAAATATCCAACTGTATTGTTTAAATCAGGGTTTTAGTTATCTCTGACTTGTATGTGTGTTTAAGTTTGGACAGGCAAGAGATGCTTAATCTGTATATTTCAAGCAGTTGAGTTACCAGGCACCAAATGTCTATAACAATTCTTTGTTTGAACCATGTCTAAAGCTGGGTACACACTACAGAAGTTTCGACCAACTTTTTATGCCGAGTGATCGATGGTCCGATCGCTCGGTCCATGGACTGCATACACACTAGCCTTGTTTAGAACGATAAAGGGAAGAGCAGACGTCCCTTTAGCGACTTTTAACAGCCATGTTGTCGTGAGCAATGACTGTAATTTCGTACTCACTGTTGTGGATCGGTGGGAAGTTTATACACACTGCACAGCGGAAACGAGATTGGACCGAAAGTATTAAACGGTACGACCAACCAAATGAGACGACAATCGTCCATTTGGGCAGACTTTCGACCATCGTGTAACTGTACACACTGACCCGACTTGAACGAGCGGTCGTATGTCGGCTGTTTCAGCCGATTATTGGACGAAAACAGTGTAGTGTGTACCCAGCTTTAGGGGGCATCCAATAATTCATTAAGTTCAGTGATTGAGTATACCTGCACAAGTGTGTGGCATTGTGTCATTTGATCATCTATTTTGACAGTTTAGCTTTGTTGCATCACTGTGCAACTTAACATTTATGTGCTGGTTTATTTGTTTTTTTCTTTCTTGCTGTATACAGTTTAATGGGAATGGATAGGATCAGTTGCTGCAGACGTCAGTGATCTGTAGAGTGCTACCTGTTTGGAGGGTTTTTACAGGCTGTTTTGAAATTTGAAAACATTCCTTTAATAAACACTTGCAAAAAGTCCTGTGTGATTGAGATTTAAATTTAGATTGAAGGGAATTGTTAGACCTCATCCCTGACAAGAATATGATTGAGGTAAAACAGGCTACATTAAATAAACAGTTTGGCATGTTCACATACAGTACATCTGCAATACTGTTTTTTTATGTTTTTAAAAGTGTAATTTTCACAAACATCCACCAACTGATATTGAGGTTATGTTATATATGCTTACTACTACTAAGCCGTTCCTAACATCTCTTTCATGCAGTAAGGCGTTTAGAGAAGAATGTAAAGGAGGTGTTGGAAGATTTTGCTGAAGACGGGGATAAAAAAGTTAACTTGCTAACAGGAAAGAGGGTCCAACTAGCAGAAGATCTTAGTAAGTCAAATACAATGTGGTATTCCTTAACGTCTGTTACTGTTGGCTTACGTTAATAAAGATTTGTTGTGGCCATATATTTCTGTAAATAGAAGTCAATTTCTTATTTTATATTGAACTACACTGCTGAATTTTGGAAGACAACATTGCACAAAATCCATAGCTTGCAGTTGAAATTGCTCCCATCCGCCCAGCATACACTTTTAAAACCCACTTCCACTCAGTGTGTATAATTATGAAATGCTTGTGAAAATTTCAATCAATAGCTGAAACCACATCTGGGCTAGTTTTTACAAATAATGTGTGGGCCAAAAATGCAACAAACCCTATTCTTAGTCCCTCTGGTGCTTGTTTAAACTTTATATTGATAAAATTCATACAGTTTCCACTGATGAACACTGCGTTGCAGCCATGGGCTGATGTTAAACCCTGACCATGGGTACAAATCTGTATTTCCAAAAACCATATTGTTCATATCATTAAGAAACTTGATCAGCTCTAAGTTAAGGCAATAAACAGATGTGGCATGTTGTAATTACAAACAGGTAGAAGTGTCCCCTCTAGAAATATACTTGTGGAACTGTTTCTAGGTTTCTTTTAGGTTCAGCCAAAAAACATACTACTTGACATTCACTCCTATTATGTAGAGATTGAAATGCTGTGGCAGATGAAGAAGTCTCAAAACCACACTGTCTCACAGTGAGGATCCAGTACAGATGCTTGTACAGTGCTTCAAAAGGCTGGGGCTTTTGTTATCTTTATATTTCTCTCTCATCCATTTTGGGTCAATAGACCATGGGCTATAAAACCTCATTTAGAACATGGGCACTTTAAATAATTCTAACAAATTGTTCCTCCCTCTTAAACCTCACCATCGGCAGCCTGTTTCTTGCAGACAGACCATCACTGCACTGGGCTGGCTGCAGATTGGTGCAGGCTGAAGAAGTGCCATGATGGGTACCACCTGCAGTAGAATCTCGGTCAGATGGGGGCATCCTCGACAAAGGCAGGCCTGCTCTAAGCACAGTCCTAGCACCAGGGTGCTGCCCTCTAGGTCTGTGGCTGCTGACATGTTGGGCCCTGGGGGAGGGTGTGAACTGTATAATGCACAGTCTCCCTGACTGAGATCAGTATAAACCAGACACTGTGCCAGAAGTCCTGCCTTGGGGGGGGTTGTGTGTAATATGTATGCACAATTTCTGCTGAGTTTATTTTTGTCTGTTGATACCTAGTTCACTTTTCCATATTGCGTGTTTGCCTTTGTTTCTCTTCCGTTGCTGTCATGGCCTTTACTGGCATGTTTGATAAAGGGAGGTCTTGGACTGGCAAAGCTTCATTTGTGACTTTTTATACTCGTGTAAAATATCAGGCTCAATATCAAGTTGCCAAGTGACCAATCAGACAGGGACGCCTTGCTGGGGTCACCATGGATTTGGTAGAGCCGGCCCGATCATTCACACAGTCAAATTCTGTGTTTACACAGTTCGCTTCATGACCCTGATTGTAGATGAAGGGACATCTCCTTCCACTTAATCATCAGCCAATTGCTTATAGCGATGCCACAAAATGAGCCAGTTGGGTGATATGTCTGGCAAGAACCATACAGGGTCTATTACAATTTTCCTCTTCCTTTAAAGAAAATTTTGGAGAAGTCCTCATCGCCTAAGTTGCGGAAACATCAAAGTTCTGTATTGTTCCAGTTCTGGAGAGTGATGGATTCTGAGTTCTCTTCTCAAGAAGGGGTTGAGGTAACTGGGCATTCAGACATTGAGGATTCATTGTCTTTTGACAAGGACTCTGCAAGACAGTATGGGGTTTATGATTTAGTGCATGCAGTTTTCCAGATACTAGGACAGCACAATGTCAGCAGAGTCTTGCAGTACAATATTTAAAAGGAAAAGGAAGGAGTTGATTTCCTTCCTTATTCTCCACATTTAGTAAAAATTGCTGTGCAAGTTGATATCCAAACCTGTACATATGTTTCAGGTTAATGTGAACCTGAACTGAGCTAAACGCTCTAGTTCAGGGCCACATTCTGTAGCACTGGAATCCAAAACAGAATCAGGTAGACCAATCTACTGCAGTGACATACATCAACCAACAGGAAGGCACCGATAACTTTGCAATAAAAGACCCAGGGATATGCAAGTTTTCTTTGTTGACACTGACTGTCCCGTGGAGTTCCTGCTAATTACCCGTGTCCTCCAGTGGAAATGCTTACTGCACCCTAAAAAAAGGTAAAAATAAAAAGTTATGAGTCAGAGTGCAACTTTTGGTATGTTAGGGATGTGCACAACTGTTTTTAACGTTGTAACCGCAGTGTGGCATGGTGAATTGACTGGGCAGTTGGGGATATCCACGTAGGCCTCTGTGCATACCTTTACACATTTTTAGGGTCAGTCTGTTTATAGTGAAGGATGCCTAGTTTTGGGTGTAGGGTGCTATGCACTATCACTCTGAGCGTACTCCTCCGAAGGGAGTACCTTTGGTACATCCGCATGGTCCAGTGTCCCCCAGGGGATGATAGAGAAAATTAGATCGGGTGCAATTGGGTGGGCGCTCATTGTCCCCCATGGGATTCAGTGGAAAAGATTTAACGTAAGTATAAAAATCTAATGTTTAAACCACCAATTTGGTATATCTTGTCTATTAGAAAGAATCCAGAAACATGTATTTCTTCATGCACTTGCCTGGGAAAATAACGCCTTCTCCACCCCATACTGCTTAACTGCACATAAGTTGTGTCTCCTCCAGTCAACCACCACCATTACCTCCATATTGCTGTCCTAAGATCTACTGCAACTGGGTCTGGAGGACCGGAGACTTCATAGTTGTTGATGCAGTGTTGGACAAAACCATACACTTCTGGATTTAATTATTTACAACTTCTATCTGTACACCTTTTAGTTTTTCAGCTTTGTGTACCTGCAAATGGACTGCATGGCATGCAGCGCATGAGAGGTCTAATTTGGTGTTCCTTTACTGGTAGGCATAGACATTTCAGGATATAGCGATATATATCTCTATCTCTATCTATATCTCAGAATCAATAGGAGACTTGTTAGCTCCACTTATGGAAGTAGATTGAATTCTGTGCAATCTGAAATGGTAGCCATTTACAGCACAGTGGGATCTAGAGTACACACTTGTCCAGACTTGTCTGACGTGTCTTGGACTCATTGCTGCTGCTGATAATTAGCATGGTTGCTATGGAACATTCATTATTATGTTTTAGGGTAAAAGTGTCTAATTGTGTGTAAGTTGCTCAGTGATTTTATTAGACCTAGCATTGTTCCTCAGTCCTGCGCAGAGTTTATATTTGATCTTCACAAGTAATTCCTTTCGTTAGAAACTATTTCATTGATGTTCATGCTTTTTGATGTATGGTTATGTTTTAGGGTACCTTTGTTTCATTTTCAGTTTGCTCTGTTGTACTTTATATTTACACATAAGTAAGGTATGGGAAGCACAGTAGTAGAGCTATTACAATATATTACACCTATTTAAAAAACAAAGATGGACAATGACTAAAATGTTTAATCACATTAGAAACTGGAAAAGAAAATTCTCCATGTGTGTTCTTTAATGAAGTAGCAGTTGATTAATTCAAGTCTATTAGTACACTAATATTTGCAACTGAGTTTCAAGAGTTAAACATTTGTAAATAAGAGCACCTACGAATTATACACTCAACTTACAGTACTTAAGACCAAAGCATAATGGGTACAAAATTAAAGAGCAAGATTGAGGGAAAAAACAAAGACATTTGTTTTGGTAAAGTAGTGTGTGCAGTGGGTTTAGTGTCTGGGGTCTTTGGTCTCTGAACTGCAAAACATATGCAGACTCCAGAGCATTCTCCTGTCGGTTGTGCACTACAGCTGTCCTCTCTGGGACGTGTGGAGGCGGGACATCAATAAGGTTTTTCACCTGCTTTAAGTGTTCCAAATTGCTTAATGGTTGACGCCCTTTGTGCAGTGTGTGAAGCGGATGGTCAGCTGCTGTGCTTGCCTACAGGGGGTGCCACTTAAATGGCAGAGCCAGCCTGGACGAGATCCTTAGCCTGGTCTGTTGCTGAGCTCGCCACACCTGCCAGGGGACAGAGCAAGGATACCCGAAGCCAGCCTTCCCTTTCTTGGGCACTCAACCCAGGGGCCTTCGGGCCTCTCGGCAGCCTTGCTAAAAGTGCCAGCTTTGATACCATTTCTGGCAAAGTTGGTGCAGGGCATGGTGAATGTTACATCTTCCTTGGAAAGTAGTATTGGAATCTGCCACAGCACCTAAGCCACAGAAATTTTAGACTTCTGCAGTTCTTTAGAGAGATCAGACTCCAAATATTCTTCCCAGGAGGAAGGTGAAGGATTCTGACTTTGAAGTTTTCAAATGTTTTGAGGAGAATTACAATAGGAAGCAGGGAATAGAGCATTTACTTCATGCGCCAAGATATAAAAGTTATATAATCTATTTGTCTATCTTTTCATATCCCACCTTAGCACACAATGTTAAATACAACAGAGTATAGAGAGAGGAGCAGTTTCAGAGAACAGCACCATTGATTGTTACACTTCAAACAGGACATGGTTTGTTAGCAGTAACGTTCGAAACCTATGGTTTTTTCACATTGGGTACAGTAATTGGGTACAGTAGTATTGCAGTAGATCGCTTCATATGCTCATGGAGCCAAATTAGAATTTAGCGCTTGGATCTGCTCATCCACCTTTAGTGTTATCAAATATTTTAATATTAATTCTTCATTATTTATTCTGTATTTTTGCTTTGGTGATTCTTTAACTTGATTCCCTTTTATGGTTCATATAAATCTCTTCCAGACATTAAAGGGTTAACATAGGGCGAGTAAATAATTTCATATCTAGGTTTAGGAGTCACTTTTAGTTGAAAACTGTAAATGCGATATCCAGCTGTGCGAGCACTCAGAGGTAGTACACAGATATAAATCACTCAATGGATGGAGAAGCTTTGAAGCTGTGAAAGTGTAAGCTTTGTGTTCTGTGCAGGCACCAGGATCTAATCAGCTTCAGGATCTGTTTCACTGCTATATTAAGAAAGTGGCAGTGCATTTGCCAGAGGCATTCCCCAGAAAAAAGAAATGTGTTTTCAGAGCTGCAGCTTTAGTATTTGAAAAGGAGGAATGTTTGTGGTTTTGTTTGGGTTTTTATAACACAATACAAACTGGAAATATATCTTTCTGTATGCTTATAGAAAAAAGACTTAAGTTCAAAAGCTGGAGGGTAGAAATTCGAAGAATTAGTTTTTCATAAACCGCGTCTTTGATTAGCTTCAGACTTAGTGATACAGTCTGGTATTATTAGAGTAGCTTAATAATACAAAGAGCAAGTTAGTTCATGTGGCTCCTTAGCTATAAAGAGTAAGACTTTTAATTATTACACTCATAGCATTTTATACAAAACATGATGAAATGTCTATAAAAGTGCAGTATTGCTAGTGTGAAGCTTTTGTAGAATTCGTACCTATTAGATTACTTTTTAGCAGCCTCTTGTGAGACCAAATTAAATGATTGTACATAAAACAACCACCTACAGGATACACAATATGTTGGATCTTGCCCTGTAAACACAATGTGGAAGAGGAGGCATTCAACTGAAATATTGCAGCATAAGTTCTTAAATCCGCAATATTCACTACATATTTACATGAGTTATAAATGGGCATTAACTGCCAAAAAGCTTTATAGAGGGGTTTGTGCACAATTTATTGATATGTTCTCTTCAGGAACCTCTTTACTAGAGCACTGCAGAACAGTACACTATTCATGCAGTGTATTAAAGTTTATATAAATAGCGGTAACCGAACTGTACAGACATTGTGAATATGACACATTAGAACTCATTAATACCTAATTTAGTTGAAAAAGTTACACTTCTCTATAACAACTGTTCAGACACTTCATTAATGTGGATTAGACAGATAAACGCTAGCTGCTGTGGTTCACTGCACCTATATGCAATTTTAGTGACTAAGCCTGTTTAATGTCAACAAAGTCTGCAGTAAATGTAAGAAAAAAAATCCCTCTTAACATTACTTTTGTAATATTTTTGTTTACTAAAGCATGTAAACCCTGAGTCACATCACTACATTTGTAGTCTGTTATCTGCTTCATACAGTTTTTGATTATCTTGATTAGTTCAGTTCTAGAGCACAAGATGGCACCAGTGTGCTGGTTTTGAGGCTGTATTTAGGGATTATAGAACTGTGGGAGAGTAGCGTGGCTGACCTCCTGCCTCTGTTTACCGTTCCCTACCAAAGGAAACCTTGATATCACCCAGACAGCAACCGTTGTCCTGAAAAACCAGCTCTCCATTCAGAGCACACAACACACTTGTTGAGACATGTCCTGTTGTTTTTTTTATTTTAAAGGCAACTTTTATCTCCACCAATTTAATATCTAACTTGTTGCCGAGAGATTTTCATCATAACAACTTTACATTGATGTGATTTAAGTGTTCTTGACATAGGTTACATTATTTTGGTATTTTGTTTGTGTCAAAGTTTTGTGAGAGGTTAAAATAAAATAAGAGCTCACTCAGATGAGCAATGTTTACAGCGAATACCGGTGTTGCACTTCTGAAAGAAAACGTGTGTGTGTGTTTGTAAAGCACTGGTCAGATGCTGCTTAAGTATCATTGACCAATTACAAATTCTGCAGTGGTAAAAGCAAAAGAAAATCATGTATAATTTATACTTGTATGTGAATATAATGTGTGTTTTTTGCTTAGTGATCAATGATTCCTAAGCTTCAGCAGGGTCGTTCCACATCAAATCAATACAGGGTTTCAAACTGACTGTTTCAGATTGTAATGAAATTTGGTATAATGTTGTCATGGGTGTAAAGAAAACCCCCCAATCTTAGGCTGAAATGTGCACTGGTTTTAAAGTTATACGCCTTTAAAATTGCACTTTTTTAACGTAAAACTTGCTTTTAATGTTTTTTTGGGTTTTTTTGGGGTTTTTTTTAAATGCATTTAGCTAGAGTTGGGCAATGTCTCATTTTAAACCTCTTTTGATGGGCTTTCGTATGATATATAAGATTGCATCATGTTTCAATAGAAATAAAAAATTTAATATTTTCAAAATTCTGATTTTCTCAAAAAGTCATATTTATAATTTTTTTAAAAACTTCTCAAAAATTGTTCTTGTTGTTAATCCCCAAGTTTTTATTTTTATTTTGCCATCATGATGGGATCATGTGCTACAGGAGCTTTCATTTTGGACTGTTCTCATTTTCATTATTTTAACAATCTAGGCCTGTTCATTACTTTTAATTTATCTCCTTAAGCAATCTATTTGATGTAAATTATGTACAGTGACAGTGTGTTAAATACTGAAATATTTAAAACATTTGTGATAATTTCATGTCACATATATTATAATAAAGCTTACTATAGGTCATAATCATTGGGTGCTACTGCTCTGGATGAATGGTGCTACCCAAACCTAACCTGTCACTGTAAAAAGCGGGTCTGTTCAACACAATTGAAGTGTCTTTCCACATAAAGTATCTCTCCCCTTAAGTTTACACACCTGCACAGAAGTGGGAGCAGGCGCTGTCTGTATAATCCTGTCCACAAACACCTAAAGAGGAAAGTGCATTCCACTAATGAAGTGAACTGGAAAAAAATATTGTTTTGCTGCTTTTCTCAGATGCGTAGTGCCTCAATAAATACAATTTTCATCAATCACTCAAAACTGAAAGCTCTTGTAGCAGATGATCCCATCATGATCCTAAAATAAAACTTTTGTGATTTATTAACAACAGTATCAACAATTTTTTTAGATGTTTTTCAAAAATTTTAAAATATGGCTTTTTGAGAAAATCAAATTTTTTATTTTTAAAATGTTACATTTCTATTTTTATTTTTATTGAAACATGATGCTGTTATCATATGGAAGCCCATAAAAAGAGGGTTAAAATGAGTCATTGTCCATATCTCTAGCTCAACCAGGTGAGCTACAAATGCAATTTAAAAACCGTTAATAGCAAGTTTTTTGTTAAAGTGCAACTTTAAAGCCGTATAACTTCAAAACCACATGTACACATCAGCCTAAGATTTCAGGGTTTTCTTTACACCCATGGCAGCATTTATTATACCAAATTTAATTGAAATCAGAAAATGTAAGGTAGAATTTTTTCTAAAATTGTGTTGATATGATGTGGGATGACCCAGCATTTCAACAGGGATTTACTTTAAGCTGCATTCTATCCAAACTTCAACACAAGTAATCACTTTAAAAAGACAGTAAACTATGTTTCTCCATGACCCTTAGATGAATGTAAGAGCCCATTTATATGTGGTTGATTAAATGAGGCATGCATAGTATATTAAAGCAATGACTTCAACACAGATGTAGTTTATGTGCTTATTGAGCAGTTAGCATCCCATGATGTATAAAACTCTGGACAAGGCTGTTTGCCTGTAATTATGACATGGAGTTCTTTGGGATGACTGGATAGTAACAAATGTCTTGTCATAAGCATGATTAATTAGTAACTATCGGATGAAATGGAGTCTGTGGGCCTGAGTCATTAAGGAAATTACAACATAAAAAAGGAGTTACTTTCGCTTGGGCAAAAGCCATGTTGCATGGGAGGGGGAGGTAAATTTAAAATGTGCGGACAGATTTATAGTGGGGTAGGGCATGTCCTAGATTAACTTTAAATTTTAGTGTAAAAATAAAGCTATCAAGTATATGTGTGCTAGATGAAAAAACAGCTAGTATTTAACTTATGTGCAAAATAATAAACTGATTTGCACCCCTTGTATTGCAACATAGTTTGTCCCTGAGAAGATTTACTTCTTTTTTTTTTTTTTTTTTGCATTACTTTCCTTAATGACACTGTGCCTGTCTGTTTTCCTATGTGTATGATCTTGTTTTCAGTATAAATACTTTTACAACCTCTCAGAAATCACATTACAGATGCCTCATTCTCTTTTGCAAAGTATTCTGGTTCAATTGTACCTCTCTGACAGTGGTTGATAGCCCAATATCCCTTACTTAACCTATCTCCCAACTGTCCAAATTTAAGACCAGTATACTCCTCCTACTTTCCTTGCATATTTTCCAACAACTTGGGACTGGTGTATACAGTAGTTCTTTATAGATAAACTACATTTTCCACAAAGTGGAATTATTTTTTGTTTGTATAGTAAGCTTGTACACATGGGTGTTGAAAGCGATACTATTAAAAAATAGCTTGTACTTCACCCAGAACAAATATCTGCTTTTGTGCAGCATAGAGTACTATGTATTTTTAAATGACTGTTTACATAGAACTCCATTGTATTTTACTGGGCATTAATGCTCCTGACAGCATTGAAATTGACACAAAATGCTTGTCAGGAAGTTTGTATGTACCTGCACATTAACTTATATCAGTTTTTATAATGTATGTGTATATGAGGCTGAACATGGGGAAAAGTCTCATGACATTTCAATGGTTGCAGGTATGGATCTTTTTATCAAATATAGTATAGTGCCAACTGTACACAGCCTGGTGGTGTGATACTTCAGGCCTCTGCGCTTTTATTTTTTTTCAATTACTCATTGAAAAAGATGATTTACAAAACATACATTATTTATGATCAGGGTCAGCCCATGGTCACAATTCATGCTGACTGTGCAATAACACTGCTCATTACAAAGCATGTGACCATTGACCAACAGCTTGTGACTTCCTTTCTGGCAATATATAAAGAAATCTATTGTGAGTATCTTGGCAATGGATTGGGAGCACAGGGTGTCAGCTGCCCAGGGATCCTAAAACCAATTAAGCAATTGAACTTAGACAAACTAGTTGTTTGTAAGCCGAGCATGCATGTAATAACATGCGTGTTTTCCAACTAGTATCCATGTCTCTCTCGCTTCTTACCATCTCATTCACATTAATGGCCAAATCAGAGACGGCGCCCTGTTGAGGTCACAACACGAAAAGCACAAACACTACCATTATAATCCAGGTTTGTGCAATCAGTGGTTCATGAACCTCAAATATTTTTCAAAGGCTATTGAGCATCTTTGAGAGTGCCATTTTTTTTATTGCATGCTAATAATATCCAGGTTGATCTACCACTTTATGCTTTTGTTTAGTTTGATTTTCTGTTTTGGTTCCAATGAAGTAGTAAGAATGTATAGAGGATACCGTGTAGAATGGGTTAAATGTAAAATGCATTGTTTACCCTATCCTGCAGATTAGAGGGCTCCTGCTTTGTCTCATGGCAGTGAAAGCCTTATAGTCTTCACACAGAGCCACCTTCTTCTCTCCAATAGAGACACAAAAATAACATTAATTGTGATCCTCAGGAGTTTGGCTTACTTAATAAGTAGACTTTTAGTGCATTCTTCATAGACCAGACATGCCATTTAATGTTAATGGAGGAAGATAATGATTGACATTAAATCTAATGACTGTTGAACTGATCACATGTCTTTGAACAACAACTGGACCAGAGAGGGAGACTGGGTGATGCTTTGGCAGCATCCGCTGTTTATTTACAGTGTTTAAGTGCACATTGTCATGTATTCAGTGTGTGTTACTTATGGAGTATTCTCAGTATGAAGGTGGGAATTCTGCATAATTGTTATAGCACCAACAATCAATGTTAGTTATCCTATTTGACCATGTTTGGCTTTTCCCTAGAGTAGGCATTAAAAGCAACTGACAAACAAATATTTATAGCTGTTTAACAGCGTTGTAAGAGACGGTATTTGTATTTAGTAACGGATGGAACAGTGCACCCATTAAGATGGAAGAAAGGTTCTTTCCAGCACCCAGCCATACTGTTACAATCTTGACCCCTTTTCTTGTGCTGGGAATATGCATGCTTTAGACAAGGGACTCAGCCACTGTGTTTTCTTGACCCCGCTGACTGACCATTCACTCCCCATCTGTTTTACTGTCTTTAGGGAACAGAATATGCCATCCCATTTATAAATCTTTCTTTCCACTTGATAATTGATGCTCTGTCTCATTGTGGGCAGCCTGGGTGGTTTCCTTTCTTCACTCCTAAGTTATCAGCAGTTAGAAAAGTGTGTGAACTTGATGCAGCAGTAAAGCCACTCATGCAGGTAAATAATAGTACAGCAATCTTGTGGATAAAATTGTACTGATATGTAATGGCAAATTGCATGCTTATTAAAGTGAGCCTTTTTTCTCCCCTAAGTATGGTGTTATAAAGAGGAGGTCAGTTTATGCAAATTGTTGCAACAGATTTTTAAAACTAATCCTACAATTGCACCTGGTGACATGACTGGGCATTATATGTAGAGTAGGGATTTGTGTATGTGGGACAGTTTTCTGGTACAAGTTTTGTTACATTTAATAATAAATGTACAGTTTTCGGCATGCATGAAAAGATACATATATAGATTACTGTTAATACTATAATCTTTATTATCCTACTTGTATACGATCATAAATGGCTATATGTGCCAAAACTATGCCACCATATTTATTGTATGAAACTGTACACAATATTATTCCGGGTGGCGTGGTGGTCAGCACAAATTGTGAGGGGACTGATGTGGATGAAAAAATGTTCTCTGTAAAGCACTTCGTAATATGGTGGCACTATATAAACACAGATTAATAATAATCATCAAGGTTTGATTTATTTTGTTTCATTTTATGAACAACATAAAATGCCTTTTTATATAAAAAGGTATTTATTTAAATGATTTAACTGAAGTTATAGTAACTGAATCATGCTACACGTCACACAATTCTCCAACTCCCCAATAATGAAAATGTTAAACTTCTTCTTTCTTTCCTTTGCTGATGGTGTAATAATAGTGTTGTGCAGGTGGCATACACCTTTATGGTTCTAATTCTTATGCGTGGGCTTTTCAGCTATTTATCACACTGCCAGTACAGGATAAGCACAAAATTCTACCCGTACCAGCCAGCTGCTGTTTCCTGTCATGTGGGTGGTATCCGTCTTCCTCTTTTAGAAAGTAGACCTTGAGCTTATTTATGTACAGGACGTTTGCACACTGTCCTAATGTGTCAGTGTCCTTTCATTTACATCTCCCTCCTAAACTGCAGGGTTTTATTCTATTTATCTGTTCTGTGTAGTCTAACTAAACAGCAAAAGCAATAAATAGCAGGAACCTTTGCGGATTTATTTTAAGAGGTTGGTGCGTGTGCTCAGGTGCTGTCTGATTGGGAAATAGGTAAGCAAATGACTCTAATCAGACAGGGGGTAGAGGAAGTACTAAATGACCAAAAGACCACAAATCTACAGATACAAACTTTGGGTCCAACACTATCTTGTGTGCTAATAGTCTCTTCAAACTTTTAACAATTATTTGAAAGCCATACAGAATTTAGATTGTGTGTTAATGAAAATAGACTTTTATATGTACATTTTACTGAGATGTGGCTTAATCTGAAAATGTTTTGTCAAAGTCTTGTTAAATACAGCAAAAGTCTGAGAGCTGATATTTTAAGAAGTTATTTGTTAAAGCCAAGTAGTAGTCTAACAGTTTTCAGAGGAAAGTTGGCACAGTTCACTTACCATTAAAACCAATTGTAAACCCATACAAAATATATTGTGTGTACGTATATGTGTGTGTGTGTATATGTATGGGTATATGTATGGGTTAGTGTGTGTGTGTGTGTGTGTGTGTGTGTGTGTCTGTGTTTCTATAGATATAGATAGATATATAAATATAATGTTGCTGACCGCTAATGACTACTTCCAGCAGAATAGTGGGCCATGTCACAAAGCACACGTCATCTCAAGATGGTTCCAAGAACATGACAATAAGTTCAGTGTGCTCCAATGGCCTCCACAGTCACCAGGTCTCAATCCAATAGACCACCTTTGAAATGTGGTGGAATGGGAGATTCTCAGTATGAATGTACAGCCCACAACTCTACAGCAACTGTGTGTGATGCCATTGTGTGAACACGGACCAGAATCTCTACGGAATGTTTCCAGCACCTTGTTGAATTCATGCCACAAAGAATTCAAACTCTTCTGAGGGGTAAAGGGGCGGTTCTACCCAGTACTAGAAAGGTGTACCTAATAAAGTGGCCACAAAGTGTATGTGTATAATAAGAAAACAAAACTTATAATATATCCCCAGGCTTAAAACGCAGGTCCTAACTTTACTTATAATGCCGATGGCAGTATACGCTGATATAGTCAGCACCCCTAACCACTGATCTGTTACCCTGGTGAGCAAATATAATTGCAGCTCATAGTAATATTAAATAAAACACATAGTACTCTGTGGAATAAGTTATACCCGTTTTTATATACTGAATATTTATGGATCGTGAGAATAAACTCGGTAGAACTTTTATATTTTCCCTTTTAGCATCTGTGTTTGCTCTGGGACTTTTATCTCTTTAAATATTAGCCAGATTGATTCTTGGCTTCTAAAAGTCTTTGATTCTCTATCTAAAATCTGGATAGTTGACTATGTTTGGATTGACTGGTATGAATTTCCACCTCTTATGTGGAGAATAAGGATATTAGGTTAAAAGAGAAAGCAAGGATTAGTGATTGTTGATAGTCATCCATTCTGTAATTTAGAGGGACAGGTGCTGTGTAGCCCAGACACGTGATTTTAGGGAAACCTAACTCTAGTTCTTTGCACTTGTTTAAGCCCCAAGGACCTAAAATGTGAAGAAAAGTCCACTTCAAAAACCCTTTTTTCTTTTCACAGAATTGTTTTAAGTGTTACATTATGTATGGTGAAATTTATTTGACAGTTCAAACCCAAATAATCTTTGTCCCCCTTTGCCTTTCCAATACAAGTGTATGTTACAGCATAAACGTTAAGTGTTTCAACGCTTAGGGTCCGCTTAACAGTGGATTTGATCACTAAACAACTGAACTAATTTACCTTTTTCCCCCTGTAGAAAAAGTAAGAGAAATCCAGGAAAAACTTGAAGCATTTATTGAAGCCCTTCATCAAGAAAAGTAACTAGGTAATCCTCCTAATGTATTACTTATTGTGACCTGTTTATAATTCTTTACTCTCATAACAATAATGTTTTCATTAAGGGGTGTGGTGATAATTTGATTTATAACTTCTTCTTTTAAAAACGTTCTTCCCTTTAGATAGTTCATTTACGGGAGAATGAATATACTCTGGGCATTCATGAATTTTCTACACAAAGTGAACTCCTGAAGCGATCTCTCCTATATCAAACACAAGGAAGAAAAGCTAACTGGCTACTTGGAGGAATGTTAAGTGTGTGTAAAGGTCTTTTCTAGTGAAAAGACATGTCTACCTGTTGCTGCTGTCCTGTGTTTGTGCTGTACCTTCATCACATTTACCAAGTTATTTTTACATAAGCAAATTATCTGGTGCAAAACATGTCATTTTAGCATTTATATTTAAATCTTTAGCACCACTTGATTTCTTTAGCGCTGTCCATGAAATTATAGCAGCCTTTGTATTTATTTATATCCCATTACTTGTCCTCGTATGAAATATGCTTCAATAAAGAAAATGTAACAATAAATTTTAAGCCAATTCAGTACAGCATGGATTAATCAGTATGAACTGTTTGCTTCAAAGCCTCAAGTATACTGAAAAATGAAATTGTAGTTGGAATTAATTTATTGAATACTGGATTGCACTTCCTTGCACTGATTATATCTAAAACATATTAAATCTTTTGACGTCACAATTTTGTTTTCAAATAATTACAATGTGGTTTTTTTTTTTAAAAAAAAAAAATGATTTCCTTGAGAGCACTTATTTGAAAACTGCTGCCAATAATGTGCAAAAGGTTTTTCTGAATGAGCATCAAAATATCCATTTCTTTTGCATTACCATAAAGGTTAGGGAGACATTGAAATGGAACAATTTTTTAATCATAGTTCCATTACTTTTAATTCTTCAAACTGACTTCTGTGGTTCAATGATGTTGTAGCAAAACGTGGGTGAAATATACCATCCTATTTTCTTGTATTTTTGACTTTCGCATCTAGATGTCTGTAGAATTATTTACTATACAGCAGTAGCTGTGGTAGACATTATATACAATGCACTTAATCTGTATTTTGTTAATATATTTTTTATTGTTACCCCTAAATGGCAAATTAAGACACTGGTTAACTCTCAGAAATAGTATATTATTTTATTTATGGAGCAGCAGCTTATTAATCAGTGTTGTTCAACATGGACACAGAACCTATTGATAACATATTGAGGGACATTTACGGAAACTGGTAAACAGGAAAAGATAATGGAACGTGTAACAACCAGTTAGATTCTAACTCCCTTTTTTTTCATAGGAAACGAGAGCAAACATCTGACTAGTTGCTATGGATTACAACAACTTTTTCCTGTCTACCAGTTTTCATATATATGCCCAAGTGAATATGGAGTGTTTGAATGAGCCCTGTTCTTCTAGGTATTGTGCATATATATATTTATATATGAAATTTGGGAGTGTATTCATTTACATATTTAAATTATTTTCAAAGGTTAAACGTAAAAGTTAAAATCAAAACGTGATTAACTCTTACAATTCCTATAAGCTGCTGTCTATAAACTTTACATTTTTTACACTTAACATATTTTACTGGTTAACTTTTTTACAGCTTCATTGGACTCACAGAACATTCAAATGAAATTTTGTTTGCAAATTGATTATATTGAAAAGTGTTTAATTTTTGACTCTTCAAACTTTATATAACTTAATAATTACGAGAGGAAGGAGTCGGTGACAACGAAAGACACTTCAACATTTTTACTTTAGCAACTGTATTTTAATGCAGTTTCTGTTATGTGTATGTTATGTTAAATCAAATTTAAAATAAAATACATCGCTGCCTTTATTATTCAAAGTGCACCCAGGGGAGGCAGTAATGTTATTAGCTGAATCAATATTCTCAATGCTATTGAATGTTCAGCAAACTGAAATAATGTACCCTATCAATTCAGATTTATGCGTCAGTAATGCTGCTGGTTTCTAGTGAAACAATAGTCATGAATGGTTCAGACAAAAAATGTCTGCCTCCACTGTGTATAAATGACTAGTGCCACATACCAGTTTGGCATTTTACATGCATTTTATAACGCTAGGAAAGCACACAACATGCAAGTGCATTCAAATATGTGGTTTAGCGACCATTGGAGGCATATTGACGCATTTAAATGCGACAAAAGAGAAGAAATGGAACAAGTGCGCCAGTGGATATTGTGGCACCCAGTTTTTAACCCATGTAAATGTTCGAAAAACGCATTTAAAAATCCATTCCATAACTGAAAAGAAAATTATTTCAATCAATAATTTTCTTGAAATGCTTTATTTGAAGTAAGTCATCTTACTCAGACTATATTAAAGTAAGCTTTCTTTGGACATTTTCCTCTAATTTGCCTCATTGTGTAATCAAATTTAACAACCAGAACCCTTCTACCTTTTGTTGGTTGAACGTCTTTCATTTATCAGAAATAAAACACACTTTACGCTTGCCTGTCACAGATTTTCATTAAATGTAACTTATAAAATATTCATGAATGGGCAGTTTTAAAAAAATGGCCAAATATTGTGTTGCTTTCATCCTCCCAAGATCTTTAGATCTGTTTGCCATGGCGAAGTGGTATAATCTAGATACAAGGTACAACATTTAACTGTCAGTCACATGTAGAATGGAGTGTGTCCAGTGTGCCGAACTTCTGTATTTTCGGGCTGCCCTCAGACTGAAATACATAAGTTGTAATGAATTAATTTTGTGGCACTTATAACTTATGTATACAGCATGATATCTTAAAGGAACCCTGGGTATTTATTAAATGCTATTGTAATTTGTCTGAAAAGCAAATAAAAACATTTTGACAGTGGGTTGTTTTTTTTTGTCTGTAAAATGTATTATGCAAACATTTCTGGAGCTATAGTATAAAATACTCTTTCCTTCCAGTCTTTTAACCATTTTAGTTTAAATAACATAATATACTGGACATGCAGTATATTTTATTTCCTTAACTCTACTGACAGTTTGGTCCACTCTTCTTGTGCAAACTGTTCCAGTTCTCCCAGCTTTGAAGTGAGCCTTCTCCCAACTGATGTTTTCAGATCTCTTCACAGATGTTCTATGGGATTTATCAAGCTGCGAGTTTCTGGGGGGTTTGAAAAGTGGAGATATAGCAACCAATCAGAATCTAGTTATTTATTTTGTACAGTCAACAAAATGAAAGCTACAATCTGATTGGTTCCTACAGGCAGCATCTCCACTTTTCAAACCCGCTGGAAACTCGCAGCCTGATACATTCACCACATGAACTCATTGCTGGACACTTCAGAACAGTCCAGCGTCTTGTCTTAAACCTTTCTTTGGTACGTTTTGAAGTATGTTTGGGATTATTGTCCTGCTGGAAAAGCCATGACCTTCGACGGAGACCCATCTTTTTGAGATTGGGTTCAACATCAAGCTCCAAAATGTGGTGGTAATCTCCAGAATTCATAATGCCATGCACACATTCAAGACACCCAGATGCAGCACAGAAACTCCAAAACTTTATTTCTCTTTCTGTAAATATAGGGATGATGTGTTTTAACAAAGGCTGTAAGTTCTGATTTAAACAGTTTAGGATGGAAACTGGTGGCATGAAGTAGCATGAAGGTATGAGTTGGGATCAATAGTTTTGTTTTTTTTTGTTTTATATAAATGGTGGTATTAAGTCTTTCATTATCTTATGACATTTTCAAGACCCAGGAAATGTATTGTGGTTGTGCTAAACAGAAAATTCCACACTGTCTAGGTTTTTAATTATCCCCAGGACCTGGTCTCCAATTGTAAACCACAATAAGAAAGACTTATCAATATAGCTTCTGTAAAAAGGGATATTCTGGCCATTGAAGTATGTGTTCACTCTCATAACAATGCATACATATATTGGTGTAACTAAGCGTCATATTTGAACCCATCAACATGCCATTAATTTGCAAAAAATAATGGCACTAAACTTGAAGTAATACCACACAAGCACCAAATGTAAAATATAAATGATAAATTCCAAAGGGACAAAAAAGGGCTTGAGTCATTAAGGAAAGTAAGGCAAAAAAAAAGGAGTAAATGTTCTCCGGGACAAATCATGTTATAATGCAAGGGGTGCAAATTAGTTTATTAGTTTGCACATATGTTAAATACTGGCAGTTTTTTCATCTAGCACACAAATATTTGATAGCTTTATTGTTACACTGAAATGTAAAGTTGATCTAGGACATGCTCTACCCCAACTATAAATCTGTCCCCAGATTTTAAATTGACCTCCCCCTCCAATGCAACATGGTTTTGCCCAGGTGCACAGTTACTCCTATTTATGCTTTGCTCTCCTTAATGACTCAGGGCCAAAGTGTTTTTATTTTACATCCATTGTAAAGAGTAAGAGATTTATGAATATCCGTGTCAATGTCAGTCAGCTCATTCAATAATATAAAAGTCCTGATCATTACTGGGGATAGGTTTAGCGAGACTGAAGGTAAAAACAAGGGTTGTTTAAAAGCCCACGAGCTGAGAAAATTTGATTTCCAGGTGGAACGCTGCTAAACCTCTGTATCTTTGGCAAAGCATATAGTACAGGACATATTACAAAAGCTGTTTTCTAAAAACCAAATGGGGTTTCATTAATACAACCGCTTACCACTGCACAGACAATACTTTGATCAAATACAATCTTAATCGTCTTTGTAGTATCACCCCTAAATGTGAGATAGGTGGTAGTATCCGATAATTGCTCAAAAATGTACTGTAATCACTGGACCACTATGTTGCCACACTTGTAGGCAGGTCTTATACAGATTGCAGCATTGTTAGCTAGGTCAGATAATGCTCTGTATTCCAAAGATGAAAGAAAAGACCTAGACCGTTGCCCTTTGTTTAAACCCTCCTGTCCAGAGTGATCAAGCATTTTGATAAACAATTTAATTGAAGTGTTATTGAAGGTAGGATCTGTCCATGCAGCAATAGGGTCCACTTCCTGTTTTCTTTTCAATTTGTGAAGTTTATGAAAATTATGTTTCAGTGTCTCACCCTGGTTAGATTTAAAGTCAGGTAGCACAATAAAATCTATTCATATCTTGTTCAATAAATATAACAATTTATGTATGATCCAATAAAGTCCCTGAGACTATAGAAGTCCCAGTACTATGAAAGTGTCAAGCTAGCAACTTGTCAGGGCTAGCGAGTGCAGACGTTAACGGCTCTCACAGCTGCACAAAAGCTTAGGCAACCCTCAAGAACCCGGGTAATTAATGCAGTGTGATCACATGATCGAACAACATCTAATCACCATAGAAGGTGCTCGGCAGAAGATATGCACACTGAGCAAATGTCTTTCTTTTCTTTCTTTTTTTTTTTTTTTTATATACACTCTTCCACATACCTTCTAATTTTGGGACACCCTTAGTTGGCAGAACACAATCCTGGTATTAACTGCATCACTGAGGAGGTTATCAAGTGGAGTAAAAGTTGTTTGGTTGATGGTGACTCCTTATCCGTGTTGCTGTAGCCAATATTGGTTTGCTACCTAGAGCTTACCAGGAAATCCTGGGTGTGTTCTGCAAGAAAGCAACTAGTACGTTACCCCAACTAGTGGTAGTCATTTATTCGATGGCAATAAAGCCGACTACAGTAACAGCGACCTAAATAATCCGATGAATGTAAGCCCAACAACGATGAGATATAGATTTACTATATAAGTTACAGACCACATTCCCTACATGCTTAGATCCCAGCATCTGTAAAATCCGACTTTGTGAAATGCTCCCAGGCCAAATGATGTCAGTTGTTATGGCCAGAGTGAAATTGCCAGTATTAAAGTGGCAATGGCTGGACCCACAGTCTGTATAATGTAATCCAGGTGTCGGGCCCGAACATTGCTACTTTAAAACCGGAAATTTCACTTTGGCCATTACAACTGACATAATTTGGCCTAGAGACATTTCACAAACTCACATTTTTACAGGTACCGGGATGTAAGCATGTAGGGAATGTGGGCTATAACTTATATATTAAGTCTGTATTTCATCGTTGTTGGGCTTACACTTATTGGATTTTTTAAGTCTCTGTTACTGTTGTCCGCTTTATTCCCATCAGATAAATGTATCCCACCCATCCCAACATAGGAATTTTAATGCCATAGATATCATTCCTAATTCAAAACTTTTTTTATGCCCTATCTGCATCCGAATCTGCAGTTATACAGGAATACATTAAAGAAAATCTAGAAAAGGGGTGTATCGGGTTGTCCAGGCTTCTACAGGAACCAGATTTCTTTTTGTCTTGAAAAAAGTTGGAGGTGTATGCCCTTGCATAGATTATAGAAGCATTAATAAGATTATTGTAAAAATTGACAACCAATACCCCTGAACTCTGAATTATTTAATCAGTTAAAGGGGGGCTATTATCTTCTCCAATATTTATTTCCAGGGAGCTTATAACCTGGTTAAGAAAAGGGATGGTGATGAGTGGAAAATAGCATTCAATACTCAGATCAGACATTTTGATTATCTGGTGACACCATTCAGCCTTTGTATTGCCCCCTCGGTATATCAGGACCTAATAAATTAAGTTCTCATGTATTTTTTTTAGGCAAACTCGAAGTAGTCTATTTAGATGACATTCATCGTTTCCTTCTTCCTTTCGGAACAACGCATTCATGTTAAGATGGTCCTACAAAAGCTGAGGGAGAATCAGTTGTACACCAAATTGGAGAAGTGTGAATTCAAGATCCCTAAGATCGTTTTCCTTGGTTATATTATTTTTCAGGATTGGTTTTGTTGATCCTGATAAAGTTCAAGCAATCATGAAGTGGACAATTTCAAAGGCATTCAGAAGTTGTTTTTTTTATTAGGCTCAGCTAATTACTATGCTAGATTTATTAAATCGTTTTCCACTATAGTGGCACCCTATAACCACATTAATAAATAAAGATGCTAATCTAGCCATGTGGTCCACTGAAACTTTTCCGGTCTTTAATTCTCTGAAATCAGCCTTTACCTGAGCCCTCATTTTTCTGACATCCTAATGTTAAATGACCTTTTACAGTTCAGGTTGATGCTTCAGATGTAGGGGCTGGAGCAGTGCTTTATCAAACTTTCCCTGGTGACAATAAACTGCATCCTTCTGCCTTTTTCTCTATGAAGTTTGTGCTGTTTGAATTTAATTATGATGTGGGCACTTGTGGAATTTTAGCCATTAAATGGTTGTTCTAGGGATGGAGGCTTTTTTCCATATTATGTTGGACTTGTTCTGCTCAAAATTGCATCCATTATTGTGAACAATATATTTTAGATTTATTTGTAACCATTACTAGACTGTCTAAGGGCTTCAAGACCATCTGAGTCATTGTGGATTGGTTTAACAAGTTTTCATTTGTGCCTCTTACAAGACTGCCTTCAGCTAAGACCCTGGTCTCGCTATTTGTTCAGCATGTTGTTAAATTATGTGGTGTTACTGAAAATATTGTCTGTGATGGAGATTCTCAATTTATTTATAGACTTTGGAATACTTTCTGTTCTAATTTTGGCATTGACCTCAGTTTCTCCTCAAACAGGTATAAGAATAGTACCTGAGGTGTTACATTTCAGAATTACAAAATATCTGGTCATAATTCATGGGAAGTTAAAGAGTCGATCTCTGCAAGTATTTGTCTATCTGGAAGTTTAGATATAATCGGCTTGGTTATATGGTATATATACATATATACACCCACACACTAGCATTCAAACTAAATTTTATTCTATAAAACTGTTCTATTCATCAAACTTTACATTCATCAGAGAATTCTCCATTTGCAGCAATAACAGCTTTCCAGACGTTTGGCATTCTAGTTGTCAATTTTTGAAAATATTCTGGGGAAATCTGTACCTCTGACTTCTGTAGCTCTTCCCAGAGGTGTGACTGGCTTGTAGGACATTTTTCCCTGGCTCATCCACAAGAGCTCAATAGGGTCAAGATCTGGCATTTTTGATGGCCAGTCCATCAAATATATTACTCCAGCTCCTTGTTTCTTCACCTAATAGTTTAAGCATAGCTTAGAATTATGCTTAGGACTGTTGGCCTGCTGCAGGCTGAACTTTGCACCAATCAAGCGCTGACCACAGGGGATGTGGAAAAATAGATTGTTAAACTTTGTGGTTCATTATTCTTTGGTGTCTGTGTAAATCTCCCACCTTACCAGCACCAAAACAACCCCATACCATAATGTTTTCTCCACCATGCTTAACAGAATACATCAAGCACTCCTCCAGCATATTTCATTTGCTCTACGAATCTCATATATACTACTCTTTGAGCCAAACATACCATACTCCTTCCATAATACTCTTTTCCAGTCATCCACCATCCAATGTCTGTATTCCATTGCCCATTGTTTTTTCCTCTATGTGCCAGTTTTAAATGAGGCTGTGCAACTATGACTATAGTGTCAGCATCCCAGAGTCATCTTTTTATTGTTGCAGATGACACTGATATCATGCTCATCATCATCATCATTTATTTATATAGCGCCAGCAAATTCCGTAGTGCTTTACAATTGGGAACAAACATTAATAAAACAATACTGGGTAATACATATAGACAGAGAGGTAAGAGAACCCTGCTCGCAAGCTTACAATCTATAGGACAATGGGAGTTTGAAACACAAGGGCATGTGCTACATCATATTGCACAATGGACCAGCTAGAAAGCAAAGGTAAAAGTATTGAGTGGGCTGTGTGTGTGGCAATGTTGGTCAGAGGGTTGTTGTCTTGCATTTCCAGGGTAGAGGGTGGTAATAGGGTAATCTAGGGAGATTAAGATGGTGGGTGAGGAATATGGGTGTATGTAACATTATTTAGATATAGAGTTGATGGGAATAAACGACAGTTGTGAGTCAAGGATTACACCCAGGCAACGAGCTTGCGGGGTGGGATTTATGGTCATGTTATCAACAGAATTAGAAATGTCAGGCAGGAAGCTTCTGTTTTTGGGTGGGAATATTATTAATTCAGTTTTTGAAAGATTAAGTTTGAGTTGGCGAGAAGACATCCAAGATGAAATGGCAGAAAGACAGTCAGTAACGTGAGACAACACAGATAGTGAAAGATCAGGAGAGGATATATAGATTTGTGTATCATCCACATAAAGATGATACTGAAATCTAAAGGAGCTTATTAGTTTTCCAAGAGAAGTGGTGTAGATAGAGAATAGCAGAGGACCTAGGACTGAGCCTTCTGGTACTCCAACTGATAATGGAAGCGGAGCAGAGGTGGATCCAGAGAAATTAACACTGAAAGAGCAATTAGATAGGTAGGATGAGAACCAGGATAGGACAGTGCCTTCAAGACCTAGGGATTGTAGCATTTGTATGAGGAGAGAGTGGTCAACAGTGTCAAATGCAGGTCCAGGAGAATTAGAAGAGAGTAATGGTTATTACTTTTTGCTGTGATCAAATCATTGACAACCTTGGTCAGCGCAGTCTCTGGAGTGTGGAGAGCGAAAGCCTGACTGAAGAGGATCCAATCGGTTGTTTGCTGTAAAAGTGTGTGAGGCGAGTGCAAGCATTTCTCTCGAGAAGCTTGGAGGGGCATAGGAGCTGAGTGATGGGGCAGATATGTATATATATTCAAAAATAGGAGTGTTAACGGTTTCTTTTTATCTATAAAAAAATGCAAAGTGAATGAACAAAAGATAAGTCTAAATCAAATCAATATTTGGTGTGACCTCCCTTTGCCTTCAAAACAGCATCAATTCTCCTAGGTACACTTGCACGCAGTTTTTGAAGGAACTTGGGAGGAAGTTCCAAACATTTTGGAGAACTAACCACAGATCTTCTGTGGATGTATGCTTGCTCTAAATCTTCAGTCTCATATAATCTCAGACAGACTCGATGATGTTGAGATCAAGGCTCTGCGCTGAAGATAGTTCTTAATGACATTGGCTGTATGTTTGGGGTCGTTGTCCTATTGTAGATTCAATTTGGAGCCAATCAAATGCCTCCCTGATGGTATTGCATGATGAATAAGTACCTACCTGTATTTCTAAGCATTGAGGACACAGTTAACCTGACCAAATCTCTAACTCATGTGCTGAAATGCAGCCATAAACTTGCAAGGAACCTCTACAATGCTTCACTGTTGCCTGCAGACACTCATTATTGTACTGATCTCCAGCCCTACGACGAACAAACTGCCTTCTGTTACAGCCAAATATTTCATATTTTGACTCATCAATCCAGAGTACCTGCTATCATTTTTCTGCACCCCAGTTCCTATGTTTTCTTGTATAGTTGAGTCTCTTGACCTTGTTTCAGCTTCAAAGGTATGAATTTTTGGCCACAATTCTTCTATGAAGACCACTTTTGACCAGACTTCTCCGAACAGAAGATAGGTGTACCTGGGTCCCACTGTTTTTCTCCAGTTCTGAGCTGATGGCACTGCTGGAAATCTTCTGATTTAGAAGGGAAGTAAGCATGATTTTTCTTTCATCTGATGCACTAAGTTTCCTTGGCCGACCACTGTATCTACGGTCCTCAACGTTGCCTGTTTCTTTCTGCTTCTTCAAAAAAGCTTGAACAGCACATCTTGAAACCCCAGTCTATTTTGAAATCTTTGCCTGGGAGAGACCTTGCTGATGCAGTATAACCTTGTGTATTGTTGCTGTGCTCATTCTTGCCATGGTGACCTATGACATGAAACTGTCTTCCACAATCTCACCTTTGCAGCAGAGTTTGGCTGTTCCTCACCCAATTTTAAGCTTCCTCCACAGCTATTCCTGTTTTAAATCTACAAAAAATCTTTATATTATTGATTTCATAAGCCTTTTCACATCTGAAAAACATGTTCTCTTTGGTTTGAGTGACTTCTAATTCAACTTTCTCACCTTCTTATGGAGGACTGCTTCATATGACATATATTCTTCTCCTTTCATTGTACTAAATTTCATATCAGCTTCATCCAACTCTTTTTATGCCAGAAGTTGCTTATTCTCATAATTAAAGTTATAAGACTAGGTTATCATCAACACCAAAGGTGGAATTTTGTATGTGTGAGACATCTTGGTATTCTCGCTACGTATAAGTACTGTTATAATTATATCTGTTAATATCCCATTATTATATAGGGTTTTTTCAAGCTATTTCTCCTAATGCCAGAAGGATGTGTACAAATTATTATTAGTATCTTCAATTTCTGGACTCCCATAAAAGTATTTTTACAACAGTGCATGTAGTACCTTAACCTAAGTCTGAAAAACATTTTCTTACACCACTTGAATAGTAAAACAATTAATATAGTTTGACACTGGCACCTCTAAAATGAGATCTGTTTTATTGTCAGGATGGCAAGCAAAATTCCAAGTAAACATCTAATTCCGTCTTGGCGATCATTAGCACTAATCTAACACAGATCATATGTCTACTCTATTAGATTAGACATCTTCTGCATCATTGATTACCTCGCCCACAGGAACCACAAATGTAACACACGGTTTTGTCTGCTTGGGCGTGCGTATGGTTTTGTGTGTCTTGTCAGTAAATAAACTCTCTACCTAAGTTCATGTGTTGCACAGTGTCTCCACCTTAGTCTGAGTACCATAGGGTAATGTACTTGAAATGAGCAACACCAGAGAAAGACTAAGGAACCCTACGCCACCCTACTTAGGACCACAGGCACACACAAATTAAATAGTAATACACCGGGCTGGTCTTTAGAAGCCACACTGGCACATTTATTAGTGAGGCATGGACTCCTAAATTTTTTGTAGATTTATTTATATCAAATATACAGTCATGGCCAAAAGTTCTGAGAATTACACAAATATTATTTTTCACAAAGCCTACTGCCTCAGTTATTATGCTGGCAATTTGCATATACTCCAGAATGTCATGAAGAGTGATCAGATGAATTGCAATTAATCCCTCTTTGACATGACAATGAACTTTATCCCAAAAACAATATTTTCACTGCATTTCAGCCCTCCCACAAAAGGACCAGCTGACATCAGGTTAATGATTCTCTCGTTAACACAGGTGAGAGTGAGGACAAGGCTGGAGATCACTCTGTCATGCTGATAGAGTTAGAATAACAGACTGGAAGCTTTAAAAAGGAAGGTGGTGCTTGAAATCATTGTTCTTCCTCTGTTATCCATGGTTACCTGCAAGGAAACACGTGCAGACATCATTTTTTTGCACCAAAAGGGCTTCACAGGCAAGGATATTGCTACTAGTAAGATTGCACCTAAATCAACCACTTTTCAGATCATTAAAAACTTCAAGGAGAGAGGTTCAATAGTTGTGAAGAAGGCTTCAGGGTGCCTAAGAACTTCCAGCAAGCACCAGGACCATCTACTAAAGTTGATTCAGCTGCGGGATTCACCAGGGCAAAGCTTGCTCAAGAATGGCAGCAGGCAGGTGTAAGTGCATCTGCATGCACAGTAGAGCGAAGACTTTTGTGGCCTGGTGTCAAGAAGGCCAGCAAAGAAGCCACTTCTCTCCATGAAGAACATCAGGTACAGACTGATATTCTGCAAAAGATACATGGATTGGACTGCTGAGGACTGGGGTAAAGTCATTTTCTCTGATGAATCCCCTTTCAGATTGTTTGGGCATCTGGAAAAATGCTTGTCCAGAGAAGGAAAGGTAAGCGCTACCAGCAGTCCTGTGCCATGCCAACAGTAAAGCATCCTGAGACTGTTCATGTGTGGGGTTGCTTCTCAGGCAAAGGAGTGGACTCACTCACAATTTTGCCTAAGAACACAGCCATGAATAAAGAATGGTACCAAAACATCCGTGAAGAGCAACTTTCCAACCATCCAAGAACAGTTTGGTGACAAACAATGCATTTTCCAGCATGATGGAGCTCCTTGCCATAAGGCAAAACTGATAACTAAGTGGCTCAGGGAACAAAACATAGAAAATTTGGGTCTATAGCCAGGAAACTCCCCAGACCTTAATTCCATTGAGAACTTGTGGTCAATCCTCAAGAGGCGGGTGGACAAACATAAACCCTCAAATTCTGACAAACTCCAAGCATTGATTAGGCAAGAATTGGCGGTCATCAGTCAGTATATGGCCCAGAAGTTGATTGACAGCATGCCAGGGCGAGTTGCAGAGGTCTTCAAAAAGAAGGGTCAACACTGCAAATATTGACTCTTTGCATAAACTTAATGTAAATGTCAATAAAAACCTTTGACACTTATGAAATGCTTGTAATTTAACTTCAGTATACCATAGCAACATCTGACAAAAAGGCCTAAAAAAACACTGCAGCAGCAAACTTTGTGAAAACCAATATTTGTGTCATTCTCAAAACTTTTGGCCATGACTATATATCTCTTTGGCTCAAACAATGGTTAAGGGTAACTTTAGAACGATATTAACTAATAGCCAATACATAATTTACACAGGCCTCACTAGTTTTATACCACTAAGAGGTACCTCTATCCCTTCTAATTACTGTCTTGCAATATATCAATAACCACGATAACTATCACTATTAATATACACTAAACTCTTCACAGTTACTTTAACTTTGCTAACACATATCACACAAATGCAATTGAATATTAGATAAATGTATAAAACCATATAGTCCTTGTTAATAGGCAGTTCAAATACAGATTATATCTTCTCTTTCTCAGATCAAACAGGAATTACGGTTGCAAATAGCACAGAGCAATGCCACTGTTTTATGTATTCCTCAATATTATCTTTACACCGATAATCCCATACAGTGACACTTGGCAATATTACTCTCCTCCAGTGAACAGATAGTCTCTCCAGGCGATTTGATAAAACACGCTATCTTGTGCGTCTTTCATCCAATTTAACATGAATGGAGAATACAATTTATACCCCGCTGCTCCCTCTCTTCTTCTTAGGTATAAGCTTACAGTTACTTTAGTAAAAGTTTTCTCCTCAACAAACAGTAACACACATATCAGATAATGCCAAAGATTTTGGTGCAGTTTTTCTCAATTTTAAACTCAGTCTGTCTCCTAACTATCTGTCCCTACACTTCACCCTTGTTATTATATCACAGTCCAACTGAAGCGTTTTATACAATACTCTTCAGGTCTCCCCACCTGTTCCTTACCTGACTAGTAGCACAATACTCAGTGCGAGCAACTCAATAATAAGGTAACATTGGTTACTTATCCCCACTGGTCTCCAGCATCTGCATCCAAGATGGTTCCTCTCTGTTGAAATGTCCGGTAAGCTCTCTCACTGGGAAGCCTATTCCACTTGTGTCTCTCCCTCTCTAGGGTCTCACGTTCTCTCAGACCTCCATTCAGCTCTCCAACTATCTTGCTGCAGAGGATTCCTTCAGGATGTCTGTCTACCTGAGTCCCCCTTAGAATCTCCAGCTGCCATTTGTAACTGCTCCTTCACACACTTCCCTTCCCAACTGTATGCTGGGAAATGTAGTTCTCTGCCAGCAGGGGAGGTATATAAGGAAAAAGGTGCCCATACAAATTAATTTTTAGATACAAATATACTAAATATAAACATATAGGTAAGCTTGTATTAAATATATAAATAAATATGCTTAACTTGATATCCTGGAAAGTAGACTTCTCCTCTATGGCCCCAAAATGTATCTCACTTCCTGAGAATTAGTTCTTGAGATGGATCCCAGTAGTCAAACAATATAGTGCAAAATATATGGAAAGTAACATAATGTAAAAACTAATGAAATTTATTAAGACAATGGTATAAAAAAAATCACACATAAAATAGATAACTTTTGTTCATGATTCATGAGCTCTGATGATAAAACTAGAATTAAAACGTAGTATTTTTATTTACTGGCTGACGGTTGCATGCTGGGGGTTTTTGTGTGTTTATCTCTAGATAACCCCTCCCTTTCAAGTATCAACTACAACGGTCCTTTTTGCATTGCTGTTTCTGAGGCATGCATGGGATCAGGGAGTACTTGCCTGCTTTTTGCAGTCTTTAGGGTACCTACGGGTGAGATTCCTCTCAATTTAAAAACCCATAAATATATGAATGCATATGAGTATTCTCATTTGTTTAGGGTTGATTAGCATAAGAGTTTCACCATGGTGGATGGATTATCAGATATTTGCATACAAGTGTATAACTAAGACTTCTTCATTTTATTTCTGCATATATGCAGAGCTGGATTAAGGCTTTGGGGGGCCCCTAAGATCTAAAAGATTTGAATATTTGAAGGTATGATGGCTGGATGTAATATATATATATATATATATATATATATATATATATATATATATATATATTAATTAATATAAGTACAGGTACTTGTAAAATGTACAAGCACCTCTGTATAAAACGCATGTAAAATAACGCCATTGGGTATAAGGCTATAAACATTGACACACCTACATCACCTACAGCCCACAGTAGGACACTTACAGCTCTCCCAGAGGGGTTTGTCTAGGTTGTCTGCATAGGACAAATCATTACTTACACAAACTAAAATACTGTACATTAAAACAATCATCAAAAGGTCACATTAAAACGGGTATTGACACCACACATTAAAACTAGCAATGAAACCGCACATTAAAACTATCATTGATACAGCACATTAAAAATACCATTGATAACGTACACTAAAACTAACAATTATACCGCAAGCTAAAACTAGCAATGATACAGCACGCTAAAACTAGCAATGATACCGCACTTTAAAAATACAATTTATAATGCACATTAAAAATAGCAATGATACCGCAAATCAAAAATACCATTGAAAATGCACATTAAAACTAGCAATGATACCGCACAATTAAACTAACATAAAAATGTTAACGTAACACCAATTTTGACTATATATGCCTATATTTATATATGTGTGTGTAGCTATGTATATATGTGCATATCTATGTGTCATATAGTGTAATAATCATGCAGGACCCTCTATTTTATTAATCATTATTAAAGTTATTATCGAAGCCTGCCACTTATATTAAAGCCTTAATTAGATGACATAAATGTGTATATATATAAATAAATATAAATATAAATTATACATAATGTACTACAATTTTATTCAAACTTTAATATAACTATACGGCTTCAGTAATTACTTTAATAAAATATAATCTTCCACTCAATTTGCTCTACCAGCCTAATAATAATGTGTAATGTACATTTATTGAAACACTACTGATAAAATAATTAATCATATTTAAGAAGACGCCTCACAGCTTGATTGCCTGATTAAATATGTAAAATGTAGCCAGAATATATATATATATATATATATATATATATATATATATATATATATATATTTTAGAGATGAGCGGGCTCGGATATCTGAAATCCGAGCCCACCCGAAACGTTGCCGATCCGAGACAGAGCCGGGTATTCCCGCCAATTGCAAAACTGAAACCGAGGCTCTGAGTCATAATCCCGCTGTCGGATCTCGCGATACTCGGATCCTATAAATTCCCCGCTAGTCGCCGCCATCTTCACTCGGGCATTGATCAGGGTAGAGGGAGGTTGTGTTAGGTGGTCCTCTGTCCTGCTATATCTCATGCTGTGCTGTGTTGTGCTGTGCTGTGCTGTGTTGTGCTGTGTTGTGCTGTGCTGTGCTGTGTTCTGCTCACTCCAGTGGTGCTGTGTCCTGTGCTCTGTCCTTCTGAGTTCAGTGGTGCTGCTGGGTCCTGTGCTGTGTCCTGTTCAGTCCAGTGGTGCTATGTCCTGTGCTCTGTCCTTCTAAGGGCATTGTTATTTCCCCATTATTCCCAAATTATAAAAAATGGCAAAAACAGTTATAAAAAAAATTACAAAAAAAGTAATTATAAAAAAAATAAAAAACTATCCCAAAACAATCCTGCAGTATAAGTCCATTGGTACTGCTATATTACAAAGTTCACTGATTCTGCAGTATAAGTCCAGTGGTACTGGTATATTACAAAGTTCACTGATTCAGCAGTATAAGTCCAGTGGTACTGGTATATTACAAAGTTCACTGATTCAGCAGTATAAGTCCAGTGGTACTGGTATATTACAAAGTTCACTGATTCTGCAGTATAAGTCCAGTGGTACTGATATATTACAAAGTTCACTGATTCAGCAGTATAAGTCCAGTGGTACTGGTATATTACAAAGTTCACTGATTCAGCAGTATAAGTCAAGTGGTACTGATATATTAAAAGTTCACTGATTCAGCAGTATAAGTCCAGTGGTACTGATATATTACAAAGTTCACTGATTCAGCAGTATAAGTCCAGTGGTACTGATATATTACAAAGTTCACTGATTCAGCAGTATAAGTCCAGTGGTACTGATATATTACAAAGTTCACTAATTCAGCAGTATAAGTCCAGTGGTACTGATATATTACAAAGTTCACTGATTCAGCAGTATAAGTCCAGTAGTACTGCTATAATATTACAAAGTTCACTGATTCAGCAGTATAAGTCCAGTGGTACTGATATGTTACAAAGTTCACTGATTCAGCAGTATAAGTCCAGTGGTACTGCTATATTACAAAGTTCACTGATTCAGCAGTATAAGTCCAGTGGTACTGCTATATTACAAAGTTCACTGATTCAGCAGTATAAGTCCAGTGGTACTGCTATTACAAAGTTCACTGATTCAGCAGTATAAGTCCAGTGGTACTCTCCTGTGCCGCATATAATTTTTAAAGGCTTTGACGAGTGTGTGTGGCTTAGGGGTACGCTCTCTTGTGCTACATATAATGGAAAACAAAAATTTGGAGGATAAAGTAGGGAAAGATCAAGACCCACTTCCTCCTAATGCTGAAGCTGCTGCCACTAGTCATGACATAGACGATGAAATGCCATCAACGTCGTCTGGCAAGCCCGATGCCCAATCTCCTAGTACAGGGCATGTAAAATCCAAAAAGCCCAAGTTCTCAAAAAGTAGCAAAAAGAGAAACTTAAAATCATCTGAGGAGAAACGTAAAGTTGGCAATATGCCATTTACGACACGTAGTGGCAAGGAACGGCTTAGGCCCTGGCCCGTGATCATGACTAGTGGTCCAGCTTCACCCAAGGATCTAAGCCCTCCTCCCCCCCCCTACAAAAAAATTAAGAGCGTTATGCTGTCAGCAACAACAACAAAACAGCAAAGAACTCTGCCTTCTAAACAGATGACATCACAAATCCCCAAGGCGAGTCCAAGGGTGTTGGTGGTTGTGAAGCCTGACCTTCCCATCACTGTACGGGAAGAGGTGACTCCTTCCAGCATTTGCAGCATGCCCTCTGCATATGCTGGAAGGATCACCCACAGTCCAGTTACAGATTTGGCTAATGAAGGTGTGAATGTTGTACACCGGGAGGAGGATATTGATGTAGCTGGCGCTGAGGAGGATGTTGATGATTATGATGCAGACAGATACCAAATTGCCTTTCTCAATTTCTATTTATATTCTAGATTATATAACGGCTGAATAGTTTTCTATTTTACTCCGAGTGGAGAGGGGATCTGATGCAGACAGATACCAAACTGCCTTTGTCCATTTCTTTGTATATTTGAATTTCTAGTTCTACAGTCTATGCAGGCTGCTTTTTTATATTCAACTACAAGTGTAGGGCGGGGGGGGGGGGGCATAGATAGCCACCAAAGTAACGTGGTCCATTTAATTTTACTTTCTAGCTCCACAGTCTGTGCAGCCTGCTTTTTTCATCTTCAAAGTATTTACAAGCCTTGCAATCTAAATTAACTAGAGGTAGTGACATGCTAGAACTCCACCCTCTATATGCTGCAGAGGATGGAGAAGCATCAAAAGGCCATTCAAGCCTACACGGCCACCTACGACATAGGAAAAGGAGTGGGGATGCGCCTGAGTCAAGCGCACTGGAGAATGATTTCCATGTTGTGCAAGGTTCTGCAGCCATTTGAACTTTCCACACGAGAAGTCAGTTCCGACACTGCCAGCTTGAGTCAGGTGATTCCCCTGATCAGGCTTTTGCAGAAGCAGCTGGAGAAAGTGAGGGAGGAGCTGGTACACCATTGCGATTCCACCAAGCATGTAGCTCTTGTGGATGAAGCCCTTCGTATGCTTTGCCAGGATCCGAGGGTGGTCAGTCTTTTAAAGTCAGAGGAATACATTCTGCCCACCGTTCTTGATCCTCTGTTTAAAGCGTATGTTGTGTCTCTGTTTCCGGCGGACACAAGTCTACAGCGGTGCAAAGAACTGCTGGTCAGGAGATTGTCCTCTGAAGAGGACCATGACATGCCACCAGCTCCACCTTCATTTTCATCACTGTTTGTGCAGTTCCAAAAAAGAGGAACTGCCATTTCTATTGCTACCTTCTTTCTTTCTGTATTTCCTGTGTCCTGTGGTCTGTTCTGCTAAGGGCATTGTTATTTCCAAGTTATCCAAAAGTTTAAAAAAAAAAAAAAATTACTTTTATAAAAAAAATTATAAAAAATTAATTGGAAAAAAATATTACAAAATTTTTAAAAATCTAGCTTGTACTGCTATTTAAAAGTCTCATTCACTGTTGCTGTACCCAAAAATAATAGGTACTGCTATTAAAGTACAGTCCAGTGGTACTCTCCTGTGCCGCAGATAATTTGTAAAAGCTTTGCCGAGTGTGTGTAGTTATGTATCACAGGTTTTAAGAAGAGGCACAACACTGACAAGCTGTTAGAGAAACTGAGGGAAATAATCTCTCTGTGGCTCACCCCACTTAGACTCTCCTGGGGATTCGAATAACTGCCATTTCTATTACTACCTTTCTTTCTCTATTTAAAATAAACTAAATAACTGCCATTTCTAGTACTACCTTCTTTCTTTCTCTATTTAAAAAAAACAAAAAACTGCCATTTCTATTACTACCTTCTTTCTTTCTCTATTTAAAAGAAACTAAATTACTGCCATTTCTAGTACTACCTTCTTTCTTTCTCTATTTAAAAAAAAATAAAAAACTGCCATTTCTAGTACTACCTTCTTTCTTTCTATATTTAAAACAAAAAAAAAAACCTGTCATTTCTATTACTACGTTAATTGTTTGTGCAGTCACAAAAAAGAGGAACTGCGCCCTTAACTGCTATGTTGGTTTTAGACGTCCATCCGGTGTCCGCCATCTGTTCCCTGGAATTCAGACCAGTTGAGGTTTTTTTTTATTATATTGTGGGGACCACTCCACTACGCAGTCCAGATACTTGTTTGGTGGAATTCAGACCAGTTGAGGGTTTTTTTATTATATTGTGGGGACCACTCCACTACGCAGTCCAGATACTTGTTTGGTGGAATTCAGACCAGTTGAGGTTTTTTTTATTATATTGTGGGGACCACTCCACTACGCAGTCCAGATACTTTTTTGGTGGAATTCAGACCAGTTGAGGGTTTTTTTATTATATTGTGGGGACCACTCCACTACGCAGTCCAGATACTTTTTTGGTGGAATTCAGACCAGTTGAGGGTTTTTTTATTATATTGTGGGGACCACTCCACTACGCGGTCCAGATACTTATGTGGTAAAATTCAGACCAGTTGAGGTTTTTTTTATTATATTGTGGGGGCCATTCCACTACGCAGTCCAAATACTTGTTTGGTGGAATTCAGACCAGTTGAGGTTTTTTTTATTATATTGTGGGGACCACTCCACTACGCAGTCCAGATACTTTTTTGGTAAAATTCAGACCAGTTGAGGTTTTTTTTTATTATATTGTGGGGACCACTCCACTACGCAGTCCAGATACTTTTTTGGTGGAATTCAGACCAGTTGAGGGTTTTTTTATTATATTGTGGGGACCACTCCACTATGCAGTCCAGATACTTTTTGGGTGGAATTCAGACCAGTTGAGGTTTTTTTTATTATATTGTGGGGACCACTCCACTACGCAGTCCAGATACTTGTTTGGTGGAATTCAGACCAGTTGAGGGTTTTTATTATTATATTGTGGGGACCACTCCACTACGCAGTCCAGATACTTTTTTGGAGGAATTCAGACCAGTTGCCGGTTTTTTTATTATATTGTGGGGACCACTCCACTACGCAGTCCAGATACTTTTTTGGTGGAATTCAGACCAGTTGAGGTTTTTTTTATTATACTGTGGCCCCGGTATCAAATTGGGTACCGGGGCCATTCCACTACGCTGTCCAGATACTTGTTTGGTGGAATTCAGACCAGTTGAGGGTTTTTTTATTATATTGTGGGGACCACTCCACTACGCAGTCCAAATACTTTTTTGGTGGAATTCAGACCAGTTGAGGGTTTTTATTATTATATTGTGGGGACCACTCCACTACGCAGTCCAGATACTTTTTTGGTGGAATTCAGACCAGTTGAGGTTTTTTTTTATTATATTGTGGGGACCACTCCACTACGCAGTCCAGATACTTTTTTGGTGGAATTCAGACCAGTTGAGGTTTTTTTTATTATATTGTGGGGACCACTCCACTACGCAGTCCAGATACTTGTTTGGTGGAATTCAGACCAGTTGAGGGTTTTTTTATTATATTGTGGGGACCACTCCACTACGCAGTCCAGATACTTTATTGGTGGAATTCAGACGAGTTGAGGTTTTTTTTTATTATATTGTGGGGACCACTCCACTACGCAGTCCAGATACTTTTTTGGTGGAATTCAGACCAGTTGAGGGTTTTTTTATTATATTGTGGGGACCACTCCACTACGCAGTCCAGATACTTGTTTGGTGGAATTCAGACCAGTTGAGGTTTTTTTTATTATATTTTGCCCCGGTATCAAATTGGGTACCGGGGCCACTCCACTACGCAGTCCAGATACTTGTTTGGTGGAATTCAGACCAGTTGAGGTTTTTTTATTATATTGTGGGGACCACTCCACTACGCAGTCCAGATACTTTTTTGGTAAAATTCAGACCAGTTGAGGTTTTTTTTATTATACTGTGGCCCCGGTATCAAATTGGGTACCGGGGCCATTCCACTACGCAGTCCAGATACTTGTTTGGTGGAATTCAGACCAGTTGAGGGTTTTTTTATTATATTGTGGGGACCACTCCACTAAGCAGTCCAGATACTTTTTTGGTGGAATTCAGACCAGTTGAGGTTTTTTTTATTATATTGTGGGGACCACTCCACTACGCAGTCCAGATACTTTTTTGGTGGAATTCAGACCAGTTGAGGGTGATATATTGTGGCCCCGGTACCAAATTGTGTACCGGGACCACTGCACTATGCAGTCCAGAAAGCTACCTCTGTGAAACGTTTTGGAGTAAAAACAATATATTGAGGTGTGAGGTGTTCAGAATAGACTGGGAATTAGTGGAAATGATTGCTAATGAATGTTATTGAGGTTAATAATAGCGTAGGAGTGAAAATAAACCAAAAAAACTTGATTTTAACACTTTTTATGTTTTGTTCAAAATAAATCCGAATCCAAAACCTTAAATCCGAGCCAAAACCTTTCGTCGGGTGTTTTGCGAAACAAATCCGAACCCAAAACCTCAAGCAAATCCGAATCCGAAACACGAGACACCAAAAGTGGCCGCTGCACATCTCTAATATATATATATATATATATATATATATATATATATATATATATATATATATATATATATATATTGTACTCTTACTATTATAGGTGGCTACACTTTACATATTTACTCAAGAAATACCCATGTTATTAAGGGTTTTCTATATATATTTAGTTTTGGTATAATTTTTTGGTCACTCACCTACTGTCTCTCTCTCTCTCTCTCAAGTCTTCATGCAGAGGAGGAGCTGCTGCAGCTGCACATGCGCAGCAGCTCCATTTCGGACATTTTAGGTAGGAGCCGCGGTGCTGCTAAGAAAAGAGTGGGCGCACATCGCGCATGCGTCAGCTGTCAGATGGCCACAGTTGCTGTCAGTTCAGACAGCAACTGACAGCTGTTTGATACAGCACAGGTAATGCGGGTGGCGGTGGGGGAGCCCGCCCGCACGCCTTGCCAGCGGAAACCGCGGAGAGAGGAATGTCTGGTGCAATTGCTGTCAATTGCTGTCAGATTTTAAATTTGAGGTCTTATTGTTTATGTCTACGGAGATTATCAGCAAGGAGACATGCCAAAGACCTGGGTCTTAAAGCCCACGATCAAGTTAGGAAGTTAAGTCCTGTGTGAGAGGTAATTTTCGTGAAGCTTTGGTTTTATCGCTGGAGGAGATAATAGAATAACAACTGCAGCCGGCGGCATCACAGACTGCTTGAGCCTCAGTTCCTAAATAGCTTCTAACAAACGGACTGTATTTGTGATCTGTATAGACCTCTGCTAAGTTCCTGAAAAGGGCAATTGGTTATTTCAGTCTCAACCCATTTTCATGTGGATTGACACTCAGCAGAGGTAATGCGGGCGGCGGTGACCGCGGAGAGAGGGATGTCTGGTGCAATTGCTGTCAGACAGCAACTGACAGCTGGTTTGATACAGCAGAGGAAATGCGGGCGGCGGGGGGCCCCCCCGCCCGCGGAGACCGCGGAGAGAGGGATGTCTGGTGCAATTGCTGTCAGTTGCTGTCAGACATGTATCTATGTATATGTTAATATATAAATGCAATATTAGTTGTCTTGACATTCAATGGCCTGCTTTATAACAAGTACACAAACACATTTTTTTCAAGAAATGAGTGTTGGAATTTCTGTTTAAAATCTTTAATAATACATCAAAGACTATTTAAAATTCTTGTTGTTTCTATGGTGAAACAAAATTTCTCATTCATTTTGAGATGCTAATGGTCATTTACTCCTCAAACCTTCTGTCCCAGGCATGGTTGAATGAATTTAACATGTGCAAAATGGTTTTGGTCTTGTACATATCTAGAAAATCAATTGACATGGTTACATTTAAGTACTAGCATGTTACAATAGATCAGACACATTAGAACTTAATTACCCAAGTTTTCAGTGCATGCTTAATAATTACATGACTATAAATTCACACTTTGATTAATTATGTTCCGATTCCTCAGTAATGTTCCTTTTCTGTGATCTTATGTTGTAGAATATACATGACGGAGAGCAGGTGTTCTAAAAATCTACCCAGGGTTACCCACTTTTTTGAAAAAATATAATTTCACTTGTTTGAATATGTTTTCATGTACAGTGGCTATGAAAGGTATTCACCCCCGTTGCATTTATTTGAAATATATTCCCACTAATCAAAATAAAGTACCTGATAATAGGCAAAAAAAATCTAACTTTGTCCAAATTAATTATGAACATAAAATTGTGAAAGTGTGCATTAGTATTTACCCCCTTGCTTTATCCATACTACATTTCCTGTGAAGTAACCAACTTTCTTCATAAGTCACATTAATAGTGTATTAAGTCCACCTGTGTGCAGTTAAGTTGTGTCAAATGAATATAAAAAAAAAGTGAAACAATTGATTGAATTAGTATTTAACACTCACCACAGAGTTAATTCTTAGTAGAACCACTTTTGGCAGCAACCATAGCTAGGAGCCTATTTATGTACGTATCTGTCAGTTTTGCACATCTAGGCACTGGAATTTTAGGCCATTATTACTGGCAAATTTGCTCAAGCTCCATCAGGTTGGATGTGACCATCCCATGCCACAGAGTCTGAATTGGATTGGGATCTGCGCTTTGACTAGACCTCTTCAGGACAATAATCTTTCTGATGGTAAGCCATTGGTTTACTTTTAACCTCCAAAATGTTGTTTGTTAGTTTGTTTTTTTAAGAATCTTAATATATTTTCTTAAAAATCTTAATCTACTCTGACATAATATGTGGCATAAATTTTATAATGGCCACATATCACAACATTCTATACAGAACTCATCTTTGTTTTATTTAGGCATTTTACACATGTTTTTGCTGTTTCTATGGTCACTCTGGCCCTAGTAATTTGTAAGTTGTGATTGTTAGAGTGGCAACCCTTTGGCCTTTATGTTTGAGATGCATGCAACCAGTGCTTACACCAGTGGTTGGGAGCCCCCCCTCCCAACCACAGGGGTGGTTTGTGGTCAGTGGTGGAGATTCCAAAAGAAGCTGCCAAACCGCTGCTGCTCCCTAAGAGGCATGTTAATGCTTAGAAGAGGCCCCCACTCTGAGAGCAGAGCAGGGGCCTTGGGAGGATGACCTGCACATTACTATTATCATTATTATTATTAGAAAATATAAAATTAATAGCATCATATTTAATAAGAGAACTATTTCTCCCCAAACAACCCCAACATTAAATATCATTCACATTTAATAAAGTGGCCTCTTTCACCTCCCAACCAACCCCTCATTTAATTAATAGCTCCCAAATCATCCCAGCATTGAAATAGTAATCACCCCACCTACAATTAAGGACACCACTATTACATTAAATGGCCTTCACCATTAAATAAATAAAGAGCCCCATCAATACATTATTACCTCCCACCATTAAATAATTAACCCCAATTTTCACACTACCATTAAATTATTAGCCCATGCACCCGCCTACATTAAATTACGATCCTTTCCCCTCACTTACCTTTTTCCATCCAGCATGGGAGAGACAGACTCTTCTGTCTGCCTCTTTTGCTTTCTGCACAGGTAAAATGGAAAGTATATAATGTGCTGTGAGCCCCATGTGTGATATTTGGTCAGCAGGGGAGAGAGGGGAAAGGGAGATGAGGAACTGTTCAGTACGATCCACTGCCACAATTAGAGGGCTGCTTTTAGGGGAGGAATCAGCCTGTCAATCAGGCAACCTCCCCATTCCTTAAGTACATGCCTGGTTTTATTGGAAGTTATAGCGATATGAGCGGATATATGTTTTCTTTATTTTGAGGTTTTCACTTATTTGTATTGTCGGATTGGCCAGAAGCTGTTTGTTTCAAGGAAAGACAGGGGGATGCCTCAAGCACGATGCTAAGCATAAGTTTTGAAGGGATAAACATGTAAAAATATTCTCACTGCTTTCATTGGAGATATTTAACCTGGACTGGGTGGAAAGAGATGAGAGCAGAAGGGAGGAGGATGAGAAGAAGCATTATAAATGAATCCATAGAATGCCTGCAGTTTGGTCCCAAGCATTTGCAGTTTTAGTTAGTGTAATTGGGGAGCCTGGCGATTTGCTTGACTCTGTTCCAATATATGGACACCATAGCAGAGGCCTACAGCCCTTTGTGGGTTGGGACTGGTTACGCTATGATGAGCACTTTACAGAAGGTTGAGGAAGGAGGCCTACCCAGGTTGGGATAACCTGGACATTATCTTATAGATGCAGTTGGGTTTCCCAGCAAAAGGTTGGCAGCGGCACATTCCATGCCCTGTCAGCGCTTCAGGGGCAAGCTACTATAGAACAAGAATGGAAACTTGCTATCAGTTAACAATGGTCAGTGTGGAATGAATTCTTATGTTGTTAGAAACTCATCAGGTGTTTTAAGAAAGGGAGCCGAAGCACATATGGGGTCCCTGGGAGTGCATTATTTTTGAGTTCTAGGGTAGCTGGGAGAGTGGTTCGAGGGTTCCCTAAGCAGACAATAAGACAGAACACTCAAATCCATCTATGTAGTTACTGAAGATGGAGATTAACTCGAAATGGAATGCAAGCTGCTGCAGGACAAGTAGGTGGCTTTATTGGCATCAGTACACTGCGTATTTGTGACACTCCAGGGTTTGGTGAATTTTGCAACCAGGATCATCCCTTAGTCACAGGATGGAAAAAAAAAAGCAAGTGTGCGATCCTCACATAATTGTCTAAGGGTGAATGAGGAAGTGAAATAAGATCTGTGGATATGGAATGAGATTTTGGACTGCTATAGTGGAATGTCATATGGCAAGTTTAGTTTTTGGATAATGGGTAAATACACTTGTTTATGGATGCAGCCAGGGCTGCTCAGATTGGGGATTTTATAGTGTGTGTGCCTGCATGTGTGTGTGTGTTTCTGTGTCTGTGTACTTGCATTCCTATACTTTTAGGGACTAAAAGTATAAGCCTGTTGACCTGTTTAGACACCAACACTTTAGTTGCAGTGGGGACAAAAAATAAGGTCAAGCAAAGCTTACCAAGACTAATTACTGCAGTGGACCTTGCTGATATACTCAGCATAAACATCGGGTATGTCCCTGTTCGTCACTTTTGTTAGACCAAAAGTGTGCGTGTGTCTAATGTGGGAGGGAATGTGGGTGCACACCATCACTAGAGGTCAGTTGACCATCCATATGTATGTCCCACTACAAACAGGAAGAGGAGGATATTGCAGCTTTTCTTTTTACACGAAACTGGATAACACACAATCGTCTCCGTCTGCTGCTGAAAGTAAAGTGGGGATAGTGGAGCATCACACAGCCCATTAGTGGCTCCTACTATAGTTTGGAGAACAGTGGAGATAAGTATGCTTCTGATACTTTGGAGAAGAGATCAGACACCAACGGTGATGCCCTATTGCCCGACAGTGAAACACAGTCGGCACAGTGTCCATTCAGCTTTTATCCAGAAACAATGATGGCTCCAGGGCGTTTGGCCATGAATTTTCCCAAACAAATGAAAGAAAGATGCATGCAATTGGTACATCTTCGCAACAGAGGCAACTTTGCCCACAACGCAGGGGCAGTAAGGACAGGGTGCTGTGTTCTGGGCAACAAGCCCTCACCTGGCAAAAATAAAGACCAGTCTCTGTGCACCTTTGCTCAGCCTGTTCCCCCTGACATCAGTGGTGGCTTTTGGAAGCTTCTGAGCAACATAACCCCAAGTGAACTCTTACTCACAGTCAAAAATGACTGATGCATCATGCAAATGGGGCAGCATCTCTTCAACCAGCTCTGTTCAGATGTTGGCAGGCACAAGTACATCCATTAGAAGCTTGGCATACTACTGTTACAGGCCATAAGAGCTCAGTTGGTGGACTTCCCTGGCTACGACATCAGGGTACACTGGCAGTATTACAGCCTCCCAGAAGGAACCCTCCAACTTGCCAAGATCAACAAACTTTTATTGGCTCTCGATAATGGCAGATTGGCTGAATTCAATGGCAAGTATTTAGACAGGATGGACATTGATCCGGACGATCAGTTGGAAATTTTGTGTCTGATGTATGCTTTTGATTTTTTTTTCATTTATATATCTGTTTCTTTTCAAAACCGGTCAAGCTACAGAGTGAAAGATCGAATGATGAGAAATCCATTGTGACAGAGGGACAAGTGGTCAATCATTCGGTCAGAAGAGAGACGATGTAGGGACCTGGCCAAGGCTTCTATAGGTAGGTGTAGCACACAGTTTTGTTATTCAAAAGCACTTTGCCTTCTCTGTATTTTGCAGTCATAATGGACCGCTCTGCTTCCTTTCAGGTTGTAAAGAAGTGCGAAGAAAAACTTGGGACAGAGAGGAGATCCAAGCTGTGGAGAAGCACATGATCAAGTTTATGCAAACATGCCGAGTGCTCGGAAAGTATGACTGCATCGCATGCCTCATGGCTGAACCATCAGCACTGAAAGATAGGAACTGGTCAGGGTAATATTCTACATAAAGAACCGCATAACAGCTTTAAAGAGAGATCAATCTTGTTTAAATGATACATAGTGGTTGTCCAGGACTGTAATCTCCATGGCTAGGTGTCGGTGTATGCCGGCATGTGGATGTCCTCAGAAAGCCAAAATACATGAAACTTCCCTCACCATGCAGTCCATGTCTGTAAAACTCAAGTGGAAACTCTGGTGACAAACAGCCTCTGCACATACCCATTTGAATGTCCTGTTAACAGGGCTTTAGGAAAGGGGTGTTCCTATGTGCCATGTTCCAGACATGGGTCCTCACAATGCATTAAAAACAAGTTTGTCTGCGTGTGTGTGACTCCGTCCTAGAGACTATCACATTCCGAAGTTCCATAAGGCATGCAGAGGATGTTGCAGGGTTGAAAGCATCTGTATCATTAGCTACCAATTTACTGTAACTGCTGCAGCTGGAGATGTCAGCAACAACTATCCCTTTAGTCCCTTTTACACTGGTTGACGTGGTGTAGGTGGCATAGACACCTACCTCAGACTCGAATAGATCGGTCTTTTCTTCTCCTTTCTTAAGCTCTGTGATTTAAGTGTAATAGGGCCATTGTACATGCAAGTTTAATAACCAGTTTGGTAATTGAGGTGACCCAGGCAGCATAATACAAACATGGAAGTTGAAAGAATGGGTACCAGACCATCTCACATTAGAATCACGCGGCTTCATTCATTGCTCCAGCAATTTAATTACTTGCAGGTAGCACATACAGTATATTCGACTGTGACTTCTAGGTGTACATCAGACATCAACTTTGGCTAATCTTCAGGTACTTGTCTACTAAATAATGGACAGTCAAAAGGTACTACATAGAAAAATCATTTACAGAAGCATAAATGGAAAATGTCCATTGATGTGTATTATAATGGGAGTATCAGGAAAAGAAGACTTACTAGCACCATCACAGAAAATAGGTAATGTCCTATAACATGCTTATTTTATGCATTCTATTTACTTACAAAAATAGAAAGGGACAATAAAATATATAGGGTTAGAGTCCCTTTAAATTAGGAAACCACAGTATTATTTTCATGCTTCATTTTTGAAAATGTAAATTTTTGGGTTTTATTTGTCTTTTAACCAACAGTGGTTTGAGATCATACAACATATTTTATGGCCTTTATAACTACACCTTGTATGTATAGTGATATCTATTCAGATATAAAAGATATTATAATATAAGCACACACACAATTTCTACTCCTTAAAGCGGTATTTCCCTCTTTTACCAAACAGCTTTGTGCATTTGTTAGTAATTCTCATTGCTGTCAGTATGAGGCATATGGACAGGAATTCCAATGAGAGGAGAACCTTCGTAGATATAACTTAGTCCTCTGTTACACTAAAATAGAGTTGCGAACCTAATCATTCAAGAGTCTTGTGTGTCTACATTTCTATAGAGACGGCTCTGAGTCATTTTGAAACGTCATATGATACATTAAACACCCAGGGGACAAATTTACTAAAATAAAAACAAAAAAACTCTCACCACCTGTCTTGTTTTGCAGGTTTGATACACTATCTAGCAAAATAACTTTTCACACTGGGGATTTCAAAACTACTGATGTTGCCAGGCGACACTGCAATGAGAACCAGCTATATGCAGAAGTCTGTTTAGTGCTACAAATTTGGAGATGAAAAAAATGGGGATCGCTGCCCAAGGCACCTTTAAAGGGATGTCCAATCCTGGATTACTGAATAAATTATAGAACGTTGATCTCTGATGGAAATAAGAGGAGGGGGTAGGTCAATATGGAGGGATCATTGAGGCGGTTCAATAATGTTTTTATAAGATGAGATGTGAAAATTATTGTGATAGTGTTTGTGCTGGATGAGGAAAGATTGGTCTTAAAAAGGTTACAAACAAAACAGTAAAATTAAAATTGCTTTAATTAATTCCTCTTTCCTTGCAGCTGTTACAGTTTTCCAACCAGCATCTGAAGGGTCCGATAACAGTTATAGAAAGTTGTAGAGAGCACATATAGATAAATGTCAGCTTTTAAGCCTTCTGATTTATTATATATTATCCTACATATTGGCACAAAATACTAACATTTCTATTATTAAATTACATTCTCTAACAGTATGTCCAGGTAAATCAGCCATTAATGGCATAGCATCATCACATTAACAATGAAAACATACATATACCTTACACAAATGTAATCTAACAGAAGTACTTTAATCATTACTGTCTTTCAGTAGCAATTTCCAGTAACTATTTGTGTGCAGAATATGTTAGCATTTCATTTCAACAAAAGCAGTTTTCAATTACTCGTCTGCCATCCTATGTAACCTTGTCATATTACTTCACGTATAACACACTTTTATCAGGAGAAAAGCTTGCTTATACCATACTCCCAATTACTATTTATCAGCTAATAGTGCAGCCTGTAGTGTCTCTGTAACCTATTGGTCCCTTTTACTGACCTATTATCGAAAGCTGTAGAGAGCACACAAAGATAGATCATCATTTATTTATTTAATTATATAGTGCCACTAGTTCCGCAGGGCTGTACACAGAACTTACTCACATTGGTCCTTTCCCCAATAGAACATACAGTCTAAGTTCCCTAACAAACACACACAGACAGACTAGGGTCAATTTGACAGCAGCCAATTAACCTACTAGCGTGTTTTTGGGGTGTGGGAGGAAACCGGAGCACCCGGAGGAAACCCACGCAAACACGGGGAGAACATACAAACTCCACACAGCATAAAGCAATGGTCGGTAGATATCAGCTTTCAAGACTTCTGGTTTATTATGTGCCAGAAATGTCTAGAACATTCCATTATTGCTGCTCTGCTAGCCACTGCAGCGCCCTCTACTAAATCCTCCACAACTGACAACAAATCTTTAATAATACATTACCATATACAAATATGGTATGAGGATACCAACAAAATAACGGGTGGGGTACAAATTAATGATGCTGATTATTCCGACAACACTTACCCTGACGTCTTCACAATGAAGGGCTCCTTCCCAACGAGGCTCCAGGACGACTGATGTGCCAACCGACTGGAAGCAATTGCGAAGAATGAATAAGCCACCGGGACTTGACGACGTCACTGACACCCGCGACGCTGATATCAGTGCTGCTAAGGGGGTAATGTAAGTATACGGACATGGACAATGTTCAATGCTTTGTAATGGCTTCTTCATTCATTGCGATTGTTTCCTGTCGGTTGGCCCATCAGTCGCCCTGGAGCCTTGTTGGGAAGGAGCCCTTTATTGTGAAAACGTCGGGGTAAGTGTTGTTGGGGTAGTCAACATCGATATGATGACTACCGCCACAAAATAACATGTAAGGGGTTTCTTTTTTATGACCACTTTAAACCATACTTACCAACTTTCTGTTGGTGAAATCCGGGAGCCTGCAGAGGAGGTGGGCGTAACGGGGGGGCGGGGCTCCAAGTGGCGTCATTTTGGACCTGCCCCCATGACATGATGACGCAAAATGCGTCATTTGACAGCGGGGGGCGGGGCCAAACGCCGCGATTCACCGGGAATCGCGGCGTTTGGGACTTAATGCTGCCCACTTCACTAGGAAGTGGGCAGAATTATCCAGATGCGGGGGATTGCCACACTCGCCCGGGAGCCTGGGAGACTCTCGCAAAATGCGGGAGTCTCCCGGATATTTCGGGAGAGTTGGCAAGTCTGCTTTAAACATGCTAATTTATAGCTGCTACACAGCAACTAAGAAACAGCACAATGCATGAAAATGGAATGGAAAACACATTTAGACACATTTAAAACATGGCTAAACCATGTTAGTTTTCATGCACTTTTACCCATTTTCACACCGAATATGTGTGAATTAGTCCATATACATTAAAATATACCAAAGTTTGTGTATTATTTAGCTAAACACTATACATTAAGTACATGGGTTGGATTTAATTAAATAGGTTCATCATGTCATTCACTCCTTTGCAATCGTTTCCCATGTAGAGGTCATTAATGAAGTGTAGAAATGACTAATCTGCAGCGCAAATGTAGGTTTGGAGTCTCTGTGCCACGATTTGCACAAGAACACATAAGTTTGTGGAGCAAGATGAGTGCATTAGCCATGGAGCACAGTTTACACTCATAGGGTTCTGAGAGAATTAGCACATCAGTGTTCTTTAATTTGCGGGAGCAGAGCAGAAACAAGATTTCATTTTGTAGACGGAGATTATTGTTACACTCTGCAGGCGGACTTGATTTAGAGGAGATACTTTCAATTAGGGATGTGCACCGGCCACTTTTGGTGTCTCGTGTTTTGTGTTTTGGTTTCGGATTTGCTTGAGGTTTTGGGTTTGGATTTGTTTCGCAAAACACCTGACGAAAGGTTTTTGTTCGGATTTAAGGTTTTGGATTCGGATTTATTTTGAAAAAAACATAAAAAGTGTTAAAATCAAGTTTTTTGGTTTATTTTCACTCCTACGCTATTATTAACCTCAATAACATTCAATAACAATCATTTCCACTAATTCCCAGTCTATTCTGCAGAATCAGTGAACTTTGTAATATTGCAGTACCAATGGACTTATACTGCAGGATTGTTTTTGGATATTTTTTTTAATTTTTTTTTTTTATAATTATTTTTTTTCTTTTTTTTATAACTTTTTTTAAAATTTTTCGTGCTGTGCTGTGTCCTTCTAAGGGCATTGTTATTTCCCCAGCACAGCACAAGATATAGCAGGACAGAGGACCACCTAACACAACCTCCCTCTACCCTGATCAATGCCCGAGTGAAGATGGCGACGGCTAGCGGGGAATTTATAGGATCCGAGTATCGCGAGATCCGACAGTGGGATTATGACTCAGAGCCTCGGTTTCAGTTTTGCAATTGGCAGAAATACCCGGATCTGTCTCGGATCCGGCTCGGATCGGCAACGTTCGGGTGGGCTCGGATTTCAGATATCCGAGCCCGCTCATCTCTACTTTTAATGGGACTCATTTTGTGCCTACATGTTGAGCTTCGGTGGAGGGGCGCTCTTTCAGATGCACTCTTAGTAATGTAACAACACACTTCACACACAAAATTCCCATCTTCACATGCAAAATTTCCATCTATAATGTGTATTTCCCATACACATTGAACTGTTTAAAGTAAATCATTAAAAGAAATAGGCAGCATGGCCCCTTCCCAAATCCTCAACCAGTCCTAATGCTAGCCAGTGTGGACTGCTTTCTGCTGTAACAGGGAAACCACAAGTGATTGGGGTCCGTCAATAAAAACCTGATCCAGTCTGGTCAATGCAGTGCTGGTGCCTCTATTGGGGTTGTAAAAGCCCCGTAGCCCAAATGTTACCAGCTGAAAGCACTTGCACTCTTCCCAACCACTTGCCTCTGGGGCCTGGAGTAAATAACAGCATTGGGACCCCTTAAATGGCAGATAATTAGCCTGCAATATGAAATTTTCTTAACCAGACCAGCTTGCTGATTAGACATTGGGGTACACTCAGGATACCTTGGGCTTCTCACAGGCAGCTAAATGTATCTGTACCCTTTCCCATGAGAGTCCTTTAGATCATGCATTATCAAGGTTGATGCCATTGGCATTGATATTTGTATATTGACGCTACTTTTCTTTTGTAAAATGGAACTTTTTTTAGTATCTCCGTCTAGGTGCAGAGTTTCTATATCCTTAGGTGGGTATGGTTCAGGTTCATAGTTGACACAATATATATCAAAGGTAATAAAGATATGCATGTTTGTGTTCTGCCGCACTTTAATGCTCTATAAAAACCAGGGTCCTGTTATTTGTCAGATCAGAAATGTTCTTATACTTGTAATTGTGCTGAACACTTAATGAAATCCTAATGATATACTTCTGCTTGGAATGTATAAAGCTATGTAAGTATGATTTCTAGCATGACCTACTAAATGTAGGTCCTGCACACTTTATGTGAAAATCATCCTCTTCTTACACATATTATCCTGCGCTGCGTATTGACGGGATGCTACAATGCTATTAGCATTTCCATAGGATCTGCACTGTGTCATAGTGAAATGGCATATCCCAAGGCTGCTCAGTTTGTGTTGTCCTATTATGTGTGAGACACAAAGAAGCTGAAGCCTGGTAAAGTCCTGTCACATTTTGCTATGTAGTGACCGACCCTAAAGCTTCATTCTGCTTTATCACATCCCTTGTTCATTTCCCCTGAATGTGCACTGAGGTAGGTAAATGAATTCAGTGAACTGGTGGGCGTATGATTCCTTTCTGACCTCATTCCTGTACCATTTGTTTCCCAGCTTGTACCAAGCTAAAGGGGACATTTCTCTGGGTTTTGTTTCAAAAATTGTCTTTCTGCCTGGTGCATTGACAGGAATTGTTCTATAACTAAGCTGTCTGGGATTTTACTAATGTGAACTACACACAGTTGGCATGCAGCTAATACTATGAGCACAGAACTAATTGTGTATAGGTGCATTATATTATCAAGCATGTGTGCTTATGAAACATTTATCACTTTGCCTTTAAAAAAATATCTGTTTATTAAAGGTTTTTTCTTTAATCTCACTTTATGAGCCGAAAAGCAACTGGTTGTGTTATCTGTATGTAAACTGAACTGCACTATGTGATAAAACATGAGCTACTGAGCTACTGGCAAGCCTTTGAAGAAAGTGTCTTTGCTAGTCAAAGAGTGCAAAAAGATTAACGATTGTCTTTTCTGGACATCATTTCTCGCCCTTGCAGAAGATAATGGCAGTTGTCAGCAGAAAAGAAAAGAAAAATTCTACTTGAAAACAGAAGCCTATGTTCATGTGATGTCCAGGGATCAGATAATATGCTAAGGACCAGAGCATCCCTTGAAAGGAGCAAGATTTCAGATGAAAAGGTTTCTAGGATAGTGAAGAGAGGGATTAGGGGAATATTCATGATTCATGAGGATCAGCAGGTGACACCTAGGGCATAACACTTTATCCGTTTGGCAAACAGTAAATAAAGGCCGTTGGTTGCCAAGATAAAATGTAGCAACAAAGATCCAGTCTTTCTGTGTACAATAGAGTGCTGGTGTTTGCCACTTGTTAGGAGTAAAAGCATGGACAGTTTCTTTCATTTCTAAGCATCAGCCTGATTATTAAAGGACCAGCCTTGTGCCATCACGAGAGGGAATGCTTTTCTGGAATCTACCGAATAAGTTTAGTCACATGCAATAGCTTTCATCCATTTACTTAACTAGGGATCCTACATACATATTTTGTTTCTAACATTTTAAGATATATTATATTCTCATGGCCACTCTGTTAAATAAATAACTTAATCCTACCAGGTCTCAAAGATTTAAAATGCTACATATACACCAGTTTGAAATAGATTCCTCCTCATTTTCACTGTAATGGACATTGAATGAATGAACGAATGAAGATATACCACACCACTTAATAATCCATTTGATTCTAGGACACCACTTGAGTTGGCCACTGTTTGGCTTATATGGGACTCCATATCTATCAAGTTTGTGACTTTCATAATCTGTTACTCTTTTCTTCCCATTTTATATTGGTTGAAATATTCATGAAAGTGTATATAACCACCACCTTCTGACCCCTGAATGGGTCTCCAGCTCCAGGGCCTGTAGGGTAACACCAGTAGCAGATGGTTGGATCATAATGGCACCTGTTCAATCAGGTGACACTGTCAGTACACACTGCCCGTTAATAAGTAAGAGATTGTGCCCACCTCTCCAGTGCCCGCTGGGCTACTGTTCAAGAGCATATAACAAGGTTTGAGACTAGGGTAAAGGAGAGGGACCCCACTATGCTTTATTTCCTATACATTACTTTCAGAGCTGTACAAACATGTTTATAATAGTAGAATACAGATTTGCTGTAAATAGCGCTCATGAAGTAATAAATAAATAAATAAATAAATATACCCCTCCTATTTCAAAAAAAGTGAGGCAATGCAATTTTCAACAACTACAACATTCATTGAACCAAGTGACAATTTGTTGAATCTCAAAGTAATGTCCAACAACTGTGTGAAAAAAATCTAGATGTTCTCTGGAACGCTCTGTTCTCTTGTTATGAACGTGATTTAAGAGAACAAACCATTTCAGAGAACTTCCAGAATGTTTTCACATGATTGTTGGACATTACTTTTAAATTAAATTGTCACTTGGTTCAATGAATGTTCTAGTTGTTGAAAATTGTATTGCTTCACTATTTTGAAATAGGAGAAGAATATTTTTATTTATTTATTATTATTATTATTATTATTTTTATTTTCATGTGTGCTATTTATACCAAATTTGATTTTTGTTGTTATAGTAGGAAATTGGTTCTTGGATGATAACCTATGGTGTACATTGCTCCATGTGATAGGAGTGCAAGTCAATCTAGGAAAAAATTATTTCCTTTTAGAAATCTGTGTTTATAATAGTAACTGTCAAATGACAATCTCAGGATACAGGAATTTAGGAATTTCCAAAAAGAATTTTCTTATGCACGATAGAATTATTTAGGCTGGGACCACTGTGATTAACCTTTTGGAGTTAGTCTTTTATACAAAATGTATTGTTCTTGAACATTACAATTCTTTTCATTAGAAACATATCTGTGCATTTAATTATATTTTTATTTCTGCCACTGCTATTATATTGGATAGGACCTTACTGATACAATACTGATACAATAACAAGTCTAGAAAAACAACTGCGAGCTATTACTATAGAGAAAACATAGTTCTCATTTTGCAAGCAATTCTTTGCTGACCCTCTAGGATGTAACTGCTAATTTCAACAAACAACACAGACATGGTCCATTTGTGACTCCACAAATATTGAACCAAAGTCTTCAACACTGTAACACTGTTGACAACTTGAAGATAATACAATTGTCTTTTTTGTTGTCATGAAGTACAACTTGTGGTTTCTACTATTACACTCTAGGCAAACAGTTCTGATTGTGAGCCTGGAATGTTTGCTCTCCCAATATAAACCTGAAACCTACACTCTCATCTTAAGCATCATCCCTTAAACCATGGCAACTGCAAGTTTCTGCTGAAAGAAGCTTTCCTGCTGTTCTGGAGTGGGGCTCACAGTATTCTGCTTTATCTTTTACTCTCCTCTGCTTTGCAACATTTCAGTAAAATGGGGCTGGTTCAAGAATGTTCAAATTCTCAGAAACCTCGGGATTAAGTGGAGAGGACTAAACTGTAACCTATGTAATTAAAATAATAAATTATTTTAGACAATATGGAAATAATAAAAGTATAAAAGCATAATAGTGTTTGCCATGATAAGGGTTATTCCCTGCAGTAATGTTTAAATTCCATATCTTGCTACAGTTTACTTTGTTTAATACAACAGGAAAAAGGTTTCTAATATTCTTGTAAGGATATTCTTATATCTGTAAATTAGCTATTATTCAATTTGTATCATTATTAGTTGGTACAGTGCCATTGTTGTCAGTTCTGAGCTGTTCCTTGTGTGTGTGTGTGTTAATATATATGTGCATATTGGTCCTAGACAGCTGGTAACACATGTAGTAATCTTGGTACCGGAGGCCTAGGAACAAAGTGTCACATGGTCCTTCCATCAATCTCACATGTGATTACCTGGTCAGAATTATTTTTAATTGAGTTATTGACTCCTATTTATGATCCTGTCCATAAGGGCACACTTATGCCACTTTCTCACCAAAATCCCAGGTCAGACACGGGATAATGAACAAGGCTTCAACCCATGTTGCAACCCTTCGCACCACACATTGATAACAGGTCGCCTTTCACACTGAACCCGTGTCTGCACTGCATTTTCAAGTTAAGTCATTAAAAAGGGGACAACAGAGGCTCATATAGATGACATGGCAGAGGCTCTTATAGATGAGGCATAAAAAGTGGGCAGTGACTGCATTGCTTTAATCATGGCCGGCGAGAGATACCAGCAGCTACTGTGCAGTTTGGAGTTCCTGTATTATTGTATATTCCTTCTGCTTATGGATGCGAATGACAGCTTGATGCAGCTAGTTACAGCCTGTAATCTGGCCCAGTGTTATTTCCAGAGGAGAAGGGCAGAATTTTTGGGCAGAGAGGGCTAAAACTCAATGCCAATAGTTACACAGGAGGAGAGCTTTTATGTTGTCCGCAATTGGCTCCATACTCAAATTCAGCACTGGGACAGACCGAAGAATGTGGGTCAGAGAACAACGTCATGGACAAGCTGTCTATTCTACTGTGGAAGGTTTTGATGAAGAGCATAGTACGGCACACGTTCGCAAAATTTAACTATTTGCTAGAACTCATCACACCAACTCTAGTTGAACAAACAACAAACTACAGAAAACATATTGAACCAAGTAATAGATGTCACGAGCCGTGGCGGTACTCACAGCCGCCGCGGCTCGCTTCCCGTGCTCCCTGGTGTCCCGGCCGTCACCATGACGACCGGGACGTCATTTCCTCTTTCTGCCCGGCCGTCACCAAGGCAACTGTCGGACGCCTCTACTATAGCACTGCGTCCCGGCGGTAGGCGGGCGCATGCGCATGATAGGCAGGCTGTGGGCTGATATTACAGGCTTTAGCCTGCATCTGTGTATTTCAGGGACAAGCCCTGATTGGCTCTGTTCTGTATGAGTAATTAGCCTGCAGCTGTGTATCCAACTACTGATTGGTCTGTATTGGTATTTAAGGCAATGAGGTCTGCTGCCTCATTGCCGGTTATAGCGTTCTGTCCTCAGTTCTGCTGCCTGCTTGTGCTATCCATTTTGGTTCCTGCTACCTTGGATTTGACTACCCGTGTTTTGACCCCTGCTTGTTATTGGACCTGTGACCCTTCTCTTCTGACCTTGACCTTTTGCCTGGAATTCGGGTTTTGCTTTTCTGTCTGTGAGTTTGACCCTTCGCTTGCCCTTGGATATTGCATCTGTGCCTGTGACCTTTTTGACCTAGGATTCTTCTTATACTACAGTCCACCAATCACTCCACTTCTGGGAACTCCTTTAAGTCAGTATACGTTACTCGACCCTCGGTCGGCCCGCAGCCCAGTCTGTCCCCACCACTAGGGGCTCCACCGAACACCTGGCCTTCAGAGTAGTTTCCGAGTTTCACTGTACTGACTTGGGAGTTCCTAACATTATAACAGGCCAAGGAAGATTGGTATCATACGGCCATGGACGGAGAAGAGTCGAATCTGTCCCCAGCCCAGATTCTGGCCAACCAGATACAGGCGGTTTCCCAAGTGGTGCAGACTTTATCCCAGCGTCTGGCAGTCCAAGAAGGGGTTTCCAGAGACCGGCAGCTTCAGCAAGTTCCCGCTGGTGACACACCGGAGCCTAAGATGAATTTGCCTGACCGATTCTCTGGAAGCAGGCCAGCCTTCCGTAATTTCAAAGAGAGCTGCAAGTTGTACTTTCGTCTAAAACCACGTTCCTCTGGTTCCGAACAGCAGAGGGTAGGGATCATCATCTCATTACTCCAGGGCGACCCTCAGTCTTGGGCCTTCTCCTTGCCTTCCACAAGTCCAGCCTTACAGTCTGTGGATGCCTTTTTTCAAGCTCTGGGGTTATTGTACGATGACCCAGACAGGGTAGCCTCAGCTGAGGCTCATCTCCGTACGCTAAGGCAAGGACGTCGCTCAGCGGAAGAGTACTGTGCGGAATTTTGGCGATGGTCCACTGATAGAGCCTGGAACGACCCAGCATTGCGAAGCCAATTTCGCTTCGGACTTACTGAGCAGATTAAGGATTCCTTAGTTCAGTATCCGATATCCGACACACTGGAGAACTTGATGCAACTTGTCATAAAAATTGATCGTCGGATCAGAGAGAGAAAGGTTGAACGGGAGTCCGCTGCTCCGATGGACCTTTTCACAAGCTCCGATAACACTTTGCCCGATTCCTCTGAACCTATGCAATTGGGCGCTTATCGCTTGCCTCCGGAGGAGCGCTCCAGAAGACGCTCACTAGGTTTGTGTATGTATTGTGGTCAGCCAGGCCACTTAGTCCGTTCATGTCCCAGCAAGCCGGGAAACTCCAAAGCCTAAGTGCAGGTGAAGAGGTGCGCTTGGGTCTTCAGATTACCTCTTCAGACAATTCCTTATTAGTTCCTGGACGTCTAACTTTCCGTGAGAGATCCATGGACCTGAAAGCTTTCCTTGACAGTGGTGCGGCTGGTAATTTTCTGGATATACATTTGGCTCAGACACTTGATATTCCACATATCAGGTTAGGATCAAGCATCACCACATGTGGTTTGGATGGTAATCCCTTGCCTGGGGGAAGGATTCTCGCCAGGACTCCAAAGGTTCGGTTGTCTGTAGGAGTCCTCCATACGGAGGAGCTCTCCTTTTATCTCATCTCTTGTCCCTCTGCTCCTTTGATATTGGGGTATCCATGGCTTTGCAGTCATAACCCCCTTATTGATTGGAAAACAGGGGAGATTGTCCGTTGGAGTCCCGGGTGCTCTACGTCCTGCTTGACCTTGCCTCTTAGAATTATACAGCCTAGTCCAGAATTGTTGCCGGTACCCTACCAGGACTTCAGTGATGTCTTTTGCAAGAAGAAAGCTGATTCACTTCCACCACACCGGGAATACAACTGCGCCATTGAATTGGTACCCGGTTCTAAGTTGCCCAAAGGGCGTTTATATTCACTATCCCTTCCTGAAACACAGGCCATGGAATCATACGTAAAAGAAAACATGGAGAAAAGGTTCATCCGCCCTTCTAAGTCCCCGGTTGGCGCAGGTTGTTTTTTCGTTTCTAAAAAAGATGGCAGCCTGAGGCCTTGCATCGATTTCCGTGGACTAAATAGCATCACGATTAAGAACATGTATCCGTTACCCTTGATCTCTGTTCTTTTCGATCAATTAAAAACAGCTACTGTATTCTCTAAAATTGACCTCCGAGGGCCCTACAATCTTATCCGAATCAAGAAGGGGGATGAGTGGAAGACTGCCTTTAATACCCACTCGGGACATTACGAATATCTCGTAATGCCATTCGGTTTGTGCAACGCTCCGGCAGTCTTTCAGGATCTGATTAACAATGTATTACGTGAGTTCTTGGGAAAAACAGTGGTTGTTTATTTGGATGACATCTTAATTTATTCTGAATCCCTATCTCAGCATCGTCAGCACGTCCGCCAGGTTTTATTGAGATTGCGTGAACATCATCTGTACGCAAAACGGGAGAAATGCGAATTCGAGGTGTCCACAGTGGCATTCCTGGGTTATATCATCTCCTCATCAGGATTCGCTATGGATCCCGCCAAGGTGCTGCAATTCAGGATTGGGTCCTACCTACTAACTTGAAGGCGATCCAAAGATTCCTTGGCTCCGCCAATTATTACCGAAGGTTTATTGGCTCATTTTCCTCGTTAGTGGCTCCTATCACTGCCCTCACTCAAAAAGGAGCAAACCCAGCGGAGTGGTCCGCAGAAGCACTGGCGAGTTTTTCAGCTCTCAAAGCTGCATTAATTTCCGCCCCAGTCCTTAGACACCCTGACCCAGGACTTCCGTTTATTGTGGAGGTGGATGCTTCAGATGTCGGTGCTGGTGCCATTCTCTCTCAGAAAGACTCACAGAGTAAAAAGCTACATCCTTGTGCATTTTTCTTGAGAAAATTTCTGCCAGCGGAATGTAATTATGACGTCGGAAACCGTGAACTATTGGCTGTTAAGTTGGCATTGGAGGAATGGCGACATTGGTTGGAAGGGGCTGCACACACCATTACCATCTTCACAGACCATAAAAATCTCCAATATATTCAGACTGCAAAAACTCTGAATCCCAGGCAGGTTTGCTGGGCCCTATTCTTCACCAGATTTAAGTTCATCATCACATTTCGTCCAGGTGCAAAAAATATTAAGGCTGATTCTTTGTCCCGAAGTTTTTTGGCTCAGCATCCTCAAACTCCTGACTCACAGTCTATTATTCCTTCCACTTCAATTCATCTCGGACTCACCCAGGATCTGGGAGCCACTATCCAACACTTACAGAAAATTGCTCCCGTTCAGACACCTCTCAACAAGTTATTTGTCCCGGTTCATCTAAGGAAACCTGTCCTCATAGAGGGTCACAACAACCGCTCTGCTGGTCATCCGGGAATTCGTAGGACTATTGAAATCCTTTCTCGCTGGCTTTGGTGGCCTACCTTATCGGATGATGTGGAGACTTACGGTCGTGCCTGTCCTGAGTGTGCTAGAAACAAATCTGCTAGAAACCGTCCTGCTGGTCTACTACTACCCTTGCCTGCTCCAAGCAGACCTTGGTCCCATCTTTCGATGGATTTTATTCTTGACCTTCCAGTATCTGCAGGCCATAACACCATTTGGGTAGTCGTGGACCGATTCAGTAAGATGGCACATTTTATATCCTTACCCAAACTACCGGATGCCAGGACTTTGGCTACCTTGTTCCTGACCCACATCTTTCGTCTCCATGGTCTTCCTGAAGATATCGTCTCGAACAGAGGATCTCAGTTTATTGCACGATTCTGGAGATCTTTTTGTAAGTCCATTGGGATCACTACCAGTCTGTCCTCAGCGTATCACCCGCAGTCGAATGGACAGACAGAAAGAACCAACCAGTCCTTGGAACAGTTTTTACGCATCTATGTTTCAAAATTTCACGATAACTGGTCCTCTCTCTTGCCCTGGGCGGAATTCGCATACAACAATTCCTGCCATTCCACAATACACACATCCCCGTTCTTCTGCAACCTCGGATTTCATCCAAAGTCCAACTCTTTCTCTACTGCTGTTCCCAGTGGGGATTCTGGAACACCTGCTTTTACTGCCAGGTTGAGATCTATCTGGAAAAAGGTGCACTCTGCACTGGGTCAAGCCTCTCAAAAATCCAAGACTTTCGCTGACCGCCATCGTGTGCCATGTTCTCTGAAGGTGGGAGATCGGGTTTGGTTGTCCACACGGAACATCAAGTTGAGGCAACCTTGCAAGAAACTGGGGCCCCGATACATTGGACCATTTTCAATTGAGAAAAAGGTAAATCCAGTGGCCTTCAGGCTGAAACTCCCACCATCTTTAAAAATACCCTCGACATTCCAATGTTCGCTTCTGAAGAAAGTCGCTGCTCCCAGCAGATTCAGTCAGCCTTCCTCAAGCAGGCCTCAGCCTTTGGATGTGAATGGAGACCAGAAAAATGTCATTGAAAGAATCCTTGACTCAAGGAGGGTCCAAGGCCAAGTTCAGTTCCTGGTGCACTGGAAGGGTTATGGTCCTGAGGAGCTATGCTGGATACCGTGGAGGCGTCTCCATGCTGGGAGACTCATTAAAGAATTTTTCAGGAAATTTCCCACTAAACCTGGGTGTCGGGGTTCCTTAACCCCTCCTCAAGGGGGGGGTACTGTCACGAGCCGCGGCGGTACTCACAGCCGCCGCGGCTCGCTTCCCGTGCGCCCTGGCGTCCCGACTGTCACCATGACGACCGGGACGTCATTTCCTCTTCCTGCCCGGCCGTCACCAAGGCAACGGCCGGACGCCTCTACTATAGCGCTGCATCCCCGCGGTAGGCGGGCGCATGCGCATGACAGGCAGGCTGTGGGCTGATATTACAGGCTTTAGCCTGCATCTGTGTATTTCAGGGACAAGCCCTGATTGGCCCTGTTCTGTATGAGTAATTAGCCTGCAGCTGTGTATCCAACTACTGATTGGTCTGTATTGGTATTTAAGGCAATGAGGTCTGCTGCCTCATTGCCGGTTATAGCATTCTGTCCTCAGTTCTGCTGCCTGCTTGTGCTATCCATTTTGGTTCCTGCTACCTTGGATTTGACTACCCGTGTTTTGACCCCTGCTTGTTATTGGACCTGTGACCCTTCTCTTCTGACCTTGACCTTTTGCCTGGAATTCGGATTTTGCTACTCTGCCTGCGAGTTTGACCCTTCGCTTGCCCTTGGATATTGCATCTGTGCCTGTGACCTTTTTGACCTAGGATTCTTCTTATACTACAGTCCACCAATCACTCCACTTCTGGGAACTCCTTTAAGTCAGTATACGTTACTCGACCCTCGGTCGGCCCGCAGCCCAGTCTGTCCCCACCACTAGGGGCTGCAGCGAACACCTGGCCTTCAGAGTAGTTTCCGAGTTTCACTGTACTGACTTGGGAGTTCCTAACAATAGACTAGCCATTGCATATTTTGGACAAACACATTCCCATATATCCCCGTTCATGCTCCAAGAACTTCTGCAGATGGGCGTCTTCTTGCATCTACATAGCTGAATCCATCTCCCTCAGCTCCCCCACCAATATGGTAGATATTGCTTTAGTGGCTTGTTTCATCTTTTGTTCTTCTTTTTTCTTTGGTGGAACAATATAGACTATAAAAAAAACAAAAAAAACCTATTAATAATAATAATAACACATAAAAATCTGCAGTAAGTCTATGGAAGCATGCACAGAGTCAGATTCCAGCCCTCCAAAATGCAGGGAACATAACTTGGAGGGGCAACTGCTACCCTTGATAAGTAACACTTACTAAATCATGTGGATATTTTCATTATGATTGCAAATAAATATCCAGTGCAAAAAGTATCGCAAATAAGCGCAGCAGGGAAACAATTATTGATACGTATGCACCAAAGTGAGTTACTGAGTAACTTACTGTTTGAACACAAAGTTTGTGTATCAGTCTGGTCACTGCTTCTTCAATACTACTTCCTAGGTCTTCATCAATAAATGAATCATATTCACTATTGTCTGTTGTCTCTTCAGCCACAATCTGTGACAAGGCCGAGCCAGAGCAGCTACTTTCAGGGGTTGCATTACTGTTAGCACAGTGAAGACCGGCGAATGGGGTTGGATAGGGCTGAGTTGCCAAATACATTGTTGCACAAATCATAATATGGCCACTCGTTACGGCCATTGCCACTTTTTTTTTTGGTCATGCACTTTGCTGTATTGCTTCCTGAGGGACTTGAGCTTATTCACAACTTGCTGCTGTGAGCGCCTGGTTCTCCGGTCAATCAGTATCTTTGCAATGTTCCTATAAATAGTTTCATCTTTCACTGTGCCAGTAATTAGCTTTCTTTTCTCTTCCTCCCCTCAGACAGCCAGCAGCTCTCTAACATCTGCGTCCTGCCAATTCCCCATTCCTTCCATTTTTCAGCGTGTAGAAGACATCGTCAAAGAGCGTTTCCGCCCCGCCAATGAGCTGCTATTAACAGAGCCCGGGTTGAATAACCTGGAAACACATTTCAAACCACAGTGTGTCCGGCTCCACTGGAATAAACCTGGTTGCAAGACCAGGATTGCGGACCCGGTTCGCATGACCCTGGTTGCCCCATTCACACTGTCACACTGGGTCCATGGTTTTGTGTGAAAGTGGTATTACACACTCTGACGGGGGAGGGGGAGGGGGGGCATCTGTGAAATTAGGGAGCACTAACCACAAAGTAGTAGACACCTCCACCATCTCAGTGGCTGCATATAACTGCCTGATTAAATACAATTCTTTATACAGTGCATCTCAGCCTCAGCATCCTCACCTATGTTTCAGACCCACAAGACTCTGCAGCTAGCGTACGGTTACATACTTACTGGTATTTGAGATGTGTCCTCTAATGCTAGTAAAAAGCCTATATATAACATACATGTTCAATGCAGGTTTGATATGCACAAAATACATGTAAAATGTATGTTCTCACTTAAACTTTGATTTTTAGTGTCAGATCCGTTTACATATGTTTAACTTGTATTAAAAATACCAGTAGTCATGTAGCCTATGTGCATAGGAATACTAGTAGTAGTAGTAGAAGAATCCATTGCTGAGTCATAAATTCCAGGTATACAGGCTGTCAGAGGTCACCAGATCTAGGCTGGGTAAGCACTACAGAAAATTTCTCCCATTGCAATATTGCTAACGATCAGCATGTTGATTAGTGTGCACTCACTAAACACATTTTACAATATTTACCTTTAGATCTGTGCCCTTCATCTGTCGTAACCATCAGCTGAAAAGATTGTGACTCTGCACACTTCATAGAGAACTATGGACACTGCCGGTCAAGTGTACATACACACTGCAGGATTGGAATGACATTGTTCCATCATTGAATGAGATTTTTTCGTTTGGATTAAAAATCAAATGAAATGATATGATATGATGTGCTTTGGAGCAATAATCGCTCATCGTTGAAGCACACACACTAATGCGATATCGGGCCAAATGGTCGTTTATCATGCAATTGGCCCAATTATTGGCTGAAAACCTTGTAGCGTGTACTCAGCCTTAAACTCTTATGTTATTTCAGCTATGAAACTACCTGTTCAGTGGTATCTCTGGAGACAAACTGATATATACATGTAATTAAAATGTTAATTGGAAAAATATTGCTGTTTTACGCTTCTTTATTTGATGGGAAGTGGTTTACAGTAAGTTGTGACATAATATTTTACTTGTGAAATGAGTGTTGCAGACAGTACTGGTATGTTGTTTGTGTATTCCTATTACACCTGGAGGCCTTTAGACTGTGTAATCTGTACCACAGTTACCTAGCTCCAGGTATATTACTGGGCACTGTAATTAAAATGCAAAGAGGAAGAAACATGATGCTGGAGCTGAAGGGCCAAAAAAGTTCTATATCTTCTGAATGGGTCTTTAATATGAGCAGTCAGTTTACACAGATCAGTCAAGAAGGGACAGTCCATATATACCTTCATCTCAGCAGATGATCCACAGTGTAAGATCTGGCTAATATTATATTACAGACTAGAAGTGGGGCATACACCTTTAGTTACTCCTTATAACTACCAGTTAATCGGCCAGTGAGGGGATTCCCAATTTAAAGAGTCCACAATTTAAAGGGAAAGAACTACAGTGCTTAATTAGCTGGGTGCACAGAATGAACTCTCCCTCAAGGAAAGCTCATAGTGTTGTTACTTTGGCAAGAAGATTTATCTATACACATCCTGCTAAGAGGACATATAGGCTGCACTGCTCACTGAAGCTTCTAAAACAATAATCACTTCACCCTGACGAGCGATACAACATGGCTTTCACTGGGTAATGAACACAAACTGAGCAGGAACACTTTACACCTTGACACCACAGGGCTCAATGCTGAGCTGTAGAAGGGGCTGGTGTACTTACTGTATAATATGGTGTGACTGACACAAACAAAACAAAGGAAAACAAAAATTGTCTAAGTGTCTCAAACTAATTTCTTAAGCATCTTTAGATTGAATGTTCGGCTCCTTTAACTCAACCCCCTCATTTTTAAACAGACAATTATGACACCCATGTGAATTAAGTTAACTTTTTTTTTTACTATTTTTGCCACTCATTTATTTCCTTTCGGGTGCTTAATGCTATAAAAATATGCAAAATGACTCCCACAAATTTCAATCTGCGTTCTGATTAAATATGTTAACAATTTTGGATAAATTGTTGCCCTATCCAAGCCAGACAATGAAGATCTTGGTCCAAAATATGGAGCTGTTCCTAAATATTTGTAATATTTGGCTGATTAAAATACTATTTTTGTGGCATTTAATTTAGCCTATACCAGAGTTTCTCAATTCTTTTCCAGAGTCCTGTGAACAAACAATGTTTTTGTGATTTTCCTTAAAGATGGACAACAGATGTAATTCAATTTAATGGATCAGCATTTATTGCACATACTAACATGTAAGGAATTTCTCAGAAAGTGACTTGTTGGAGGTGCTTTACTTGAGCACTACATACAATGGTACTCATAGCTGAGGGTCTGATTCCCGTCCACTCTAATCATTGCCCATAGGGGTTAGCACTACTTTTTACATTATTTCATTTCATCTGAAAAGGTAGAATTAGAGTATGAATTTATATTAATAAAAAAATGAATGTAACTAGTAATTTTGTGCATATATAAGTGGGTGAAGGTGGCCTTGCCTAACATTTGGCAATGTATATGCCCTCAGTACCATTTGGTGTAACTGGAAATGATTTGTGAACTTTCTTGCCAGTAATTAGTTAAAATCAAGGGAAGAGTGCATAACATTTTGCTTTTGTTATCAGTGCCTTCATTTTTTGTGTCAGTGCAAGTAAATGAAAATGAGTTATGGTGCTCAATTCCCCCCAAGCAGATATAGCCCCCTGCCACAGCTTCTGCACCTGGAAGACACTAGTGCTAGGTAATCTAATTTATGTAATTAGGAAAAGAGCCCACTCATTCCACGAATGGCTGGACACTTCTCTCAGTACTGGTATCTACTCCCCATAGACACCCATTGATCATGTGGGAAGCTGTCATTGTACCACTTGTCAAATTAACACTTTTTGCATGATTGGTCTATTGTCTTTAATGTTTCTCTCACTACAAAAGCGGCTGTTGGAGCCTGTGTTTCCCCCGAACACAATGTCCACAGTTCTGAATGAGAAACAAGGGTCTCACTGTGAGGCAACATCCACCAGAATTTTGGAAATGAGGGAGGATGGCTTTGTTGCTTAGCAGGTTGTGTAAGAAAATGAATGGCCTGCCTTTCCAGGCTTATGATTTGCTAGTATATCAAAAGTTTGCCACAAAGGGAAAACAAAAAAAATCCACACACAGCAGCATAGTAGAATCAATGTATCCAAAATGTATCCAGGGATTTAGCCTTTCAGTGTCCTTTATTATGGTATTGTTTGTACTGAAACAAGGTGTCTTTTATGACAGGATTGACACTATTCTCTATTATACTTTGCTCTGTACCTCCTGTGTGATTGCTAGGTCTCATCTTGGCTTTTACTGTCTGGTATCTGTGTAATTAGAAGACTAAAGCCTATTCTAGGAACTAAAATGTGTTTAAATAGACTATTTAAAACCATGCAGAGAATCAGTTTGGCTGCTCAACAATGGGACTCATTTATTATAAAATTAAATATAATCAGTGTATCAGTAACATTTGTGTTCTGAATGTTGACTCTCTAGACTGAGAATAGTTTTCTATTTGCTTTTATTTATTTTGATTTTTTTTTTAACTATTCATAAACTCTGGCTATCAACATATGCTGGAACTTTAATTTTCACAACAGCTGAAGAGTGACAGGTTGCCAACCACTGACCTATTACTAGTACTGACTGATTAACCATGTATCATAAACTAAAATGTCTTATAGTGTTAAATTTGTTCGTTACCATTATTTTCATTTTAACTCTCCATGTCTGCCCTCTTTCCTATTTAGAAAATGGAGATAAATTAGACTACAATCCTGATCCACCTGGACCAGGGCCGTAACTAGGGCTGTGCGACAGGGGCGACCGCCCAGGGCGCAACACTGAAGGGGGGCGCAATTTAGGAATATTTTAGGTTAATTTGGTTAAAATTGAGGGCTAGGGGGGCGGCATTTGTCTTTCTCGCCCAGGGCGCTAGAATTCCAAGTTACGGCTCTGACCTGGACCATGGCGTGACTAGCGCATACCATGTGACTTTCCTGGGAGGCAATGCACAATTTGCTGCAAATCGGATTCGCACAAAGAAACAGGACTGTTCACAGATATGTTTTTTCCTGGGGTAAAACAAACAATAATTACTCTTTGACAGTCCACATTTTTGCCAAGCATCTTTTTCCCCTGCTAGATTTACAATGAAAAATGTTCTTTGAAAACTATAAGTTTGTACGCTTGTTTTCTTTCAGTAGAGGTAAAAGATATATAAAGGGTGATTTATTATGCCCAATCCATATGTAAACAAATGCTGTGTACTAATAATATCATTGCAACCACTACAACATAATGGAAGATTTAAATGTAAGCTTAGCAGAATTGCTGTAATGACAATATGACAATAGTAGAGTTTGTGTTTTTTGCTGTTGTTTTAAAGGAATATCACAAGCCAGGAAAAGTAAAGAGTATTTTCAATTTGCTTCATGTTATATACATATACACAGTGCTTTGTTTGTAAGAAAAAAGGTGCCGGAACTCACATCACTATACACACACCTACACACGTCAGTTGTGTAGCAAAACATAACGGTCACTGCCAGCAGTAAGCTCTCAGCGCGCGACCACATGACCAATCACAAATTGAGCAATGCCACAACTGAGCAATGACATCACTACCAGCGCGGACGAAGTACGCATGCATAGGACTTCATGCACAAACAGCCCACATGCACCGTTTTAATGATTTTGCAGCCAACCTGCTATGCTCCACAGGGCGATTCAAGTCCACGTGGACCAAACATCAAATGTTCAAAAGTTACTTTTAAAACTTGAAAAAAAGGTGCCGGATCTCAGTTTTGGTGAGTTCTATGACAAAAAAACCACTGCATATACAACATGAAATCAAAACAGAATAACTGTGTATTTCACATATTAAGTGTGCAATGTATTCAAAATACACTAGAGCTGTCCCCAATTCCTGTCTTTCTTTGTTTTTCACTAGTGAGAATATTTCTTTTCAATTCATTGGAAGCCGCTCCTGTAACAAATAGGTTCATGTATTAGTTGTATGAAAGCAGTGCTGCGAATCTATTGGGTCAGAGGTTAATCCCATACACCCTTGTGTCCACAGCTCCCTGCAGTCACCTCTATTAGGTTTTACTGTAGCCCATCTCACTATGGAGATTTCATCTGTCATTTTGATAGCTTCATTTTCAGGTGTCTTTTGTTGTGTTCTGATAGATACTCCATGAATTAAATGCAAATACTTTACAATTACATGACAAAGTATAAATAAAGGAGCGATCAGGCTTTGGAGCACTTTGTCTAGTTCATATGTTGGCCTTACAATGTCCTCTACATTCATTGGAGGGAGGCAGACCGATAGCTGACATAGTGAAACACGTTTACAGACAGACATTAATAGGTTTGTCCTTACTATTTGGTTGCCTAAGGTGACAACTTACATTATTCCCTTCTCATACTTTACAAAAACTTCCACAAACATTTGTGTAAGGCCTTCTCCACACGAGAACGTGACAAAGGGAAAATAGCTAGGGAAATAGTACAGAATAGTTGTTTCCTATACCGCACAGGGCGTGGAGAGCAAAATTGTGTTCAATTTACATTAGTCTTGGCTATCATACATAAAAGAGGGAAGGAAACCACAAAGATGTAACCCTGTATTTAGTAATATTTGTAGGGCAGCACATACAATATATTTAGTGCAATTAGTCTGAAGGTTCTAATCCTCTTTATTTGAGAATCCCTTACGGATGCAATACGAGATGTAACCAAAAATACAAAGATTAAAAATACTCCTGATAAATTCCTATCTAATACCAGGATGCAGCCTGAAAGACGAGGCACTGCTAAGCCTCAACAGGCCAATCAACCAAAAAATCAATACAGAGATCCTACAGCAGTTCAGCTCCTTGCAGTTCTTCCTGGGTCAGAAAAAATATCCAGACATCCTTTATAAATTCCCCTTTCTTAGGCTATAGAATTCCATGAAACTGTGTAATAAACAGTGAGAGTAAATCATAGGAGCCAAAATTGTAGTTTGATGCTGCTGGCCGACTAACAATTGTTACTGCTCTAAATGTCAGGTATTCAGGTGCAGGGAGTCTGTTAATCCCCACAGACCAAAAATGCTGAGCCGCAGAACATCCTGCTTGTGAGTAATTGCATCAGCCTAATAGAGAATGCATTTAGCCCCGGTAGGACAATCAGATCATAAATGTTCCTCAGAAATATTGAAATTATAAAATAACAGTGTGGTGATGTATAGATATATAACTATTATATAAAAGTTAAATCTTGGCTTAAACAGCATATCAAAACAGAGAGAAACAAATTGAATCTAGCACTCAAAACAAAAGAAATTGTACTTTGCAGGTATTCAATATAAAAACGAACTTCGGTAAGGAAAATGCTTGCAGCAAATATATACAAACAGGTGCTGTTTATGGAAGCCAGGGAAAATTAGAGGAAAACAATAACATTTACATTTGTAAGCACTGTATCCAATGTAATACTGATCTATGTTGTATCCAATGAAAAAAACAGCAACACTGCAATAAATACATTTTATTATACTATTGTAGTGAAGATGTGATCTCAAGTAAATTAATATGTATAAAAAAGTTAGTAGAGCTATTAAAATAAACAAAGATGTCGTTAGGATTTGGTGACTGTTTAAAGATTGAAACAAGGAGTTTTCACTACATTGTGATTACAGTGCAAGTTTCCAAAGAAACGCTTCCTGCACAGAGAATGAAAGGCAGGCAATGGGTCCTGAACACAAATACACAAATAGTACAATTGAAGACAGTGGCCTGGAAATTTAATTCTACAAACTCACGTGCCTTGCTGCAAACACAAGAGGGGTCCTTGCAGGTGCCCTGTATTGTGCTGAGGTCATACAATCAGCTTACTAGAATCCTGCCACTAATTCTGCCAACTGTATGCAATAGATCAAAGCAGACGTCTAGTGCTATTCAGTGGAAAGGCAATCATGTCTGTTGCATCTTTTTATTATACTTCCATAGGAAATTCAATCTCCTGTTTAATTGGAGATATTTATTTCAGAGTAGATGGTCATTGATTAACATACTAGTAGTATCACATCACTGTGTTTATCCACTTTATCTACTATGTAATGTGACTACAAGCTACTGTACTGTATTTTACAGATTGATAAAGTTCAAAAGTTCAAATGAAGTGTAAACATTCTGCCCATTATTTCAGTAATTACCCCCTTACTTTGCAAAAATACATTTCAAGTCCATCTGTCTCCCCAAGTGCAAGCCCAAAAGTAGGCAGATAGTAAGAGCTGCAGCTTTTCCCTTTCGTGGTACGTAACATATGGCTATATTATATTTTATGGTCATGTTCAGTTATTCAGTTTAATACTTAACAGTAATGACATTAACAATATATAATAATTACATTTAAAATACCGCAATATTAATGTCATACTTACCAACTTTTGACAAGTGTTTTCCAGGAGATGGGCGTGACTGGAGGGTGGGAGGGGGTGGGGCACGGCAAATGCGGCAGTTTGGCCCCACCCCCACGACAGAAATGCCGTTTTGTTGCGGGGGCGAGGCCAAAATGACGCGATTCACAGCGAATCGCGTCATTTTGGGAAGGTCATTCCCCGATGCGGGAGACTTGCCAGTTCTCCCGGGAGTCCGTGAGACCGACCCGAATTTCGGGAGTCTCCCGGACATTCTGGGAGAGTTGACAAGTGTGATTAATGTAGCTCATATTGTGCGCTATTGTGTTTTACATATGAGTCCTGATCCATTAAGACAAACATGCGAGTGTAAATTGTGTAGTTTCATGTGTAGACACACATGAAAATCAGGAATAAGCAAGTCTGTATTCAACAAGGAGCAGATGTGAAGATACGTCTCTTGTTATATATGGGTGTAGGTGCGCTCTGCTCTAACAGACAATAAAGTGCAGGATACAGACAATATACTGTATATGTGGATTAAATAATCACAAAAAAATGCACAGTTTTTTTATTTTTTCTCCATAAAATACATTTATTAGGATGTTATGAATGTCTACTGTACATAAAATGCATTTTTACAGTTACACACATGTTCTAGCATGCATATGTGACCATCATCACTAATAGTCTGCACTTACACCTCGAGCTCTAGCGGTTGCCAATGATAATACAGAAAAACACGTACCTTAGAGATGCCCAAAGCTTGAATCAGACAAGCTCGGCATGTCCTTACTGTACATTGACTACATCTATACACCCAGTCCGTTCCACGTTTTGCCAATGAAATCGTAGGCTGTAGTAAGAGTCCTTTGCGCTCCAAGATGATTTGGATGTTGCACTGGCGTATGGCCCAGCTCTGGGCAAGCGCAGAGCGATTTTACCCAAAATACGGCATGTATGAGCATTTACAATCCTTTATGAGGCCCATGATATATTTCAATGTATGCTGCTAATTGTGACCAAGAATGTTACATAATTGAATAGCATGGTTCACACTAAGAATTATATATTTAAAATGTGAAAATATTGCTTTATATAAAAAGTGGTATATACTGTAGAAGCAGCCTAAACCCTCCATTTGTTTTTAGTCTCTTCCTTTCTGGGTGATACACTGTAGCCACAATGATATCACAGGCATTTTTATGTTGTTTTTACATGTTAGTAGTATTAGGAATAGGAGCATATTATTTATAAATAATTATTATATTATTCGGATACTATATAATGCCAAATTGTTCAACATAAATAAACATAAATAAACATAATAAGTATATGCACCATTAACAATAAGTTAATATTATTATATATTCACATTTTCCCCATAATAAAATACAATAATAGTGTTCCCTTAAAATAAAAGGAAAAAAAATGCCTCTCATAAGTTAATTATAAATTATTATTGCCCCTTAATCAATAAATAATGATTGCCCCAATAATTTAAATGTAAATGGTGCTCCCTCTTATGTTCTGATTGGCAAAATAGCTCAAACAGGATACAGTTTGACCAATCTCACCACTCACAACTGCCTCTTTAATTTTGGCCGTTTAAATGGCGGTTTTGCGACAGTTTGCAAAACCACCATGCGGCGGTTTGTTAAAAGTGGTGGTTTTATAAAATGTCAATTCTGCCCATTTTAATGGTGGTTTGGGGTTTAGTAAACCCAGTGGTTTTAAAAACTGCCGGACAAATCTCTGAAAAACCGCCCTTGGTCTCATGGATAAAATATATGCAATCAAGTATTTTGGTCTTTTTAAGGTGTTTTATCCCCAAAGGGAAAATCTCACCAACTCCATTTATCTTCCATAGTAAATCCATAGTCAGGAGCCTCCCTTTGTTGTCAGATGACTTTTTCAAAATGTTAATCATTAGGATGTGCTATAGTCAAGCAAGATACAATCACATGATTATAAACTCATTCAAGTAATGTGTTAATGTGTTATTCCTCCAAATCTATAGGTGCTACTTAGCATTTCATTGGCAAAATTTTGCTTATAGTACAGAACAAAGTTGTTTTTTACACCATTAAAATAGGATTTCAGGTCTGGATGCAGTTCATGTAAATTATTTCTAAAGAAGCAGTTTTATCCCCACAAAAAGGATTTCTAGATAATAGTAATGACTTTCCTCTCCTTATTTGGGAAGATACAAAAGAAAGGTGAGTGTTAAGTTTGCAGATAGCGCAAATGTTAAAAATATTTGATCTAGTACGCTCATTCTTTCTGTTTAGTGCCATTCTTATTGTTTCTCAGTTGTTTCCCTTTCTGTATGTCTATTTTGTTGCAAGATCAGGTTAGAAGTGTCGTCTCCTGGTGTAAACGGCAGCACGTGCCATGCAGCAGCCAAGTAATAGCACACCAGTCCAGTGCCTCTGTAAATGTAGCCGTAGCTATTTTTATTTAGCAGCATAAATATAAACAAAACATAACATAAATCCTAGCCTGTCCAGCTCTAAATAACTTAATAAAGAATTTCTTCTCTAAGGTGGAAGGACCTAATATCTCCCCATACAAATTAACAAAATGTACTATTAGCAATTGCAGTGTTCCCCAGGCAGTGAGAGAGTAAGGGAACAACCACACAGCCTTTTAACTACACCTCACAGGTGTAACTCGTAATTAGTGAGCAAGTGTCTGGCAGGTTAGAAGACCTAAAGAAAAGAGCGCCCTTCTCTCTCCATTCATAACCCCAGGAATCCTGCACTGGCTCTTCTTGTACCCAAAAACAATCTTATGGAAGCTCTTTCCCAAACAGAAGCAATCTTAACACACCACAAAATCCTATCAGTCCTCCACTTAACCATTTCACCATGTAGTATACCTCATCCTCTTTCATCCACCATCTCTCACACTTTCTTGCTTTTTGCCCACAGATCCCCTTACATTGGCTCACCCCCATGTGACAACCGTTTGTCTGCCCCTTTCCCTTAAGATTGTAAGCTCTAGTAAGCAGGACCCTCTACCCTTCTGTTCTCATTACCTATAACTTTTGTTCAACAGCTACACTGCACACCTCCTTGTTGCACTCATGCTAATGGGCACAGGTTTCAGACTGTGCTGAATATTCTCCTTGCAGCCTAGTAGCTGTGTTGAAATTTGTAGTGTTTTTTTGTTTACTGTATTATACTGTTATACCATGGACTGCCTTGTTGTTTGCTCTGTGTACAGCATTGTAGGCACGTGGTGCCCTATAAATAAATATTAATAATAATATTATATATAATATACTACTACTACTACTACTACTACTACTACTACTGCTACTACTACTACTACTACTAATAATAATAATAAGCTCCCTGGGGTTTTATGTCACATATGACAGAAACCTGATACCTATATATCTGCCAACAACAATTTCCCCAGTGCTTCTGTCACAATTTATTAAGAACCCTACATCAATAAGAGAAGTAAGAAATTATTTTTTTTGGGCATTTTATTAAGAAAATATCACCGGGGCACTGGCTGGCAGCATTAAAACTCCTTACCAAGCCAGTCCTGGGACAACACTCTGCATGATTGAGTCTGGCATGCGCACTGGACCTGGAGGCCCTGGCTTGGACTTCAAAGTTCTATAAGTAAAAATATTAAAGTTAAAAAAAAATATATGTTTTTTTAAAAATATTTTTTTTCAAGTAATAAAGCATTTTTTCCTGTGGCAACACTGGCTAACACCATCCTTGCAAAATTCCCCTTCGAAATGTATCCTCTAAGGATGTAATCTATCTGCTACATTATGACCTCACTACTCCAACATGACCTGACACAGGCCCGGAAAGTTAACCTGTGAGAAGTTAACACTGTCAGTCAGTAGCTTAAGAGATATCACAATTCAGTCTCTGATGAATGAGTTCAGGTGATAATGTTAAATAATGTGAGAACAATGATTGTGTAACGCTGTTTTTATTGATAGAATCACTGCAAAGTGTAAGAAAGGAGGAAAATGACATCTACTCAAGGTGACCTCGGATGAGCCTGTTAAGGGACACATACTGTTTATTGAGGTCTGTTGTCCACCACATATTTATATACACAGGAACATGCAGTACTGTATCTGGCCACGTGACATTGAGTACCGAAGAAGCTAACATGCTAGATGTTGTGTAACTATTTGAACAATGTGGTTTTTTGTTGTTTTTTTTAGAAATATTGTGTTATTGAATTTTTTTGCTGAAAAAGTGAAATGTAGTAGAACATTTTGAAATAATACATATTGGCACATGTAACAGAATCTACATTATTACTGTTGCAAACATAAACTTGTTGTCCTCATAAACATTACACAGATGAATTAATTAGCCCATCAATAACCTTTAGACCATACAGCGTAAGCTGATTCAGTAGACAATGCTCAGACACTGCTTAATGAAAGAAACTGAACTAATAGATATCATAAGATATTTACTTGACATGCCTTCAACAAACAGTCTTATACTTCTCTTGCACAAAAATCTCTATACCTTAATGTAAAAAGAACAAACTATTCTGGTGTGTTAGCCACAGGGAGCAAAGGCTTCCATCATTACTGCTTGGGCTAACTTAACATATGCCCTTTCAGAGCTCTGATATTGTTTGAAGTCTAATTCCCGTGGAAAAAGAGTTAAAAATTGAACCCAAACGAGCAGATATGTAAAGCAAGATAATGCTTTTTTTCTGGCTGAAATCAGATGTTAGGAGGTTTTGTAAAGTTTAGTCAAACAGCCTCAATGATTTTTAACTTGAAGACACATTACAGAGAGGAGGCCCCAGTGGTCTGTGACCTTGCTTTCATCAACATGCTGTTGCACCCGGTCTTCAAAGTGCAGCTTAAGGGATCTGAGGCTTCTGTGTGGGCTGTGTGGAAGCATGCAGGCTCCTATCTGGATCCCTGGTGAAGTTTTTCATTAACTGTCTTTTCTCAAAGCTCCCGGCATTGTGATCCTTACTCTGCGGGGTAACAACTACCTCACTGCTTGTCTGATTCAACAAATCAAAGTTAAATAAATGAAGTCTTTATGTGCTGGACTAAGTGCTATAAAAAAGCAAAAAAACAAAACTGAAGCCTAAAATAGAGTGAACCGTATAAAGGGGATCTAACTCAGACTTCAGTCTGATTTGTTTTGCTTTGCTGTGTATTTTAAACATGGAATATTTAAACATTGTTTTACAATAGTTATTTATAAGATCAACTACATGTGTTGTGTGTGACTGTGTGATCTGCTCTGCATTCAGGGAAACCCCTTAGTGAGTGCTGAATGTAGAACACGGTGATACAGTTCTTTGCCAATAGAAACATATAATGTAACAATTCATCTCATCACCTACACATTAGCACTTTTCATGTATCTATTTTTTGTAAACCCAATCTTTTCAGTTCAGACACAAAACCTATGAAACAGTGATTGTCGCTATGAAGAATTATCATTATCATTTTTTTATGTAGCCAACATTCCACCTCTCAGGGAAACATATTGAACTTATTATCATGTATATATTAAAACAGTGAGTGAGCTTACAATCTAAATGAGCAATGGGATTGGAATGTAAGGTTATTTAGTACAGTGGATTGGCCACGTACATATCCACACAGGTGATTGTTTCTACCAGGTGCTGAGGAATCGGGTTGTATGGAGCCACCACACAGCGGTTTTCTGTACAAGGACAAGTAGAACATGCTTTGTAGGGCAGTTTTTGGTGGAGGACATAAGAAGAACCAGAGGGAGTAGGAGTAATAATAATTGTTATGTAAAGGAAGCAGAGATATTTCTAATTGTATTATTCTCAGGCAATGACAGAGCAGACTGGGTGATGATATGGTTTGTCAGGTTGTATAACTCATTACTATTTATCACTACCCTTCACCACTCCCCACCTCCAGCCCCCTTATTCCCCTCCTAACTGTTCCTGCACAAACCACCACTGCCTCTGTTTATCTCTCAAGCAGCCTGTGTCCTGTTTTGTGTCATGGGTGACATAGGCAGGAGTTTTTCTGTGTGTGTGTGTGTGTGTGTGTGGGGGGGGGGGGGGGGTTGATACACATCCACATGTATATAAATAATATAATATATAATAAAACAATTCTACACAGACTTCATTTAGCATAACCTCTTTTATCTCTCTGTATAATGCCTTCTTTGTGCCTTTCCCACTGGAGAGGAGAGAAAAATATTACTGGAGTATAGACCAGCACTGGGATGTTACAATTCTCACTAGAAATGCCATTTTCACCACATAAAGTGTTCAGGAAACAGGAAGGTACAAAGACTGGCAGGGAGAGGCGGCAAGAGCTAAAGTGCTTTTCATACACATCATCATCATCATCAACATATAGTTATATAGCGCCAGCAAATTCCGTAGCGCTCTACAATTGGGGACAAACACAGTAATAAAACAATATTGGGTAATACAGACAAAGAGGTAAGAAGGCCACAGCCAATTGTTCACAATTTTATCATGCTTTCTGGTAGTGACATAATTGTGAGATTATGAACAGCTGCAGCTCTTACTGAATAGTCTAACTTGTGCTTAGTAATGTGTCTTTGTGTCACAGTGTGTTTGACTCAGTTAATCAAATAGGTGTCAACTGAATCAAAAAGAAATCCTTTCAATGGAGCCCCAGTTGGCTCAATTTGGAACTAATCACAAAGCCAAATCTCTTTTTTTACATTTATTTTGAGCAATGTAAGAAAAACTTTACAAAAGTATACAGTAAAGTGACCATGATAACAACTTGTCCAAGTTTTTAAAATTTTTGAGGATATACATCGTAATAGAATAATGTATAATAAATAAAGAACAATATACCGTCAGGAGATGGAAAAACTATATTATTGGTGGTGGTGTGATGTGGTAAGGGGAGTAAGTTGTATAGGGGAGGGTGGGGGGACTGTACAGATAAAGCAGGAAGTAAGATGAGTCCAGTCAGATCTTGGATCTTGTGTAATTATGGATTCATGGATCCATAAACATAAAAAGACATAGAGGTAATCATATAATGAACACGTGTGACCAGCATCTTGTGCTTGTAATCATATATCATTTTTTGACATAAGAATCAAGTTTTCAACTGTTTGAACTGTAAAATTGTTGGTGGATTTTATTTTTGAGTGAGCCACAGGAACAATTTGGAGATTCTATGGGACCCCAACTTAATAATATGACAGTAACCTGCAATCATGACTCGTTGCCGAGCTCTGAAATATTCTCAAGCTCATATGACTTTGGAAGCTTTGGACAGTGAATTTAAATTCTAAAAAAAAAACTATATTTTAAAAACCTGACCTTTTATAAAATGGAGCAATGCTACAAAGTTGCTTAACTAGTCTGTATTCTCAGAGCTTATACAATTTCAGAAGTCACACTAATATTGTCTGGAAGACCCAAAAAAGCAAAGTTCAATCTGGATTTTAATGTAAGAAATTACATGATTTGAAGTTTACAATTTTAGTGCAGAGAGTCAATGAAGAAGCAGCATTGCCAGCTGCAGAGTGGTGTCTCATAATACCTCTGACATTCTTATTCATTAATTATTATCAACCCATACTCTTGAGTGCTTGAGGCAAGACCACGTTATTGGAGGGCTGAGGCATGTGTGAGCCAGCAAGAAGGTGATCTCGAGCCCATGAGACACTTTAATCATCATTGGCGGGAAAGTCACATTGACAATCACTTTCATCCCCCTAACCTAAATCCAGACACATTACAGCAATGACAATAGAATTTTAATGGCGATATTCACTCAAAAGCTTTTTTAAAAAATATTTATTATTTAGCTTAGAGAAATAATCAAATTTGTAAATTAATTTTTCTCTCCCACCGCTCTGCATCTGCCTCCCATCTCCGCACATCTTTTCACCTACAGAGATCAGCTCAAACTCCTCACCCAATCTTCACCACCTTACATCTGCAAACTCATCTTCCTCGACACTCCCTCCTGCCCACTGCATTCTGCCAACGACCACCTATAAAACTTCTCCTGTGCTGCCCGTCACCTCTGGAACTCACTGCACCACAGGACCCTCTTCCCTCATGTCCTAGACCTTTCAATGCATATGCCACTCACACACCTGTGACTTGTATGCTTAAGTCTATCAGTGGCTATTTTCCTGTTTGTCGTGCCTATACTCTGGGGAACAGGCTCAACTTGCGCTGATTCGATCCCTATTCTCAGGGGCGCACGCAGGATTCTCAGGGGGGGGGGGGTTTCCACCCCCTGACTGACCCAAAAAGAGAAAAAAAAAAAAAACACGAGAGAGAGCTGCTGCGCATGCGCCCGCTGTCCTATACAGCAGCCGCGGCGCTGTCAAAGAAGTGTCCGCGGCGGTGCTGTATACAATACAGCACTGCCGCAGACGCTTGTCTGACAGCACCGCGGCTGCTGTATAGGATAGTACCGCTATGGTGGCCACTTAGTTAGCGCAGGGGGGGAGGGTTTCTGGAGACTCAGAAACCCCCCCCTGCGTGCGCCACTGATTCTGTCCTACCTTCTCATGTCTCTCTCCTCAATTTATAGTGATATACACTTCTCCTCCAAGCACCTCTTTGCCGCTGGTCCAACTATTTGTATTTGTATAAACTTGCCTTGTGCACAAAACCCTGTTAAGTGAGCCGGAGGGTCTGGCACGTGACACGCATGTTCAGGAAAGTATGGAAAGACAATGAAGGGGGAACATCTGTCATTTAAGAAAGGTAAATATTTTGTAACTAAGTTAGTAAATTGCTTTTTCTACATAGCTAAAGAAATCTTTTTCACATTTTTTGGAGCAGACATCTTCTCAAAATAGACTGTAAAGTACAGTATCTAGCTTCTTCACTTCTAAAACATGATACCACATGCTCCATGTGAAAAGGGTTAGCACAATTACCTCTGTATATATATATCAGAGTGTTTCTGTCAATACCAGCCTGCAGTAATTTTTCAGCATTTGTCAATGTCTTTAATTGAAACAGCGTGAATTGTCCTCAGGAGATTCCCTACAGTTCCACATTACCATCCTCAAGTTGGCAGTTGTATGGGCGCACGCTAGGCTATGTATCATTTTTCTTCAAATAACCAGTTAATTACTGGATAAAACAAGCCAGCTTTCAACCTGATTGCCCCAGATTAATGACTAACAGCATGTTTCACTCTCTTCTACAATTTATCATGGAAAAAGACCATGTCTAATGATTTAGGTACCTGGCCTGCAGAGGCTTATTCCAGTATCTGCAGCCACCAATTTGATGTAATTGCTCTTCCAAACTCCTGACCTGGAAAAGCCTAAGTGACAGCTCCTATTAGTGAGCCCAGATTTTAACTGGCTCGCTCTCTTACAAAGGATCACATGGTGTCTTTCTATGCCGACTTCATTAAGAAGATATATAGAGGTTAAGTGTTACTTTGGCACTTAGAAATCCCTGTGCAGTTTGTCATCTAATGTGGGCGGACTGAAGCTTATATTTATTTATTCAGGTATATTTTACTGTTTAGTAGCTGGAAAGATTGTGCATTGTAATTAGGTGTTTTAATTATAACAGTTAATGAAGCAGTTGTTTTTACCATAGGAATAGTAAGAAGGTTAATTACTGGAATAGAAATTCACTTATGTGAAAAAATATTTTGTAAAATGCACTGCCGAATATAGTATATATATATATATATATATATATATATATATATATATATGTGTGTATATTGTCATAAGATCGGGTTAGTGTAGGGGCAGGTTAATGTACCATTTCCTGGGGTTAGAAGGCTGGGGTTAGAGGTTAGACAGCTCCACTTCACAGTCCAGTATCTTATTTTAACTAACCTCAGTTAGATTTATTCATCAGCATAAAAAAACAAGATATTAAACAAAATCCTAACCTCTCCGGCTTCTAACAAACAAGTGAAGAAACTTGTGTCTCTCGCACACACAAAATAACAACTCTTTCTGTTCATACATTGCAGTGTCTCTCAGTGCCTCCCCAGGTAATGAGAGACAGAGGAAACATCCTAACAGCTTTTTATCAGCACCTTGCAGGTGCAACCCTTAATCAGTTTGCTGTGATACTGGGAGATCAGAAGGCCCAAAATGGACCATGTAAATAGATCCCACCCATCTCTCTTCATTTACACCACAAGAACCCTTACCAGTTTTTCCTGAAGCTGAATACACTGTTTGGGAAGCTCCTTCCCATAAAAAACAATCTTGTTGGGGTTTCAGAACATACATGACAGAAAGCCTGGGACATACAGTATATCTCTGCCATTCACCACTTCCACTTGGCCAGTGCTTCTGTCACTATATATATATATATATATATATATATATATATATATATGTAGCGGTCAAAGTAGAAACTTAGAATTGACGACATGGAAAATGTAAGTGAATGTAGTTTGATATTAATATATAATACATATATATATATATAAATATATATATATATATTAGTGTTACTTATGTAGTGCTTTTCTCCTAACAGGATGCAAAGAACTTTACAGAACGCATAAATCAAAGAGGGTGAGGCAGCCATCATGGGACTGTTGGGACACCTAAATAACATACATAAGCACTTTAAATGTAATAAAAGGAGGACGCTTTGCAGGTGTCCTTAGCCCTAAACTCACCACATGGTTTAATGCCATACTTGATGGTACCTCCTTTGACCCGGCAACGACCCGATCCCGGATATCAGTAATCCCAAAAGAGGGTAAGGACCCTCCCTTTGCAGCAGCTATCACCCCATATCACTTCTAAACGTTGACCTTAAGATATATGCTAAAATTCTCGCGAATAGGGTTAATTCTGTGCTCCCCAGGCTAATACACCCAGATCAAGTCGGGTTTGTCCCGGGTAGACAAGCTGCGGACAACACAAGGCGGATCATAGATCTTATTCAAAATATTAATGACAACAAACAACACTCTCTCCTCATGTCACTCGACGCGGAGAAGGCATTTGACCGCGTTGGCTGGCCCTTCATGATGCAGGCTTTGGCCGCGTATGGCTTCCAAGACCGCTTTCTCAAAGGGGTGTCAGCCCTGTACCATAACCCATCGACTTCGGTCCAGGTGAACGGAGACTCCTCTCCATCTTTTATTATCCGAAACGGAACACGACAAGGGTGTCCTCTATCTCCCCTTCTATTTGCCTTGGTGATAGAACCCTTAGCCACGAGAATCCGTATAAATCCTAATATAACGGGGATACAACTGCCTTCCAGTGCCCATAAGATAGCCCTCTATGCAGACGATATTCTCCTCACCCTAACTAACCCTTTAACCTCTCTCCCCAACCTATTTCAAGAGCTTGAAATCTTTTCCACAATATCAAACTTTAAGATAAACACAGCCAAAACAGATATCCTTGACCTCCATATTCCCCCTAAGTTAAAGAAACTCCTAGAATTAAATTTCCCCTTTCACTGGAATTCCGAACACATAAGATACTTGGGCATAACCCTTACCAGAAAGGTGGAAGATATCTACCAGGCTAATTACCCCCCTCTCATAGCCTGTATAAGAAAAGACTTAAAAGCATGGGATAAACTCATGATATCCTGGGTGGGAAGGATAACATCTGTGAAAATGAACTTGCTCCCAAGGTTATTATACCTTTTCCACACTCTCCCTATCAGGGTCCCCCCCCTCTATCCTAAAAAAGTTACAAACATTAATAATGCAGTTTATATGGTCGAACAAGAGACCCAGGATATCTGCTCGCATCCTACAGCGCTCTCCCGCTGCGGGTGGTCTTGGCATCCCTAGCATCCGCAATTACTATTATGCTGCGAGGCTGGCTCAGTGTGTACAATGGCACTCTCCCCCTGGAACTAGGATATGGGTGGACATAGAGTCGGACATACTGGGTGGCCCACCGATTTGCTCTGTACTATGGCTACCAGCTACACAGCGCCCAGTCTCTGTCCGAGCCCATCCAGTTCTGGCCCTGTCTTTATCAATTTGGTCTAGATGCAATCGCTTAGCTTCCCTCTCTCCTACCCCTTCGATTCTAGTACCTTTGTGGTCTAACCCAGCCTTTACGCCCGGATTATCTCGCTCTATGTATATGAAATGGGCAGGTGAAGGCAAGCTGCTGTTACTCAATCATATAACCAGAACAGCATTATTTCCACAATTCTCAGAGTTAGTTGAACAGTGTGGCTTTGCTCCGAGACAGTTCCATCAGTATCTTCAGATTAGGCACTACCACCAAACAGTCAAGGCTCAACTCTCTTCCAGGCCATCCACCACATTTGAGAATCTATGTCTTTCGGGCCCAGCCTCCAAAGGTCTCATTTCTATTCTATATAATACTTTACTTCCTGTCACTCCGCCTGTTAAGGATCGCTTTCAGGCGCAGTGGGAGGCTGACCTGGGGACTGTACTGGATGAGGAAGAATGGTCGGATATATTTGATGGTACGGCTCACTGTTCTATAAATGTCCGCATTAAAGAAAATGCTAACAAACTGTTGCACAGATGGTATTATGTCCCCTTTGAGATTACAAAAAATGTACCCACAGACCAGCGCTGATTGTTGGAGAAACTGTGGTCAGACGGGAACATTCATGCATATATGGTGGGACTGTCCGGGGATCCGCTCATACTGGGCAGCAGTTCTTGCTCTAGCCTCAACAATCCTAAATGCCCACATACCACCTGACCCTAAGCACATCTTACTGCCACTACCCATTCCAGACCTTACTAGATCTGCTCACAAACTCTTTAGGCACATCATCAGTGCTGCCACTTGTCAAATAGCGGCCTCTTGGAAAAGCTCCACACCACCAACACTCCAGATGGTCTGCAGTCGGATCTGGCACACTTACCAAATGGAGCACATTACTAGTGTGCTGAGGGGCTCCTCCGTCTCCTTCTACAAAACTTGGACCCCATGGGCCATGTATCACAATCAATCTCCACTTCAGTTCTAGTGGAAAGATATTCCTAAGCAAACATACCTGTTCTCTTACTGGATGCGTGAATCACTTACACCCCCCCCCCCCCCCCCGTCCCTCCCTTTGGTCCCTGTATACCCCCCCCCCCCCTTTTTTATACCCTTCAAACTTGAAAAGTTAAAATAACATCTTTGCAATATTAGATAGATAAATATATATTTATCTCCCAAGTGCGAGAGAACCTGTTGTATGTAAACATGTGTTATTTATTTCTCTTTAACCTCTCGAGATTCTGTAATGCATTTTCTATGGGAAAAGATGTTTCTAATAAAAAGTTAAAAAAAAAAAAAAAAAAAGGAGGACGCACTACATTGGTTACCATGGACAGGGAATCGGACCAGAACAGAAACAACGAGAGACAGATGGTAGATACTGTGCATATGTAGTAAAAATTTAGCTACTGCTTTAACTTAATTTCTATGCAGAATTAAAATTCCTAATGCAGTGGATTATTAGGATTACTGGAAATAATTTCTTGTAACTGACATTCAAAATGGAAAAAATGGGGGTCCTAACCATGGCAGCTATATTTAGGGTTGTATAATATCAACATTTCAGAATGCCATGTTTTTTCCAGCCAGAAAAATGTGGTGCACGGAGGTGTAGCACATAATACTGAATGACCAGGCAAGATCCTTAATAAAAAAAACAACTTATCTACTCTGACCTTTTTCTTTTACAGAAAACGGGAGGCTAAGGTATGTATTATAGGTATTTGGCTAATAATAGACAAGGGTGCAAAAACATTCACTTGTGGCATACAGCAAATTCATAATAATAGACTGATATTATCTTTGGGGGTCTGCAGCTGGTTTCCACAATCCTAGGCTTCTTTTCTTGATTTTATCCTGAGTTCCCCTAGAAAGCCCCAGAGGGAAGGTCCATCACTGAGGGAAAGGAAAAATCTCAGAGAACTACAGAGAAAACGAAGTAAGACTACACTTCATAGACATTAGCCTCCTATGTGGGCAGCTTGAGTGATTATTTAAAGGAAACAATTTTTATATGTAATTTTGTATTTAATAGAAATACCAGCAAGCATAGACAATGGAACAATATATACCACATGGAGACAATCAGCCCACAAATATATACAGTCTGAGATATTCAAAGTAGACTTCACATAAATTCAATGTTTGTGCAGAAATTCAGCAAAGAACCCCATAATTAATACCATCCTCTACAGAGATAAGCGTAATTAATACCCCACTTTAGAATGAGATGATTTGTTAACATAATTATTAATCTCTCTGCTAACTTAAAGTTACAAAGCGCAACAACATTGTTTCAAAAAAGCGCAAAACTAAGCGTAATTGAGTGGCTGCATGACAAATTCAGTGTACATCAAGCGAATGTCCTTTACATTGAATTAAATAAACATGTCTAAACATGTATATGTAGACTCACACTATCTTTATTTGAAAAATGTTTTATTATAGTTAAGATAAATCAATTAAAAGGTTATAAATATGGAAGGCAGTATAATTGTAGTACTTTTAAAGTATAGATATAGTTTATCTAAAATAAACTATAGCTCAGTGTATTTATACAAAACGTTTCAATGGCAAACACAAATCATGACAATCTCTACATTGAGCTTAAGTGCACCACATTTAATGAGCCCTTCTTGGACAGCCAAGACCTTCATGGCCATACTAATCAGAAAAGTGCTAAATACCTTATTTAGACACTACAGGACATAAATGAATGATATACACCATTTGTTGCAGCAATACACATATCTGAGCAGTATTTTGCTTTTCAATGTTTGTCAGAACAGAGGACTTGTGCAACATTATGTAGAATAGCTGACAGTTATGGGAATTCACATGCCACCTGAAAAGACTGTCTGCTTAGCATTAAACTCACCCCTTAATTATACCATTTCCTTTTTTATGTTGCTAATTAATTAAGTCAAGATAGTGCCGGGACAAAATTCCTGACTTTGGTTTATGTGTCATTTGTTTTTTACTTTTTAATGTTTAGTTATATTGATTTAAATATAATGATGCTTCACTGTGTAAAGTGCACTTTGCTGGCACAAAAGGAATTCCACTGAATTAGTGGTGGGTATACGATCACCTCTACCTGAGGATGTGCAAAAATAAGGTCATATTGTGCCTCCTAAAAGATTAGGCAGCCACCTTCCAAGCAAGGAACACCTCCCAACATGCACAGTCTTCACCCCCTGATGTTCATTAAAATATTTCATACAGCAAAGCATTGTCTCGATTTTGCTTTTGGATGAGAACCAGGGGCATTTCTGTAGTTATCCTGTATTCAGCAAGAAAGAACAATACCAAAAATATTTTCCCCCTGCAGACGTTGCCGTTTTGAAGTGCTAATCCACTAATCCTGTAAGTGCCCATACAAATGGACACAAATCTTCAAAAATAGAAGGGACCTGATTCATCTTTGGGCATAAGTCCCTTTGGATGCCATATCTTGTGGGAAATAGCTATGTGCATGCCCAGAAATGGACTTTACGCCAATGAACACAATTCCATGCAATTCATATCTGAACGCAAATGCATTTTACTACTGCCTACGACTTGAAGGGCAGAACCGGGGAAGGAAGGGGTGGATGAATGTAGGCAATGTACAGTAATGGCGTGCCAATGTAGATGTGGCCAATTCAAGGTCTGGGTTAAGTATGTGTTTTTTAGCCATATCATTTGCATCAGCTACAGGGCAGGTGTAAGTGGTGACTGATAGTGACTGTCACAGCATTGCCTTTGTGTTATAAAGTACACGTATGCGTGCAATAGATAGCAAATAAAATGTTTATGCAAAGAAAATTTACTATATCATCATCATCCTTTATGAGTTCCCTGTACAGCGCTGTGGAATTAGTGGCGCTATATAAATAAGTGGTGATGATGATGATATGTTAATTACATCATTCTAGCTCTGTTCATTTAAATCAAATCAGATTTTTTCCAAGCAGTGTACAGTTACGATATGTTAGCAATCAAGTAATACATGTGAAGGCTGTAAAGTGAAGAAAACGTTTAAAGAACACTGCGGAGAAAGGGTCAATGTGACAGCCAATGTCAGTGTATCCCACAGAATGTGCCATGAAGTGCACTCTTGAGCATCAGGGGATTCTCGAGATCATGAGAAGTGTCTGTCATTTATAACTTACAAAAAAGAAGGGATAAAATGAACATAACATTTTTTTTTATTATTATGTCCAAAGAACTAATAGGGTCCAACAGGAAATGTTAATACAAAGGAAGCAATTTATAAGGATGAGAGAGAATTGGATGGAATAGATGAATTGTCCTGGGTCACATGTGAGCACTATCTTACCCTATACAGGGACCTCAGGAGACTGGCATTGCTGGGCTCCGTATCAGTCGCGCCCGCTGCAGTGGTTGCAATTCCGCCACAGATCATATATTTCATATACATTTAAATATAGTCAGAGGTAACTACCAAAATGTTGAGATGTATACATTTAGTTTAATGTATCTGGCATTTTGAAACAATTCCAGGCTTAGATGAAATCACATGATTGTGTCATTTTGAGCTCAAAATAATAATTGCCTCTTTCAATATTCAATAATTTACAATGGAATACCCACATAGAGTTTTTTTGCTCTAATGATGGCAGTAATTTGTACATTTTCTAAGACACATCATTGCCAATTGAACGCCTGAGGGAAGTTACTTCATTATTTAGCTCCCTGTTAGCAGTGAATGGTTATAGGTGACAAAGAAAAAACACACTTAAAATAAACAAGCAGCAAACTCTTCAGATGGAGAGTTGGTAAAACAGGGCATGTTAAAGCTGAGAGCAGTTTTAATACTCTTAGGTTACTGTTTGTGTTAATTCTTTGTGCAAACCCTTGAGTGTGGAGTATCTGAGAGTTTGCTCTCTTCTGCTGTGTCCCAATTAGTCCTGTTCCCCACAACTTCAGGGATTGTTGTAAATGTAGCTGTATCTCACAAGAACAAACATAGCTTTTATTTTTGCTACGTCCGGAGAAGCCGTCACTTTTCTGCTGAGTCGTTCCCATAGTAACACTGTCCAATCTATCTCTATTGACACTGGCTTGGGAAGTCCCCCTGAATAGGCACTGAGGTAGGTAAATGTATGCAGTCACTGTGAGCGGATCATTCTATTCTATCTGGTCCCTGCAACATTTGTTTTCAGGCTTGTCTTTGGGATGAGACACAGTGTTGCCTTTTTGTTCCACGCGCTTCCATCATGGATTGGGAGTTAATGGAAGTCTTGTCTGGGACCAATGATGCAGAAATTTCTTGCTCTGTGAAACAAAAGCTTACTAGACCACCTCAGATTTTTTCTCCATAAGACTGTAATTTGTAGAGCGAAAAAAATAAAATAAATAGAAGAGGGACATTAGAAGTGATGGGTTATCAAGCACAGCTCTAGTGCGACTAATGGGTAGTTATCTGTCCTCATGCAAAATTATTTGTGTAAATCACAGCTTTTCCTTCTTAGACGCGGTTTGCAACATATCCAAGTAATACGTTGAACAGATAGCTAGAGCATTTCTTATAGATATGACATTAATAAATAGCACTGTACTAACTGATCACTGCCATCATTAGAGTAACAAAACTCTACGTGGGTATTCCATTGTAAATTATTGAATGTTAATATTATACCATATTAAATGAAGAAAATGTTGCAACCAATTATGGCTTCACAAGTGGTCGTAAGTTCCACAGTGGTTGAAAGGTTACTTTTCCAAAGATGCATCAGATAACATTAGGAGATCAGTATAGCAGCATGACTTAATCTTAAAACCCTAAGCTAGTATTACACAAATCCAGTCCTCTCCTCAGGGAGCCGTAACAGTGCATGTTTTCTATACACAGTCCTCAGGGAGCCCTAGCAGTGAATGTTTTTTATATCCAGTCCTCAGGGAGCCCTAACAGTACAGGTTTTACATATCCAGTCCTCAGGGAGCCCTAACAGTGCAGGTTTTCTATATCCAGTCCTCAGGGAGCCCTAACAGTGCATTTTTTCTATATCCAGCCCTCAGGGAGCCCTAACAGTGCATGTTTTCTATATCCAGCCCTCAGGGAGCCCTAACAGTGCATGTTTTCTATATCCAGTCCTCAGGGAGCCCTAACAGTGCAGGTTTTCTATATCCAGTCCTCAGGGAGCCCTAACAGTGCATGTTTTCTATATCCAGTCCTCAGGGAGCCCTAACAGTGCATGTTTTCTATATCCAGCCCTCGGGGAGCCCTAACAGTGCATTTTTTCTATATCCAGCCCTCAGGGAGCCCTAACAGTGCATGTTTTCTATATCCAGTCCTCAGGGAGCCCTAACAGTGCAGGTTTTCTATATCCAGTCCTCAGGGAGCCCTAACAGTGCATGTTTTCTATATCCAGTCCTCAGGGAGCCCTAACAGTGCATGTTTTCTATATCCAGGCCTCAGGGACCCCTAACAGTGCATGTTTTCTATATCCAGCCCTCGGGGAGCCCTAACAGTGCATTTTTTCTATATCCAGCCCTCAGGGAGCCCTAACAGTGCACGTTTTCTATATCCAGTGCTCAGGGAGCCCTAACAGTGCAGGTTTTCTATATCCAGTCCTCAGGGAGCACTAACAGTGCAGGTTTTCTATATCCAGTCCTCAGGGAGCCCTAACAGTGTATTTTTTCTATATCCAGCCCTCAGGGAGCCCTAACAGTGCATGTTTTCTATATCCAGCCCTCAGGGAGCCCTAACAGTGCATGTTTTCTATATCCAGTCCTCAGGGAGCCCTAACAGTACATGTTTTCAATATCCAGCCCTCGGGGAGCCCTAACAGTGCATGTTTTCTATATCCAGCCCTCAGGGAGCCCTAACAGTGCATGTTTTCTATATCCAGTGCTCAGGGAGCCCTAACAGTGCACGTTTTCTATATCCAGTGCTCAGGGAGCCCTAACAGTGCTTCTTGCCACTACCTGTGGCAAGAAGCCACAGGTAGTGAAAGCTGCAAGATCAGGTAGGTGGGAGCAGGACAGTTTGCCATATGCTTTCAATCTCAGGGCCTGATTAAGGTTGTAGTTCCCCCTCGACCTTAATGCCAGGCTAATACTTGGTAGGTAAAAACAATCTCATCTTTATTTTAAAATACCGCTTCCTTCACCATCCCCCTTCCAATGTTTATGCTGCAGTGTGTTCGAAACTCAGCTCCACTTGGCTTTTTAAATAGGTCATGGCAATCTTTGCCACTAATTTCAGTTTCAATAAAGTCAAGTGTAAAGCCTGCAGGGAACAACAGATGCACACAGATGTCCTACATTATTCACAGTGGACCACCTACCATCCGCACAGACCCACCTAAGCAGCTTTCCACACTAATGTGATCTAGAGAGGAAAGAAGAAAAATTACTGTGAGGTGGGGATATGTTTGGAGGCAGGGGGAGTGTGCGGTGATGGCCAGGAGTGGAGACTCTTCACTCTACTCCAATCGCCATCCCCTCGACCGCTCTATGCATGGGCATGGGGCTACGAATATTTGGGACAAGTAAGGATCCTGCCCAAATACCCTACTCACCATTGTTCAGGTGAGGGCCCTACCAAGAGAGAGACGAAACCGGAAAATGGTACTCACCAGGAAAACGATCACTTCCTGCTGATCGCTGTCTGCCCGCTGCTACTTGGAGTCTAGAGACAGAGTGACGCAGCACACAAGCAACCTCCAGAGCTAACTCCCTAGTTCAAATGTGTCTTCCACACTAGCGTTAACTCTAACAAAAAATACCAGCAAAACAAAGCAGCGCCCTGATCCTACCAACAGTCTATATGATCAGCTGCTGTGCAGCTCTAATGCTACTACTAATACTGGGTGTAGTGCACTGCTCTAACTCACCCCATAGTTCCAAGGCACAAATCACAAAGTACAGACGTTATCAGATACCAAAAGCTTACCTTTAATGGGGGACTGGCTTCTGGATCCTACAGGGGAAGTTACTTAAGAGATACACAGTTACATATAATACAATGGAAAGGATTACCATGCAAAATCATAGTGTGACTGCCACACAAATGGTCACAGGACTAATATGCCTTACCATGCAGAGTATACCACACAATGACTGCTTATGTCTACTATGGGGACAGATTGACTGCAGTCTCACAACGGGAATTACTACTTATGTTACTGGCCTAATGCCACTTTACCCCCAGGCCTAAAACCTTACTTGTTCACAGGCCTCATGCCTGAAATTGTTCTCACAGGCCTCATGTCTGGCTGCGCCCCACAGGCCTCATGTCTGGCTGCGCCCCACAGGCCTCATGTCTGGCTGCGCCCCACTGGCCTATCGCCTGGCTGTGCTCCACTGGCCTATCGTCTGGCTGTGCCCCACAGGCATATAGGCTGACTGCTGCCTCAGGCCTCATGCCTGGGAACAAAGTGATGCCAACACCTGACTTGTGCCCAGAGGAAATTCTACCTATTTCCTTAATTAACCCGGGCCATGTGCCCACTATTGTCTAGAGGCATATGCCCGACTTGCGCCACAGGCCTTGTGCATGACCTATCTATGGGAGTTATACTTGCCTGCTCTGCGCAGGATACATGGCTTCTTTCCGGCGTTTTCGAGATCCTTCAGCCAGCGGCGCCTCTTCTTCTCTTTCCGCCGCCACTGTCCTCTTCTGGGCTTCTTTCTTATTCCTGGCACTCTCTGGACAAGGATGGTGTTAGCGCTGACGAGGGCTCCCTGTCGCTGTGGTCTTCTTCTTTTCTTGAGTCCGCAGGTTCCTCCTGGGTCCGGCGCTTTGGATGTCCCACAACAACCTTTGTCTTTCAGCTTTGTCAATGAACTGCCCCCTCTGCACTTGGCATGGTGGCTTAAATAGCTATCACATCTGTAGTCCAGTGGGGAGATCTGAATTATGTTTTCCCTTTGGCCAGTGCCTAAAGGAGGAAGTCCCAAACATTTTCCTCTCTAATACACAAATTGTGATGTGACCTATCATACACAATTTTCTATTGCAGATATCTCTTAAAAAAAATAAAAACAAAGTTAGTCCTGTAAATAATTAAGTTAAAGATGCATTTAATAAGAACTGTGAATAATGTGATCAATTATTAATTTTATTTGTTTGTTTATAAAAGACTGGTTGGGATTATAAAGACATTTTTTTATTTATACAGAAGTGGACGTTGCTCAATCAATGTATAGGTTCATAGCAGGTGTTTGAAAGGGTGGTGTTATCCTGAAAGGAACAAACACAGAGCAAATCCCCCAGCACACTGCTAGAACCAGCAAAGAAGCTGCCATTTCTACTTGTACATAAAAATGCAGAAGTCTCACTTGGACACATTTGCAAATGTATGGAAAGCTACCCACCACTCCATGGTGCTTCTGCTAATGGGGTGGTCCTAACTCTAAACAGTGAGAGTCCCTATATTGGGCCATTCATATACATGTTTTTAAATTAAGAGCTTACTTACGTACCCCAAAAGCCTCCAAATGACAATACAGCACCAGCACTCCCCGTCAGCTACTGATACCAACATGCCTCTCAAGGCATACCTGTGTGTGCATACCCAAACATTCTGCAAACGTAATGTGGGGACCAGTCTTACACTTCAATGCTAATTTGACAATTAACTACAGTACTTTATGTTTAAATTACCGGGAAACCTTTCATGTATCATTGTTTTAAGCAGCTGCAGTAGATCATTATATGCTCAATGGACGACAGAAGAGATGAAAAGGTAGTAAATTGTGTACAGAAAAAAAGGCATTGTGTGTAGTATATCTAAAATCTCAACATACAAACCATTATTATTTTACAAAAGACTTTGTCTTTTTATTCCACCCCAATTATTCTACTTTCTGTTTAGTTGTATATCTATTTTCTTTTGTCATTTGGAAATATTGACATATATTTATTGAATCTTTCTAGTGTTTCACAGCACTGTGTGGTGTTATTTGATTTCAGCATTTTTATTTTCCAAATACATTTAGCCTGCATATGAAGTAAGAGGTCTAATTGCAAATCATGAAAAACATTACGTGCAGTTGTCCAATAAGCAAATCTTCTGTTGTTCGATTCACAGGAAAATCCTCATATAGTTCTGTTTTTGATCAATTTGTGTATCGTTTAATAATTTAATAATTCAAACAAAAAAGTAATATAAGAAGACATTCTAATTATGTGAAAAAGTAGTTTTAAAAGCACATTTCATTAAGTGTTACCTCTTCATATGGAATTTGTTGTTGAAAACATCATTTAAAATGTTCAAAACGTAATTTTAAAATGTTTTTGTTCAAACATGACATTTTCAAATACAATTTTGTTGCAAATTCAGACACCTTTTTTTTACATTCTAAGGAGGAGACCCATAACATAACCTATTTTCTGCTAGTAAAATAACCCCGTTATCTTAATGATAAATTCAATTTGAAAATATTTTTGGAACATCTCCTAAATTTATTTCATTTTGCTTTAACTCAGTTCTGTACAATTTTTACATCAGAATCCTTGCCCTGGATTGAAATCTGAGAAGCGATTTTTTTGTTTCCAAAGTATCCAGCTAATGTAAAAGTTTTTTTTAACCTGTATGCATATTTCACACGAAACACCTAGACAGCAATACTTTATGCAATATTTAGAATTATTTATTTACATTTTTCAGTATAACAGTCTGAATAATTCTAGTGATGTCAAATTTATTATTATTGAATTATAACTGCTTGCTGTCCGTCCAAATTAATTGTTATTAATCGTTATTATTTCTATATATACTATATATATTACATTTACTGTAATTGTTTTATATCTTTAAAGCACCTACACATTGTGCAATTGTGTAGACTGGTAAGCTATAAAACAAGTCACAGGAAAGACTGCATACACATACACAGGTAACAATATAATCAAATTGCTTGCATTTTACTAGCGTTTTTAAAGCTAATAAAAAGCATATAAACTGGTTTGACACTAGAAACCAGTGTTTATAGTATCACCATACCCGGTTCCAGTTTTAATAGCAGTTTGTGTTCCAATTGTATTCCGTTTTTTTCGGAAAGCATTGTGTTCTATGTTCTATGTTTACTGTAAATGCATTGGGAACCTCACAGGGTGCTCCAAACACTAGAAAAAGCACTGGGAACAAATGCAGGTCAAACACTTTTGTGGATGACGCATTTTTACTACTGTTTAAAATGGCTAATGTAATGCCAGTGGGTAGGTTTGCCTAAGCTTCAGTATCAATGTTTTCCCCAACACATGGATATGTGTTATGTAAATTGAACAATGATAGATAAATACATCCACAGCCACTGTCAACAGGGAAAGACACATTTAGCAGTATAATTGTATAGAATAAATGTATGCATATACCTTTATTGAGGGTTAAACGTGATTTGAGTGTTTCCCAAGGAAAATTGGTAGACTGTAAACATATTTAATGATGTGTAAAATTCTAAGGGGTATATTTACTAAACTTTATATAATTATATACATAACAAGGAGCGCAATGAGTAATGGTCTAGAAATACCTAAAAATATTTAAAATATTGTTTCACCATCCACATAGTTAAAAAAAAAAGCAATTTATTCATATATATTAAACATATAAAAACATAAAAATTCCCACAAAATGATAATAGAATTGCCACTCACACGAGAGTAATAATATAAGTGGCAAGTTGATGGAACACACTTCAACCGCCACAATAGCCTTGGTTATATTTTGATGTCTAATATATGGGAAATAAATAAATAACAATAAAAAATAAAAAATACAGCTGCTTATATATAGCAAGTCTAATATATAGATCAGTCACCAATATTATGTGTCTCTATCTTTCAAACCATTTTCGTTTATATTCATGTTCAATCTTTTCTTCTTTAACATAGTCTTTAACATAGTTTAACATTTTGCTGCTGATTGTGTGTCTATCTTCCGTCGGGGCATTGGCCCCCCCCCCTAGCAGCAATGGCAGCTCACAGACAGGCAGAGAATCCTGTCCGGCCGCGCTGATTGTGTTTTAACACAATCAGCACGGCCAAGCTGCATTATCTACTTACCTGTCACCAGGTACATTAGTATAGTGAGCTGCCGCTGGAAGCCCCGAGCTTTTATTAGGAAAAAAGGGGGCGGGCACTAATCGCTCCCCCCCTAAAAAAATTGTAGGTCTGCCTCTGACATTTACATAAGTACCACCATAGATACCAATTGTCCCACTTTTTGAGGGGCTGCCTCTTATTTGACCTCCCACCAGGGGCAGGCAGAGTCGTTCCCACAGTGGCGCACTTTTAGATCTGATGTGTAAAGATGTTTTTATAAATTCCTTTGCTAGCTGCCAAGTGAGTTGGTGTATGAGTTGGTGTAGATCCTAAGTTTATGATTTCACCCGCGTTTTAGAGCTTTTCTGTCTTCTTAGTCTTTCTGTGTATATGAGATTGTGTCCTATGATAAAGCAGACTGCTATTGTGCATGTGTGTCTCACGTGTGTCTCATAAGGAAATGCATATTTCTAAATTCTAACAAAACGTTGCTCTTTGGTCATTATAAATGTTGAGACTGATGCACGGTATCACCCAAGTCAATGCTATAGCAGCAAAGTGTGGTTGGGTTTAGTAAAAACCCAAACAAAACAAACTAAGGCAGCCAATAGTACACCGAACTAAAATGCCAGTCGCAAACACTTTCTTTACATAAATATGTAAAATGCCCAAAAGCAATATAGCTGTTTACTAGAAAATAAAGGGTAAAAGCTAGGTTTAGGAGATGTGTCTGAAGGTAGGTACCAAGGACAAATGTCCCAAGTTCTGCCTGTCCTGCTGTTAGGGACATATATATCCATTATCTGCTCATGACAAGAGGACATGGAGATAAAGTATATACATACATAACAGCTGAAATCATTGCAGTATAACAAACATATATAAAGAAATATAGATACAAATAAAAACAGTAAATGTTCCATTATATCATGAGATGATCCCCTTTAAATCATTCATCAGGAGACATTGCAAAGGTTAATTGTAAACAATATACTAGTACTACCATACAAGTCTTCTTCTCCTAATGGGTGGGACATTGTCAGAAATAAATAATGCATATTATGTACATGTAATGAGTTCTAATAGAATGACTTGTGAAGCTGGAAAGTGAATAGTGAGACTTTTAGGGGATGATTGTTGGAATGCAAGACACACTTAAAAAATACAAAATTTTTCTGGTGTCATATAATTACCTATGGCTGATGAAATACTCTTGCAGCAAAATCGTGCCAGTATGCTATAAATACAAAACTCTATTGTTATTGTGCATTTTCTTTAGTTTTACCACTGCTGGCCTCATGGCTCATTTCAAGATTGTGTTTGAACTGAAAGATGGGTCTCCCAAAACCACCAGTAAGTTCGATTTTTCTTTTACCCTGCTGGTCTACCTACAACCAGAAGGTGGTGCTATGCTTTATCTAAATAGGTCTCTCATGTGTTTGCAGGATAACTAACTGCACCCTATTTGGGGCTACCCTCAACACTTATTCACATTCTGGCTGTTTTTGGTTTAAAAAAAAAAGATCCTATTGTTTATATAAAAACTGTTCTTTATTATGAAAATGTATTGGTTGGAGGTATCCCTTGAGAAAGGGATTCTTTGAATCTTGAGAAAGCTAAATAACCTGATTCTTTAAAAGAACAAACTAGGACATGCTTTCATCAAACTATTTGGTACGAAACCTGTGTATTCCTACAAGATCCTCCAATTTATATATGACTCCCTCTGCTCCGGTGTCCCTGTGCCTGAATATCATACCAAAGTGTCAATAATGGTTGTCAGGGTATGTGGTATGACTAACACCTTACAAGGTGTATGAATAACACAATGGACTAACTTTAAGATTCTCAATTACTTTTATTCCATCTTTTACCCAGTATTAAAAATGGTCATGACACTAATGTTTATCACAATAACAATGTTACAGTTTATACATTTGCCGCTATATACAATTTTTGTTTCTCCTTTTGTACAAAAGGTTGTACAAAATTGTACAAAAAATTGTTTTTATTGTACGCTTTTCTTGATTCTCCTGTTACCTCGCAGGCTTGTAGATAAGTGTAGCTGACAACTGTTCCTTTAATGTTTTTTTTGTTTGTAAATGGTTGAATATCTTGTGAGTTCAATTCCCGACCATGGCCTTCTATGTGAGGAGTTTGTATGTTCTCCCCGTGTTTGCGTGGGTTTCCTCTGGGTGCTCCAGTTTCCCCCCACACTCCAAAAACATACTAATAGGTCAATTGGCTGCTAACAAATTGACCCTAGTCTGTGTGTGTGTGTGTGTCTGTCTGTCTGTCTGTGTCTGTTTTATGTCAGTCTGTCTGTGTATGTGTGTGTTAGGGAATTTAGACTATAAGCCCCAATGGGGCAGGGACTGATGTGAGTGAGTTTTCTGTACAGCGCTTTGGAATTAGTGGCGCTATATAAATAAATGGTAATAATAATAATAATATTTGTCACAAACGCCCAGCCTGTCTTAGATACAGCAATCTGAACAGCTGGCTGTGACTGGTGGCACCTTAGTCACATAGCAATAAATCCACCTTTTCTGCCACCATGAAGGATTTATTATGGTGTCCTCACGTTCACCAAAACCACTTATTAATGTTTCACACTTAAATCACATACACATGTAGCATGAACCTCCCTGGGCTTCATAAGTTCACAAAGAATCACGGAGAACATACTAGATTAAATTTATTTAATCTGATTTTTTTTTTCCAAGGCTTAGATACAAAAAGATAATACAATAAGTTGCACAAATAAGTTCCAGAAATACAATAGGAAATAAAACCAGAGTCACTAGCTACTAGCTAAGACTTGGTGTGTGTGAGGGAACACAATTGAGAAACATGTGACATTTCAGTCTTGATAGACCCCCTCATGAAAATGCACAATGTAATGTCTAAAGCAGAAGATTTTAAACCCTTCTCACAGGCTCTTCACCCCCCACCTTAAGAATTACATTTTCAATTAGGTCAGATTGATTCCCAAAATGACACCAGCATTCTGAAGTGAGTTATGGATGTCCTGAGATCTGGAATGTTTACAGGGCCTGAGTTCTCACTTCTGATCGGTTCAGTGGCTTGATGGTTTACAACTTTGGGGCTTCAAACTCCTCCGAGATCCTTATCTCTCCGGGCCTGGCTAGTTTTAACAGATTATTGGTAATTGCATAGGTTCAGACTCATGTCATTTAGCAAAGCACACGTTGAGATTACATTACAAGGTTACATACAATATACATTGTCATATCTGAATATTAAGGGAAAATAACAATACTACATAATCGTCACAATCTTCAATAATAATAATAATAATAATAATAATAATAATAATAAAAAAAGATCACATGGTCACCAGGAACATGAAAGTGAGGACAGAAACCCTGCAAGAGATGGATATCTATAGTAAACAATGTATCCATGTACATAAGCTCAGATATATATGTTTCTGCTCCATACATCCAGACCTAATTGTTTATTTTTACAAAATTGCACACTAAAACCAGATATTTATTTCACACTATTATTGTTTCCAAAGCATTAAAAATTGCATATAATGTATTGCAAACCGCCATACACATCTAATGTATGCCCAGTAAACCACAGATTAGTAAATTCCAGCCTACACCTAGCAAAGCTAGTTTTGCTCCAAATACAGTCCTGGGGGTAAATTTACTAAACTGCGTGTTGGAAAAGGAGAGCTGTTTCCTAATGCAACCAATCAGATTCTAGTTGTCATTTTGTAGAATGTACTAAATAAATGATAACTAGAATCTGATTGGTTGCTATAAGCAACATCTCCACTTTTCCACACCAGCAGCTTAGTAAATATACCCCCCTGGACACATTTTAAGATTTAATAATGTGATTATTCAGTTGTGTTTAGGAGGAACTGTTCACTTAAGGAGACGCCTACAATTGAAAGAACAAAGTAACTTACCATGAGTGAGTTACATGTGCAGTATAACAACTAGAGATGTTGGAAAATGTCAAACTATTTCGAAATACGATCACATTTAATAGGTTTGATAGCCACGAACATGTTCATAGTATAATCCCAGTTGGTCCTGACTCGAATTTGGGATTCGAAATTTGCTGATCGTATTCGCAGTTCCCATTTCCCGTTCACAATTCACATTTGCTGTTTGCGTTGGAGGTTTGCTGTTGAAGGTTAGCTGTTTGTATTCAAAGTGGCGGTTAACAGTGTGTGGTTCACATTTACTGTTTGCATTAAAATTTGTATTTTTAAAAATCTTATTTAAATACTGATCACAAAAAAAATGAACTAGCTTGTTTTGAAATTAAGTTGTATAATATGTGTACTATGTAACCCAGTGATGGGCAACAACAGGTCCTCTGAGCCTTCGCCTGCGGTCACCAGCACTTTTCTGCCTAATTGTCAGATGTGTTTGTTATAGCTTGTAGCTCTTGTTTAAAATGCCTGCAGATATGTTATTACAGGTGTCTATTTCTTTGATTAAATGTATTAGTTTAGTTTATTACTGGGATTAAGGGTAATGTTTGACCCTTTTGAAGGTCCATGAAGAATATCAGATTACAGCACTTTTGGCTGCCCCTATCGGATTTCTTATCACTAATGTAACCGCATCTAATATAAAAGGCATTTTATATGATGCTCATGTTTGCTTCATTTTGATGTTTTGTTCTTCCTGGTTCAAGGGAGATGGACTGAGTAGAGACTTCTATATATAAAGCGTATAGTGAGTGCTCTCTCTTCTTTGTCTTGTTAAACCCTTTGTAGACAATTGAGATCATTTACAAAGTGCAACTGAGGCTCAGTTCAGATTCCTCTTTGCTGGAGCTGTGCTCCACGATTGGCTCAGGTACGCCTAGACTCCCGCCACAGCACATGGCTTTACAGAGCAAGATGTCGGCATTTGTGGAAGAGCAGAAGTTTGCACCAACAAATAGGAGGAATTGAATAAAGCTACGGGACTCCTTGCTAAGTACGTAGTTGGCCTAGGTACAGTGGGGCCTAGCTTTGCGGACCAGTGTAAAAATGTAATTTGAACTTGCAGAAAGAGACTATTGAAATTACATAACATAACATTTGAATTTTTCACCAGCATTGAGATTGCCTTGATCAAGTCTAGTCTTATGCCATCAATGGGATGCATTTTGCACCTTCCATTTGCACTTCGTCAGTGAAGCACACCTCGCACTTTGCCTAATTGGAAAAAAAACTTGAAACACACAACAGTACCACATCTACTAAAGACAGTCCTGATGTCGCCTCACTCTCCTGATAGGTAAACCTCACAGTATTTATTAAATGTTATTTAATGAAAGGGGTGGTTGTAAAGTGGTAGGAGGTTGGACTTGATGTGACGTTTACACAATTGCAAAATTAAGATTTTTCACTTTCTAAATGGAGTCCACTACAGACAAAGTTTAGCAGACAGTATAAATAATTACCCCATGTGCCTAAATCTACCTGATGCTATCAATTCTGTGTGCTTCCATTGGAACGTCTGCTTACATCCTTAACACTTGACTCATTGGACCTCTAATATGTGAGAAATCTGGAAAATAAGTTGCTTTACCACTAGAGGTCACTCCAAGATCTCAAAATATTCTAAAGTCTATGGGACAGGACAGCTGGTCCGCTCCCCCCCCCCCTCCCCCACACATTCTGCTTTCCAATGTGCATTGTACCTTTTGCTTTGTGCTTTTGAAGTCTCTAAGTAAAGACTCAGTGAAACCAACAGAAAACCTCTATTACAGCAAAGTAACATAAATATTTATATAACTCCCAAAACTTCTATTTTTGCATTCTGGACAGTGATCACGCTGCCGCAGTTTCTGAAGTGCTGCCCCCAGACCCCTTCCCCTCTCCTGCCCTACAAATTCTGCTTCGACACTGCCAGCACCTGACGCCAGTAACACAGCATTGAAGAAGCACCCGGGGAGGGGGTGGGCACACCTCCCAAATGGACTGGAAACAGGACAAAAGTACTGAGATGCAGAATGACTGACCAGTCCCTACAAATCAAGTTCTTATGAAATACAATGTTTATATGGTATATTTATATGATAGGAACATAGTAACATATCATTTTGGCCATACATAGTGCGATATTGATTGTTTGTTACTAACATTAACTCAGTTGACAGATAGGGAGGATCAATGCAATTAGGATAGTTTCTTTGCCCAGCACACTATATTACTGCAGATCTTTCTTTACCTGCAGGGATCATTCTAGGATTGTTTAGAAACCTATTTAGAAATATAATAGTGCAGCTTTTGTAGGTGGAAAAATGTGTTACATTTTTGCCCCTTAAAGCATTATCCCAAAAATAGAAGATCTTTAAGAAAATGCACAGGTATTACAGGTTGAATTGGACAAGAAAGTAGCGGGAGTCATTTTCAGAGTGCAAAATATATAGGTGCAAAGCCAGATGGGGAGTTGATATTATAGCCTGGGGAGCAACACTAGACTCAGCAGCCTATTAGGAACATTTGGAAAAATGCAGGTGGTCCAGTGACCCAGCCCAATGTAGCCCATTATGGGATCGGCCTGGGGAGCAGGTGCCCTTCTGACACCCAGCCCAGCCTGCCGCTGTGTGTAGCACATTGTATTTTGCAGAAATGCACCTATTTTATACTATGGGCCTGATTCATGTTCAGACGGAAGTCCGCGTGCCGTATCTTAAGTGAAACAGCTCTGTGCATGCTCCGAAGCTGACCTTACACCAATGAACATAATTACTAGCAATTCATGTCTAAACGCAAATGACACTTGCGAGTGCCTAAGACTTGAAGAACGGACTGGGGGGAGGGAGGGGCAGATGAATCTAGGCAATGTACAGTAAGGGCATGCCAAGGGCACACTAACGCAGATGCAGCAGATTCAAGTCCTGAGTTACTCTTAAGTATGGCTGTTTAAGCCGTATAATTTGCCTGCTACAGGGCAGGTGTAGCATATACCCAGAACCAGACTATACAGCAGTGAATGCAACAACATCCAATTAATCTTTGAGCGCACTTACGACAGGCTATGATTTCATGAGCGGTACGAGGAAGGGAATGGGTGTATGCACATAGTCAATGTACAGTAAGGTCATGTCACGCTGGAGCGCACACAGCAGCGTCCGATTCAAGCTTTGGGCATCTCAAAGTTTTCTGTCATTTCACTTTCTCCAGCTACAGGGCAGGTGTAACTGCCAACTGATAGCGGTGACGGATGTATATGCACGCTAGAACATGTGTGTGATCAGGAGCAACTGTAAAAATAAATTTTCTGTACAGTAGACATTAATAACATCATGATACATGTACTTCATGGGGTAAAATAATGGAAGAAATTATTTTTTTTCTTTCAAATGTTTTATCATTATTGACTATGTTATTAACAGCTGACGATCATTGATTTTTTTTGGGACTTTATATTCCACATATGTATTGGATGTATCCTACAGTGTATTGTGTTAAAGCAGAGAGCGCCCAGACTGTATTTAAGAGACGTTTCCACAGATCCGCTTGTAGTTGAATATGGACATGTATATACCTGTATTTACAGTGCACATTAAGAACATCTTGATTTATGCATTTAATGTAGGAAAACATGTTTTTTTTTAATTTTTAATAATTCAATATTTTTTTTAATGATTATACTGTTAAGAGTTGTTCCTTTATTTTTCAATGCATGTGCGTATACTGCAATCTGTTCTATCTGTCTAGATATGGCAAGTAATGTTTAGGCAGAGCATACCTTTACCCAGATTCAAAAAGAAATGTATCTTGAGATCCTCTTGGATTTGATTACAGTTAGATCTGCGCTTAAGTTCTGTGCTCTTTTTTTTAAATGCAACTTGCGTGCAAGTTGACCCCGAACATGAATCAGGGCTATATGCGTACATTGGAAAATGCTACTATTGAACTCTTTGATTGCCTACTGTATCACATTTGGAATAGCCTTTTAATTAATTTGGACTTATGTAGATAGCAAAGAATTCCATAGCAGTAATACAATGGAAGACATAGTGGCATCACCAAATACACATTGTTCATATGCAACTTGTAGGAAATAATGAAGAATTATTAAATAAATAAAATAAATTGCAATCATTTTCCCTTCATGACCTTGTAAGTAATGATTATGCGCACACCTGGAATTTTATAGAAACTGATATCTATACTCGAAATGTAATAATCTTTACGGCTTATTTGCTTTCTGTTTGAAGTTTGTTACAATTTGACAGGTGGGCTGATTGTCCTAGCTGCAGATTTTAACAGTGGTACACGGAACCTTATTCACCCTGCAGGTGGATACAAGTTTACAAACTTTGATTAGATGGAAGGTATTTCCAGTAACATTAGCCATGCAGTTAACTTTAACAAAAGGAAGCACATTTTGCATAATTGTAGTAATTTCCCACCAGGCGCTACTATGTATTACCTTAGCCCCTTCATGGCCAGGGGTAGTTTATTGTTTTGTGTCCAGGACATTTTTAGCAATTATATGAAAAGAGCAATGGCATATTTAGCACTGGAGCAGCCATTGCAGTTGTTATGGGGTCTGGCGATACTGGTCTATCAGCTTTAGAGGTGCTCAGCTCTTCTAGGTATTCTGGTTGCCTCTTTAGTTCCAAAATGGAAAGTCCAAACAGAGATTTGCTGCACATGCACTGACCCCCGGGCAAGCAGATACACACATATCTCTCCCCTATCCCCTAGCTTAAATTTTGCTATCGATGATTGCGTGTTAGTCCCCTGGGCAAGGCCCAAGATAACATGTATCCAAAAATAATACTCGGAAGATGTTACTTTGAGAAGTCATAGTCCGAGTCTCATCAAAGGTTCTACTTGTGTAGGTGAAAATAGAATATGCCATAGCACTCAAACAGAAAACAAAACCTACAAATTATACTTGGTAATACATAAATTAGGCAGAGTATTATTATGATCTACTATTGTAAAATCGGCCAATCAGATAATTGATAGAGTTTATCAAGAAAGTTTAGATAATGTATACATAACAAAGTGCAACAATAAGAAGATACCAAAAAGTGCAAGTAGCAGAATAAGTCACCAAAACATACATTTTGCACTTAAGATAAATGCCAGGTTGTTCAAGTGTGCCTAAGTAGTTCTTCCACCAAATGTTTCTTTCTCTCTAAGGATTTATTATTTTTACAATTTACCAAATGCTCTCCTACTGGAGTAATATATAGGTTTATCTGTCCATTATGAACATTAAACAGTTTCAAATGATAGGTTTTTCATAAGAAATATTCAATCCCATTCATTTCATTCTGGTCAATTTTTCCTCACCAAATCAATAGAGATTTTAAGGGCTTAAACATGTTCAATGTAAACCAGGTCTAGAAGACTATAAAATATTCTTAAGTAGTGTAATTTGATGGATGAACTATTTAGGTTCAAGGTTTTCAATTGCCCGAAAATACCCCCTCCCTGACCCAAAACTTGGATTTCAATTTGACATTTAACAGCCAGTACTGCTCCCCTGGCTGCAGTACTAACTCTACAGAGAAGGTGAATGGCTGCTTCTGTCCATAACCAAGATGACTGAAATGAAGCTGTTGTGCATGCCCAACCGCAGCAGTTCCTACCATAATCCCAAATCAGACTAGGTGTGCAGACTCCAGAGGAGATTTGTACTTTGGAGACTATGTTTTATTGATATATGTATATTTAATCTGCCTCATATACTTGCACACAAGCACACATTATTCTACTTACACACACAGACCAGGTCACCTTCTTCCATTGCACCATGGTCCCATTCTGATACCCACATGTCCATTGTAGGTGCTTTTGGCAGTGAACAGGAGTCAGCGTGGGCACTCTGACCGGTCTGCGGATATGCAGCCTAATACACAGCAAACTACGATGCACTGTGTGTTCTGACACCTTTCTATCATAGCCAGCATTAACTTTTTCAGCAATTTATGCTACAGAAGCTTTTCTTTGGGACTGGACCAAATGGGCTAGTGTTCGCTTCCCAGTGAGCCTTGGGCACCCATGACCCTGTCGCTGGTTCACTGGTAGTCCTTCCTTGGACCACTTTGATAGGTACTAACCACTGCATACAGTGAACACTCCACAAGACCTGCCATTTCGGAGATGCTTTGACCCAGTCGTCTAGCCATCACAATTCGGCCCTTGTCAAAGTCGTTCAGATCCTTATACTTGCCCACTTTACCTGCTTCCAACACATCAACTTCAAGAACTGACTGTTCACTTGCTGCCTAATATATCCCACCCCTTGACAGGTGCCATTGTAATGAGATAATCCATGTTATTCACTCAACTATATGTATGTATATATATATAGGGTTTTGGAGGGACTGGAGATAGACTGGGCAGCTTCCTGCAGAGAGATCTGAGACCAACATTGCGGACTGCAGGGACAGTTTAGAAAGATAGCAGAGGGGTTACACTGCCCATATCTTGGGTTGCATAGTGATCCTATTCCTATATTGTGCTTTTGTGTGGAGACTTTGGGGAACATCTTTATGTACCTACTGGGGACTAAACATCTGACCAGTGAACCTGCATTCATGCTATACAGATAAGCTTATTCTCATTAAATCAATTGTGAGTTTCTATTTTATATTTTATGCTGATTAAATTATTGTCCACAAAATGCTACACCATATGGTATTTTTATCCTTATTTTCCCTACCTGGTGAGCGGATGAGATGCTGATAGAGCGGTGGAGTGGTCATGATTATGACCAAGGAACATATATACACATAAACTGATATTATCTTCTGTAAGCGGAGGAGACACTGTCAGAACAGTGGAGCGGTCATTTGAGTGACCAAGGAGCGGTCACACAGATAAGCTGTTTTATATCTTTTCTTTGGTACGCATATATTATTGGAATTTCGGATAATAGACTTGTCGTGTCGCCACATTGTACGTTTTCCATTGAATGACCACACTGATACACGTTGGGACTTCGGCTTTTTAACTGGACTTAACTTCAATCTGAATAACAGATGTATGATCTGCGCGTCGGGTGACCTATGGTGGCACCAATAAGAATCACATCCTTTGGACTCTCTGTTTTATCTGATATCTAATTTAGTTTATTACTGTATTATATTCATGTGACTATTTACACCTGAAGGTGCCGTCCTTCTCCTCCTATTTCCTTCACATGTATATACTATATATATATATATATATATATATATATATAGTATATATATATAGATATATATACACACATATACATTCACACGCACACAAAGCTACCTCGTTATTTTAGAAAATTTGAACAAAACCCTTTAGATATCCTGCAATCTGGCATTAATTGTGAGTTTTGTATTTATAAAGGCTCTGATTTGGAGTTGGACTAGACTGGATGATGGAATGACAAAGATTTCAGGTAAGTATCATTTATATACATGCTGACATTTGTAGTGCCACCAGTGCATGTGCTACATTATAACATAATTACCCTGGTACCCACCGGTCAGGGGTATCAGGGAAGGCCCAGTACAATTCAGCATTAGGCCGGTCAGCTGTATGTGCAGGGGGACCAAATGTTTGTTCAGATGCTGAGCTGTTAGATCTTTAATTATATATTTATGTCACATTATGACAGGCAGGATAGCTCACATAATTTTCTGGTGGTTTGTATACCGGCCATTTGAAAAAATCAAGACGGCAGTTTCAAACCATGATTAAAAATATGGTATTTTATGTGCAATGTGGCCTCTATTAAATCAAACAGTTTATAAACTGTAAAAAAAAATCCAAAACTCTTGTGCTTTTACAAAATCACACTTTAGTAAATTTGCCTCTTGTTGTATTTACTTGCTTAGAAGAATTTCTCCAAAAACATCATCTGATTTCAAATTTCTTTTTCTTGTTCACATCTTATTCAATGAAGATAATGGCTGTGATCTCGTAAGTAACTGCAAGAATCACTCAATTCTGTACCTCTCTGTAACTTCTGTACATTTCTTTTTCTTCATGTTCTTATAAAATATTTGCAAGAAGTTTACACATTTAAGCAACCTAACCTCTTCAGAATGTCATCCTGTGAAGATCAGAGTTCTGACCCATGTAGATTTATCTGTGTTGAACTTTAATTGCTGACACATACTCAAATGTGCATGCAGTGTGTGTGTGTGTGTGTGGCAGTTTTCATGGACATCATAGCACTTTTCTCAAGCTCCAACGAGTTCCCGGTAAGTGCAGAAATTCTATAGGGATCTCTTAGAATTCCAGGACAACTGGAGACTTGCCTTTTCCTGCAGAGATCATTTTGTGAATTATTATCCATGTGTGAGTTTAGGATGGGAGCAATCATTCACCAGTAAAAAAAGAAATATTAGGTTACATTTGAACTGAACATGCCTAGTCAATCACTAGATGTATTGGTCCCTAAGCACTGTTTTTTCTGGGAGAAGAGAAAGTAATAAGAGGGCAGCAAGGGCTGTAATTACTTGTCAGTAAGGAAGCATCACTATTAGCCAAGATTATTATTTATTTATTTCCCACTTACAAATTAAGAGATACCTCTGAAAAGATGTTTTTCCTATAATTCAGGGGCGGATCTAGACAACTGCTTTACCCGGGGCGATTTTAGGGGGGGGGCGATTTTAGGGGGGGAAGGGATTTAGGCCCCGCCCCCTTTCTGATGTCTAAGGCTGCCGGCGGCTGCACACTATGTGCAGGTCCGTTCGGCAGTGACAGTGTGCTGCCCCGCTGCTCTGATTGTGTTTAAAACTCAATTAGAGCAACCGGGCAGCACACTGTCACTGCTGAACGTACCTGCACAGTGTGCAGCTGTCGGCAGCAAGCCCCCGCTACCCCGATCGCCCCCCCCTGGATCCGCCACTGCTATAATCTTACAGCACATAGAGAGACAGACAGTTTTAAATGCTCTACCCCTTAAACAATAAATCTCCCAATCAAGCAGCTCATTGATATACTTTTTCTTCATTTAGCTTATTACTCAAGCCTGAAGATAGATGATTGAAGTTTACCATCATCTAGCAATTGGGAAACTATAAATCAAATAAAACCTAACCAAGGATCTTGTGTTACTGAGTCTATTCGTCCCTAGCAGCCTCTCTCCATAATAGTTAGGGCTTACCTCTGGTCCTTTATAAGCCACGGACAATGACATAAGAGCACATATATTAACATTACATTTAGCAGCAAAGATGTCTATCTTGAACTAGACAGATAAAAGCTAACTGCTGATTAGTTGCTTTGTTTTAGTGTAAATTTTGCACCAAAATGCAATGTCCATTTGCCCTACTGTGATGCTAATTGATATATGGTGGAGTACTTGGCACAATAGGAGATTATAGATTTAAGAACAATTGTCTGCCAAAAATCAAGAATTAGTACATTTGTAGAATCAGTCAGTAACCAGCCGTTAGGAACTGTTGTAATGTTAAAAGTGTAACTTCAGTATCTTTATAAGGACACCCTGACAGGTGCTTGGTGTCCCACAGCTTAGCAGTCTCATCGTGTAACACAGCTCAGCATTGTGTGATGTTGTAATGCAGCATGGAACTGTCTGATGTTGTAATGCAGCATGGCACTGTCTGATGGGGTAACGCAGCATGATACTGTTTAATGGGGTAACGCAGCATGGTACTGTCTGATGGGGTAATACAGCATGGCACTGTCTAATGGGGTAATGCAGCATGGCACTGTCTGATGGGGTAACGCAGCATGGCACTGTCTGATGGGGTAACGCAGCATGGCACTGTCTGATGGGGTAACGCAGCATGGTACTGTCTGATGGGGTAATGCAGCATGGCATTGTCTAATGGGGTAATGCAGCATGGCACTGTCTGATGGGTAACACAGCAATGCATTGTCTGATAGGGTAAAACTGCATTGTCCTATCTGATGGGGTAACGCAGCATTGCCCTAGCTGATGGGGTATCACAGCATGGCACTTTCTAATGGGGTAACGCAGCATGGCACTGTCTGATGGGGTAACGCAGCATGGCACTGTCTGATGGGGTAACGCAGCATGGCACTGTCTGATAGGGTAACACAGCCTGGCATTGTCTGATGGGATAATGCTGCATTGCCCTATCTGATGGAGTAACGCAGCATTACCCTATCTGATGGAGTAACGCAGCATGGCACTGTCTGATGGAGTAAGCCAGCACACCACTCTCTGAAGGAGTAACACAGCTTGGCACTGTCTGATGGGGTAACATAGCTTGGCATTGAAGAATTGGAGCATTTTGGAACACTGAGCTTTTCTAGTTGGGAAAATTGTTTCAAACACTGTCATGTGGCATTGCTGACCAGAAGATGACAGCCCCTGCTTATCCTCTAGGAGCAGTTACATTGCGACACAACTGCAGAAGATCTGTGTAGTTTAACCCCTGATATGAAATAAAAAAATTGGAGATTTGTCCTATCAATAAAGTGTCTGCAATCTTACTATATATATTCCATTTACCCCAAAAGAGAGTTGTGCGTTCTGCTTCATTGGATGTGATTGAAAGATAAAATAAGTGTGGAATAAACAATAATTCAATCTCTGAGTCTAGTAATTTATTTTCCTTGTCAAAAAATAATTCTAACAATCAAGAATAGATCCCCAAAATAGCGTTAATAGTGCAAAGTCCTTACTGGAGATAATTGCTATGTCCACAGAAAAGGAAGGTTTTCTTGAATCATTAGTTTACTCTGTTTTTAACTACCAGTGATTTACCTATAGATCCTCAAACCGGTTTGATGTTGTATGAAAGAAAGTTAGTCTATTTAAGTGTACAGTGCAAACCCCCTCTTAGATTGCAAGCTCTTTTGAATAGGGACTTCTTACCCTTTGTTTAGGTTTTTCTAATTGTAAATAGTCTGGTCACCTTTTACTTTAACTATACAGTGTTATGTCAATTATTATTATTATTAGTATTAGTAGTAGTAGTAAGAATAAATTATGTTTAAGGATGTTTATATATAGGGATAACTTTCATCTCATCGTATGTAACCTTACTTTCACTGGGCAGATGGCAATGTAAATGATTTTTGAAAGCTTGACAGCCTCCTACACACAGATAAACAATGAACACATTAACACCCATTTGAAGACACAAAAACATGGTCATGGGGGTTACGCTGACTATTCCACGGGTATAGTTGCAAGTGTGACGTTGGCTATTTCATGGAACTTCAGACATGTGATTCACAGGTTCAGCTGGATGAATAAAAAAAACAGATGCACAGTGTGTTCATAGCGGCTAGATTGTATTTTTGAGACCTAAAGTGTCATAGTCATCCTGCAATATTTAGTTCTGCACTGTACAGGATAATTATAGATGAAGATAACCCCTTGTCTCTGAGTTCATTCTTCATCACTGTGGAGCAGAAAGTGACACGTGGCTCCACAGCTCTGGTTTGACCACAGCCTCTGGGCAAGACCGTGTCTCCTTTGCTGAAGTGTTTTAAAATAAATGAATCAGGATGTGTTTCTTACCTCTTGTTCTTCTGTTTAGTAGTAACTATAATTAGAACACTGTTATAGAAATTCTTCTTGCTAATGTCCAAAAAGCAGACATTTCAGTGTGTGGCTTGAAAATATAAAATAATGGAAAAGACACTGATTCAACACTACAATCAATTTCCTCCTTTTGCAGCTGCCAGAAAGTCTGAATATATTGGATCTGAAAAAGGATTTTCCAACTGGTAAAAGCCAAGATATTTCAGAAAGAGAAGTGAAGAAAGAGGGAAAAATGTGAACAGTTACATCTACTGAGAAATGTTATATCTTAAACCCTGACACAGTTTGTAAGTGCAGAAAGAGGAACGAATAGTTAGCTTTATTTTAACCCTATACATTATCTGCATGTACTTGTAAGCATGCAATATAACCTCTCTTGTTTTATGTATAGTATGTAAATATTCCCAGGAACATTGTTAGGGTGGCTTAATAATTGGTTGCTTTTTATTGTTGTCATCACTATAACTGGATGTCATCTCCTCCCAGTGTTACAAGAGTTTGATCAGTGGGCATCTTGACCGATCCGTGCATCTGCCCTATTTTCCTGCTTTTTTGGTGTTTGGAGACCATATTGATTGTCCTTAATGATGAAAAACTGATTTACTCATTCAGGGCAGAAAATCTTGTCTGCTGACTACATTGGCCTGAGTATGAGGTCATCAGCCAACAAATAACAAGTTTATATTTTAAGGTTATCGCTCCTTTATGGAAACTGTGGATATTCAGCGCTGACAACTTATTAATACTGTTATCAACCATAACCACCAAATTTGGGTATAAAGTGACCCTGACAGATTTTTTTTTCTACAATAAACTACCAGACATGACAATTGGGGATGCTAGTACGAGGTTGAAAAAGTAACCTCAAGACTTTTGTCCTGGCTGTCGGTATGTTGGGCGGCATGCCTTGCTCACTACTGGCCTGCACAGCACAGTAGCGGAGAGCGTGTGCCCTGCGCCCCGGACACAGGTATGTACAGTAATGCAGGCGTATAGTTAGAGGGATATGAATATGTTGAACTAATTTGACGTGTGAAGAGTACTGTGATTTTTATACTTCTCTTTGTTTAATTGTTTTGCAGGCTGAACCAATATTCAAGAGAATTAAGCCTATACATTCAATAAGACTGCTAAATAACCAAACACATATGGGATTAAGGGGCTATAAGAACAATGCATTTTACTCCATTTTCAATTCAAATGGCAGCCACACAAATTTAAAAACTGTATGTCGCTAAGAGCCTAGACTCCTTGTTTCAGGCAATTATTCCCGTCTCATCTCTGCCATTAAATCTGATTTAGTTTTCTGGGACAAATTGCTTATCTCCTGGATTGGCCTAGTCACTTGGGTTAAAATGAATATCCTCCTTACACTCTTATATTTGTTCCAGGAGCTACCAATGTCCTCCCAGAATCTTTGTGACTCGCAAGAAGCGAATTGACGCTTTCATCTGGTTAAACAAAAAACTAAGAGTGATATTACAAACTTTCAACATTCAGGTCAAGCTGGCGGCTCTTCAGAGACTCTGGTCAGATGTCCGTTCTCTTGGGAAATTTTTAGCTGACACTGACTTCCCTTTCCACCTAAATATTTCTTACTGACCATCCCACTCCTGGATGTGCTAAAGCATCTTAGTAAACTTGTCAGACATGTTACCTGTCTCATAGCTAGTTCTTAGATGAGCCTAATCCCTATTAACCTTGTTACCCTCAGGAGAAAGATCTGGTTCACATATGAGATAGAAATGATGAGTAACCTGTGGAACGCGTTACCCTTCTCAGTCTCTGGAACTTCTCCATTTACACATAGGTCTGCATACAACTTAACCGTCTTGCTCAAAATAAGGTCTCTTGTTGTGCTTTGGAAGTTCCAGAATGTCAGGAAGGATAACAAGATGTGAGTCACAATAGAACTTGCTTTGCACAATATGGCCTATGTGGGGTGTCGGAGCGCAGCAGTTTGTGACCATTGACTGTACAGGCTCAGGGACAAGTGCATGTCAGTTTGAGAGTATGGAACCAGGCCACACACACTGTTCCCTACACCGTCCACCTAGGTGATTAAGCTACCTGAAGTAGTTTGTGTTTAAGCACAAAGGAGTAATCAAAGTGGATACAAACTACATTGCAACATCTGAATCTCATGATTGGATACTGGCCTTCATCTCCTTAGTGTCCCTTTAAGGCAGAAGGGTGACAGGGACCTCATCCAGCGACCTTGTAACAGCATTCTGAATTCCAGATAAGCCGCTATATAAATTATGTTATTGATGTTCAGTTTTATTCCTTAATAAATTGTTTACAAAATGACTAGACTGTGGAAATGGTGAGGACTAGAGAATTAATTCTTTATATTAGTTTGTTGCACAATGGCTGCCTCCACTGTGCGGAAGTGAGATGCACACTTTAATAAAATATCTTGAAATTAACTGGCTTCAAGCCTCAATTTGGAACTATATTTTATTCAGTGTTGTTATTTCATTATTTGATTATATAACAATTAGGTAATATAGAAATACTTAGTTTTGTATGTATTAAATTTGAAGTACTGAAGTACTGTGATTCCTCATTATGGTGTGGTGTATATGTTCTCCCATTTGTTTGATATACTAGACAGGGGTCCATTATAATGGAACCCCTAGGGGGCAAAGTTACCACTCCAGTGGTCTTAATATTGTTAATTATCCCCTTGCCACAGCCCAAGGGGGTCAAAAAGCGTTTTATCAGGAGAGGGGGCCATGCTGACAAGTGCACTGTGCATGGGAACTGTTTTGTCTCTTTTAAAGTATAGGAGAGGCCCCAATCTCTCCTAGCTCTGAGATGCTGCAGAATTCAAGTCCATTGTACAGTATTAATGGCTGTGCATTGCAAGGAACAGGAAAATATGCCCTCTCCACACATTTATCTCAGTACAATCATCCTGCTCTGCACAATAAAATCTTGTTTCTGCATTGGAGTGCCTGTTCTATACTTTGCTGTATTCACTCTGCCCAACTCCTTCCCTCTGGTACTCTGCAAATTCAGCCATCTTGCTCTGTAGATCTATGTGTCATGGCAGATATCTCCATCGCACTCTTGTGCTTTGTAAATTACCACCAGCGAGTAAAAATGAAGCAGCCGACTTTGGTGCAGGGTTTATAGGGAAAATGGAGGGAATTCATTTAAAAGATTGTCTGCTGCAGAAGTTAAAAAAAAACCCTTAATGATTAATTTTACAATTAATTCTATTGAAATGTTTTGGAACCAGCCATTTCTTACTAATGTACTCTGCATTTTTCTTGTCTTTAAATGTTAAAGCACCACAGAAATCAAAATATGAAATGCTATTGTATGAAGGTTAAAGTGTATTGCTCAGTTATACCCTGAGCTTCCACTGCAGCCCTGTTCAAATATAAAGTGTGATGGAGTATTTTCTTCTTTCTCCATCTCAAGCAGCAACATGCACATCCCATAGCTTTTTGTGAAAGAGTAAGGAGAAGATTTAGAGAACTTTATAGAAACTAAAAGTAGAGGTGTTGCCCATAGCAGCCAATCAGAGTCAAGCTATCATTTATCTAGTACCGGAGTGGCCAACCAGTCAGAGACTAAGAGTCAGAAAATATCTATAGATACCACCACCTTTGCCTTTTAAATGTTTGTGCATATACATAAACACAGTATAAACACATACATACATACTGTCCACACATACATTGAAAATATAATATAATTTACAATAGCTTGCTAAGCGGAAAAGTAAATATCTAACATTACCAAAATATTCACAATAGTCATCAAATCAGCACAACTTTTACCTCGCAGCTGTGTCTGGAGAGTTCAAAGGTCTACTAATTGTCTTTTCAGAGTAGGTCACATTGCAACTACATCCACAATAGCTGTGGAGGGAATTGTTGAGGGGGGGATAAAAAAGTTATAAATGGCCAACATGCCCCTCAGACTTTCTCACATGCCTCTTACATGCCTATCAGATCTCCTCACATGCTCTTCACACTTCTTCAAATGCCCATCAGACCTCCGCACATGCGATCAGACCTCTCTATTTGCCCATCAGATCTCCTCACATGACCCTTACATGCCATCAGACCTCCCAAATGCCCATCAGTCTCCCTACATGCCAGCCAACCTCCCCATATGCCATCAGATCTCTCCACATGCCAATTACGTGCTAATCAGTTGCTTCACATGTCATAAGGTATTACCACATGCTTCTTACTTACCTCTCACACCTCCCATGCTTAGGCACTGATGCCCACATAGAGAAAGGGGGAGAGCACACTACACTTTCTTCTCCTCCTTCCCTGATTGGATTATCTGTGGAGCACCATGCTGCAGTCATGTTACCAGCCAGGAGACACATTTTAAAGTACAACGAGCCACATTCAGTTCCAGATTCGTGGGTTGGCCATCGCTGGTCTAGTACATGCACTGGCGGATCCAGGGAGGCGTGCGATCCGGTTACCGCCCTCCCATAGCAGGTGAGTGCCCCACCACCTTTATTTGACAGCTGCACATACATTCATGTGCCTGTCAGCAGAGAGCAGGCAGAGATCCTGCCCGGCCACTCTGATTGGGCTTCAAACACAATCAGAGCAGTTGGACATCATAATCTGCATGGTCTCTGCAGACAGGCGCATGATTGTGCAGCTTTCAAAAAAGGGGGCGGGGCACTAAATAGTCCACCCCTAGCAAAACAGTCTAGGTCTGCCCCTGAGTGCATGCTAAAAAATGATAGCTAGACACTGATTGGTTGCTATGGGTACCACCTACACTTTTATTTTTACAAGGTTTGATAAATCCACTCTTACAATTCTGTTTACATCAGACAAGGAGCAAACCATAGTATGTCCGTTATTTCCTTTCAACCTTGAAGGAACAGATTGGAAATAAGTGAATGACCACAGAGCTGGGAGTATCCTAGATATATTCTTTTGGTATGTGATTAATACTTCTGAAAATGAGAATCCACCTCCTTATTCTTGGAGTCCTGGGGACCTTTATGAAAATCTTGGCAGATGAGTCCTGTATGCCTGGAAACCCTGGGATGGAATGAGACCTCTAACAGCTTTGAGAAAGTGCCGAGTACGGGTACGAAACGCATCAGTGAGAGGTCAACGATTGCATCCTACTACCACGCGGATAAGATATACATCAGAGTCGGTTATAATCTACCACGGATACGCTGGAGTCAAGATTCCTAATTCTCTTGTTATTTATCGACTTGTCCATACCAGTTAAACACTGAACAACACAAGAGAATTTGACCTGGAATCCTATTTGTTCAACTCCCGCTGACGAGCGGTCTCCATCTGGACTATCCTTGTGGTATACCAACTGCAAAAAAACGCGATTCAGGATTAATAGTAGGTCTGCTTTTGGAATATATTGTGCTACCAGTGACTGCAATTCCCTCCGGAGGGTAGAAGACGAAGACTGGTAAGAAGTACGCTGCTGTATATGTCTTGCAGCTCTTACAACTATAATAGTAACATTTATTCCCAAGAGGGAGCTGATTAACCTGTCATATTCGAACTGCAGTTCTAACATCTAATGAGTAATTATCTGCTGCTGACAATGAGGTGATTGCCTCTATGGTTCGAGTTGTACTATAGTCCTTAATTCTGGATACAAAGAGATATCTTTTTCATCATTCCCGTCTTAGCTGTGACATTAAGCATACAACGATCTTGTCATATAAAGAGTGAATGGGTTGGTATTATCCAACTTTTGTCGCTGAGTGCAGCATGGTTACATTCAGTTTTATATGATTTTAATTGTGAAAACCCGCTTTGTGTATTATCACCTTGATATAGACCGGCCGGCTATAGAATGGTTAATTTTTAATATGTTATCATACATGTGTGATTGTACTATTTGTGATTAAATATATACTTGCTTTTGATAATTTTAAAGCATTGTCTATTCCTTTTGTTGGATTCCCCAGTAAGCTTTTTAGAATCATACCATAAGAGGTCTCCGCAGCGCAACCTGTATGTTTGTTTTTGATGATACGCATTCGTGCGTGATAGTGGTTGTTATGCAATAGACCACTACAGTGCAGCAGCCGAGATCTGTATTATCCTTTCTATATATTTGTATCTTACTATTTGACTAATTTACTATCTGTATGTACTAATTTTCAAGTTCTTAATCTTGAATTGAGTTCTCCACCTATATAGTGTGCGCCATTAACCCCTTGTGGGATTCTCCTGTTCCTTTCAACCTTGCTGTGACATCCTGGCTATGCACCTGGTTATATTCACCTATCTGCAGAGCATTTCTTGGAGACTGAAAGCATATTGTTATGATTGATGCGCAGTAATATATGTGGATTTACTTCCTCTTCTTACAAAGCTTGAGAGGTTTGTATTCCAACAATTATGTCTAATGATGATACTGCAGTGTACCACATTCTTCCAGCCCTGGTTTTAGGCTGCCCGATAAACACACACTGGTTTCATGCGATAACGGGACTATGGAAACTTAAATGAAAATAACTTTCCTGATATACAACTAAAATATTGTCAACAGTTCATTACTAATAGGCCAATATAACAAATATAATAAATTAATGAATTATTGGATGGCTGCAATATTCAAAAACAGTTACACCTGAATCAGTAAAAGTCTAATTTAGATAATGTTTATCATTCAGAAGTGTTAATGAATAGTGTCCTTCAACATTTATCGGATATTCTACATGCTTCTAATCAGTAGCACCAGCAAGTTTCGCAGACCTGAGCCCATAGCTTGATGTTTTTAATAAGCAGGATGCTTATTCAAAAGGGTATTAAACACTTTTGTGTGTCAGTTTGTGTGTGTCTCTTTTCAATCTTGCATTTGCTTCAGTGCATTTTCACATAAATATTTGCACACCTGCAATGTTCATACATTTACCAGAATTACCTGCCACCTGGAATGGGATCAGAACACCTCTGCAAACCCTACCTGTGGGCTACAAATGACCTTTAGTGAAAAGGTAACTCTAAGCACAGCTCATTTGTGTTCCTATTAACCAGCCTCTTATTAAAGCAGCATAGAACCAGTTCATTGTAATCTAACCGCTCATTTCACCCTCATTTTATAATTCACAACTCCAGGAAGTCAGAATGCTCTGAATGTTTAACAGTTTTAACCTTTTTATTTAATGTATTACAGAATATGAATACATTGAAGGAAGGCATTAAACGTCCTATCGGTTGATGTCTTTTTTTTTTTTTTAAATCAGAAACATTTTTATTAAAGGTTTTACACATTAAGTCAATTTAACATTAACATTGCTGATATAAAACCCATGCAGGGGCATCATCAGTGTCATGTAGTTCATCACAAACAGGGTAAGAATAACATTAGCAATCAAGAATACAGTACATATCCCAGTAAAAAGAAACAGGGAATACAAAATATGACCATCCAGTGGCATCCGAGAGAGGCACCTGCCCAGGAACCCCCCATCACAGAGTAGGAGACATGTGAAGTATAGTCACTGCACATATCTAGAGATTTGGCAGCCCTGGTACTGCCAGGAAGCACTAGAGAAGTGGTGGCTGGGTACCCGCCCAAGACAGTCAACTAAAGGGGATCTACCTCCCGCAGCCCCTCTATGACATAGGGAGAGGTCCTTCACCTATACCATATCTTCTTGTACTTGTCAACCAGTTTACAACTGATATACATAAATCTTTCGCGACCCACCGTGTCATTAACATGGTCGATCTAGTCTACAAGTGTGGGGCCCTCCAAAGATCGATTGATGTCTTTACCTCGAACACTACATTAACTGTACATACATTTCATAAAGTACATATTAATGACAGACAAGTTTGATTTTGAACAAAGATGGAGGTTACAACTTTAATTAATTGTAGGCAAGAAAAACAGTGTTGGTCAACTAAACCATCCAATACTATAAATAAATAAATATATAAAGGAAGGCACAGCCTTACCCCCGGTACCTCCTGGAGCACAGAGATCCTCTATCCCTCCTTTAGCTCAGTCTTCCTGCAAAGGTTGGACCAAGATCTCCTTGAATAGGGAGATCAACACATACAGCCACTCATTTTAGGGGGTCCCAACTCCTCTCAAAACCTCCAACACCAACATATAGGTCGCTGAGAAAATCGATGATAAAGACATCAACCCAAAAAAGGGACTGGAGGGTGCGGAATCCGAAATGGGACAGAGAGAGATGCAGGAAGTGGCAGGGGTTATAGAATGAGGGAGACGAACATTCTTAATGGAGGAGCTGATATTATTAACCCCTGGGAGAGCTGGAGTGGCAGTGAAAAGCACCCAACTTTGGGGTTTATATTATCTCAGCCCTAATTATTTTTTACTTAATTTACTCACAAATGTTTAATGAACGAGATTAGTGGAATATTAAGATTAGATATGATTCCATTCTCAGTCCATACATTTCAGAATTAACCAGATCTTCATCCTCTTTTTCAAAAATTGCATAGATCCTAACAAAGTTGAAGTTTTTGGGTTGTTACTAGATAACTTTAGGGAGGTTTATTATTATTATTATTATTATTATTATTATTATTATTATTATTATTATTATTATTATTATGTTCATTGCCACTTATATGAGGTTGTTGTGAACACAATGATGTGTTTTCTGACATACTTCCTTTTCTGTATGACTAAACTGTTAGTGTAATCTACGAACATTGACTCACTTACAAATGCAACAAAATAGATGCACATTTTCTACTTGTAGGGCCTGAGTCTTTAAGGAAAGTAAGTCAAAAAGTGAGCCAATTATCTTCTAGACAAACCATGTTACAATGCAAGGGTTGCCAATTAGTTTATTATTTTGTAAATAAGTTAAATACTGGCTGTTTTTTCATGTAGCACGCAAATACTTGGTAGCTTTATTTTTACACTGAAATTGAAAAATTATCTAGGACAGGCCTGTCCAACCTGTGGTTCTGCAGGTGTTGTGAAACTACAAGTTCCAGCATGCTTTGCCAGCATTCAACTGGCGATCTACTTGCAAAGCATGATGGGGCTTGCAGTTTCACAACATCTGGAGAGTCACAGGTTGCACAAGGAGGAGAGAGACAGAACAGCGGTTATATAGCGGGGCACTCTAGGATAAGTGGTCATAAAGAAATAGAAAATAAAATTAACATTTTTATTGGTATGTATTAAAATTATCCTAGCAAAATAAAGCTACGCAAAATATATAAAAAAGGACAAAGACAGTGAAATAAAAGTTGCAAATCAACTGCAACAATCGCAACTTTTATTTCACTGTCTTTGTCCTTTTTTAAATATTTTGCGTAGCTTTATTTTGCTAGGATAGTTTTAATACATAAATTTTCATTTTATTTTCTATTTCTTTATGACCACTTTTCCTAGAGTGCCCCGCTATATAACCGCTGTTCTGTCTCTCTCCTCCTTGTGTTACTAGTACATTTTTGGTTATAGGGTGCACCAGTCAGCCAGTTTGTTGATTTACTGAATACATTATATTCATATAATTAATCATAGGATACTTGGTTCTAGACCTAGTGCGGTTATATCCTTTCTGCTTAGAGTCACAGGTTGGCCAGGCCTGATCTAGGACATGCCCTACCCCAACCATAAATCTGTCCCCACATTTTAAATTTACCTCCCCCTCCAATGCAGCATGGTTTTGCCCAGGTGCAAAATTACTCCTTTATTATGCTTTACTCTACTTAATGATTCAGGCCCGTAGTGTTTTAACAAATACACAGGTTGATATCACAATGAATTGCCTCAATAGGTATAGATACTAATAAGTTGCAAATAAAGCAGTTGATCTACCTGCTTCTTTGTGCGCCTATAGAGTTACGAGTGTCAGTTCTTTGTAGACTGGGTGTAAAATGTGAAAGTAAAAAACAGGGAATGGATAAATCAGGCATGCAAAGTGGCAGTTCTGTTTGCACAGTAGCAAATGCAGCATATATATCTGTGTACAGTAATCTAGGCTTCAAATAATCACAAAGCGCTATTACAATCCAGCAAGCACAAGTGTCTAAGAGGCTGTAAGCGTATTTTCTAAATAGAGAGACTTGTGGCATTTGTTGTTGTTTTTTGAGATTCTCCAGTGGGCGTTATTTATTTTACCAATTTGTGGCACATCAGGATAGATTTGCAATTCTCTTAAATGTATCCTTATTTTAGAATCTTCAAAATCAATTTGCCTCTCTACAGTTGCTATAAGTGCAACTATAATAAACTGTATAGTAAGGCTATGAGTCAAATATGCATTGTATTAATAAGATTTAGTGCTTTGAATGTGTTGCAAATCTGCATATATTGTTACACCAGAAAACATCCTATATTTGAATTTACCTTGGTACAGAGTGGGTATACATTTAAAAAAAACGAAAAAGAAAAAAATCCCTTATCATGATTTCCTTCTATAGCTTTGTTTCTGGTCATTACAAAAGAAATAAAGTGCTTCATGATACCTGTATTTAGTAATAATAGACCTGGTTGTTTAGTATACAAGACTCATTCTTGAGTCTGTTTGTAGTGATAGAGGCCGCACACTTTTGTGTCAAATGCTTACGCTCAGGTGTCATTTATTGCAACTTAAGGCTAAAGATTTTGCACATTCCAGATGGAAAGGGTTGGAGATTTCTGTGGACTTGTTAGGCCTGGAGGCTTTTGTTTACTTAGATAAGGCCGGGACAACAGGTTGGGGTTGAGGCCTACTGTGAGCTCTTTCATATGAAACTTGTGGCTATTGGATTATGCAAAATGAGAGTTTCAAAACATCTTGACAGGACATGATGGATTAGACTTGTGTGAGATAGTTGTAAACTTGCAGGATTGAAGTAGTAACATGAACATTTGCCTTTCATTCATGAATCCAGGATAACCCTTGTAAATGATGCTGATAATCTTCTTTGTCTTGTCTTTCAAGGTGTCCAGGGAATTTGCAAAATCATTGTACTATAGGTTCTAGAATTCTGTGGAAGAAATCTGATGGCGTTATAACATGTTGATTATGTTTAGTACCCCAAATTCTGCAAAACATACCAGAGACTTGATTGCATTACATTTTTAATGACATACTATATAGAATGATTGCTGTCTCTTACAAGTATCTGACAACTACAGCTTAACAGACACAATCCTTGTTTTTCTAAAAGAAAATTCCATTTCATATGTATTATATGACAAGATCAAATCTGTTTATTGATGAAAGGAAGACCTATCATGTTTCCTGTAGCCTCTCTCATAGCAACTGGTTATACTATACAGTAGAATTTACATACTGGGCATTGTGTACATACAGGCTGAGGTATGTTAGGAAGTATTTACAGAGCATTTTGCTGTCTTTAAACAATGGGCAGCCTGGGACTTAATGAAATTAGTGTTTGTTATTTGTCTTTGGGGGGCTATTGGCTCTGTCATTCAGACTCCCATTGAAAACATCCTAATATCCATCTACCCACTCCCCAACCTGAAGTCCACCCACACCTCAGCATGATTGCTTAAGCCCATCTGCAGCAGACAGCTAATTCCTCCCACAGAGTAATCCTTGACTGGACTGTATGGGCTGAGCTGTCAGTCAACTACAGGCAGCAGCTGATCCTTCTATCATCAGTCTTACCAGTGACAGAAGATGGCTGGTGCAGTAAAAATGCAAATACTTGCCCGTGATTTTGCATATTCAAAGAGCCTTAATGCCAAGAGCCTTAATGCCTTTCTTGTGTGGTGTTAACTACTCTAAAGTCAATAAGCAATTACTTTGTGTGTATCAACAAATCTTTTTTTTCTTCCACACATTTTGTTGTTTATAAAATAAAAGTAAGTTTACTTAAGGTGATAAAAGAAATTCAGAAAAAAACATTCAGTGTTTACTGTAATCTCAAAGGTCTTAAAGAAAAATATCCAATACACAAAGTAACAATAAATAAAACACACATAAAACACTGTATTTCAGGCAACTTTTTTCCCAACAGTGGAGAGTGCTGAGCTGGCATAAATAAGGATTTTAATGTACAGCTCAGTTACTCCATGTCAGTATTGGTATTAGTATTAGTATAGAGTATTAGAGTACAAAATGGCACAATACCCGTCTCTCTGAAGAGTTCATATTGTGTCTCTAGGAATAAGAAATACTTACTTAGCAGAGGTAAGCTACATGGTCAGCTGGAGATATATGTTCTCAACTTTATAATATGCAATAGTTTACTATGGATAACCACAGAAGAGCCCCATGTTTGCCTACCAGAACACATGGGCTTTTTCGGAGCACGAGTCTAAGTGATTTCCTACAGTAATAAACAGTAGGGAAAGTCTTTTCCATGATCATACAAAAAGTGTCTTAAAATCAATGCCTGGTCTTCCCTGCCTCTTTTCCCACTTTGAGGTCCGGCCAAAACTAAGGTTACATACAGCCCTCATGGTCATGATAAAAATCCCCTCATTTGTTTTTTTTTCTTGGTCACAGAGTAAGCACAGTTAATTCATATAGTATATTGTGCCTAGCATGTCCATGATTAGATAGTGATATCTTTATGATATTGCCACCTTGCTGGCTGTAACTGTGCAGCTATATGAAATACACACAACATAGCATTCTACTAATTACACTACCACTTTCAAGTAGCATGATTACTTACATATTATTATGTCACTCCACTTAAAGTTAAGGTCCAGCTACATTCGCAGCCAAGGAAACCATTTGTTTTAATGACCATTAAAAGATGATTTTATTTTACTGGAATAAGTAACACTGTTACCCCTAGGAGACAATGTTAGATTATGTAATAGACCAGGTCTGGCCAACCTGTGGCTCTCTAGGTGTTGTGAAAGTACAAGTCCCAGCAAACACTGCTATCAGCTGGCTACCTGCTGGTAGAGCATGGTGGGGCTTGTCATTTTGCAACACCTAAAGAGCCACAGGTTGGCCATGCCTGCACAAGACTATAGGATAGTAGTGCTCTGTTTTATGAAATACAGATCAGAGACCTTGTTGTATTGAAAATCATGTTTGTTTTGGCTTAAAAGATTTAATGGACAAAAATCCCTTATATGAAATAGATATGAACTTAATAACATGATGCATAAAGGAAAATATTCTGTAGCATAACAGTCACAGGTGTAGCCAGTTTAATGCAGGATTTTTCAACCTGTAATATATAGTAAGCACTCCTGAGGGAGCTGTAAGGCAAAATCTGGATCAGGGTTACCAAGCGTAACACTAGACAAGCTCATATGTCCCTTTGAATATTATTAGTATTTAATCAAAGTTTATAAAAAATGGTGGACACTCTTTTGTAGACTTTGATTATCCCTAGCAGTTAAAGCCTGTCCCATATTACACTGGAATATCTCTGAATAGTGGCGACTTGTAAAAATCGGAAGTTTATACATTTATCCCCTGGGGGTAAATGTATGAAGCTCCGGGTTCTTCAACACCCGCGAGTACGGCGTCTTCAGTGCTTAAATTTAAAGCGGCGCTGCCTTGTAAAGGGACGAACTCGCGGGTGTTGAAGAACCCGGAGCTTCATACATTTACCCCCTGATGTCTTTGGAGTTCATAACTGGGATCCTCTATGTATATGTACTTTTGGGAGATAGGTGTCCAGAAACTCCTTATCATAGACTGCTTTTTACCTGGTTCTGTAAGTGAGACTGCTGTCTATTGCTGTCTATTCTTGAATACATGTTTTTGTTAATGCTTTCATCTGTGATAGAGTGAGTGCAACATTTTAACAGGTCTTTATGTTAAAATGTCAGTTAATATATTAGCACACTGATTACTGCAAGACACCACACTGGTCATATGATCAGTCTCTTGCTGAGAGAATCTTAAATGGTATTGGTGTATATATTGAATGTATATATTGAAAATTATAAACTTACTATATTAAGCATTCTTTGTGCTGGGGATAATTTCCATACAGTTATAATTAAATATTTAAAGACATAACATGTTACTTAGAAATCCCCTGTACATATTAGATGAATACTCAATAAATATTTACAGGCATTAGCCAGTACTTGGCAAATATTTACAAATATTATGGTATGACATTAGAAAAGTTTGAAGCTTAAAAAATCAATTGGGGAAAGGGGAGTTATAACACATTTGTATTATTGGCACAGTGTTTGAAAATACACCTTATGTATTGTTTCATAATCTAAGTCTTTACTTTTATTCGTTGGCTTGTACAGTACACACGGTCAGTTTTTTTTAAGTGAATTCTTCTACAGACAGCATCATTATCATCACCATTTATTTATATAGCGGCACTAATTCCGCAGCGCTGTACAGAGAACTCACTCACATCAGTACCTGCCCCATTAAAGCTTACAGTCTAAATTCCCTAACACACACACACACAGACTAGTGTCAATTTGTTAACAGCCAATTAACCTACCAGTATGTTTTTGGAGTGTGGGAGGAAACCGGAGTACCCGGAGGAAACCCACGCAAACACAGGGAGAACATACAAACTCCACACAGATAAGGCCATGATCGGGAATTGAACTCATGACCCCAGTGCTGAGAGGCAGAAGTGCTAACCACTAAGCCACCGTGCTGCCCGACAGCAAATACACAAAATGCTACATTTTTGTTAAGTGAGCCCATTATCCTGTTTTACACCCACAAAGTTTTATCTAAGCTGTCCCATTTGCACATACCTTTAGTGAATATCCTATGATGAATATGTCTTGAAGAAAAAAAAATCACCCAAAATATTTTTTTGTCTTAAAATTAGCATAAATGATAAGCTAATTCTATAAAGGTTGAGTAGTAATTTCACAATGCTGTCCATGAAAACTACAAACAGAATTTTGGTTTTTAATGGATAGGAGTTTTACCTCATTTAGCTCAATAAAAGCTAAACAATGTCCAGGGTTGGAGGAAGTTTTTTTTTCCTGTAACAAAGACTTGTTCTGTTGCTGAAATTGCTTTTCCTCCTTCTCTTCCAGCAGCTCATGTTGTAACCTACCATACATATGATTCAGAGAGAGGAAAGGAATTACTTGTTTAAACAGGTGCTTGTTGTGGGCAGTATTTCTTGTGATACATTGGTTTTTAAACTGAAATCAAACATGGGCCAAATAAATCCCCATATGGCCACCCAAGAAGTATTTTATTGTTTCACATCTGGGTTTATTACATTTCATCCAGATAAACCTATTTGAATACTAGAGAACACGGTACATGAACTTTGCTTTGTTGCTTTACATACAAAATGTGGTTTTCTTAAACCAATATCAAACCCTACAGATGTGAAGCCCCTTCATGCCGCCAAAATAGCTCTGACCTGTCGAGGCATGGACTCCACAAGACCTGTGAAGGTGTCCTGTGGTATCTGGCACCAAGACGTTAGCAGCAGATGCTTTAAGTCCTGTAAGATGCGAGGTGGGGCCTCCAAGACTCCAGCAAATTCAACAGATGCTTGAACAAATTGAGATTTGGGGAAATAGGAGGCAAAATCAACACCTTGAAATATTTGTCATGTTCCTCAAACCATTCCTGAATATTTGTTGCAGTGTGGCAGGGTGCATTATACTGCTGAAAGAGACCCCTACAATCATGGTATACTGTTGCCATGAAGGGGTGCACTTGGTCTGCAACAATGTTTAGGTACGTAGCATGTAACATCAACATGAATGCTAGGACCCAAGGTTTCCCAGCAGAACATAACCCACAGCTTACCTTCCTGTAGTGCATCTTGCATAGTGCATCTCTTCTCCAGGTAAATGATGCACATGCACACGGCCATCCACATGCAAAAGCAAACATCTTCTTCCATTGTTGCATGTTCCAGTTCTATGAAGCTTTCGGCAGTGGAACAGGGGTCGGCATGGGCACTCTGACCGGTCTGCAGCTACACAGTCCAGGACGCAGCAAGCTGCGATGCACTATGTGTTCTGACACCTTTCTATCATAGCCAGCATTAACGTTTTCAGCAAGTTTTGCTAAAGTAGCTTTTCTGTGGGACTGGACCAGATGGGCTAGTATTCGTTCATCAATGAGCCTTAGGCACCCATGACCCTGTCACCGATTCAGCGGCTGACCTCCCTTGGACCACTTTTTGTAGGTACTAACCACTATATACCGGGAACACCCCACAAGACCTGCCGTTTTGAGATGCTCTGACCCAGTCGTCTAGCCATCACAATTTGGCCCTTGTCAAAATCATTGAGATCCTTACTCTTTCCCATTTTTCCTCTTCCAATGTAATGCGGACACAGTCTACCACAGTATAAGGGGGGACTTTTTGTGCAATATGATGGGGTCACAGGATGGTGCAATGTGATGGGGAAAGACTTGTACAAAGTAATGAGGGCACAAGTTAGTTTGTCATAAATGATAAATGACTGAAGTAGCTCGATCAACAGTTTAGGAAAACACAATAGGGAATATTTACTAATCGACAGGTTTGAAAAAGTGGAAGTGTTGCCTATAGCAACCAATCAGATTCTAGTTATCATTTATTTAGTGCATTCTACAGAATGATAACTAGAATCTGATTGGTTGCTATAGGCAACATCTCCACTTTTTCAAACTCGCAGTTTAGTAAATCTAGCCTAATGTGTGAGTATTAAATTAAACACTCATATCTGGACACTAGAGATGTTCACTGATCCCCGTGTTTTGGTTTTGGATCTGGATTAAGTTTGTGTTTTGTTTTTTTTTCGAAACCGCCCTTGCGTGTTTTAGCTTTGGTTTTGGATCTGTATTTTTTAGAAAAATAGCTAAAATATGTTAAAAATCACATAATTTTGCTCTTTTTTTGTTCCTACATTATTATTAACCTCAATAACACTAATTCCCAGTCATTTCCAGACAATTTTGACCACCTCACAGGTCACCATATCATTTTCATCCACTTTCGGACAAAGACTGCAGCGAGCTGGCTGGATGCTAAGCAACAAGAGCAACAACACAGACACCTGGCAGTTCTGAGCACATCTAGGACACATTGCTACACAGCAGTGGCAGAAAAGAAAAGTGGTGCAAGATGGAATTGTATTCTCGACTGTGCTTGAGTAAAATACATCCCCCCTCCTTGCCCAATGTCATGGCTTGTGGAGTAAGTGTGGATGGCTTTTCGCTGTTCCTCTATCCTCAGAAGCATATACAGGGTTGAATTTCACCTTGGGCAAATTAAATTGCTCTTGTAGCTGCTGCAATCTCCTACATGCTGTTGCCGAATGCCGGAAATGTCCAGATATTTTACGGGCCACATTTTGCATCTCCTGCATGTCATTTTTTAAAAAGCTCTGCACCACCAAGTTTATTGTATGAGCAAAACAGAATGTCAGAATATCAGAAATGACATATCCTGAGGAGAGTCCAAGCGGGATAAGTCATGTTGCAATGACATCCCTTAAATTTTGTAACAGATTGTCAGCTCTATGCCTCTTAGTGAAGCCGCTGATACACAGAGTAGCCTGCCTCTGAAACATGTGACATACTTGTGTGTATGCTGCTGCTGTTCCTGCTGGTGAAGGCGAATCACCAACCCAGTGGGCTGTCACAGTCATATAATCTTTAGTTTACCCATTTCAGCTTACAGTGTACAGTGGGTAGAATGGAATTTTGTAGCCCAATAATTACATTTTTACTAACTTTCTGGTATAGGTGAGGAATAGCTTTTCTAATAAAATGGTGTTGTGATGGAATTTGGTGACGGAGACACAATACCTCAATTACCTGTCTAAAACCAGTTGCATTAATAGTGGATATAGGACGCAGATCTAATACTAGCATAGTCACCATGGCGTCTGTGATCTGCTTTGCGACTGGGTGACAGCTTTCATACTTGCTTCCTCTTGCAAAGGATTGTTTAACAGTCAATTGTTGTAAACTACTAGTAGACTTCTTCTTGGTCTGCTTCTGGGATAAGGATCCACCCCCAGCAGCAGCAGCAGCAGCAGCAGTGGGAATAACGCTCAAGAATTCTTCTGAGAAATCCTGGATAGTTGAGGAGTCATCTAGTCTCAGCAACTTGGATGCAGGACTGACTCCAATCTCTACTGAGGATATTGATGAGGAAGGTGTTGTGGGTGTAGATTGCAGGTGCCAGGATCTAGCTAAGTGAAGGGAGGTAGCTGATGCTGGACTGCTTGTTGTTATTTTTTTAGCATAAGTTTCAGATTTTCCCAACAGCTTGCTATGAAATTGCTTCAAATGGAGTAACATAGATGAAGTTTCTAGATGGTTAAGGCGCTTACCTCTACTGACTGTGGCTTTACAAATGCCTCAAATGGCTAGACAACTGTTGTCAGGATTTGGGTAAAAATAATTCCACACATAAGAGGTGGATTTTGTTGTCTTATGCCCAGGCATAACAATGGCCTTCTTATTATCACGTGTAAAAACTGCTTTCACTGGTGCAGAACTTTGCACAAACAGCATCATCCTAATCAACATCCTCATTAGCGCTGTCGTCAGCTACACAAATATCCCCCTCATCCTGTTGCAATTCCAAAGTGGCATCCTCAATTTGTGTATCACCGGTTACACTTGGGCTGCTCATCCACACATCTGCAGAAATGCTGTTAGGAGGCTTCATTATGGGCCCAGTATCAGAAAGGTCAAGCTTACTTATAGCACTCATGGATAGACTCTCCTTAGGGATTTGTTTCATTTCTGAATCTGTACATACATTTTCTTATATTCTTCTAATGCCTTATTGTTTTCTTCCAGCTCGGCTTTTACATGTAAAAGTATTTGGACACCACTTTTGTCAGAATGACAAGGTCTTGCTTGGTCATTACTGACCTTACAAGAAGATGCCTCAGTGACAGTTACAGAAGTAACACTCATAGAGAAAGGCGAAGGCCAGATTCTTTCCTTGCCACTGCGTGTGTAGAATGGCATGTTGGCAATTTTTTTTTTTCTGCAGTTAACTTTGCCTGGATTACAGGTCTTTTTTTCTTTACCAAGGTAAAATGTGTTTTATTACATTTTTTGTTTCCCTGACTTAAAAACACTATGCACTTTAACATAGGCTTTAGCAGATGATGTAGAAGGATTACTATCATCATGACTGGTGCCAGCAGCTGCTTAGTGCTCCTGGTCTTCTGTGTACTGCTGTGAATCCATTTTGATAACATAGTACAATATGACTGCAGATTTTGAAGAACACTGACAGCCCTATTATTTCTATTTCAGCAATGACAATTAACAATGGAGCAATGGACCTCTCCTGTTTCTATGTGAGCTATAACTCTGTAGAATGTCACTGGAGAGTTTTAAGAAAACTGCCACCCCTTCTCTTTCTGTTTTAGATATGTCGATTCCCAACTGCACTAGAGACTGCCAAGAACCGTGCTATCTCTTCTGTGTCTCTCTGTGAAATGGCGCTGAATAACCGTGGGGGGGCGGTACTTATAGTATCCAAAACTCGCAAGATTCGACGACGCAACAATGACATTTTGCCTCATTTTTACTTCCGAGGGCGCACAGAAGTACTGGGCTGGCTCGGCTCGGTACTCTGATCGGTGAAGTTCGGGTGGGCTCTGTTCTCTGAGAGAGAAGCCTGCCTACTGGACACCAAGATTAGGATAACATGGTTCTGTTTATTGTACCCTCATTAAAAATTGCAACTTTATATCTTTAAAAAGCATATTGAAGATGGCAACTGCAGAAAAAAAAAAACTTTTACAAGAAAGAGAACCTTATATTGCTATTGAGTCAGTGTAGCATTCAGTGGCCACAGTGTCTGCATTATGATAAGGATACAGTTTGGTAACAAATGCCTGGGCACCAGCTGCAACATGTGTGGGGTTTAGAGGCCGGTGCAATGTGTTCGGCAAGCGCTGGCATAAAATGATGGCACAGCTGATATAATGTGTTAGTAAGAGGTGTGTATTATATGCTGGTAATTTACATTTATTAATATATAATATTTTGTTCAGTTATTTCGCTGGTTCCTGTAAACTGTTCACATGCTGCAATATTGCAGCCGATAATATGTGTGGCCCTTAAAATACTGAAATGTCAGATAACAATTCTGTCAAAATGATTAGGATAAACATTTAGTATGGTGAAAGTGTAGTTTTCGCATTCAGCTGGATCCTGTCAAACTAGCTTCAGGGTTGCAATTTACAATTTATGACATTAATTTGTGAAATTTGCCTAAGCCCATATTAAAGGAAGATTGTTTTATAAACCTTTTGGAAACAATATGAACAATGTAGCTGAAGAGCCGTGTTCTCCTAGAATGCTCTAATTCTCCGATAGAAGAAATATATTGAATGCTTTAATTTGAAGAAATACAGTCATGACCAAGTGTTTTGAGAATGACACAAATATTATTTTTCACTGTCTGCAGCCTCAGTTTTTATTATGTCAATTTGCATATACTCCAAGATGTCATAAAGAGTGATCAGATGAATTGCAATTAATTTCAAAGTCCCTCTATGCCATGACAATGACCTTTATCCCAAAAACAATTTCCACTGCATTTCAGCCCTGTCACAAAAGGTCAGTGATTCTCTCGTTAACACAGGTGAGAGTGTTGAAGAGGACAAGACTGGAGATCACTCTGTCATGCTGATTGAGTTAGAATAACAGACTGGAAGCTTTAAAAGGAGGGTGGTGCTTGAAAGCATTGTTCTTCCTCTGTTAATCATGGATACCTGCAAGGAAACACGTGCAGTCATCAATGCTTTGCATAAAAAGGGCTTCACAGGCAAGGATATTGCTGCTAGTAAGATTGCACCTAAATCAACCACTTATCGGATCATCAAGAACTTCAAGGAGAGGTTCAATAGTTGTGAAGAAGGCTTCAGGGCACACAAGAGTGTCCAGCACGTGCCAGGACCCTCTCCTAAAGCTGATTCAGCTGCGGGATCGGACACCACCAGTGCAGAGCTTGCTCAGGAATGACAGCAAGCAGGTCTGAGTGCATCTGCATGCACAGTGAGACAAAGACTTTTGGAGGATAGCCTGGTGTCAAGAAGGCCAGCAAAGAAGCCACTTCTCTCCAGGAAAATCAATAGGGACAGACTGATATTCTGCAAAAGGTACAGCGATTGGACTGCTGAGGATGGGAGTAAAGTCATGTTCTCTGATGAATGCTCTTTCAGATTATTTCGGGCATCTGGAAAAACGATTGTCCGGAGAAGGAAAGGTTAGCGCTACCATCAGTCCTGTGTTATGCCAACAGTAAAGCATCTTGAGACCATTCATGTGTGGGGTTGCTTCTCAGCCAAGGGAGTGGGCTCACTAACAATTTTGCATAAGAACACAGCCATGAATAAAGAATGGCACCAAAACATCCTCCAAGAGCAACTTCTCCCAAACATCTAAGAACCGTTTGGTGACGAACAATGCCTTTTTCAGCGTTATGGAGCACCTTGCTGTAAGGCAAAAGTGATAACTAAGTGACTCAGGGATCAAAACATCTACATTTTGGGTCCATGGCCAGGAAACTCCCCAGACCTTAAACCAATTGAGAACTTGTGGTCAATCCTCAAGAGGCGGGTGGACAAACAAAAACCCACAAATTCTGACAAACTCCAAGCATTGATTAAGAATGGGCGCCATCAGTCAGTATGTGGCCCAGAAATTGATTGACAGCATGCCAGGGCGAATTGCAGAGGTCTTCAAAAAGAAGGGTCAACACTGCCAATATTGACTCTTTGCATAAACTCAATGTAATTGTCAATAAAAGCCTTTGACACTTTTGAAATGGTTGTAATTTTACTTTAGTGTATCATAGCAACATCTGACAAAAAGGTCTAAAAACAATGAAGCAGCAAACTTTGTAAATACCAATACTTGTGTCATTCTCAAATTTTTTTACCATGACTGTAGATTGATTGTCAGAATGCTGTAATATGTGTGATAGTAGTAATTGCATTAGAAAGATGTTTAAAACTCTGCTTACATAAAAGCTGGGCAAAGGGTCTGGAGTTAGATTGGAGGAAGAGTTTGGATGTTCTTTAATCAATAATCCACACCAGCTTTTGGGATGATGATGTAAGTAAAAGGCTGCAGCTGCACTTTGCACATATAAAGTTACAGCTGTAAAAGCTCCCTCTGTCTGTACAGAAGTGTGCCAGACCTAGGATGTGAGAAATTTGGCTTCATACAAACAAGCTCTGTGAGTAATGCGGGCCACACTTGCTGCGATATTGCAGCTGACAACAATCGATTGGCCTAATATGTCAGCAAGTGAGGGCAACCATGATTATCTGGCTTGTTGGTAGATGAGGTTGAAAGACGACTACAGACAGGGGCGCACAGAGGATTTTTCAGGGAGGGTTTCCCCTCCACCCCCGAAAAAAAAACAACCTAGAGAGCTGCCGCGCAGCTCCTTTTCGACAGCACTGTACTATACAGCAGTCGCGGAGCTGTCAAAGAAGCGTCCGCGGCGGTGCTGTATACAATACAGCACCGCCGCGGATGCTTCTCTGACAGCGCCGCGGCTGCTGTATAGTACAGTGCCCCTATGTAGGGCACGTTTTTAGCGGAGGGGAGGGGTTTCTGGTGAACCAGATACCCCCCCAATGCGTGCATCACTGACAGATGACCATTATTGACCTGTGTGTGTGGATATTCTCCAAATTCAGTATCTTGTGTGAGTATAATGAAAACTGATCCTGTCACTTTGAGTTCACTTCAAGCAGTAGGATAGTCTTGTGTGCTCCGAGGACAGTGGCAGGTGGGGAGTTTGACTGGGGCGGGGTACGCCTGTCAATCCATAACACAGGTGTCCTAACGCGAGCTCTGGGAGGACTTAAGTCCAGGAAATATTTCATCACTGATGCAACAACATTTGCCAAATATGCCAAGACAAGTTTTGCCCAGGCAACTAAAATCAATATTCTCTACTGCCCACATGAGAAGACTGAGGCTGAAGGCTATGGCCTGAATTCTAACTTGAAAAAGTGTATTTTCGATTCCAGAACATCATAAGGTCCACTGTAACTGTATTTAAAGACATCATTGGGTAATTCTACAGTCACAGACTAACATTGGTTAACATCGGATGTTAATTTCAGCAACTCAAAGAGAAAAACAAAGAAACCATGTATGGATCCTGGAATGTTGGGACCTGTTTGGAAAATGTATAGCTACATGAAATATGGAAAATAATTAGTGAACACAGTACACAGCACAGATCACACAGTATATAATTATATAACAAGCAAAATATGTGTGATAAAAATAATCACAGACACCTATATGTTTGGAAATGGTCAGATAATGAAACACAATTGGAAGTGTATAAGAGAAATGGCTGCCTCTAGGGGCTCTGCAACCCCATACAAAGATAAACACACAATAAAAATTAAGAAGCGCTCAAAAACCCTTAAACATAAATTCAGTAATGAGAGAAAATGACATAACTCCAAACTAATTTATTCATAAAGTAACAATATGGGGGAGATTCAATTGCCGGCAATGTGGCAAGCGTACATTGCGCTGCACACATTGCTGACAATTACAGTTGGAATCTCCGCTGCGAGGTGTCCCGTGGAATTACATACATATAAATATACGTGTATATATATATATATATATATATATATATATAGAGGCACCCCTTAACTTACCTTTCAATCGCCTTGTTCTTCAAGTCCAATCCCCTTCTCTCAGTCCCCGCTGAGTCTCCGTTCTGCACTCGATTGCAAGCACAGCACGGAAGAGGGGACCAGTGAGGGAGCTGGATCGCCACCTGATCTGAACGGTCAGGTGACCGCAAAAGGTAAGTTTTTTTTTGTTTTGTTTTTTGTACAGGATTTTTTGTTTACAGGAGTCCTGCCTTGGGCCCCCTTTCCCCCTGGGCCCCCGGGCACCTGCCCATTATGCCCAGTCGGAAAGACGGCCCTGAGTCTCATTAAACAAATTCACCTGAGACCATGTAAAAATGTGTATATCTGTGGTCTCACAGGTAATGTCATAGGTCTCTGTAGTGGGTCTGTCTAGTGGGTGTACATGTTGAGTTAGGCAACTTTAACCTTATCCAAGTAGCAGAGAAATAAATATGTGAGGACTCAGATCATGGAACTGAGCATGGCGATGGATGGAACATGGAGATAGAGATGGAGAAAGTAGGTCAACTGCTAAATAAATGAGAATGAGGGCTCCCCTTCACATTGTAATATCAGTTACTGTTATTCATTTTATGACCAAAGCTGATGATGAATAAAAAGCAACAACAATACAGTATTATGTTTTTTTAGTACATGATATTTAGTTTTATATGAACAATTTTGCTTTTGGAATTGTTTTGCAATATGAAACTTCCCATTCGGCATTGACATGTTTGAGTTGTCCGTCAGTTCATGAAATAACATGATTTTTCCTGCAAATGACTAGATCATCTTTTTTTCTTGTGAACATGTGATGACAGACAGGGCTTGAGCCAGCATGAGGAATTGATTTAGCTCATTTTGATTTAGATAAGGTTCTTACGGAGCATGCCAAGGCACACAGCCAATGCTGCTCATACCAGCTGTGACCTGGTTAGAATTCTCACAGTGGGGGAAAGGCCACAGTGGTTACAGTGTGATGTGGTGTCCTTGCTAAGTAACTTAGCCTTTCTCCAGCAAAACACAGCCTGTGGTATCGCAGAGTTCCTTCACTCACTGTAATTTTACCTTGCGAGGAGTACATATGAAAAATGCTGCTCTATACTACTAGTGGATACATTTCTAACCCATTGTAAAGTAAGAAATGTGTAACAATGACATTGTTATGTAAATTGTATAGAAAGTAGCCCAGTATTTTCACCAGAGGCAAAAAAACTGAATATGCAGACACGGCTGGTGGTTGACTATGCCGTATGACTTTTTCATTATGCCTACCCACTATAATAATATACATTAGACCAGAAAGTAAAAGAGCATGTGTATACTAAGTAACCAGCAATTACCAGCACACCTTCACCAGCAACCAAAGACCCTTGAGTTCTTCAGGGTGTCAGAGTACACTCACATCTATTGAACTGGTAATAGTACGACCTGTAGATACCAATTTCTGACAGTAGGATTTTCTGTCTGTTTTGATTCCATGATCAAAGTGAGCAAGTCTACAGAAACATGGTAAGCACTAAAACTAATGTAATAACCCCCAATTATGCAGATTTACAGAGTTGCATGCCAACTTCAATGCATGGAATTTGCCCAGGGTAAACACTATTCATGACTATTTTTAGGGCCCACATGGAAGTGCACTTACCAGTATAAATGGGTGTATTATCATGAAAATAGGTACATAATGTCACAAACATGTCATCTCCAGCTTGGCATATTGTGATGGGAGTAGCTGTACAGATCAGGGCACTCCTTGCTAAGTGTGAGCTCAGCCAATATAAATGAGGCTAAACTGAGCAAATTTTGCTAGTAGTTAGCACTTCTGCCTCACAGCGCTGGGGTCATGAGTTCGATTCCCGACCATGGCCTTATCTGTGTGGAGTTTGTATGTTCTTCCTGTGTTTGCGTGGGTTTCCTTCGGGTGCTCCGGTTTCCTCCCACACTCCAAAAACATACTGGTAGGTTAATTGGCTGCTATCAAAATTTACCCTAGTCTCTCCCTCTCTGTCTGTCCCCCTCTCTGTGTGTGTATGTTAGGGAATATAGACTGTAAGCTCCAATAGGGCAGGGACTGATGTGAATGAGTTGTCTGTACAGCGCTGCGTAATTAGTGGCGCTATATAAATAAATGATGATGATGATGATTTTAGGAAAGAAAATGGAAAGGATGAAATGAATGAAGGAGTTGGTGCTAAAGTGGTAGTAGAATGGACTTTTCACTCCACATTTCAAAGTAGACCTACAATCCTGCAAATTAGGTACTGATTGATTTTCAGAAGTCTTTGCTCCTGTTTTAAAAATAATCAAAATGGGTGTGTAGCATCACCTGCCCTCCCCTCTGCCACTAGTTGCAGCCATGCATTGTGCAAGCACACACTTATCGGGTATCACAGGCTTCTGTCAGACTCAGTGGATAGCCAAAAGTAAGCTGATTGATGAATGGCGATGACTATTTACCAATGAGGATGGTGGGAGGTCTCTAACCATTGATTGGTGAAGGGCTGGAACTATCTCCCAATCAGAGTGCAGGAAGCTGTCAGACAACTTTTCCAGTGCACTAAGATACACTGTGGGACCACTGGAGGATTAAGTAATTTATTTGCCACCATAAATCTAAAGCCTACATTTTTTCACCAACAGACACTAATTAGGGGAGGGAGCTCAATATAAAGCCACCAGAGATTTTAAGAGTTTGCACTTTAACACCAGGACCTGCATTTTTAGTGGCCTCCAGTGTTGCAGTCACGAGATGCTCTCTTTGTATATTGGTCCATAGGGTGCACTCTGAACCGTATACTGGTCCCATGGGGCTCTGTGGATTAAATATCAGTCCCTAGCGTGCTGTCTGTATTGTATATCATTTAGCAGGATTTTTCCTGCACTGTATATCAGTCCCCATGGTGCTATCTGTATTGTATAACGGTCCTCAGGGTGTAACATCTATTGTATGTAGGTCCCAATGGTGCTCTCTGTATTGTATGTCAGTTCCTAGGATCAGAGTTGTGATAGGCCGGTGCAATTTTGGACCAGCCTGCATGGCGCACAGTTCATGGCCGCGGCAATCATACAATACTCCCTGTCCATTCTGATTGTGTTTTAAACACAATTGGAGCAGCTGGGGAGTATCCCCTGCCTGTCTGCAGTTGCACAGTTACTAGGTATGCTGTTAGACCCAGTAGATGGCTGCTAGCACCTTGATTGTTGGATGGCTGGAACTATCCATCAATCATATAGCAGGAAGCTATCTACTGGGTATGAAGGTATCCAAGCATAGGCAAAATTATTCATAGCACATCAGGAGACATCAGGAGAGGTAGTTAATTTATTTAAGCCACCGCCAGAGATCTTGGATATGAATTTGTCACCAAATACAAAACATTCTGCTTTTGTGACTTGCTGGAAAGGATTTTACTCTATATTGAAAATAGCAACAATATCTGTTTAAAATGCCCATGGATTGTACAGAGCATAGTTTAAAAATATTGAATTTTACTGAAACTTTCCTTCCAATTTTTTTATGATACTTTTGGGCAAAGCACTGAGTACTCTTCAATCTTTAAGGAAACTCAACAAAAAATGAAGGAGATATCAATAGCATTATGGGTTAGGGGAACAGATGCCATCTCCTGGGGTAGTGTATAGGAGCCAAGAACTCAAACAAGTTCACGGTTTTGGTACATGGCCTCAGCCAGTTTTATTAATCAAAAAAATAAATAAAGATAAACTTCAAAATAAACACCTTGCCGGTCCGGCACTAACTAAAGTCTTTCCTGATTGTCAATCTATAAAAGAAAACATTAGACGTTCCAGCAGGTATAACTTACTCACAACAAATATCAGGCTTTCTCTTATAGAGACCCTGCAGTCCCTTTCCCTAGGCAGAGCAGTGAGGATGTCTAGCCTGACTGCCTTTTAACACCCTTCCACAGGTGCAAATGCTAATCAGCCTATTCTGTTGCTGGATGCTCAAAAGACATGGAATCGGCCTAATGGATGGAGCCCATCCCCTTTCTCCACCATTCTCCATTCATAACCCCAGGAACCCTTTACCAGTTTTTACCAAAGGCCAAAAGTCCTTAGCAAGCCATTTAATTACAGACAAACATTTTCCTGATGTTTTAATACATGTAGGTTAGAAACCTGGGACAAACATACCTGCCCAAAAACACTATTCCAGTGTTTTTGTCACAATCAGCACAAATATATATGTACATATTTTAGCAGCTTTACAGATATAAACATATTTTAAATAAGACTATTTGTTTGCTTTTGGGTTGGGAATGTATCTGCATCACCAGAGATTTGGGCTCTGTATAGTAAAACCACCATAAGTCTTTAAAGTAACGCCACCAAAAATCTGGGGGTCTATAAAATAAAGCCACTATATGTCTGGGGTCTGTATAGTAAAGCCAACATAGGTCTGTAAATTAATGCCACCAGAAATCTGGGATCTGTGTAGTAAAGACAATATATGAATGGTGTCTGTATAGTAAAGTCAACATAGGTCTGAAATCTGTATTGCAAGCTGGCAGAGATTTGGGCTAGTTTGCATTAAACAACTCCCAGACATTGTAGGGGTCTTCACTGTAAAACCACCAGAGATTGTGATCTGCATTTAAGGTCGTCTCCATAAAAGAGTTGACATTAAATAGTGGTCACTAATATGAAAGAATGTTTATTTGTATTGCATAGAGATTACCAGGAAGCTTTGTATGTTGTATAAAGATGACTATAATGTTATCAGTATGTATATTGTTCATTAATATGCTCTCTGTATTGTATAGAGGTCACTAGAATGTTCTCTGAATTGTATATCGTTCACTATGATGCACTTTATATTCTAAATTTGTTATTAAGAGGTGATCTGTGTTTTATATAGGTCACAATAAACCTCTTTGCACTGCATGTTGGTCACTAGAATGCTCTATATATTATTGTCACAAATTGTTGCCACAACTGAAGGCTACTTGCTGGTATTGACGCTGATAAGCTAGGAGGCTCGGAGTCTAACACGCCTCTGCTCTTCATCAGGGACCCCTGCAAGGGAGTTTGGGTTTTGGTGTGAGAGACGTGCAGGACCCGGCCCTCCAAATTAGCCACCAGCTAAGCAGATGGTGAACAAGTGTAGTCGTGCGGACAAAGAGAAGCGAAGTCAGGGAGCCAGAGGTCAAACCAGAATTAGTAGTCAAGCCAAGGGGTGATTCTAAAACAGAGTCAGAGGAAGACGGGTCAGAATCCAAGTAATCATGCAGGTTGCAAAATACAAAGCAGGAACGGTGGAGCATAGGAGACCTAGATACTCTGGCACCTACCTAATGTCAGGGGCAGGTTTAAATCGAGGAGCCAGCACCCTGATTGGTGGCAATGGGATTGGCAGTCAGCTGACCGCTGACAGGAAGTGCAGAGAAGCGTCCCATTGCCTAGCAACGGAGACGCGAACGAAACTGTGCATGCGCGCCGGCGGAAGAAGGAAGTGTGCCATTGCCTAGCAACGGGATGAGCTGATTGCAGAGGAAGACCTCCGTCCTTGCTACCGATGGTGAGTGTGGGGACGGGTCAACATATTGCAACATGGTCACTAGAATGATCTCTGCATTGTATTGAAGTCACTATAATGTTTTCTCTCTTGTAAAATATTTATTAATATGTTCTCTGTATTATATTGAGGTTTCTAGAATGCTCTTTGCAGGCGCGGGCTGGGAGAGGGAATCCCGGGGGGCACACAGACGGCCGCATCCGATGACACGGGATGCGGCCGCGTCATTGATGGGTAAAAATGTGGTATGTTGCATCCTGTGAGCGACCGGCCGGCCTACCCCCTGGCCCTAATAGCGGTCTGACTGAGCGGCCCAGGGGGTCACTGCCCCCCGGGCCAGCCCGCCCCTGGCTCTTTGTATTGTGTATCAGTCACCAGGATGCTCTAAATATTGTACAAATGTTACTAGAATGTTTTCTGTATTGTGTACATGTCACTCAAATAGATTCTGCATTGTATATCAGTCACTAGGATGCACTCTATACAGGTCATTAGAATACTCTTTGTATTGTATAGAGGTCACTAGAATAGACTGCATTAAATATGAGTCAGATTGCACTGGAAGGTGCATTTGATTACATATTTTTTACATAACAATTTCTTATATACTTCATTTTCTTTATAAAACCACACCCACATTACACAAAACCCCACCCACACTTTTTGTCACACCCATTTATCCACTGCAGCTTGTTGGTAGAAGAATCTGGGGTTGTTGCTTTTGTTTAGGCTAAAACTTTCCGGCCAGCCCCTTCGGGGCAGTAAGCTGTTCACTTTTCACATTATTGTTTAGCTTTTTGTTGTTTGGTCTTTGTCTTGTTTTTTTTCTTTATTAACCCTTTCAAGTGGTGTGTTTGTACCTGTTTTGGCTCACCAGAATTTACTTTTTTATATTCAATAGCAATTTTTTTTAGAAGACATTCCATAATTATGTTTACAGAAATAGAACAACCTCAGAAAATGACCCCGATATTGTATCACCCAGTTCTACACAGTAAGGGGATACCAGATAATGTACGTTCTTCAAAGTTTGATGTATTTTTTGGACAATGGCATTATTTGTTTTGATTTTTTCCAAAATAGTTTTTTGTACATTACTAATATTTTTTTAACAAGGAGAGGTCTTTAAATGACTATTTTGCATGGATCTATTAGTAATGCTTTGCATGACTGAGGTCTCCCATGCTCTAAGTATGGTTGTTCTATAATTCAAGCAAGTCCTTGTATTGTCACATGATATGACATTATTGGATTTGCTGCTACAAGTCTGTGAGAGGTGAAGAAAAGTGTCCTAGGGGGGTGCACCATGGAAATCCAGGCGTGGACTTTCTCACAATGAAAATGTCTACATACCTAAATGTTTGACACTTTTTGTAAATGCCTTTTACTGTGTTATAATTTATATTATGGTGAGATCTATGTAAGTCTGTTCGGGAATGTCACATGGGTCTTTCACTCACTCATTACATTTCATATAATCATTTGAAATTACCAATTTCAGGCTGAAATTTTCAGAACTCGTGAAGTATGAAAGAAAATAAAGACTCATTCATTTCAGCATATGCAGCCGCAAGCATCTTTCTCATGTGCATCTTCCTTATCCACTTGCAGTCTGTAACATTGTATAGTTGTTAGAGGCCAGAAAACTCTACAGATTGCCCACATTAAACAGATGCTAATAGTCTGAATGTAATTTTATTTTTGGAATTGAGCTCTGTTCCCAAAAGTCACATCTCTTACAACCCTTACAATTCCTTATGTTTCTGATGCTCTATGGCTTCCAGTAACAATGCCAAACAGAGAAGTCAACACAAAGCAAATGGCAAGACAGTGACTCACACAAACATTGAGACTTCATAAATAACAGCAGCTCTGTGTTGTCTGCCCACATCTGATCTGCAGTGCCGCTCTCAATGTGACACAGCTTTAAAATGACTATAAGTGAAACTGCATTTGGTAACATGAATAGTTGTAATCAGTGAAGCGACATACCCTCAAGCCTGAGGTTAGGATCCAGAAATTTCACAAATGAAGTGTTTCACACAGCTATGAGAGTTATACAGGAGTAGCAGCTGTATGATTTACCACCCAATATTATAAGTGCCATCCAAATATAAAACCACATGGGTCTATTGCAAACATCAAATTTAGTTCTCAACCAAAGGCTACTGTGATGGGGTCATCTTTATTTCAAACTAGTGGAATACCTACTGAATCTGTCTCATCCTTCTGCTTTGCATGAAATGTCACAGGCATTAAAAAAAAATAGAATAAATAAAAAAAAACATCTTGCAGTTAGTAGTACAATACATGGAAGAAAAAGGGTGAAGAAAGGGGAGAAGGAGAAGAGAAGACAATTAGGCTTTTCCAGCTGCTGGCTAATGACCAGAGGAGGGAATGTCCAGCCTTTTCTCAAAAATGTACTCAATATAAGGTCTGGTGTTGCTCTAGCCTTAGGGGCTCATGCTAAGTTGAACGCAAATTCCATTTTTGGCGTATAATACGCTTTTTTACATCTGAGCATTTGCACAAGTCAATAATTTCAAAATTAGTGCTTTGTGCGCTTTCTTAGAAGTAAAAAGCGTATCATACACCAAGAACGCAATTTGCAATTTTACATAAGTCCCTTAAAGCGTAGTGAGACGACCATTATAGGACTAAATAAGCCGTTCCATGCCAGACAGGGAATATATTTTTTTCCAAAAATGCTTCCCTTATCTCATCTATTTTAATGTCTTATTGCCACTTTAATAAATATTGTCACAGAGAAGAATATGTGGTACAATGCTGCCCATTGAAACATGTATCCTATTATGATTATAAGTAACATTCATATTGTTCTCTCTTTACTAGCATGCAGGCAATTCTAGTATGACAATGTCAGGTTTCTTGATAAAGACTGATGCCAAACTGACCTTTACACTTTACCCACCCATATTAGTTCTTCACAGTTCCATGTATTCATAGATAGCAAAATAGTGAATGACTTCATTATAATTCCGTTTTTGCCAGTATATAATAAATACAATGAATACAATGTCCTGACCTGTGGGCTCCAGCAGTTTGTGAATTACAGTAAGCCACTCATCTTGCTTCCGAATCTTATATGTCTATATCCAACAGATGAATCCAGACGTCCTAATATTCAAAGCAATTTCTCAGATGATCCTTGAGTTGTCAACTCAGCAGTATGTAAATGAAGATAAAAAAGCATATATAATGATAAACTGTAAACAATTTAATAAAGATACAAAGCATATGCCCTGACATCAATATGTAAGATAGAGGGCTGTAGAGGGCAATAGTGCTGGAAGCCTACATGTCAGTATAGGGTGGGACCTGCATACAGTGACGTTCTTTGCCGCTGTGATGCATCCTTAAATGTTTGGCTCAAAATAATAACTAATACCTCGTGCTTTCATTTAGCTAGATACAGCCAGACTTGCAGTGCTAAGGACAAGTGCTGACATCAACTGTTTTAGCAAAACATATAATTGTGATAAATGGCTAGTATTGTATATGTGTTGTATTGTATTTAAGGGAAAAATAATCTAGCCTAATATCATTCTTTTCAACCTTTGTGGTGTTATGGAACTAAAATAACATAGTTACATCAAGTTCGGTGGTCAAACGAGATGTCATAGTCTTGTAGGAATTGAGATCCTGGCTAAAAATTTGATATATTGTAGTCATTAATATGTCATCATAGCTCACTGGAGACTCCATTGTTGGCACAACTATAGAGTCCAATGAATACCTGGGAAAGTTACAATGATTTATTTCATGTGGTTTATGTACTGTATGTAATTTTAAGAAATGTGTGCAGCATATAATATTATAAATACTAAAATACTGTAGCCTACTAAGATTTTGGACTTGGCAACTCACAGCAAATTGCCAGTTACCATCTCATCTCAACCAACATTGTTTTGGTATGTATGGGAGAGATTGAAATAAGCAATAAGTCTCATCCCTACAAACTGCACAGATCTTTATCTCTTGGTCACCACAGGGTAATTCAGGGCAGGGACATGAACTAATGACCTTGTGAGTTGCACATGAACTTATGTTTCCCACTCACATCAATCAATCCCATGGCCCCTCTACATGAATAGAACTGAGTGGCCGCTTTTCTGCGCAATTATTTGGCAAAAAGTCTGTGAATCACAAATCTGTAATCATATTCTCATCCCTGACATGGGAAAATAGTGCCAAAGAATAGCTAAACTAGTGGTGCCATTCATTTCCTAATGGATGACTTGGAATAACAAATTGGAAAGGATTAAGGTATGTGAGGGAAAGATGAAACTGCAAGGTCATATGGATGAAAATCTGGAACCAAAATGATCACTCTGTAATCCATCTCTGAAAATTAACTTCAGTGAGACTGGACTTCAAAGATGTAATGACCGAAATCATATAAAGGTAGACATTTATACCTTGAAAACAGAAGAGATGCACAGTTATTTTGCAACTTGTGATGGGTTTATGAGAAACTTTGCAGATTCAATGCCCGATAAATAATCCAGGAAAGAATGACATTGTTGCAGTTGTCATGGAAGACATAAAAACTCCTAGAGAGACACATTTCATTTAATGACAAATGCCAGAACACAGGGTCACTCCACAAAGCTGAGTTTGAGATGACCAAGCCACGAAAAAATGAGAGGAAGTGTTATTTAGAAGGAAGTCCAGTGAATTGATTGAATAGTCTCCAAGCAAAGGTGGCAGAGGCCTATACAGAAAAGCAATTAAAAATGATAGACATAAGGCTTTCCTCCGTATATAAAATAGAATCATGTGGGGCGTATAGACTGCTCATGGGAAAATGCTAAGCCATTGGATTCTGACATTTAGTTTTACTCTTTTCTCTGCGTTTGTAATGACCCTGGGTCCTTCGCTTTTGCCAGGATATTACATATTGACATATCTTAGGACAAATGCATATCAGAGGAGGTATACTGTAATATAAGAAGTAACATACATGAATTAAAGCAAACACTATTTTTATTCCAGTACAATCTAAAATGAATAAGAGGATAACTCTACGATGTTGTCTTCCATGTCAAATGGCTACATCAACTATACAATTAAACCATCAATGATCCTTATATATGTTTTGAAGAATTAAAGAATATATAACTCCATGGACAAATCTTCTATTTGCAGATTAAGGGTCATCTAGATATCAATGATTTATCAAAATACTTTGGACCCTGTCTTCCACCAAGACTGCAAGCTTCTCAATACATCAAATTGCATTTTAACAGGTTAAACTGAATGTTGATGATCCTACCTTCACAGTAATAAATCTCAAAGGCCAAAAAGTTATTATTAATCTTGCCCACCGCCCTGTGTCTTTTTACAATTTTCCCCACTGCTTCTCAAGCTTTCTTTTAATTTTTGCAGTTGACTTAAGAGGGAATGACTGAGCTGATGTTTTAGGGAAATATTTTATTTTTTGAATCGGATAAAAGAGCCCAGTTTTTTTCAAAGAGGTTCTCTAAAACTTTGTAGCTACAATACTGTCTGTGGATAGCACATAGTAGACTAGTAGTACCTATCCCTTGCTTCTACATTAGAGATGACAGCATTTCACACAAGATGAGTTTCATGGCAGAAAAGGTAGTTTCACAGATTGTGAAATGTTTTGGTCAAATGCAGAATGATACAATTATTTTTATGGACGAGTCTTCAAATTTGTGCTCATCTCCACTCCCTATTTTCCTGGCAAAGTACCCCAGAGTGTCTCTTCCTGACATAGGAATTGGAGGCTATTTTTTTGGAGTGTCACAGTACCAGCCCTGTCTGCTTACATCAAACCAGGACTTTCCCCTGTTCGAGCTCCCCAGAGTCTGTGGTTGTGCTGATTAAACATTAGGGGTACACACGTGCACACAATAACATGGAATTCTAACTGAAGAAATTAAGTGCTGTGCTTCTCCTGAAATTAACATAGGTGGCATTTTCCACTAAATAGGGCTTGGACCTGTCTGAGGCTTTTGCAAAAGCTCAAAGTCCGTAATCCATACTACTAACAGTTGGTACCTGAACATACCTTAACTCTCTGAATTAAAACATCCCACCGTGACCATGGTCTTTGTATGACAGGTTACAATTACATTTTTGCCACATGGTGAAATGTAAGAACAATTTGGGGAAGTGCCTCCAGCATTCCTTCCAACAAGAGAACGTCCCTAGAGGGCTTAACCATTATTATCAGTGTCGGGCACCCTACTCTCATCACACCAAGCATACACATTAATTAAAAGGCAACTTTCTAGGACCTGTATGCACTTTCAGCAAACCATTTCTTACATGTGTCTAACACCTATTTCTTTCTAGTGAGCGGATCTTCCCTGCACTAATCAAGTTATCAACCTATTCTTTAAGGACCACCAATTAGGTACAATTTGCTGACAAATTTCTAGCAGCAGGACATTAGAGCTTTCCTGGGATGCTGGATAAAGAGTACCTGTAACCTTTCTCCAACCTCCCCCTCTCTCTCACGCTGAGAGATCACTGCAGCCCAGCACCATGCTGCTCCTTTTAATGCAGGATGCTGATATATATCATAGAGTAACAACACTTAAGAATAATTATTTAAAAGTATATATAAGTCAACAAGTGAATGTCGTGCTTCAAGCAGTAGTAGGTCATGTTTGTATTCACTTTAGCAAATTAGATTTCTATGTAATATGTAACTGCAGTGTTCTCTTGATTGTTGGTGAATTTAATTGAATAAAGACTAACAAAATGCATGAAGTGAAGCACAGTCATTACTGCAATTTACAGCTCCTTTCTATATCCCTACTGAGGCTTATGTGTAGTGCTAACGCTGTGCGGGAGTTTCTGTGCTGCTTGGGAGATTTTGGCGCGGGGGCAAACAAAGCCCCCATTCTTGGAGCACACTTGCGAAAGAAGAAAGATACAGCATAATGCAATAAATCTGATTAATATACCTTGTGACAATCCTAACAAAAAGGAAAGGGTCAGAGACTGGACTGGACGTTGACCTTTCACCTGTAATTACATGGCCACAATAGGGTCCTCAGTTGGTCAGCAGAGTGACCCTGCTTTTCAAAGCTACCTGCTGCTTATTACAAAGAGATTGGACACAGTTTTCAACATGATGGAAATACCTTCAGAGCAAAGGCTCTATCTCCTTTACACTTGGGTGGGGATAGTTCACAGACTTTTGCTGTAGCCATTTGGAGGCCAGGTCAGCCCAGCGGAAATCTTGTGTAAAAGCAGAATTTCCTCAAAAATGTCATTCATAAGATACCATACCATTGATGGCACAGGGCAGTGTTTCTGAAAGATGGGACCATCTGTGGAACCAGCTTCTAAAGCTTTAACTTTCCGGGGAAACTTGAATTCTTTTATAATGATCTGCTGCTCTATTTCTCCTCTAGATCAAGGATGCATTGAAGCATCTGTGGCTGGATTGTATATACATGTAATTTCTTTGTGTCATGTGGATATACATGATTAATGATTTTGCTGATGGGTGAAATGAATCAGATTATTATAGGCCTACAAAAATAATCCTTCTGCTGGGCCAGCAGTGAGGAAACTTCAAAGCCATACAAGCTTAACTCTAAGAAAGCACATCTGTTGCGCTACATTCAACTTATGGCAAATCACAAAGAGAAGATCAATATGGAAATACATACGTAGCACGTAGGGGTTCATTTAAATGTCTACTGTGCAGTGCAAAAGCAACTGTGTAACCAATGTGTGCTTTGATTTGTGTAAGTGTGCCTAGATGTCTGCTGAGGTGCACCAGTTTACAGAGCACAGTAGAAACAGAAGTTTGCACAGGCGGAGGGTAGGAGTGGTGTGAGAGTATTCCTAGTAAAGTACAGAGTAAATTAACCCACTAATAAGCTTATTTTAGTGAAAGAGTTGTTGTAAGTGGTGGCAGGTTGGACATTGATGTGATGTTTACACTGTTGCCCAGTTTCCCTCTCTCTGTACACCTACGTGGAGCAGAAAGTAGTAATGCACCTTGTAGTGAGCTGAACGGACAATCTAAGCACACACTGCACACAGTGCTATATTGTGATACAGACATCCATATGCAAGGTGCCCATTGTGATATTTAGATTTATACAGTTTGATTAAACTGGCTCAACTACAAATTTTGGCACATAATATTTTTGTACTTTTCTACTTATAAAGGAAAAATACTAGTTATTATGAAAATGTTTGTACATATTTACAGTGCAAGTCACTAGAAGTAAGGTGATAAGCAGTGCTAAGATGTAAATCTATAGAAAGTAATCTAATGTGGACTCAACGTTTCAACATATCTGTTATATGCAGTGATGTGAGTAAGAGAGTAGTAGGGGGTAAATGTATGAAGCTCCGGGTTCTTCAACACCCGCGAGTTTGGCGTCTTCAGCGCTTAAATTTAAAGCGGCGCTGCCTTGTAAAGGGAAGTCTCCCTTTACAAGGCAGCGCTGCTTTAAATTTAAGCGCTGAAGACGCCGAACTTGCGGGTGTTGAAGAACCCGGAGCTTCATACATTTACCCCTAGGTGTTTCTTTTCCAATAAGGCCACTACTTCCATGTATCCCTTCTGTTAGTGAACGGGTGGCACAAACTGATCATGTTAAGTATGTTAATGTGCGCATCTGATATACAGAAGGATTAATAAATTATCAATAACAAAATAATGGGCCTCATTCATGAAAGGCAAAATGACTGTGACATTGCAAAATTAGTTTGTCAGGTCACATACCTTGATTTGACAAGTAAGTCTAGAATTCAGCTAATGTGCGGTTGAGATAAGTTCATGGAACTTTATAAAAGATGAATTTATGTTGGACATTGGAAAAATAAAAAGCATAAAATATACTATATTTTGTGGTAGGAGATTATAATTTCTTGTTTCCCAGTCTGCAGTAAAACTGTGCTGAAACGATAACAGGGTAACAGGGTGTACAAGGTATAAAGTATATTTGATTCTTCACACAGTAATATATCCTATAAACTGTTAGCAGAGCAAATAAAATACAACAGCAGCATTTGGAAAGAAACCCTCTCTTTGTAAGGGTCAACAAAAAAAAGTGGGGTCTCCTTTTTACAAGTTAATGCATTTTTAGTAATTGGACAAATAATGTGTATTACTTTTGCTGTGGTGTGTAATTTGATGAAACTGCATAGTGTTAATGTATCTTCTGTCATACACTTTAAGTCAACTTCGTATGTTATGCGCGATACCCTTACTGAACTAAGATAACCAGGGCACATTTGCTAACTTTGGCAAATAGGCTGCAGTTTTATAAATTATCCAATCTCTATTTAAGTATATATACATTTATACAGTATATATATAGATATATACATATATATATATATATATATATATATATATATATATATATATAAGCTAACCCGTGCATGATACTCATGCATTCTAGTCAAATTAAGCTACTTAAGGTGTTAAAAAGGTTCTTGTCATGCATTTGGGCCATAGCCCAGTCCTCAATCACCAACCACTCCCAACTGTCACCCCCGGCAACCACCAACCACTCCCAACTGTCACTTCTCCTTCAAGAAATATATATATATTTTTTTAAAATCTTTATAAACACTTTTAACAATTAACAAATTAAATTAACAAATTAAAAACATCTTAGTATACCAAATTTCAGCCCTTTCTGATTTTTTTTTTCCACACACACTAAGAATTTAGTAGGTCAGTGTATAACTCCGCCCAGCAGGTGGCGCTGCAGCTTGGTTTTATTTTTTCCACACTCACACAGACAGACTAACACACGCCACTAGACATTTATATTATAGATATATATACACATATATATATATATATATATATATATATATATATATATATATATATACATATATATATATATATATATATATATGTGGAATATATATATATATATATATATATTAGTGGCGGCGAGAGCAAAGCATTCAGCTAACAACCCATCTTTAAACCAATTCAGTAGAATGGCAAATTGGCATTAGCAGTTGTCCCAGGAATGCACTTTTACAATTGGCCAGCGTTAAATCAGGTGTCAGCATGACTACTCTCCTTCCGGACTCGATATTGACATGTCCACACAAAGCAGGTCAAGGGATCCTCCACACCATGTTGCTTTGAAAGGGGCAGTGACGTGTGGCCAATCAGTGGTAGCACTATTCTGATTAATCGCTAACTGCACTGCTGCTCCGCCTATTGCGCCTCTTCTGTAAGGGAAGGAAAACTGGTTAAAACAATACAAGTAACAATCTACCAGCTAGCATGGGGATATCCAAAAATGCAGAAGAGAAGAGACCCAGAAAGCACTGGCAACATATATTTGGTGAAGACTATGTGTCACGGTCCGGAGACAAAATAGGAGACCAGTGACACAGAGGAAGGCTGGCAAACAGGAGGTGAGATGGTAAGAAAGCTCAAACAAGCCCAGTTCGGTACACAGAGAGGCGAAGAGGTCCAAAGGTTGAGTCAGAGGCGAAGAGGAGGGCAAGCCGAGGTCGGTACATGAGTATTAGATGCTGGTAATCTAGCAGGAGCAGGATCTAGATTACAGGCACAGAGCACAATAATCAGTCACTGGTGACAGGAACTGGCCAGGCATTTATAGGAAGTCAAGGGATGGAGCTAAGGCATGCTGGAGCATCAGGAGATCACAGGAACTGATCTGAAACACAGAATGACGGCAAGGAACTGTCCAGCAGCCAGAATAGCTCAGTCAGTAGAGCAGCAGTCCACAGAGGCAGAAGCACTAGGTTCGAATCCTGACACTATGACTCACAGTGGATCCTATTGGCTGGCTATGCAGAAAACTTAACCCTCAATGGGTTGACGTCACATAAACACATGAATTTAAGTGCCCTCGACTTATGGCCTCACTTGTCATCTCATTATTTATTTCACTTTATTTGAATTCTATTTTAGACAGTGCAGGGCCCCGCCTGGATAAAAATAAAATTCACTAAAAGAGAAAGGCGACCCACAGATGGCTCATTAAGCTGTTAAGGCCTATGATCAATTAGCCCCTGTCAGTAAGCCACACTAATGGGGACTATAACAAAAATATGTTTTGTATATTGTCAATTGGATTGTTTCTTTCAATACATTTTTAAAAATTCAAATGTACAAACATAGAAAATTGCTTCTAAATCCACTACTACCGTATGCACCCAAAGTCAAGTATTTCTCATGTTTCAAGCTATTGTTGGAAGAACTGGGACTTTTATTGTAGCTTTCACTGACTTTTAGGTGTAAAAATACATTTTAGAGGAGCCAGGCAGCATCCCCTGTAGCTGTTATGCTATACCACAAATGCAGTAATATCACCATTAAGGAGAAATAGGGCAGAAAAACTCTCATGTTATTAGCACAAGCTTGTGAGAAAGGCATCTGGAAATCCTTGAAACTCAAGGAGATAAAAATATTACTGATAGTTTAGGCAACTAGTCTTAGAGGTGATCAGAAAAATATAAAAATAATCTGATCTTAAAGGTATAAAGCACCTGTGGTCATTAAGTTGTCTTAGGTCTACCTTTTTGTGCATGTAAAGATGTATTGTCATATTACTGAAAAATGAATCAATGCATACTTAAACTCCATTGAACATTAAAGAGCTAAAGAACAAACTAGCAGAGGTGCGAAATCAACTGCAATAAAATTCTTATGGCACACACTCAAAACACCTTGAATAGACCTAGCAATTCTTTGTGGTAGGTAACAGGACATGCAGATTGTCAGCTAAGAAACAAGCTAAAAATAGAATAAAACATTTTATTGATGAACAGAGAGGAAAAGCTCCCATCATTTCTACATTTAGTTTCAGACCAAATTTACTCCAATGCACGGAGCAATGCTGTACAGAGAGGGAGAGATCCCCGTCAGAAATGCTAGAGTCACAAATTGAATCTATGCCCAAGCCAGGGAAAGCCCCACAAACTGTAAGAAATACAGGTCCATTGTTTTACTCAATACCAATGTCAAGATATACACTAAACTTAAAGCAAATAAACTTAACCTTATTATTCTGAACCCGATACACATTGACCAGGTGGCTTTTGTAAATGGACACCAGGCATCCAAATATACGAGATGGTTTTTTAATATATTTGAGCATGTAACAAAGGACCAGAGGGAGTTGTTGGTGCTTTTTATCGATGCACAGAAAGCATTCAACAGACTACATTGGGACTATATGAAACAGACCTTGCTCCGATTTGGCTACCAAGAAGGGATCTTAAGAGACATTCTAGCCTTCTACGCTGGCCCCTTTTCCAAGGTGTTTAGTAACGGATTTTTATCAGATAGCTTCGCAATCACTAGTGGTAGTAGACAGGGGTGTCTCCTGTCCTCACTCATCTTTGTACTTGATATTGAACTGCTAGTGGCAAAAATCAGATTTTCCCATACTTTCCAGCGTGGTGATTTGAAAAATAATTTGCATGAATTATATTTGTTTGCTGATGACATATTACTTTTTGTTATAGACCTTGTTACCTTTGCTTGCGATCTTAGATTCATATAGCAAGCTACTACAAGCTAAATACCACAAAGTCAGATGCTCTCCCTATTAGCTTCTCTAAGGAGAAAATAAAATGCCTTAACAACATATTTCACTACGCATGGAAAACTTCTGCCCTGTTTTATCTGGGAATCCAAATTATGCCAAATTTAGATGATATACTTGATTAAAATTTTTCTGCTTTGATACTACAATTCATCAATCTCACAAAATCAGGATGTGCTACGAGGTCTTCTGGTTCGGTGGGTTTGCAGCCTTTAAACTTATGTTATTACCAAAAATTATGCATCTCTTTCGCATGTTACCTTTCCTTTTACCAAAGACACTCCTCAACAGTCACTCAATTATTATCTCATACATTTGGAAAAACAAACCTCTGTGTTCAGCCCAGGGGCGGGCTTGCCCGTGGGGCAGGGGGGCAGCGCCCCCCCGGGCCACTCAGTCTTACCGCTATTAGGGCTGGGGGGTAGGCCGGCCGGCCGCCCCCCCGGATGCAATATACACATCCCGTGTCATGTGATGTGGCCGCCTGTGCGCCCCCCGGGCTGACATCTCCTAGCCCGCGCCTGGTTCAGTCCATTCCCGAATGTCACTCCCTAAACAGTTTGGCGGCCTGGCTTTCCCAAATATCAGGAAACATCCCTCCTAAATGCTGGAGACCATCTAATGATATGTTATCTAAACTCACAAGAGATTTGTCAGTGGTCTGACTAAGTTGATAATCATCTTAACTCCTGGCAGTTTAATGCCATTATCACTCTTAATTCTTTATTTGACTCAGAGGGTATTCTGACCTATATACAACTCAGGGATCAGTTCCATCTCCCTGTCATTGATTTTATAAGTATCTTTAAGTCAGACACCAGATCACCTCCCTGCATAAAGAGCGTTTATGTTCACATCAGCCGTCTACCTTTTTGTTCACAAAATGAACTAAAGGAAACACTTAATCGGGTATCACCTTCTTATCTAAGTTTACGTCTCTAGCTTACACCTCACAGAAGTCGTCTTATTGAAATGGGAAATAGATCTATACATAGACTTTTCTACAGAGCAATGGGAGGCCATCTTTCTGCATTCCTACTGCATATTCAGGTGCCTCAATCACACAGAAAAGTTCATATAATTAATTAATAGGTTATACCTCACTCCTGCAAGACTCCACAAAATGTGGGCCTCGCATTTGAAGTTTTGCTAAGGTATTTATAACTCAGTGGGGGACATAATTCATATCTTCTGGAGCTGTTTGTTTATGCAAGCTTTGTGGACACAGGTTCTTGACCTTGCCAGCCAAGTTACTAATCATTCCTCCCTCACCTGAATTAGCGCTTCTGCATAATTACCCCTCGCAAGTCCCAATAAATGATACATATGTGTTTAGCCACATTGTAATCATCACTAGGGCTACCATAGTTCAATCCTGAAAGTCTCCTACACCACCTCCTCATGATAAAAGTTATTTCCAAGGTCCAATTTAGTTTTGAGATGGACATACTCGGTGTACCTTATTCTACCACAGCATTTTCCCCAGTGATGAAATGGTTCACCTGGCATGTAAACCTCACTGCCATAGATGGATCCCCTCAAGTCCAGCATCTGCCATACCAATCCACTCATGCTTAGACCTTTATAATTGTCCAATGACACCTCTGATATCTTATTATTGTCATTTGCTTTATTTGATGTATGTCTGCAAAAATGTCTGTAATGTTTTCAAAATTATTGATGATAAAATTTATGGAACTTGTGTGAATAGTGATTGCTGATTGGTGTTATGCTGAGCCAATTAGAAAAATGCGGAGCTACTTAGTTGAAGTGATATCCAACTCACAATTGTCCAGAATTCATGGTGTGATCCTAGTAGAACAGGGGTGATACATTGAAAAATGCATGCTTTGCTGTAAAGTATATGGATTCACAGAGTTCCATACCCTTTTATACAAGACATAGAAAAATAAAGTAGTGGATAAGTTGTTATTTATAAAACAAAGGGTTCTTTTCATTTCTACTGTTGATTTTTTTTTATTGTGTCTGCTTTTCATTTTCAACCTGGACCTACAGCTGAGATTAATCATCTCCACATATGGGTGATAATGTACTTAGTTTACTTATCACCAGGGGGACTGCAATGTGCATTTAGAAAAACATCTTGTGCCTGATTCATCAAGGGACATAAACGGCGATTTTATGCGTATCCTTAGGAAAATCACTCTGCACATGCGCAGAACTGAACCATACGCCACAGAACACAGCCATGTTCAATACATCTTCCAATGCAAAGGACACTTATCACAGCCTACGATTTAAGGGATGGAACGAGGTGGGGAAGGGGCGTTTGGCCATAGTCAATGTACAGTAAGAGCGTGCCAAACTCGAGTGCATGCAGCACTGTCCGCTTCAAGCTCTGGGCATCTCTAAGCTAGTTGTTTTTCACCCATATCTCTTGCTCCAGCTGCAGAGCTAGTCTAATTGACGCTTATTATTCTTATTCTTTATTTATATGGCGCCACAAGGTTTCCGCAGAGCCGTACAAAATACATAATACTGTACAAACAGTAGACCAAACAGTACAACAGTACAGAGTAAAAGAGTATAACCAAGACATAGCAAGTACAGTGACGTAGGAGAAAAAAAATGGTACTGAAACAGAAGGTAAGAGGGTCCTGCTTGTAAGAGCTTACATACTAAGGGAAGGAGAAACAGACAGCAGAAACAAGAGGAGTCAGTGGAAGGGATCAAGAGCAAGAGAATACAGGGAAGCTGGAAGTGAGGAGAACAAGTATGGAGATGGTTAAGTGGATGGCTGGTATTCCTTGATGAACAGATGGGTTTTGAGAGCCCATTTGAAGTTGCTGAGATTAGGGGATAGACGACGAAGGGAGAGAGGTCATTCCAGTGGAGGGGGGCAAAATGGGAGAAGTCTTGAATTCTGGCGTGGGATGAGGTGATCAGTGGGGAGGAGAGGCGACAGTTATTGGCCGAACGCAGGGAGTGGGTGGGAGTGTGGATGGAGAGGAGGCTAGAGATATAAGGGGCAGTAGAATGAGACAGGGTCTTTTAGGTGACCGAGAGGAGTTTAACGAGGATTGTGTAGCTGACGGGGAGCCAGTGTAAGGCAAGGCAGAGAGGGGAGGCAAAGGAAGAGTGGTGTAAGAGAAAGATAAATCTCGCAGCCGCATTGAGAATAGAGCGAATGGGGGTGAGATAGGAGTGGGGGAGGCCGGTGAGGAGAAGATTGCAGAAAATGAGAAGGGAAATAATGAGAGTGTGGACAACAGTTTTGGTAGCATCATGAGAGAGGAAGGGCCGGATACGGGCAATATTTTGTAGTTGGAAGCGACAGGATTGGGCAAGAGATTGAATGTAGAGGGCAAAAGAGAGGGAGGAGTCGAGGTTGACACCCAGGCAGCGGAGTTGGGGAACAGGAGAGATGGTGGTGTTGTTAACGATGATGGATATATCCCGGTGGAGAGAAGATTTAGAAGGAGGCAAAACTATGAGTTCAATTTTATCCATGTTGATTTTAAGAAAACCTAAAGACATCCAGGAGGAGATGGTGGAAAGGCAGTCAGAAACACGAGAGAGGAGGGGGGGGGGGGGGGGCAGGAGAAGAGATGTAGAGTTGAATGAGGAGGTGGTACTGGAGACCAAAGGAAGAGATGAGCTTACTAATGATGATAGCTGTGTATGCATGCTATAGCAGATGTATGCAATGAGTAGCGACTGTAAAAATGTATTTTATATACAGTAGACATTATTAGCATCCAAATAAATGTATTTCATGGAAAAAAAATGGGGGGAAAAACATTTTTTTTAATATATTGTCATTAATGCTGATATTATTCACAGGTGGCATTAATTCAATATTATTTTAATGTGCATTCTTTTGAGAAGTTATATTCCAAATAGGTATTATACATATCCTGCAGTGTCCCGTATAACAGAGCAGAGCAGACCTACACCTATATTTATCAGCACACGTATCTTCAGATCCGCTCCTTGTTGAATTGGGGTATACACTGACCTGAATTTTGTGTGTTCTGAAACAAACGCACATTGTGCTCAGTATGCGTCCCTTGGTGAATCAGGCCTCTTGTGTCCTGCTGTCCAATCATCCAATAGAGAGCCTGTAATATTGTGGAAACATTTATCATGGATCAAATTTCGCAGCAGAAAAGGTGATTTCGCAGAGGTACTAAGTTTTTTGTACTGTTTGGGTTTTGCTTTCCCAGTCCTCAGAATGGCTGGTACGGGGTATATTTATAATTTTACATTCTGCAGAATTAATAAAGGTGGGACGACAGTGTCAATTCATTCTGCTCTGGTGTGTGTGTGTGTGTGGGGGGGGGGGGGGGGATATTGCCAAATTCTGCTGGAGAGACAGTTTTCCGCATTTTTAATTGTTATCTGCCCCTCAGAACATCACATTCCCATATACAGAACAAAACCTTTAGGTAATATGTGTTCTATGGGAAAGATGAAGTAACTTGAAATTCTGTACAATACATCAAATAACATAAAGAGAATCAGGGCCCATTGTCATATGAGTGTATGTCTGTTACTTTGACCTATGTAACCTATACTGTTCAACTCATTCAATTCCCAGACTCCAGAGAGTAACAGGCTTTACCTGTGATATTGTGGGTGAGTCTTACCTTTCTTTACTCACATTATGTGATGTTCGATTCTCAGAATGATGAGATCATTATTGAACTGAACATGCAGCTAAATAATGTCATTTATAGTCTATGAACAGAGCTGATTTCTAACAGTATGTCAGTTGCTTGTGAAGTTGATATTAGGATACATTATACTCCCTCCTGAGCCCACTTCCTCCATACAGCTCCCTGACTTATGAACATCTATGATGTATGGAGACAGTTGGCACAGGGGAGAGCATGGCACTGTCTGAGGTGTAACTAACAATACTATATTACAGGTTCAGAGGGGTGCAATGTTTGTATTTTTGCCAAATGCACAGTGCACAAGGCACTTTATGAAAAAATTACCCCCTCCCCCATGACAGGTTTACTTTATCCAAAGCCTATTATTATCACCAATCTGCCTTCTATTGCTACTTATGTAGAAAATATACCTCTGGTCATTGCTACTGATTATGTGATTCCTGATGCAGACTCCATCACTTCCTCATAGCCCCTGCATGATTCCTGCAGTGTGTTTATTCCTCACAGACCCTATTACCATCAGTCTATATTATGATGTTGAGGGGACTTGGCCTTCATAACTAGGGTTCCAGTGCCAAGTTTGTTACAGAGGCCCCCTCAATTTGTATATATTGTGGCAAAGTGCACTTAATAGGTACCGAACAGCCTAACTTGTGATTTGTCATGAAGAACAGCATATAATCTCATACAGCTTTATAGAACAACAAAATGTAGCAGAAAGCACTATTGGAAAAAAGTGTGAGGCACAATGCCTATGGCTATGGAATTCAGTTGCCAACCCCTGCTGGTTAACACTCTGGATAAATAATCAGGAAGTGGTAACCTGCAACCACTGTGCAGCATGTAGCACTTTTGTGTAGATCTGAAAAATACTGCCTCTCGTGCCAATAGTGCCACCCACTACTGGGATGGGCTGTCAGCTGACTTTATTGTGCAGTCAACACTTAACTGAGTGGTGTCCTACAACTGCAATGACAGCCTGCTTTTGGCACTGGGTTTATGGCCTTGGTTAGGTTGGGTGACAGTCTGAGAGCACTCAGCTAATAGCTCCCTCCAGGAGCTTCAATGATAGTGAATCTCTGGTATGATTAAACTCAGGGCCATCTTTTCCATTGGGCACAATGGGCAGCTGCCCGGGGGCCCCACGGGCAAGGGGGCCCCATAGGCACGGCTCTTAATGAGAATAAATAATCCTGCAAAACATAAAAACCTGCAAAAAAAACCTACAAGGGTCACTGAGCAAGTACATCTATCTATCTCTATCTCTATATATCTATATCTATATCTGTATCTATATACATCTATATATCTATATCTATATCTATGGGCCCCGGTGCACCGCTTTGCCCGGGGGCCCATAATGTTGTTAAGATGGCCCTGATTAAACTGTCAGCAAAGAGCCACGGGTTTGTGGGAAGATGATGGGGTGGGGGGAGGGGAGATGCAGGTTGCATCCTAGGGATTCAAGTGGCAATTAAGTAAGAACAACAATGGCCACAGCAGAAGCCAGAAAGGAGTTTTGCTTGTGGGATGTCAGAAAGTGCTATATTTATATAAAATAAAAGCTATATTTAATAAGTCACTGCTTCTTTTTTGTTTTTGATGTTAATATTTTTTTTAAAATTTAATAAGGACTAGATCATGTATTTGTTTTGTTTGATATTGATAAATACAACTAATATTGTACAATCACACTGCACAGACCCCATTGTCAATTTGTAAATGCATTTTTTTTAACTCTTTTGCTCTCTTACTTAATAACAATTTCCAGAGTAATATTGTCCCCCCCCCTCCATTCCAGCTACATTACATTTTCACACTACAAAGGTAGTAGGGTTGCTATTAGCGCTAAGAGCTTCAAATCTACTTGTGTAGCCAAAATGAGACAGCAATACAACATGGTGAGGGTGGAACAGCCAGATACAATGATTTGCTGCACTCAGCTATGCACTTCGGGTCCTCCTTTATGGAAGCCCGGTTTCTTCTGGAGTTTTCAGAGTGATATACATATTTTGGAAAGGAAGATGCATTAAGAGCCCATATACTTTAAAGGGGACATTCAATCTATTTTTATAAATGTTTTCATAAAAACTTTGCTGGCTCTGAATAACTATGCACCATGGAACTTTATCAGAGCTCCCGAAATGTGCACACAGCCACTGTCACTTAAATATGAATAAAACTTCAGGCACGTGTGTAGTACTATTGACATGATGGTCTTACAAATGAAAAATGGTATTGTTTGGATACAATGACTACTTGTACACGTGTCATTGTACATTAATCATTTCAGACATTGCAACTTTCTTAAAGCGAATACGAAGGCTTGAAGTGCGTTATATAAACGTGTGCCTTCCTTACATTGCTTAATGTCCATTCACATAGTTTTGTTTGAAATGATCTAAGGAAAAATAATAATATTTAAGCAGTAAACACCAAATCGTTTGGACTGCTGGTTGGGTAATGGGCCAAAGCAAATCAATTGGACACGCAGTTCAAAGATAAGGATCGTGGCTTTTATTTCTGGGTGGACCCCTAATGACCCCAATCAATCTATGTCTTTAAAAGTTAAATCATCCACTCCTCCGATTAACCCCTTCATTACAACTTGGTCTTGCTTGTCTTTTTTCCTTAGAGCATCCCTAGGTGGTTGCGGTGATGAAGCGGTTAAGGACACGTTAGACTTGCGACAGATGTTCCAATAAAATCATCTTTATAAACTGTTTATTTGCTGAAATCTATCATGAAACAGCTTGCAGGGCTCTCTCTCTTTTCAACACAACTACTGGTCTTTTTTGTGGTGCAACTAGCGGAAAATGCCTTGAAATGATCAATGGCAAGGAATTTGTCATCGCTCTTTAAAGTTTGAAATGACTTCATACCAAGATAGGTGAGTTGGTGCTGTGTGTTCTTGTGATGGATGACTTAGATGCCCTCTAATTATCCAGAAGCAGGCACAAGTCATGTACAACTGCAGGGTCACCTTCTAGCTGTGCTTTGTTCTCTTCCATGCCAAAGTTCTGGTACCTCTTTGTGTGTACTGCAAAATTCACTGGCAGATTATAAATCATCATTAATCATTATACTGTTCCCTACAAGCCACTTAGAGAACATCTTAATTCATACAGTAAACCTTAGAAACTGAAGATGCACTGAACCCCAGCCCCGATTTTGACATGTTTGTTCACAGGGCACAGGTCTACTTCTCCCTGGACTTAAAACACAATTACAATTTTACAAGTTTATGAAGTAAGCTGATTTTCTGAATTAAGCCACATCTGCTAAATTCTAATATGCCTATTAGATTTAAAATTCTATTTGGTATTCGATAGATTCTTTTGTAAAAGGATTTAGTATTATTCGTCCTAATTGAAAAATATGGACTTGGTTATAAAGCGATTTTATTTAGCTGTCAAAACTGTTCTTTTTAAATGTTGATTATATTGTCATAAAATTGTTTGCTTCAACTATTACACTTTGGGGGTTCAAATAAACTAAAAAGGCATAGAAATGGGTGTTCGTAAGACTAAAATCTTTTATAATTATACAAATAGTAATTTTAAAAAGGAACAATTGCAACTAAAATGTTTGTGAATGAATGTCTAAACATTTGTATTCTTTTTTTTATACAATGAAAAACTAGGAAAGAATTGAAAGGATCATAGCAAAGTTAATGAAAAGAAGTACAAATTGATAATTCTCCACTGTGTTTAAGAAATGTGCTGCCATTGGAGTATGATATTATTTCTGCATGAGCTTACTTCTTTAGCATCTAGGGACCACAATATTGTGAACACCATACGCTACTATTATAATATAATATAATATAATATACTATACTACGTCTTGGAGAGCTTAAGCAAAATCCCTTTTGTTTCATGCACTTGTGTTTGCCCAGCTGTAAATTGATCAATACACCGAAACTCTGCCTGCCATTGTCCTCTAGGTGGCTGCTCAGCTATTTAAAGTATCATAGTTGGTTGTATGCAGGTGACACACAAATACAAATCTATACCAGATTCATTGATGTTTTGTTAGATAAAACCAAGTAACAGCATTTTCCCTAGGTTTTTATTTTTTCTCCTAGTCACCTAGAAAGCTTTGATATGTATGAATATGCTCATCTCTCCAAGAGATTTGCTACTCATCATCATCATCATCATTGTTTGCAAGATGCCACAAAACTCTGCAGCACCAGACAGATAGTATAACACATCTACATACATACAATAAAATATCCATGAACACAAAATAAACATTATAACAAATCACATATACAATAAGTCATACATACATAAAACAAATCCTACATAAAAGCAGAACAAGTAAATACGAGGTTAACAAAGAAGATTCAGACGTGAGACAGATGTGTTGTGTGTGTCAGTGTGTGTGACATTCAGTTGTGTCAGTTACTGTCACTTGCATAGGTAAGAATTCAAGAGTTTCTGTAGCAGTCATGTTATCTAATTCAGAAGTTATCACTGTAACACATAATTGGCAATTGGAAATGGACTGTAGATTCCACAGCACAAATTACAATTTGCAATTGCATTTTCTGATGGGAGGAGCTTAGTGGATTGGGGTGTGCATGGGTTTCATTTTGTGCATTGCATTGAGGTCACAAACAAAGAAGAGATTTTGCTGGACAAGATATTTAAATAGGATTTAAGGGGTGTAGTGAAAACCTTACCATTGCACCCTGTATAGTGGTGGGCCACAGAGCCATTTTTTCCACAAACATCTTCTCAGTGAGACTGGGGCTTGGCCTGTACTGTCAATAGAACATCTTTTGCACCTTCCACGTACATTAATGTTACCTTAATCTTAAAATTCCTTTAAGACATAAATAAGGCTCAACAAGCAGGAGAAAACAAGGAAATTTTGATGAAGGGAGCGTGCCTAAAGTTCTAGTGGACAGGACTTTGAGGTGATTATTTTCGCTCTTTCCCCCTTGTGCATTGTAAGTGGACCCACTATCCCACAAATGCAACCTCAGGGATTTTCCATGTGCAGTTCAAAAACCAGTAAGTGAGTATGGACTTCTGTATGTACAAGGCACATACATGGGTGCATTTGTGCAGCATGAAATGTGCTATAAGGGACGCATTGTTTCTGGGGTGTAAATGAGCCACATTGTGCAAATACAATCAGTGTTCAGTATGTTCCAAACATTCAATGTAATTAGAGGAGGAAACCAACAATTTCCCTACTGCTGTACACCCAATAGCTTGTTGTGCCCAGTAACTTGGTGTGACAACGTGTGGCTGTTATAGTGGAGCGTACAGTATACACATAAATGGGACCATAAATTCAATTCTTTGGAGTTCCCCCACATTAGTATTTGATACACATTAGTACATTTCTAGTATTGGATGTTACCCTGATGTAAACAATTAGGGCCTAATTTATTGAGGCATGAAAATTGAATGTAAATAGTTTTTTTTTTAATGTGTATATTATTCGGAAGTACACATGTCCATACTGATCTAGAAGCTGATCTGAAGAAACGTCTCTTGTTGTATATGGATCTAGCTACCCTCTGCTCTAACAGACACAATACACTGCATAATAGGTCCAATACATATGTGCAATATAAAGTCCCAGCAGAACGCACAGAAAAAAAATTCAATGATTGTCACCTATTAATAATATAGTCATTAGTGACAAAACGTTAAAATAAAGTATTTTTTTTTTACATTTTTTTACCCATGTAATACACCTATCATAATGTTATTAATGTCTACTGTACATAAAAAGCTTGTTTTCTGTTGTTCTGGCTGCAAACACATGTTCTAGCATGCATACACAGCCGTCATCAATTTCACTCGGCACTTACATCTGACCTGTAGCTGGTGCAAGTGTTACAACAGAAAATCACGTACCTTTGAGATGCCCCAAGCTTGAATCACGCTCTGCTGCATGTGCTCGAGCTTGGCACACCTTTACTGTACAATGACTGCATACACCCAGCCCCCTCCTTGTTCCGCCCATGAAACTATAGCCTGTCGTAAGTGTCCTTTGCGCTTGAAGATGGTTTGGATGTTCTTGTGTTCAGTCAATTTTTTGGCATGCGGAGAGCGATTTTACACAAAATATGGCACCTATTGGCACTTACGTTCCTTAATAAATCAGGCCCTTAATGTGTCTTCTTGTCTTTATATGCTTATCCTATTTTAATAATTTTAATATTACCTTTTATTGATGTAAGCTGCAGCCTGGATCCCAGTTAGACTGCATCATGTTGAATTAGAGGACTTTTGTTCTTTTTTCAGTCTGTGGATTGTCAGCTCACAATGACTTTGCCTCTTAATTTGTTGCGGTACCTGTCACACATTTCTTATTCTCTGTATGTTCAAAGTTTTCTCAAAAGAATACTCCTAGTCATTTATGCGGCTGGACAATACGTCGCTGGCTGCTTCCTAATCTGCGGCAGTAGCATAGTTGCACTGAGCCTCATTGTGCCTATTTGGAAAATGCCTGCAAATGAAGTGCAAAACAATGTCAAGTGGGCCTGTTTGACTCCAGCTTGGATTTGGTTTTGTTTGGGGTTCTGAGAATACTCCTAGTTGACTTCAGACTTTGTTCTGTTAGTTATAAATTAAGTCTGAAGAAAAACGGAAAGGAATTTCCACTAATCCTGTATTATACAATACTAAATAAGTAAGTATTTTTCCCCCTCATCCTGTGACCTGATCTAAGAGGCAAAGCCAGAGAGGCAGCTGCATCTGAAGGGGGTTTTCATCTTGTTTCCAGCACCCAATTACTGAACTCAAGGTAAATGTAACATGGCTTTAATTCTCTTTGGGTCTTAAGCATTCCTATAAGACTCCAACATCTAGTCCATTCACTGACTTACATTCATTACCAATAAAAATTTCCGCTTTTAAAACAAAAAGACACTTTTTGTTCGGCCAGAAGCATACATATGTGAGCTTGGCAATGTTTAGAAACTTAACAACCAAATTACCTGTAATGAATGCAATGCTTAATGGATTACTCAGTACAACAGTCTTATAATTCTGCAAATATGGCTGAGCATGTGGATGTGCTCGGTGTAGCCATAAACATCTGGGGAATTGCCTAGGTCCAGTCATTTATCATTGCTGCCAATATTTGTCGATGTTAAGGAACATGTTATAGGGAATGACGCAGCTTCAATTTACTGACATAGGGTGAAGTTGGATATGATGGAGGGAAGATGGGCTGTAGGTGTGATTGGTGCTCACTTGTTGGCATGGGGAAATCCAGAGATCCAAAGTCTTAGTTACAGCTATGTGCAAGTACAGAAAAGGTAAATATATTGCAATGCAAAGGTTCCGATAGGCAACCTCAATCTTCAAAGTGGAAAAAATATAAAAATATATCCAGTATAGTGATCTGTGTTTCAATCCACAAGTTTTTTTACAACATACAACATCTTAAATGTGACTATAGATAAGCAATGTTGTGGCAAAATTTCATGCAAATCAAACTGAAACCATTTCGCAGAGATCCAAACATCCGGTGATCAGAGTCGGATCATCCATTAGGTAACCCAATGCCCTCACCGAGGGCCCAGTGGACACTGAAGCCCTGGATTTCTGTAACCTGTTGAAGAATTAGACAAATATTCAGAGAAACGGTTTTGAAAATTTCACTCATCTCTAATTGTGGCTGCCTCTTAGACAATCCACATTCCACATAATGTTTGTTCTATGGGCAAGATGAAGTAATGGGAAATTCTGTACAATACATCAAATAAGATAAAGAAGACCATACGCTATTGTCATCTCAATGCGTGGCAGTTACTTTGACCTATGTAACCTACACTGTGCGACTCATTGGATTCCCAAAGAGTAATAAGCTTTACCTGGGATATTGTGTGGTTTGGTCTTACCTTTCTTTACATATGTTCTGTGATGCTCCGTTCCTAGAATGAGATAATTATTAAACTGAACAATCAGCTAAACAATGGATTAGTGCATTCAAAAATGCTTTACAGAAAACAAAGTTTAGGCTATGGGAACTGAAACGTTTTTTCCCCTAACGGCAAACATCACTCAGTCAGAAGTTAAACATAACAACTATTTGACCTACCAATGTTGTTCTTCTCTGTAATATATCAGCCCTGACTTCCAGCTTTTATTTAGCGTTTTTTCTCTGTTGACCCTTGTATGTAATGGTAGGTATGAGCAGTAAGTATATGTTGCTTTAGGGATCAGCATCAAATTAAAGTCCAGAGGAAATCCAGAACAGGAAGAACATCAGGAATCTACTGTCACCAAACAAGATGTGACAATGTCCCCAAGCACATCCTGCTGAGATTAATCCCATCATTAGAATGTTCCTGGGGAGTAGGTACACTGCTGTCTGTGGGGTTTTAATCTTTATCAAGGCACACAGAGTCTTTGCTCCATACATAATTGGAATTGTCTCTAGTAATTGAGCTGTTGTTGGAATGTTGAACAAGTAAATAAAGGACATGGATTTCCAATGACTCTAGTAGATACATACCACATCCTTTTTAATCATTCTTTTGATCTGTGATATGTATGAAAGCTTTTGCAGTTTCTGAATTTCAACATTTTTAGTTATTAAACCCCATTACAGATTAAGCAGCCTGGGGTATATCAGGGTGTCTAAATGTAGTGACAGTGCTATACGATTTTCACTGGCACAATAATATATTCATATGTCCACAGCACTTGTTATGGACAATATGTTTGGAAACCATACCACACATTTATAGATGGAAAACAAACATACCACACATTTATAGATATTTGCAACATATATATCTTTTTACTGGAAGTATTAATCTTATGCCATCAAATGCATACTTGTAGGTCTGCCAATTCCACAATAGATGAGCAGGGGCAGATATAGAATGTTCTTTAAGGGAGCAGTTTAGTAGAGCCTCTGCCTAATCTCTGTTGTAATAAACCAATGAGACTGCAGATCTCTGGTGGATTTATAATACAGAGCCCCCGCCCCCCTCCTTAATCCCCATTAGTGTAAAAATCAGACCCCAGATATGTGTGGGTGACCAAATTAATTTACTTTGCTGTCTGTCAGTGCGCTATGCAGGCCATGTGACAGCGTCTCGCACTCTGATTGGTGGATAGTTCCAGCCATTTCCCAATCAGAGTGAGGAAGACTCCCACATTAAACACAATCTGAGCAGCCCGGCAGGATTCTCTGCCTGTCTCTGTCTGCCAGCCACATCTATGTAGTGTGCACTAGGCGATCACCCCATCTGGATCTACCACTGTAGGTGACAGATACAGTGGAGGGTGGGGGAGCAGTACGTAATTTATAGAAAACACAGGCTACACTGAACATAATTATACAGACGCTATAAAAATTATTTACTTCTCTAGAATTTTTCATTTTTATTTTCTTCTATAATGAATTCAAATGGATTTATTTGGAAATCTTATCACTGAGCAGCACAAAATACTTAGTAATGTTAATTAAAGAAAAAAACTAATGCTTTTTCGTAATTATTGACAAATGAAAAAACAGACAATAATTAATAGCATAAGAATAATACTTAGAATAAGAATTCACTTAGTAACATACACCTTTAAAAACATTAGAGTAATAATTTGTCTTCAGAATTAATTGATTAAAGTAGAAATGTATAAAATAAAAGTGTTTCAATTGATTTCTACACCTGTCTGTGAGAGGTCCACACATGTGCAATTTCAAGAAAGGATTTTATCACGTAAATCTAGTAACAATTAAAGCAAATTCAAGAAAAGGTTTCTGAAAGGCACCAATGGAGTTTGAGTGAAGAGGTCAGAACAAACAGTGTCCAATATGGGACAATTGTAGGTGACAGAAAAAATTGGGATGTCCCGGGCAATACAAGACTGTTGGCAGCTTTACTTTCCTGTGAGGAGATGTGGACACCTTTTTATGTATGTTTTGCTAAAAGTAACAACTATCTATCACACTAACCATACCTTTCTGTTTGCACTTACAGATGTAATAACTAACAAATATTAGCATTTTCACCCTTGTAGATATAATCTACAAGGGTGAAAATGCAGGTAGATAAGTATGTATCGTCCTTCCCTTTTGCTATGCGGCGCAGAGCATGAGTATTACACCCCTGATCATACAGACTGTGATGTAACGCATGATTAGATCAAAGAAGGAGAAAAACACCTTGCTCTAAGGATTGCTAATTAGCAATATATCTTCATCATCGTCTTCTACATTTATTTATATAGCGCCACTAATTCTGCAGCGCTGTACGGAGAACTCACTCACATCAGTCCCTGTCCCATTGGAGCTTACAGTCTAAATTCCCTAACATACACACACAGATACAGACAGACAAACAGAAACACAGAAACAATTTGATTGCAGCCAATTAACCTACCAGTATGTTTTTGGAGTGTAGGAGGAAACTGAAGCACCCGGAGGAAACCCACGCAAGCACGGGAAGTACATACAAACTCCACACAGATAAGGCCATGGTTAGGAATCGAACTCATGACCCCAGTGCTGTGAGACAGAAGTACTAACCACTAAGCCACCGTGCTGCCCCCATAGGGAAAATTATAGGTAAGATCCTCCATCTTCATCTGCAGAAATAGAGCACAGTTATTTCCTAAATAGTATCTGAGATAGTCCACATAAACTTTTCATTTAAACAATAAAATTGTGGCGACATCAATGTAGTTATAGAATGTGAATAAGCCGTAGTTGTATAGTAAAAAGACAACATACAGTCTACATGTTCTGTTTATGCCCCTTACATCACTAGTATCATTTTTTATTGGCATCATCTGTGGCAAACAGATATAATTTTATACTATGGAATGTTATACATACACACCACATAATGCCTAACGTGTTAATCCTTATTTTTTTATTTTTAACACAGAATGTGGTTCCTTGTTAACCAGTAGAGCAAATACAGGATCAATTTACTAGTAAAAATTAACAAACACTGTATATAAATAATACTTTTTAATGGCTAACACATTCCAAAGATGTTGAAATCTCAGGACACAAAGGTCCCGTTTCCAGGCAAGGTAAACCTTGTATAGTATGTGCTCTTTGGGTTAAAGCTTTTGTTGCTATCCACTACTAAATTGACTTCCAAAAAGGAAAAGTAGAGGTGATGCCCATAGCAACCAATCAGATTCTAGCTATCAGTTTGTAGAATGTACCATATAAATCATAGCTAGAATCTGACTTGTTGGTATGGGCAACACCTCCACTTTTTCTTTTTGGAAGTTTTAGTAAATCAACCTCTAAGTATTGTGTACAAAAGTGCAATAATGTGAGCTCACAACGATTACACTACACTAGAGCCTCAATATATAGCTGTGGTCATTGATCTGGTATGACATGACATACTCTAGCATTTGAATAAAAAAACAGATGACTGGTTTCCAAAGTTAAACCTTCTGTAAGTATGTTAGACCAACTCTGTGCATGATATACATTTTTCCACTTTTAAAAATGTATGTGCATGCAGTGAAGTTTCTGAGAAATGTAGCAAAGGAAGGGAAAGTAGCTTAGACTGACCAATGTATAACAATATACCCACAGACATGATGTCATTGAACTTTTAAAAGGTGTTTTAGCTGGAAAACACATTCAGTAGTACGTCAGTTTTTACATATTTTATAGTCATGATTTATTTGGTCTCACCATGCAGCATGATGAAGGCTAAAACTTCTGTTGGCAAAAACCGCTACAGCGAAAATCTCCCGATTCAGTTTCCACAGGAAAATTCCCCTTTCTATATCAGTAATCACCTCTGTGAAATGAACTACTGTAAGTTCATATAAAAACAGTGAAAAAAGACAACAGCGCTCAGTGCAGTAACACACAGTCACGTGGGTATATTGTGCTTATATATAAAAATCACATAGAGTAGGCTGCTTCACTTTATACATCAATTGCGGATGTGGCACCTAGATAAATACAAAAAAGGAGCGCCAAACATAGTGTGATAATGTCAATAGCAAAAACAAGTGACCATATATTCCAAATTGGTCTCGTACCAAAAACAGAAAATAAAATCGCTTATCTGAACAATAGTATCCCTTGGAAATCCCAGAGTTCCTTCTTGAGTAAATTAGACCTTCTGAGTCTTGTCCAATACTAAAAATTCAATAGGGAAATAGCAAACAATAGTGTAGTGCGTTCATAACATGCAAATGAATATCCTTTTATAAAAGATTTTTAATCAAAAAACATGCCATATCCATTTATAGCAATAAATTGCCCGTACATTGTATAAAAACATGACAAGCTTATCTGTAAGATGGAATCATCCAAAAGTCCTTAGGAAACCCCTTGGCCGCAGGTGATGACAGTTCTTTCCACCAAAACAAACGAATGCCACGAGGAATAGATAAATTCTTTCATTTTTCTGGTCACAAAACCTCCTTTCCGATAACCAATCAAGTAGTGAATAACCGATGCTCCCTTGACGCGTTTCATCTATAAAGACTTTCTCAAAAGGGTGAATACCAAACATTTGGGGAGTCCTTCCTTTTATAATCCCCATTCTCCATTGGCAATACGGTATACAGGAAGTCCGGGCCGAGCTTTCACTTCCGCCCTCAGACGACCGTGTCACTTCCTCCCAAACAGACTACATCACTTCTGTGTCTCCGGAAATATGAAAATATTTCAATAAATACAATGGCATTGTTTACTAAAAAATAAACCGCACTACAAACTCATATAAAAACAATAATTACATAATGGAACATGTAAGAAATAGAGATACCAACAAATCATTATCTAATTCGTTAATTGGAATCAATAGCATACATATACATATTAAAAATAATATAAAATAGGGTTATTAAATCCCCATATACCACTTGGGGGTACATTTACTAAGCTGCGGGTTTGAAAAAGTGGAGATGTTGCCTATAGCAACCAATCAGATTGCAGCTGTCATTTTGTAGAATGCATTAAATAAATGACAGCTAAACTCTGATTGGTTGCTATAGGCAACATCCCCACTTTCTCAAACCCACAGTTTAGTAAATCTAGCCCTTGGACTACATTTTAATCTAGACAGAATCCAACTATATAAACATACCTACTTATTAAAGAACCAGCTACAAATACATTCTCGGAACTAGTCGTCCCTATCAAATCAGAATTAACTGACGGTATACATCTGCAAGGCTAAATCAGAGCCAACATAATAAACCACTTCTCTAGACACAGATCACCTAACTCATAATCAAAAAAGTTGCAATCACAAAAATCAGGGAAGGAAGAAAAAACAAAAGGAAAAAAAGCCATTATGTAATTATTGTTTTTATGTGAGTTTGTAGTGCGGTTTATTTTTTAGTAAACAATGCCATTGTATTTATTGAAATATTTTCAAATTTCCGGAGACACGGAAGTGATGTAGTCTGTTTGGGCGGAAGTGACACGGTCGTCTGAGAGCGGAAGTGAAAGCTCGGCCCGGACTTCCTGTATACCGTATTGCCGATGGAGAATGGGGATTATAAAAGGAAGGACTCCCCAAATGTTTGGTATTCACCCTTTTGAGAAAGTCTTTATAAATGAAACGCGTCAAGGGAGCATCGGTTATTCACTACTTGATTGGCTATCGGAAAGGAGGTTTTGTGACCAGAGAAGTGAAAGAATTTATCTATTCCTCGTGGCATTCGTTTGTTTTGGTGGAAAGAACTGTCATCACCTGCGGCCAAGGGGTTTCCTAAGGACTTTTGGATGAGTCCATCTTACAGATAAGCTTGTCATGTTTTTATACAATGTACAGGCAATTTATTGCTATAAATGAATATGGCATGTTTTTTGATTAAAAATCTTTTATAAAAGGATATTCATTTGCATGTTATGAGCGCACTACACTATTGTTTGCTATTTCCCTATTGAGTTTTTAGTATTGGACAAGACTCAGAAGGTCTAAATTACTCGAAAAGGAACTCTGGGATTTCCAAGGGATACTATTGTTCAGATAAGCGATTTTATCTTCTGTTTTTGGTACGAGACCAATTTTTAATATATGGTCACTTGTTTTTGCTATTGACTTTATCACACTATGTTTGGCGCTCCTTTTTTGTATTTATCTACTGTAAGTTCATCCCTACATATACTGCAAGTTGGGTGATTAAAATGGCCTTTTGTCTGGTTTTATAATGAACAATAAAGTTTTCATCGTTTGCCAGAACTTTGCTTCCTGTGTTGATCCAATGATTTAAAATGATCACAAAAACACCAAAGTTAAGTTTATACTGCACTTTATACAACAAAAATGACTCCCTTGGTTATAAAGGTCCTTTTATACTTTTCATAATCAAACTACCCTAAACTTAAAATTCAGTGTTAGTGGTTTTATCATAAGTAAAACCTGGTCCCAAAAGATTCTATTTACCTGGGGTCCATCATTAGCGTGCGTGGCCACTGTCTGTGCCAGCTGGCAGTGTGTTGTTGGTGCAGCGCACCCTGCAGCTAGCTGAGCAGCAATGAGCATGGGCAAGATGTCATGGATACCCTCCAGATCTACCGAATCCAAGGTAAGTAAATTGTTGGTCCCAGTTTTGCTTACGATATACCACCCAAAACTGAATTCTTTAATATGATGTGAGCAAAATTCTTATTTGTATTATATTTTATATATTTATTTGGCGCCACTCACTTGGATAGTAACATATATGATAAATCAACATCTAGTTCAGGTATTTAAATGTAATACACTTGTTGTACCCTTGCTACACTGGTCTTGGTATATCACTTAGTGTATCCCTGAAATGTTCCTGGCAAAATGTGTTTCAGTTCAGTCCTTGAGGTGTTATCTGCAGATGGAAACCATTAGACATTGCTCTAAAGCTCTTGTGCTGCCTGTGTGAGAGTAGAGTATTTTCCATTAAAAAGACACAAGCTGGATAGAATGTCCGGCTGTTGTCATGGTGAAACTTAATTATCTTTGTCACAGTATTATTGGATGGTGTTGCTATCTTAAAGTCTTGCCTTCAATCTCCCTCTCTTGTTGCTTCCATTGTTATGTGTGAGTTTGCAGTGACCAAAGTTTGTGAAAGTTCTTAAACTCATGTATCAGTGATTTGACCTACCTGAATATCATTGTTCTCAGCAAGTAGAGGCTGGGTTTGGTTTTTTTCAAATTGACACAGCTGTAAACTCTGCAAACAGATTCAGATGTCCAGCCGTATGGCCTGATGTTTGGAGTAAGACGATGAAGAATTTTTGAATTGAAGAAATCTTAAACCCTAAGCTGAAGCTAGTAATAGAGTTGGATCCTTTGTTATAAGACGCTGTAACAAAATAGTTTGTAAACCTTTATCAAAGACTTCTGTTCCAAGCTGGATATTTTAAGAATATGTTATTATGTTTATGTGTGTTATGTGAACATCGATACATGTATGATGGGAGGACGCTTAGTTTTCCTTTGTCACATGTTACATTATTTGAGGTGATGTTTCCAACTATGCTACAAACATATTTTTAATCAAATGTGAGTAATCAATTAAGCATAACTATTAAATTGACTGCAAAATATATGGCAACTTTTATTATAAAATGCCTAACATTTTATAATAAGGATTCAATATGAAATGCAATCTGAAAACCAGCAACCTAACTAATAATTTATTGCAAGTAGGAAAATCTGTTTGATATAACAATTCAAGATGCAGCCTTGTATACAGTATGTAGAAATATGTCATGGGTGGGGCAGTGGGTACATGCAAAAGAATGAAAACCATATATATAAAGCTCAGTTGACCAACCACATATGGGAGGATATTTTTCAATGGATGAAACGTACCATCGCTTGTTATCAGAGCTGATAACCCTGACGGTACGAATCGCAAATCACGTTTACATGGGGAATCAGACTTTTTGCCGTGATGGAACTAATAATGATAAATAAATATCATGACATATACTATATATAATATTATAATAATAAAACAACAATACTAAATAAACTTGTAATAATATATTATCACTGTACTCAGGTCAACCTTATCCTACTTTTTTATCTCTTCTTTTCCATCCTTTACTTTTATCATTCTTTCTTACATCTCATGTCTCCTGATAGTAGAGATGGGCGGGTCCGGTTCTCCGAGAACCGAACCCACCCGAACTTTGGGTATCCGAGTACCGAGCTGAGCAGCTCGGTACTCTCCTGCCCATTCCGAATCCAAATCGAGGCCGAACGTCATTGTGACGTTGTCGGATCTCGGGACTCGGTTCTCGCGATACTTCAACTTTATAAATACACGCCTCCACAGCAATCCATCGCCATTTGACAGAGGGAGAGAGCAGGGTGTAGTCATAGGCTAATTAGAGCAGGGACAGAGAATACAATATTGTTCTTGCAATTGCTCTAACCAAAATCGCTAGTGCAGAGAGGAGGATAGAGGTTTATTATTTTTTCTTCAAATTTGGCACTCCCCAGCGCTTTTGGGGTGTCCCCCATAATTGTGCATTAATATTTCTGGCTGTCAAAAGTCATATCTGTCAGCAGTATCTACTAAATAATTTGTAGCACACCTCAGTGTTTTTGGGGTGTCCTCCCTAATTGTGCATTAATATTTCTGGCTGTCAAAAGTCATATCTGTCAGCAGTATCTACTCAATAATTTTTAGCACTCCTCAGTGTTTTTGGGGTGTCCTCCCTAATTGTGCATTAATATTTCTGGCTGTCAAAAGTCATATCTGTCAGCAGTATCTACTCAATAATTTTTAGCACTCCTCAGTGTTTTTGGGGTGTCCTCCCTAATTGTGCATTAATATTTCTGGCTGTCAAAAGTCATATCTGTCAGCAGTATCTACTCAATAATTTTTAGCACTCCTCAGTGTTTTTGGGGTGTCCTCCCTAATTGTGCATTAATATTTCTGGCTGTCAAAAGTCATATCTGTCAGCAGTATCTACTCAATAATTTTTAGCACTCCTCAGTGTTTTTGGGGTGTCCTCCCTAATTGTGCATTAATATTTCTGGCTGTCAAAAGTCATATCTGTCAGCAGTATCTACTCAATAATTTTTAGCACTCCTCAGTGTTTTTGGGGTGTCCTCCCTAATTGTGCATTAATATTTCTGGCTGTCAAAAGTCATATCTGTCAGCAGTATCTACTCAATAATTTTTAGCACTCCTCAGTGTTTTTGGGGTGTCCTCCCTAATTGTGCATTAATATTTCTGGCTGTCAAAAGTCATATCTGTCAGCAGTATCTACTCAATAATTTTTAGCACTCCTCAGTGTTTTTGGGGTGTCCTCCCTAATTGTGCATTAATATTTCTGGCTGTCAAAAGTCATATCTGTCAGCAGTATCTACTCAATAATTTTTAGCACTCCTCAGTGTTTTTGGGGTGTCCTCCCTAATTGTGCATTAATATTTCTGGCTGTCAAAAGTCATATCTGTCAGCAGTATCTACTCAATAATTTTTAGCACTCCTCAGTGTTTTTGGGGTGTCCTCCCTAATTGTGCATTAATATTTCTGGCTGTCAAAAGTCATATCTGTCAGCAGTATCTACTCAATAATTTTTAGCACTCCTCAGTGTTTTTGGGGTGTCCTCCCTAATTGTGCATTAATATTTCTGGCTGTCAAAAGTCATATCTGTCAGCAGTATCTACTCAATAATTTTTAGCACTCCTCAGTGTTTTTGGGGTGTCCTCCCTAATTGTGCATTAATATTTCTGGCTGTCAAAAGTCATATCTGTCAGCAGTATCTACTCAATAATTTTTAGCACTCCTCAGTGTTTTTGGGGTGTCCTCCCTAATTGTGCATTAATATTTCTGGCTGTCAAAAGTCATAACTGTCAGCAGAATCTACTAAATAATTTTTAGCACTCCCCAGTGGTTTGCGCTCAGAATGGATTCAAAGCAGTCCACATATGATCTAAATGAGCAACCAGGTTCTGTCACCAGTCCTGATGTTAGTGTTCCCAGTACGTCATCTGGCCAAGGCGATGTCAAACAACAGAGTGTTTTCAAATTAGTGCAAAAAACAAAAACCAAAAAAAAATTTACTGTATTGAAGCGAAAAAGAAGTGTAACTGAGCAAAAGTTAAGTGACGATAAAAAAAAAATTGCAAGCATGCCATTCTACACACGCAGTGGCAAAGAGAGAATGAGGCCTTCACCTTTGGCTATTAGTGGCAGATCCCAAAAAGTTACCCAGCCTACAATTGGTGCACAACTACTGTTACGCGTCAAAGCTGAGCTGCAAGATAACAGTGAGGCATTACAGGAGAATATTTGCTCTGATTCACAAATGACAACAATCCCTGTGGAGAGTCCATCCAACAGTGGGATGTCTAATCGTGAGCATTCTGCTGATGTGTGCCTTAATAGCCCGAGTGTAGCCGGTGATACCCAAATTGAGGATGCCACTTTGGAATTAGAAGAGGATGAGGGGGAGATTTGTGTAGGCGACGAGGGCGCTAATGAGGATGTTGATGAGGATGAGGTTGTTTGTGTAAGTCCTGCACCAGTGGCAGCAGTTCTGGCACGTGACAAGAAAAAGGCCATTGTCATGCCTGGGCATAAAACAAAAAAATCCACTTCTTATGTGTGGAATTATTTCTACCCAAATCCAGACAACAATTGTATAGCCATTTGTAGTGTATGTGAAGCCACAGTCAGTCGAGGGAGGGACCTTAACCATCTTGGAACCTCGTCTATGTTACGCCATTTAATGAGAGTTCATGGCAAAGTGTTGGGAAAAGCTGAAAGTTCTTCCCAAAAGAATACAAGCACTCCCTCATCAGCTAAGACCCTCCGCTCACCGACATACCGACGGCTACAAAATACACCCACCACACCATCCTCATCAATATCCTCAGTAGCGCTCGGAGTTAGCCCGGCATCCCACTTAAGGCTGGATGACTCCGGCACTATTATTGATTCCTCTGAAGAAAGCGTTAGTCCTGCTGCTGCTGTTGCTGCTGCTGGGGGTGAATCGTCATCCCAGAGGCAGGTGAATAAAATGAGCAGTCCTACATTTCAGCAATTAACTGTGAAACAATCATTTGCGAGGGGAAGCAAATATGACAGCAGTCACCCAGTCGCCAAGCGAATCACAGACGCCATGGCTGCAATGTTAGTGTTAGATCTGCGTCCAATCTCCACAATAAACGCAGCTGGTTTTTCACAGTTAATTGAGGTTTTGTGTCCGCGTTACAGAATTCCATCGCGACACCATTTCTCCCGTAAAGCTATTCCACAACTATACCAAAAAGTGTGTAAAAATGTAGAGATTGCGCTGAAAAATGCCATTCTGCCCACTGTTCACTTAACCACAGATATGTGGACAAGTGGAAGTGGCCAAACCAAAGACTATATGACTGTGACAGCCCACTGGGTTGGTCATTCACCTTCACCAGCAGGAACAGCAGCAGCATGTACACCACTACGTAACATTTGTCACAGGCAGGCCACTCTTTGTATCACCGGCTTCACTAACAGGCATACGGCTGACAATTTGTTACGCAAACTGAGAGATGTGATTGATGCATGGCTTATACCACTCGGACTCTCCCCAGGGTATGTCATTTCAGATAACGCCAACAATATAGTGCGAGCATTACAGCTGGGTGATTTCCAACATATTCCCTGTTTTGCTCACACCATCAACTTGGTGGTGCAGAGCTTCCTACGAAATAACCGTGAGGTGCAGGAGATGCTTTCGGTGGCCCGTAAAATTTCAGGCCATTTCAGGCATTCAGCCACAGCATGTAGGAGATTACAGCAGCTCCAAGAGCAGTTTAACTTGCCCTGCCACCAACTTAAGCAAGAGGTGGTAACTCGGTGGAATTCCACCCTGTACATGCTTCAGAGGATGGAGGAACAGCGCAAAGCCATCCAAGCATATTGCACAAGTCATGACATTGGGAAAGGAGGGGGGATGTATTTCACTCTTGCACAGTGGGGAATCCTTTCAGTGCTGTGCAAGGTGCTGAAACCATTTGAAGTTGTGACATGTGAGGTCAGTGCAGACTCTGCTAGTTTGAGCCAAGTCATTCCTTTAATTAGACTATTGGAAAAGCAGCTTGAGAAAATGAAGGAGGAGCTGAAAGCAAGCAATTCAGCAAAGTATGTTGGCCTTGTCGATCAAGTACTTAATTCGCTTCACAATGATCCTCGAGTTATTAAGATCTTGAACTCGGATCAGTACGTTTTGGCCACTGTGCTTGATCCAAGGTTTAAAACCTACATTGAGTCTTTACTTGTAAATGAGCGAGATGTGAACTTTTGCAAGGAGCTATTGCTCAGCAAGTTGGCCGCTGAACTGGGCCTCGGCTTGACGACGTGTCCTCCTTCACTTTCTCAAGCTGTTGCTCGTAAAAAATTAAATTTCCAAAAAAGAAGCAGGGAAGACACAGGGGGCAGACCAGAACAATTTAACATCTGGGCTGGTTTGAAGGATTTTTCAAAAAAATGTGTCACTTTGCCCATAACTCCATCCAATATGAGTATAAACATGCAAAGGATGGTGGAGGATTACTTTCAAGAGGTAGTTGATATGGAAATGTCAGACAGTCCCTTTCCTTACTGGGAAGAAAAGCAGGCCATTTGGAAACCCATGTACAAACTTGCTTTGCAATACCTAAGCTGCCCACCCTCCAGTGTGTACTCTGAACGAGTGTTCAGCACAGCAGGGAACTTAGTCAGTGATCGCCGTAGAAGGTTACTTCCCAAAAATGTGGAGAAAATGATGTTTATAAAAATGAACTACATCTTCCACGAGGAAGGCCTTCACCATCCAAGACATCCAAGCACTGACTGTTCTCTAATGGCGGATTCAAGCGGCGATGAATTGATAGTCTGTGATGATGACGTACACACTGATGAGGGTGAGGATTAAGCTGAAGATGATGCCGATAACATCTTTTTAAAACTTTCTATGTAAGTGTAGGGTGCAATCTACCCCCAAAGAGGAAAGGGACTTGTGGCATTTCCATATCACATACCATCTTGAAAGGCTGCTGTTAGGGCAATTTATCCTTAAGGGTAGGGTGTCATAGACAGAGTGACACTAAACTGGCTTTGTCCATTTTTCATAATATTGTACAGTCTATAATGGCTGAATTTTTGGGTATTTTATACAAGTGGAGGGGGGCCTAGAGAGACAGAGTGACCCCAAACTGTCTTTCTCCATGTCAATTAATATTGTACAGTCTATAATGGCTGAATTTTTTAGTATTTTATACAAGTGGAGGGGGGCCTAGAGAGACAGAAACCAAACTGGCTTTCTCCATGTCAATTAATATTGTACAGTCTATAATGGCTGAATTTTTTGGTATTTTATACAAGTGGAGGGGGGCCTAGAGAGACAGAGTGACCCCAAACTGTCTTTCTCCATGTCAATTAATATTGTACAGTCTATAATGGCTGAATTTTTTAGTATTTTATACAAGTGGAGGGGGGCCTTGAGAGACAGAAACCAAACTGGCTTTCTCCATGTCAATTAATATTGTACAGTCTATAATGGCTGAATTTTTTGGTATTTTATACAAGTGGAGGGGGGCCTTGAGAGACAGAAACCAAACTGGCTTTCTCCATGTCAATTAATATTGTACAGTCTATAATGGCTGAATTTTTTGGTATTTTATACAAGTGGAGGGGGGCCTTGAGAGACAGAAACCAAACTGGCTTTCTCCATGTCAATTAATATTGTACAGTCTATAATGGCTGAATTTTTTGTTTTTTTAAAAAAGTGGAGGGGGGCCTATAGAGACAGAAAGCAAACTGTCTTTTTCCATTTCTTTACATATTTAACTATAAGTGTAGGGTGTAATATACATTCAAAGACGATGGCTGCATTGCCAATATGCATAGATGGAGAGGAAGACAATCTGTTTTGTGTGTAGAATAAATGAAGGCCTACCAACGAAGAATTAAACAGTTTTTTTGGATGATTTATTACCTCAACAATTAGATTACTTATCTCTAAAACAGTTGGAGCACTAAATTGGGTTATTTTAGGCACAAAAACATGTATTTTCCAACAAAATAGCAAAACAAAACCAAACAAAACCAAAACCAAAACCAAAACACGCAATGGCGGTTTTGCAAAACCAAAACCAAAACCAAAACACGACGGTAATCCAGATCCAAAACCGAATCCAAAACCAAAACACGGGGGTCAGTGACCATCTCTACCTGATAGTACAATATTTTCTTTTGCACCTCATTTTCTTTATATAGTTTGTATGATGCCTTTGCTTTCACACTACTACTAATACTACTACTGCTGCTGGTACTACGACTGCTATTGCTATTGCTGCTGCTACTATGCTACTACTACTATTGCTGCTGCTATTACCACTGCTGCTATTACCACTGCTGCTATTACTACTGCTGCTATTACTACTGCTGCTGCTACTATGCTACTGCTGCTGCTATTACTACTGCTGCTGCTATTACTACTGCTGCTGCTACTATGCTACTACTACTACTGCTGTTATTATTACTACTGCTGCTGCTGCTACTACTGCTGCTGCTACTACTGCTGCTGCTGCTATTACTACTGCTGCTGCTATTACTACTACTGCTGCTGCTACTATGCTACTACTACTACTACTACTGCTATTACTACTGCTGCTGCTATTACTACTGCTGCTGCTACTATTACTACTACTGCTGCTACTATGCTACTACTACTACTACTATTACTACTGCTGCTGCTATTACTACTGCTGCTGCTACTATGCTACTGCTGCTATTACTACTGCTGCTGCTATTACTACTGCTGCTGCTATTACTACTGCTGCTGCTACTACTGCTGCTGCTATTACTACTGCTGCTGCTATTACTACTACTGCTGCTACTATGCTACTACTACTACTGCTGCTATTACTACTGCTGCTGCAATTACTACTGCTGCTGCTACTGCTGCTGCTGCTACTACTACTGCTACAACTACTGCTGCTATTATTACTACTATTGCTACTACAACTACTGATGCTGCTTACTTACTTACTACAAAATACCTTGTTTGGTTTGGGCCTGATTCAGCAAGACATGTATCTGACAATTTTGAGTGTATCGTATGCAAATTTCCTCTGCACATGCCCACAACTGGGGGATACGGTAGTGAACACAGTTCTATTTCATGCACCTGCGAGCGGAAAGGACACTTACTACAGCCTACGATTTCGGGGAGTGAACTGGGCAGAGAAGGGTTGTGTTGCCACAGTGAATATACAGTAGGGGCGAGCTAAACTCAAGCACACGCAGCCATGTCCATACACAGCTGAATTCAGCTCTGTGCGTCCGTGTTTTTCTGCCGTATCTCTTACTCCAGCTAAAGAGCTAGTCTAAGTACTGATCAGTAGTGATGCAATCACAAGCAACTGTATTTATGGAAATGTATTCTCAGTAGACATTAACAACATTCTAATAAATTTATTTCTTGGGAAAAAAAAATAATAAAAAGAAACACTTTTTTTTTTACTGTTTTAATGCATTTATTCTAATGCATTTATTAATATAAGATAATAATAATGCAAGATTTGTTTTTATTTTCCAAGGTGTTCATTTGCGAATTTATAATCCACATAAGTATTGGACGTTTCCTGCAGTGTCTGGTGTAGTAGAGAACAGCAGACCTGCCCCCAATTTCTAAAGCACACGTATCTAGAGATCTGTGCCTTCATGAATTTGGGCGGAAAGCCTAAATACGTGCGTATAATACTGAACACGGGTTGCGCTCAGAATGCCTGTCTTGGTGAATCAGGCCCTTTGTGTAAGTCATCCTGAAACTGAAAATAAAGGTGTTTCATTATTCAGCAATCCGCACTGTGTCACAATATTTATATAGAGAAGAAACAATAATAAATACAAAACATAAAATGTGTGAAAATAAGCTACATCTCATGTACTAGTTGAAGAATATGGACACTTTACAAGCAGAATACAAAAGATAATTAAATGAATGAATGACAACATTATTTACATTTCTATAATAAATTAATTTAGGAGATGAGAATGATTTACATTCTCATCTGCATATATGCAATATTTTAACATAAAATTGTAGGTAAATCTAAACACATTTTATAACCTATTAGTCCTACCTCTGGCAGGAAATTCTCTGGACACTATTAAGACTTATACAAAATGTTTAATAATTTAGTTACAGTCCACAAACTTGTATTTTAGGGAGGCGCTGCTCACCATTTGTAACCACTTACCTATATACTTACCTATATAGTGGGTTATATACCAAGTAGAAAGGCTAGGAGTGTGCACAGTCTGGGGTATTCTTCTTATGAAGATCGTCCCAGTTCACGTGACATTTTCAAGTCTGTTTTTTAAAGATTTTCTCGGCATTCAGCTAAATATATGAGATATATATAATATAAATATATATATATATATATATATATATATATATATATATATATATATATTATATATATTCAGCAGCATAGCAGATGTCACAGCTTGCTTTAGACTTGTTTAAAATAGATTATTTAATGACTTACTCTCTTGTCTGATTGCAAATATTACTACTTTTTCTGGCTCTGTCAGGTATAAAGGACATTAAAACATCATTCAATGCTGAGTGACTTATTGCAACCTCACATGATGTCATACTATCAGTTTGGAGCGCAAGAGCTAAATTAAACTAAGATACAGTATGAGTGCTATTGATATCGAAGGACAAGAGTGCACAATATAAGTCCTAATGCAGAGAATCAATGTGGCATATGCACACAAGGTGCCAACTGAACACTCGAGTGTTTCAGCTTTCAGGTGCCTAAAATGTTGTCCTGAATTATTTGTATATTGTTTCTACACAGCAGTACTCTAAAGTCACACAATAAGGTTTTGAATGCTTTAACGGTTCCATGTATTCTGCATTTCTCACTATGATGGCCTTCGCTTTAACAAATAAAGATGAGTGTGATCATACGAACTCAGCTCAGTTACCTCAGCCCTTTCATCATTGATGTGGTAAAGCTCAAAGCAACAGGTGCAGAGGTTCAAATTCTGTCTCAACATCAGTCCTTCTCTGCTAGATACTAAGATCAAAGGACTTAGCCATAAGCAAGGCTGGCTATTTCGTGTCAAACCAATACCATTTGCCTGTGGTTCAAAAGAAAGAATTCAAAGCTCAAATAATAGATTAATCTTTATGGTGCAGATGTTTTAAAGTATACTTTTGTGCGATTAAACTATATAAAAGACTCTGGAGTAGGACCAAACTGCAGCCTTCCGATGCATGTTTGAAAGGTTTCAGAAAAATGTTTAACCAAATAACTGATCATTTATGAAGAGTGGTTGACTTGTAAATGAATTTCCCTAGAAGCACTTGTTAAAATTAGACACCTGTGGAGGGGAAGAGATTCTCGAACTCTGCACTGTTAGAGATGGGGGTTTGTGGAGTTGAATTGGAAAATACAAGTTTAGGGTCTCAATGGCCTAGAGCTGTATGACTACACAACAAGTGCAGATGGTGCAGAGACAAATATCCCCATTCATCATACATTATTCTCTTAGTTACAGGAAATATCTCACACATACATGCATAGTTAGTGCTAAAAAGAAAGAGAAAGCACTTCTGTTAATATATATATATATATATATATATATATATATATATATATATATATATATATACATCTCTCCAATATAGAGTTTTCATCCAACTTTGTAAACGATCATTTGTTGTGGGTACTTTATTATCTATAGTGCTGTCACTAAAACAGAAGAGTGCTGAATGGAGGCCGGCTAATTAATTGCATTTGCATTTCTAACAAATCAAGTAATAAGCTGTTTATTTGAATTGCAAATGCATAAACAAAGATTTTTCTGTGATGCCTTACAGACACTTTCCAGTATCTTTCTGCCATATATTGTAAAAGCATGCAGCCAACTTTGGGAATCTTTTTTTTTTTTGGCAAATGGTTCAAACAATCCGAATAAGAAGTGAGCTTGGTGAATGAGATCACAAGTTCCTCATTTTATTGTCCTAACCACTAATTTAATATAAGATAGCAATCACCCTTTCATTTTGCTCAATACTGTTGAATATCAGTTAGATCCTCTAATATTCCAGGACCGTTTAATATACTACCGTACCATGGGAGAAATAAATCATTTTATTGGACCCCAATTTTTTTAAATGCCTGAGTGTGTAAATAGAAAATGTATCCTATAACTAGAGTGTGATCATTGTTAATCACATAGTTGTACAACACAAAGATGCACATTTAAAATATGCTTTGGGAGAAGTGACTGCATTATAAGAAGCATGGGACACGAGATGTCATAACTTTAATCTTGGAGCAAGTCCTAACCTTATCCATACTAACTACTTCTCATACCTCAACTCCAGGAGATGCTGATAGGGAATATGAAAATAAGAGGTTGTCATGACAATAACATCATTCACGTCACAAGTGGGCAGGGCATATAATGATGGCCCTGCCCACTCTGTTTTCACTGACGTGTGTAGTACTTCCATCATTCCAATTTACATGTATGTAAGCGCTCTTGTGGGTCAATTTTCTGCTTTTTGGAAGTCTAGGGAATCTACCCTGTAATTGTGAAGTCTCGTGGACGTTCTGAGAGAGTTAATAAATATGACCCTATCCCTAAATATAACATTGTCTTTTAAAGCTGAAGACAAAACCTTAAATTTTGCCTTAAAACTTAACTGTAAGTTAAGTTTTAAGGCCTTGTTAGGTTACAAGGTTAGTGTTTCAATGTTAGATTTATAGTTATGACTAGGGTTACAATCTGCAAATATGTAGGTTTTGAGCTAGGGATACAGTGTACAGTAGGGGTTATCATTATATAGTGTGGTATTTCTTAAAATCCATGAATATCACCAATAAAGGCACCGCATGGTCCTATGGCAATGCTGTATTATGTTGTCTATAGATACAAGATAACCCAGAGCTCTAATATCCAACGGGTTTACATTGTAGGCTCCCAACTCTCTTTTAGCCAAGGGTAAAACTACCTCAGAGCACTGCCACGTATCCATGGGAGTACTGTCGGTTTGCCATTCTAATATGATACCTAAAAGGGGTGTGGCTATGCAGACTGATAGGTCCATCATATTGGCATTTGTGTGTGCAACAGGGGCATGTTGGGCTGGGGGTCCAGGGGGCATCTGCCCTGGTCTCATAGTGGGCTACCTTGGGCTGGATTATTGGGCCACCTGCAATTTTTTTTCCTTTAAAATAGGCTGCTATGCCAAGTTTTGTCTCCCGGGTTAATTTTGCCAGCCCTCCCCTGGTGTGCAGCCACATACACTTCTGTTGCACAACCCAGGCTTTCAGCCAGAGCTGCAAGATGAAGGCCAGAACACCCGGAACATATCACTGCACAGGGTTGAGGTTTGGGACCTACAATATATTTTTGACCTGGCCACCCCACATTCCGTTGTTGCATTATTTTGGCTATAGATTGCAAACCACCAAATCTCTGATATATTACAAGGCAGACATCAGATTTCTGGTGGCTGTTCAATACAGATCTCTGGTGTCTTTACAATGCAAATGTCAGATCTATGGTGGTGATCCTTATAGCTGACTTACCCATTATGCTGCCATGTGTTGTCTTTTTATGTGCTGGAAATGAAGTGCTGGAAATCTGTTATATCTACCAAGTGACAAACTAGATCGCAGAGTGCAGTGGAAATCTACCAGTGTTTTTCACCAATCAGAGTACTACAAGCTACTTTGGTGGATAGTACTGGCCATCAACCAATTAGAGTGCTGCATACCCACTGGACAGCTTCCGGAACCTTGGTTGGTAGTTACAGGCAGCCATGGTTGGCTTTATTCACCAATCAGTTTGTCAGGAGCCTGTTACAAATTCTGGAGTATGCAACATTAAGGAAGAGAAAGAGTATGCGTCATTGGGGCCAGGGCCGGATTAACCCTAGGGCTAACTGGGCTACAGCCCAGGGGCGTCGGGCATCCAGGGGGCCCTTGAAAGTGCTCAGCAGCAGTATTGATCGGTCGGGCGCAATCAATGCTGCTGAGCACTTTCACTGCAGTCCTTCCCCGGCGCGCTGTAGTCTCCTTACTGAGGAGATCTCCTGAGTCTCACTCTCACTATATCTCCTCCTGTGTGCACATATTTTTCTGTGTGTTTTAAATAAATATTAATAAAGATATCAATAAAGTTAATAAACTATTTTTCAGATATTGTCTCTATTTGTTATTACATTAACCCTTAGAGTGCCCCAATGACGCATACTCTTTCTCTTCCTTAATGTTGCATATTTCCAATATGCGAGGGTGCACCTCTTTCAGTGATGAATTATATATAATCCATTAAATTAGGTCACTCCATATTACATAATATAATCACTGATTTGCTGAGGGTTTACCCAGTGCGGTACACAACTTTTCTGATACAAATTCTGGAGTACCTGTATCAATCCTGATCAGCGCTGGCAGACCAGTGGTGCGGAGTCTAATGAATTCCCCGGTATTCACCAAGAACCACTGCAAGGCGGGATGGACTTAGCTGCCGGGAACCTGCAAGTCGCGGCCCTCAGGATTGCCTCAGGATGTAACACAAGGTACAAGCCAAAGGAGGAGGTCTCGAGTAGAATGAAGAAACCGTTGCAGGGGTGGAAGTAGCGAGATGGCTGCGGGGATAGCAGCAGAACCAACGTGGTGCAGGTACCCGAGAGTATAGTCAGACAAGCCGGGAACTGGTACACAGATATCAGGGAGAGAGTAGTCCGACAAGCCAGGAACTGGAACACGGGATATCAGGCAGATAGGTACATGAGGAGATTCCACAGACTTGGTCAGACAGGCGCTAACTGGTACACGGTCCTGGCAAATGGTACACTAGGAGATTCCACAGACTTGGTCAGACAGGCAATAACTGGTACACTAGGAGATCCAAGGATAATGCAGTAATAGAGAACGTCAGGGGAGTAAGAGGCACAGCGAACTAGTTGCACTGACACCGAGCAAGTGTCAATGCAGGTTTATATAGAAGAAGATTTGAAACTCCCGCCCTAAGTGTCCAGGTCATGTGATCTGCATCAGGAAAGCCAATTGCGGCACTCAGAGACAAGCGCTGGAGCGAGTGATAGGTTAGTGTCCAATCAGCGTGGTCTCAGCCCTGCTACCCGGAAGTGCTGCGAGCGGTACAGAGAAGCCAGCATTGGAGCGTTGAAATGTAAGTTTCGTTACAGAGACTTATTAAAGTAATTCTATCGTTTTAAAATAAGCATTGCCCAATCAATTGAATGTGTGTCCAAAGCACAAAGTGATTTATTTTTAACAGATGTAAATAGTCAACAATTCAATACATTATTATATCATGGTAAAGTACAGTACAGCACAGCCAATACCAAAAGATAAGTACATACCAAATGCAATCGCTTGCGCCCGCTGCGCAATCACCGGACCCGATGGACAATATTCTGTATAGAATATTGTGTCAGAGTTGACTGAGGCCCCAGTGAGATGCAGCTAATATATATACAGTCAGTGTTTCATTGTGAACAATAGAGATGACGTAGATTGTTTCTATAGGTCCAGACGTTGGGTGGGTCCAGGCCAGACAGGTAATAGGTTGATTCAATCTAAGGAATCCAAAGGTGGGGGTCTTCTCTCCAGGGGGTCTGCTCCTTTTCATAGCCAGTATCATACAAAGGTTTTACTCTCTAATATCAATAACTAAAGTATGCAATGTGCGATCTCTTCGCCGACTGCACCGGACAGCTGCTGATGATTAGGGCTTCAATATGATATCAGGCATGACACCTTTCCTTTTACCTAAACCTTTAATAACACTACAATGTACATATAATCACTATATATATATATATATATATATATATATATATAGACTAATAATAAACCGAATACTATCTGCTCCTGAATTACAGTGTAACAGAACCAATATGAAATGATATAAATAACTAACTGTTGTAATGCGAGTGTGTGCGTGCGTATTTTACCGTGCGAACGCACCACGTCACGTAACACGTGGCGTACGCTTCGCAATACGCACGGCAAACCAATATTAAACCAATATACTTTCGTTCATCCAATTATACGACTTCAACAGTCCACCCTTTGATAGTACAATAAACTATCACCTTAAAGATGTTATAAGCAGGATCTCAGTACCACGTTTCATTGTTATGTAATACAAATCCCCTTTGGTGTATGTCCACACTGTTTGTAGATCTAAACAAGTTATCATAAGAGAGAGTCTTAATCCTCTAAACGACTTCTTCTTTTACTATAAACCGTACACTTCTGGAGCTTGGAGATAACTTTTTGTATGCCCTTCAAGGGTGCAATAAAACACTTAATACATTATTTGGAAAGGTACATGGTACAGTAGAACGTGTATCAGCTATACAGAATTCTCTACTATAGTTCTTCAAGTTTAACAGGTTCTTCTGTCCAACGCATGTCTTTAAGCTCAGAATACATTTAAACACTTCATGTTCATCAATAGCATCATCCTATGTCTATCAATAATGTCATATGCAATCTCTTTCAGCTTGCGTTAATATACACACATCTCATAATGTCACCAGTTCTTTTCATCAACACTTGTGGGCGGGCTATTGTCTGTTCGTTCTTCCCAGTCTCCCAATACCCAGATTTAACAGTGATCGGCTTGTAAAGCATTGGGAGACTTCAGACTAAGGGACCTAGGTGTCCTACTTTTTTCCCTAGTGACCTCCCACCCATAGTTCGGGTACCTCAAGAATATTTAGTGGAAAGAGAACTAATCCTACTTGATATAATCACTGAGGCACGCGTGAGCACGCCCAGCACTTTGTTTGGTCTAAAACCTTACCCTCCCAAGAATGGTAATCATTCTCAAGGATGCCTGCTCAAGTCCGAATATTACTGGACTGGCATCGCTGGGTGTGTCTCTTTTTTTTAACTATGGGGTCGCCGTACTTACGGACGTAATGCTACTCAGACAATAGCCCCTCGCACTTTCTCCAAGCTCCAAGGTTTCCAAATTTTCCTTTACCCCTGAATTGAATAGAGTAATTGACTGGACTGATTATGCTACTAACTTCTTCCTCCCCAATACCTCCTTATCACTACCTGAACCAGTCTCTGTCACCTGCTATTAATCAAAAGAATTAACCGTCCTGAGAAGAGAGTGAAATGAGAGAACACAAAAGAGGAAAAACTACAACTTCATGCTGGACAACAGTCTTAGCCTTTGGCTCAGGTGCTACTAACTGCATCCGAGGCCTTCCAGTACAGACTCATGAGTGCCCTTAGACCCTTCTCTGAGTGTTGGCCCCTCTGCAGTGGGTGGTATGGGCACCAGTGTGTCTCTGCTACCCTTAAAGCCGTGAGGCTGGTAGCCTACACCTGGTACCTGTCTGGCAAATAACCTAAGCTTAAGAAATTACTGCTCCACGACTTACTCTCCTGATCCAACATCCTGACAGTTAGTGTGACCTTTCAGGAAACAGTGTTTTGAACGTTCTCGGTTGCTGTCTCACTATTTACCTTCTCTCAAGGTCTAACCTAGCCTCCCAGTTACAATCTCATCTCACGAGGGGTCAAGAATATTTCAAAAACTGACAGGTTAGGAGTCTGCCCAGGGGTGATCTTTTGGTAGCGGGAAAGGACTAGTGGCACTTCAATCAAGTTCCAACTCTTATTCTATTCAATTCATTCTACCGAGTACCACTACTTTATGTTCACACTGGTTTATGGCTAATTGAAAGTATGTGATTTGTTACCACTACTCATACATTATACATCTATTATCAATAACAAGAATACCCCTATCATCTATTATAACTCTAGGACTATCACATTGAATAACAAAAGCTTTGAGTATGATACAGTAATACATTAGACACATTTCAATACACCTCTACCCAGACATTTTTCATTGGTACACCTGTGTATACTTGAGGATCCTGCATGGTGGTAATTGGATGACGTGTATTTGTTTTACCTGGAGGAAAACCCATCAGCAGGAGGGATATGGGATGGCTCTATTGGTCTACCTTGTCCATCTCTCCAGAGTCCACCAGACTCCTCACCACATCTCTTCACCTTCCAGACAGTTTATCCTTCAGGTAACACAAATCTTCCTATATTAACCAATATGTGTATGCGTGCACGTGTGTGTGTGTTCACCTTTCTTAAAACTAAAACAATACAACGAAAAACAAACAAAACATAGATTTGTTAGCTGTCACATAAAACCCTGTTGTCTATTTGACAGCTATGTTCTCCCTGGTGTGACAGCCCTGTATGGTTGTGCGTGTAAGTGTGGACCTTACTAGCAGCTACTTCAGTTGGTAACTGTGTCACTGTATAAAGTCCTCTATGTAGTGTCCTAATCATGTGCTGGTATTGCTATAAAACGATTTCTCAGTCACCTCAACATCGCCCTCTAGACTAGAAAAATGCTAAAGACCAATGTATATCAATCGATTTTCCCTCTGCCAACTCACATGTCATTCTCAGTACCTCATATTCAGCTACTTGACTAAGTGGGAAAGGCAGAGAGGTCTCTTTCTATAACACTTTCTTCAAATATAACAGTATCCAGTACATGCCTGTCTAACAGTGAAAATTATAAAACATGAAAATTCTACATTTTCTAGGGTTTCACATTATGTCGTATCTTGTGGTAAAAATCCTACTCCAATGTTCTACACAGAGATGCATATCTGTATGCCTATCCTCTAGCAATCTCCTGTCTCCACCCTTTGTGCATCCATAAAAAGGCACATTTTTGTACAGGAGGCACGAACCAAAACAACAAAAAAAACAAAAAACAAAACAGATATGCAATCTATAAAACATGAATCGTATTTCCACAACAGAACCTTTCTGCTTAAAAATCAGCAGTTTCTATACACATGAAAACAAAACCCCTGACTGTTTCTGTAACTTATGTCAATCTAGTGTGTGTATCTCTGAATTTGTCTTTTGTAAAAACATACAATATGTTTTAGCCCCATTGTTGAGACTGTCTGATTTTATCTCTACCAGAGCAGAGAGAGAGAGAGAGAAAGAGAGAGAGTGAGAGAGAGAGAGAGCGAAGTAGAGAGAGAGAGAGTTAGAGAGAGGGGGGGAGAGAGAGAGAGAGAGAGAGAAAGAGGGAGAGAGAGAGAGAGAGAGAGCGAAGTAGAGAGAGAGAGAGTTAGAGAGAGAGGGGGGGAGAGAGAGAGAGAGAGAGAGACTAGCGTTTGTGTAAAGAATGAGAAATAGGAAAGCAATGAATGATGGGAATACAAAGGTTTGAATACGAACATACATGTAGAAAGGGAGATTTTTACAACAAAATGACAGCTGGATTGGACTCTGACTCTATGGGGAAATGGCTGTATTCATTCCACTGTTCCCCTTAGCTATTTGCTAACTATGACCCCTCTCCATACTTGACTAGGGGTTCTTAACAGTGCAATCCAGTGTCGTCCGTCATTTGTTCATTAAGAACTCGGTATCTCATTGACTACATACCTTTTCAACGGACTTTTCTAACTTATAATAGAGAAATGTGAAAATGTACTCTTAGTGACTCATTTTTTTTTCTGAAATACATAAAACGATATTTTGGAGCAAAGTATGTACATACTTCATTGTTGGATAATGATTCTCAGCCAAACAAATTATCATGAGTCACTGCAGCCTAAAACAAAAGAGTGTTCCAATTGTCTATTGTTAATTAGTCTTTCAAGAGTAATTCTTCTATTTCTCTATCTCACCCCTTTTAAACACTTGTCTATACTTCTTTTGTGTCCCTTTTATCTGTGAAAAGAAAAACAAGATAGTTATCTTAAAACAGCAAACAAAACAAACATTTCTATTCTTTGCCGTCGGCTAGCGATTTAGGAAAACAAACATGTGACAACATAAACCGAACAAACAAAATCAACAAAGATTACTTTTAAAAAAATAAGTTTCTTTCTACATTTTGCACCTTAATGCTCACCACAGATTAACTCTAGAGTTGGCTATATTTCTCCCCCAGAATACTAGTTGTTACAGAGTGTGCACTCAATTAAAGGGGAACCTCTAAGAGAAGTGTACGCCTCCTTTGTGGATGTCTATGTGATTTCCAACCCAGGTATTCATTCTTCTCTCTACACAGTTCCTACTCATGTGTCCCTTCTTATGGCAGTAGAAGCACGTCCCTGTCATGTCTTCACAATGTTTTGCTAGGTGTCCTATTTTATTGCCTTGAAAACACTTCAACTCGTGTTGTCTCTCTTCCTTTTTACAATCTTTCCTAATGTGTCCTTCTTCTCTGCACTTGTAACATCTCACTATTCTGGGTTTCCTGTTATGTGGATTGTATTCTGGTGGTCGTGTGTGCAGTCCCTCTAGTGCTGGGATACTTATCATCATTACCCTATCACTTAGTGTCTCTTTCTGTTTGTTTATACTTTTATCATGTTCTATAGCTGACTCCCTGAGAGCACTTACAGTGGTTCCTTTCCAGTATGGTAATGAAGTTTGCACCCTTCTTTTCAAGTTTTCCCTGAGGCCATCCATTAGAACTTTAACAGCAACCTCTCTGTAATATAGATTATCTTTTATGTCTGGTACCCCAGTACATTTGCCCATTGCTATCAAAGCTCTGCAAAAATAGTCTGCTGCATTTTCACTATCTTTTTGCTGGATACTAAAAATTTTACTCCAGTCCACTATCACTGGGAAATATGTGGCCAACTGTGTGATTATATGTCTAATATTGTCCTGATTATCATCCTCGGTTAAGGATTCATCCTCCTCCAACATACAATCCTTAATGAACTTTTGTATGTCAGTATTGAGAGGAAGACAGGTCTTCAATAATACTCGCCAATCGTTATTAGTTGGCTCGTACACATTACCATAATATCTAATAAACTGCTGACATTTGGTCAAATCTTTCCTAGGATCAGGGAAATCAGACAAAATTGAAAATGTTTCAGACCTAGTGCATGGATCATGCTTTGCTACATGTTTTAGGGGAACATCATTATTCCTGTCTGCTTTCCCATTGGGAACTGCTGCTGTGCAGACAGGATGTAAGTCTACCAAATCACTGAAACTAGTTGCTGAAATTGCTGCTGCAGTACAATGGATGTCTCCCCCTGTGTTAACCTTTTCATTACTTAAAACAACATACAACTTACTAGTTACAGTTTTTACATTTTTGGTATTGGCTGTACTTCCCGCCCCGACCGAATTTATCGGGGGCGTGTTTGCGCTCAGTTCGCCACGCTTTGCAACGCACACTTCCGGAATGCTTGTTTCCGGTACGCTTACTTCCGCTGAACACGTGTTTTTCCTTACACTCACTTCCGCTGTGCGTTCGCTGCTCTGCCACGTGTTACCTTCCATTTGCCACGATTTTAAACAATGATTATGTGCATTTCTCACTTTCGTTGACTTAATCAACCGTACTTTATCTTTTACGGTATTAAGCACCTCTGCATTAAAACTCCCTGTTGTTGGGAAAGGCCTATCACAATCTTTGGTCATTTCGACCCACGTGTCACAATACACAGTTGCGTATGCACCATATTTTGCACACATGAGAAATCTCGCTGACTCAATAAGACCTTCCTTAGGCAGTAAATTGGCAATCTCTAGCGTATGCCTAGCACCCATGTTGTACAATATACTTTCTACCCGGAACACAGACACACCGCAATGCTCTGTTCCTTCCGGCCAAATGTGAAACACAGACACACCGCAATGCTCTGTTCTTTCCACTAAATAATTTCAACTCTGTTGCTATACTCACCGCTAGAGATCTATTATGCTCGGTGAACGTATTTCCTTTAGCCGCGCTCACTCGCTTTTCTCGCCCCTGGCGAGGTTCCCTAATACAGAAATATCACTGTGGGCCCCAAGGGCTATCAGCTCCTCGATACCCTGGCTCAACCACAAAAATCTGCTGAGTTTATTATCGCTGGGAGCGCAAGTTAATACAATCAACCTGCCTTTCCAGTATAATTCCTCCTAGCTGCTTCACCAATTCGCACTAACGGTGCGATCGGATCGCACTGCCTACCAATACTAATTATTAGCAAACCTTGCGATCTATTGGTAGCGCTTTGCGAAAACCCGGTTTTCGCATTCGGTATACCTGCCCTGTATACCGTCCTTCAGTTGGGCAATTCGCCTCGTCAGACAGCAACTGAGCACCTCAACAATAAACAGTGTATCTACGTTACAAAATCGCACACTATACACCTTTTCTGCGCAGAAAATTGAAAGTTCCCAACAACCGTAATAATGTCTCAGAGGCTTTCACAAGTAATTATACTATGCATATAATAACTATCAAAACAATTGTTCAACCACGTGGCAAATCTACCGGAAGTTTGCGTACGCACAGCAGGAAGTACACATACGCACAGCAATGCAATACACTTTAAACCATTAAAACGACAATAAAAAGAAACATTTTTCTTTCTTGTCCCTAGATTCTAATTAGCGTTCCTTCAGTCTATGCAACAACGGACATTCGGTTTCGCAACACACAGTGAACCACAGGTATTAGACGTATTACGTTCTTTCCTGCTTTATACGACGCGTCCGTCCATCCACCCTTTGTTGAGGAACCGAATATCGTAAGCGTTGCATACCTGCCGGTAACGTAATTCCTAACTCACGAGCCCCCAAATTATTAAAGTAATTCTATCGTTTTAAAATAATCATTGCCCAATCAATTGAATGTGTGTCCAAAGCACAAAGTGATTTATTTTTAACAGATGTAAATAGTCAACAATTCAATACATTATTATATCATGGTAAAGTACAGTACAGCACAGCCAATACCAAAAGATAAGTACATACCAAATGCAATCGCTTGCGCCCGCTGCGCAATCACCGGACCCGATGGACAATATTCTGTATAGAATATTGTGTCAGAGTTGACTGAGGCCCCAGTGAGATGCAGCTAATATATATACAGTCAGTGTTTCATTGTGAACAATAGAGATGACGTAGATTGTTTCTATAGGTCCAGACGTTGGGTGGGTCCAGGCCAGACAGGTAATAGGTTGATTCAATCTAAGGAATCCAAAGGTGGGGGTCTTCTCTCCAGGGGGTCTGCTCCTTTTCATAGCCAGTATCATACAAAGGTTTTACTCTCTAATATCAATAACTAAAGTATGCAATGTGCGATCTCTTCGCCGACTGCACCGGACAGCTGCTGATGATTAGGGCTTCAATATGATATCAGGCATGACACCTTTCCTTTTACCTAAACCTTTAATAACACTACAATGTACATATAATCACTATATATATATATATATATATATATATATATATATATATATATATAGACTAATAATAAACCGAATACTATCTGCTCCTGAATTACAGTGTAACAGAACCAATATGAAATGATATAAATAACTAACTGTTGTAATGCGAGTGTGTGCGTGCGTATTTTACCGTGCGAACGCACCACGTCACGTAACACGTGGCGTACGCTTCGCAATACGCACGGCAAACCAATATTAAACCAATATACTTTCGTTCATCCAATTATACGACTTCAACAGTCTAAGCCTAACTTGTTAAAAGAGGAGATTCTCCTCTAAAGAAAGGTTTCTTGTCTTCTTGGGATACTGGATGGCTAAAATACAGGATTTACTTTTATAGCCTTCACTTATCTGAACACTATTGAAAGTAGGTGGGCCACAGGGCAAATACCAGTTTTGCCATTTAGAATAATGTGCTGCTTAAGGGGGTTGAAGATCCCCTTGCATTAAATTTGGTCACTGCTTTTGACAGTGATTAGCCAAGAGAACTTTCAAATGAAGAGATGGCATTCATTGTGATACAGGGCATGATCTGATTGGTTATAAAAAACATAGATTGTTATTTAAGACAATAGTTATGCCTGGTTCCATACTGGCAAGAGTGAAATTTCATGATCTGTTTGACAATTGACCATACATGATCTTACATGTGGTTGGCCAAAATGCCCTGATCCTTCCATTCAATAAACAGGTCAGCTGCAGTTGGCAGGTTACCAGACAAGAGACATAGTAGTCATATGTGTAACCGGATTTATATGAATATTCTGAAATGATCCAAATAATTGCGATCAGATTATTCTCAGGCCTTTCATTTATTTGGGATTACAGGTGTGGTATTATCAAGAGATTTTTTAGCCTGCAATAACTCTGCGTGTGTGGCCAGTATACATTCTAGATATGCTGTTGCTTCAGAATTCTTCCAAATAGTCACCATTAAAAGATTTGCTAGAAGAAAACTATTGCTAAAGCATGGTTTCCTCCACATGACCAAAAGTAATATAGATAAAATCCTGAATGACTTTTATAAAGAAAAATGTGTCCGGTTTAGCAGACATGCTAAAAGTCTTTTATAACTATGTGCCCTAGTAACAGAAATGTCGTCTTGTGATGTCATTTGTTTCATCTTACATGAAAAGCATATGCATCCACAGATGGGGGTGTCTGCTGATGGAGCAAAGGTATCTTCTGATGGGAGGAGCTTGCAGGATTGGACTGTTCCTAGCTAAATGCAGGCTGTGCGCACCTGTGCACCTTGTATTGTGCTGGTATCAAAAATTCAATTTTGTTTTACAGGACAAAATGTTTAAATGAGATTTAGGAGTTCAAAAATAAATATTTATGGAAGTATTCTCTGGTTAGCATGTTGATACAGAGCCAATTTTCCCGCAAGTGAACAGGGAAATTACGGGTGCACAGGAGATGCGAATAGCTATGAATCACCCTATGTTTTCAATGGGACGACTATGTGGACAATCCAGGAGCATGTGGTAAAAACACAGATGTAACATACAAATGTGATACGACACAATGAGGAAAACATGTTATAATTAAGGATAAAACCGATTCTGAAAGTTTATATTAATGGAAGGGATGGTGATACAGTGGAAGCAAGTCAGAACATGAAGCGACAGTTTTGCCCTTCCCACCATGCACGTTTTCATGTGGGGAGCAATTCCGCAAGAGTAGAGCCATGTTACCTGAGCAGTTCCCTGAAGGGGAATGCAGGTATATGTGCTAAAGTAAGTAGACAAATGGGCACATTTACAACAAACTGCTCAACTGCATATTTTGTGGTTAGTAAATTATCTTTTTGAATGTTTAGAGACCCTGGATAATGTTCTCTAGATACATTGTTAAAGTTTCTCTAAATGTCATGTTTACCCTACCTGACCTTGGCTATTGTCTGCTCTACATTGTAATTATTATCCTTTATTTGTATATCTTGATAACATATTATGTATTATTTCTTAAGTTGTCCAAACCAACAAACTCATTGCAACATGCTTACTGCCTGCTGTAAAGGATTGTTCATCCCTATCAAAAGATACACATTGATAAATCACTTTTATGAGTTGGGTTGGACTGATCTTTGTCATTTAAACCCACTCATGTGAAATGTATTTTTATTCTTGTGTACATTTGTATGAGGCAATGCATTGTCTCTCCACCCTCACTTCCAATAAAACCACTGTCTCTTCTACGTGAAGGATTCCGCACTATGATCTTTTAGACTTTTACAGCATTTTTACAAGAAAATATAGTACTCATCCACAAAGCCATCTGTATATCCAGAATGTATGACAAGACAACTAGAAGGGACTGAGACAATGAACGCCATGTTAATGATTTGATAGCAGCCTAAATGAAATAGCCTATATAAAGCTACAGGAGATCTTCATGGCTCTACAAGGCAATAAATTTGTATTAACTCAGTAACTACACCAATTAAGAGCTACTTTGGGAACAGTTAAGAGAGACAAAGGGACATTATTATTCTTGGAAATGGGTGTAGTAAAAAAGGAATTCATTCCATTTAACTAATGAGCAGCTGTGGAGGTATGTAAATGGAGAAGCGTCTCCCCAGAATTGCTTTATGTGGCTCATACAGAGATGGCAGAAGACATGCATGTTAGGCGAAGTCTCACCAGGTCTATTAGGCCTTCTCTTGAGATGTAAATGAGAGGCAGTTGTGTTTTGGTTAGTTTATCGGCTAGTTAAAAGAGTATCATTTCAGTTCACATGAATGTGATAAGCACAGACCAATGACTTCTAATGGGTAAGCTTTACTTTCAAAGGTTTATTTGAAGCAGACAGTAAGGTGAAAAGTGCATGGATTACATAGACGGAGGCAAGCAACAAGGCAGCTTTGTACTACATTGAGGGATTTAGTGAGTATGTAGAGTATATAAATTTAGTATTGACACAAGGCACACATTTACTAAGCAGCACTATGCAATATGATGTAGTGGACCCTTAGGCTGATATCACATAAGCATTTTGGAATACTGTGATTTTCTATCTAGAAAATTGTGATATTGTGAATCCTCTCTAGTGACATAGAAATGAATGGGAAACATGCTTTCTGTATTTATGATGCAACTATATTACATTACTGGTAAACATAAACAGTGACGGCAATGTTTGATGGTTTACTAGTTTTACAAGACTTGACAAAAGGAGAAACTTCAAAGTGTTTCTGTCACTCACCATTAATAAAATATGATCTATCTACACAATAAATTGGAGAGCTTCCGCGTTTTTGCTATTTTGGCTCACTCCGTACATGCCTTCTTGCAAACACCTACAAATAATACTTCTAAATAAAAATTATCTAAATGGCATCTCTCTCCTTAATACAAATGTTTGCCTGGAAAATCAAGGCCTTCTAACATGCTCATGGGACATCAGTCTTAGAAGGGATTTTTGTATACAATGCCACTGATCCTCAGTGTATAAATCCATATCTTATGATGATTAGCTGACCCAGAGCCCATTGTGATGACCAGTATACCATACATACCCTGCTCTTACCATCTTTACTCATCCCTTATTATGCCATCACTTATCAGTGGTGAGATATGGGCATTTAAGCCATCCACTTGAATTATTGTTTCCAGGCATCCTATGCTGTCATTTGTTGAACTACTTCCGTCTCCTCCAATGAACTTCAACAGAATATCTGAAGTTTTCAGATTTTGAGGAACTCTAATTGAAGTTGACTAGAGACAAAGCAAGAAAGGCAACTAATGACAGTGTAGGTTGTTTCTCTGGATAGGGTAATACTATTGTGCTTAAGACCAGGGTAAATGGGACACATTTCTTAATTTATAACATTTATACAAACCAACAATTCGATTACAAAAGCCAAGGCTGTTAAGGCCACACCACAACCTTGTACTGCACTTGAGAAAATAGTATTCTAGAGTAATATGCTATTTTATTTTTGACTGCTGCCCATGCTGGTTAAAAAGTTCACTTGCTGCATAACAAGGCCAAATTGTCTACCATATAATTACCTCCTATTATTTCTTATGTCAAAGTGCTAACATTCTGCATTCACACAAAACATACGCAGCTCCATCATTTTAAATATGATGGTGATGTCTCCTTATGTCATAATGAGAGGTTAATGCACATAAAACAAACAGGTCTGTTTTAATCTGTTTTTTGTGATTCAATACTTACAATTATTATATTTGGCTTGCTGAAAGATCACATGTGAGATCGTTTAAATATATAACCTCTGAGTGAGGAGGGTGTCAAATATTGAGTTTCTGATCCACAAGTCCACAAGTGACACAAAGCACATAATACAGTTTAAAAGACCAAACAAAAGGTTTAGAACATCCAGTGAAGTTCTGGCCAGTGAGGTCACAAAACAAAGGGACAGGTTTCTTATTGAGAGTGCTCTGTAACTTCAAACTGTTGAAGCTCCCTAGCAGCCATGCTCAATTACCGTAGAGTATTATAGAATATGAATGTCCTTTTATCTACAGCTTCAGGAAATCTGCATTAGGCACATGATTGACAAAAGATTATACACTGTCAGATATACCAATAAATGGAGGTAGTTTCCATTATCATTTGCTTTAATCTCCACATTTTGCCCTATATATCCAGTGGCGCAAGCAGGGGGGGTTTCTGGGTCTCCAGAAACCCCCTCCCTCCGCTAAGTAAGTGGCCACCATAGCGGCACTGTACTATACAGCAGCCGCTGTCAAAGAAGCGTCCGCGGCGGTGCTGTATTGTATATAGCACCGCCGCGAACACTTCTTTGACAGCGCCGCGGCTGCTGTATAGGACATGTTCACATGCCCAGCTTGGTGGTCTGATGTGTACCTCCATGAGCCCTCTATACTACTCTATTACAGCTGGGTATAGGAATTAAAAGATATAGACTTTTTCTGACTTTCCCATTCAATAAATGAGTTATGTAATGAAGTATTAGGAAGTATTAGGAAGTGAAGTTTTGACTTTTTTAATTTAGATATTTAAAGAAAATTTGCACCACCTTAGCATAAACATCAAAGCCTGAGAAAATAATAACAAATAAAGAGGGTTTTCGAGACTCATGTTGTACAATGTTTATACCTATTTATTCCTGTGGCATTTGCCATGTGCAGAGCTTCAGTTTCTGTTCATATTTCAAAAGAGATGCCTGCTAGTAATATGTGGCATTAATGTGTCCAAGGGGGAAGAGGTTATATGACCCTTAGCCTTTGCTCTGACCACTTTGTATTGTAGAATATCCCTTGGGCCACTGTAATCAATCAAATCATAATTGAAGGGTAAGCAAAAATGTAAGACTCTGTAGACTAGACCATGTAAATGTTGGAATAAAGCATTATACCTAAAAGGACTCACAAGCAAATATTCATAATTATTTATATTTATTATTATTTCCAGCTCTCAAGGGCTAAAAGTCATATTGTAAGAATACAAGTTTGAAATGTGTGTTTCAAGCATGATGAAAAACATAGGCCAAGGCTATTCTTTTTCTAACACCACAGAAGTCATAAATATAATGCACAACAGCTATAACCATTCAAAAAGCTGCATCTGACAGCTAGTTCTTTACTTTTTCATATGCAAAAGGAATTGAGTAAAGTGTTGTTGATAATCTAGTCCATTACCATCGAATAATGAAGTGATAACTTATGTTTCAATTGTCCCCTCTGTGCCCTAGAACTATAAAACTGTCATGAGCAGGATTCTAACTTAGTGCCCCTATATTAGTCACTACTATCCTTTATTTATTGTGATTACATGTTGTGCAGAACTATATGGATACCGAATTTAGTCTTTGCTCCAGTGTAACCTACAATATAATTTCCCTACAGCAGGCAGGCAAACACATGTACACACTAGGGCCAATTAACCTGCTGTTATGTCTTTAGAGCATGGGAGGCAACCTGGAGAACACAGAGGAAGCCCGTGTGAAAATGCAATCTCCAAGCAGACAGCACTCTGGTCAGAACCACATCCAAAGATCCAGCTATACAAAGCAGCAGTGTCCATCATATTGCACCCACCTATGACCACAGAACATTGCTGCATGCTGGCATCCATCATATCTTCCATTATATTACATCTATATGACCTGCGTTTTCTCATTGATTTGCTTTTGCTGTCAAATATGCATTAAAACAAGTGCAAAAAACACACAATTATATTATGATAGGCATATAACATGTTTGAATTATGTGAAATTAAGTAAATGAATGAGTTCCAGTGGCAGAATCCTGATGTGTCTTACTCACCAATCACAATCTGTTTTCGATTTTTGTAGAGCTGATTATAAATCATACAAGAAAAGGTTGACGGTCGAAGGCTAGGCTACTTGAGATCAGTGACTGACCGTTAAAAAGTAAATTAGACAAATGCATTTAGTTCTAATTATTTTGTAATTAAAGACTTAAAAATATCACTGTGTATTGAAGGTCCAGAAACAGCACCAAGTCATGGTGAACTGAGTGTGGCAGAAAGCAGTACATCATGAACCTGCTTTTCTCTATCTTATGTCTAGTTTAGTTTAGTCACTAAAACTAAAAGTCTATCATACATAACAGCACACTGAAGAGCTACATAATATCATAACAAAACAAGAACTAACGGAATGCAGATGAGAAAATGTATCGAGACAAAAGGAGCAAGGCTGTGCTAGTAACATTGGGGCTGAGTCATTGAGGAGAGCAAAGCATACAAAATGAATAACTTTTCACTTCGGCAAAACCATGTTGCATTGGAGGGGGAGGTAAATTTAAAATGTGGAGACAGATTTATAGTTGGGATAGGACATGTCCTAGATCAACTTTACATTTCAGTGTAAAAATAAAGATATCAAGTATCTGTGTGCTACATGAAAAAACAGCCAGTATTTAAGTTATGTGCAAAATAAAAAACTAATTAGCACCCCTTGCATTGGAACATGGTTTGTTCAGGAGACAACTTACTCCTTTTTTTTGCTTTGCGTTCCTTAATGACTCAGGTCCATGGTGTGTAGGATACACCACATCCACGTAGGCATGTTGCACTCTCACAGATAATGCATGTGTGTGAGCAGAGCCAATAGAGCACATTGGAGCATTTTCTCCATGTTGTCAGGAGTCGCATCACACAGTTTATCTCAGAAAACATGCACTATGTCCTTTACAATGTTCAGTAATATTTAATTATGAACTTTATTTTCTTTGCCAGGTTCCTACATAGATGCCTACTCTCCCGAATTTCTGGGAGTCCTGCTGGACTCCCAGGAGAGCAGGTCAACCGCCCGGATCCTAATAATCTAAATATTAATGTAGCGTGGGCGGAGCTTAGGACGTGAATCGTGCGTCATCGTGGCCCAGCCCCCTGCTACAATTGTTCAGAACTGGTGATTGCTGTTTAGGGGGCGGGCCCAGTTGACGTGGCATACTGAACCCCGCCCCCAACACACCCACCTCCCCCTGATCTCCCGGAGCCCTTCTTGTGATAGTTGGCAAGTATGGGTTTCCAATGTGCTCTGTGTAATTTCACTTTTCCCTTCAGGGAAACAAGACTGACAGATGGATTGAATACCATGTTTCTTTTCAACCATTGTCTTTCTCAAAAAAGAGACTTTAAGTTTGCTGGGGAATCTCCTCTGAAGTCTTCTCTCTGATGTGGATTAGTCTCAATCAGACAATGTTTTAATACATTTCTTGTCGTGTAAGCTGCATATTTACATAACCGTGACACAATGGAGGCATAGGCACCTAAATCCTTGTTGTCACTAGTTATCCGGAAGAGGCAATCCTTTGTAGAGAAAGGAATTAGATTTGTCCTGGATAAATATTGTAATTCAGGAAGATGCTGTATTTAACTTGTAATGTGTAGAGTTTGAAATAACCAAGAAAATTACTTATCAGCTCCTATTATCTGTTGTATATCCATTTTATTTAAAACTGTAAAATAATTGGTTTAGTCTATGCTGGCTGTGGAGGTAATTTATAGAGCGCATCTGTTGTGTACCACAAAATGCGTTGATTCTGCACCGATCCACCTCAAGCAGATGTTTTGTGCTTTATAAATGACCTCCTCTGTGGAGAGACCATGCTGTGCATCCACCAATCAGCTCTATGCATTGCTCTACATTACATTTTACACCCCTGGAGCATAAGCTTTCCATCTAGCACTGGTATTATAGAGAACTGGAATTTCCTCTTGTCTAAAATTGGGACATCCTAGGCAATTCAGTTGTTGCTGAACATCAGTTTTTACGATTCTGCTGGTTAGCGGAAGATCATAGGATATTAAGTTCAATAGCAGCTGGAATGTAATCCCCCTTTTCTTGTCCATAGCATCGTGAGCATGTGGAAGTCTTTATATCGCACTTCTGTTTTCCCAACCATTGGCTCTTATTTAAAGTTAGAAAAAACACTTATTAAATGAAGCAGAAGGTAAGCTTGTAGTATTTAGAGGTAATCACAAGAAATATTTCACTCATTGTTCAATGTGAGAAGTCACTACTCAGCTGATCTTTCCAACCTTGTAAGAATCAAATGACCTCTAGATAAACCTCACCCTCATCAGCCCACAAACTGAACATATGAGGCAGAAACATTACAAACTTCCTCCTATCAGCATCTTTAATGAGAGCTGTTTAGATTAACTCTCCTGGCTGCTAATAAAATGATTTTGCATGTGTAGGAAGCAGGATGTGTAAAGCCCAGGAGTTTGATCTTGTTTTAGACATCAAACAGAGCAGCTTTGTGATGGGTGGGGAGTTGATGTAGCTGGCTGGAATACTAGATGGGATTGCCGTGGTTACGCAGCTGGACCGGAATAAGGAAGGGTTGGAAGTGAGCTTGTTATGTTTTTACAACTATACAAACCGTTGTGCCTGTCTTTATGGATAGTATACTTAGGCAGGCTGGTCTTCCTACATGTGTACTTTTATATCAGTGTTCACATGTTTAAACATTTCAGTATTTTCTCGATCACACCTCTCTGGGCAGGTACAAAGCCTACTTTTTTGTTCTTGGACCTAGTAAAATTTAATGTAAAAAACATGTTCTTTTCCTCTGCAAACTGAAAACTGCATTGTCAAATTATATATGATTTATGTATAGAATGGTGAAATTGGGCTGGCATACCGCCACTTCTCCTACTGCCTTCAGTGCAAAATTCCATTCATTTACATTTTCTATACCGTCACTTCTAAATTTTTTGTGTGCAAATCTGTGTATTTGTGCGTATATACACAGGTTTTGCGTAGATGAACATACACCACTTTCCTTTCTGTACAGGATGACCAACTAACTAAGAGTAGACTGTTATATATGTATACTGGTGAAACACATGCAAGAAACTTTTTGGTTTAATGTCAGGATGGTAAAGTACTTAACAGCATAAAAATTCCATACAGTTTCTTGTGGCCCTAAACATTAAATAAACAGAGACCAGCTCTCTAGACACTGGACATCTTTTCTAGCATTAGTCACACTGAACAATGAGACAAACAGGTTTTTATACCTGACACTGCTCCCAGAGCCCTAGCTTGATGGGCAGGTGATCCCTTTAAAAAGGAGTTCTCATCAGCTGCTTCTGTCTGATTAATCTTACTGTAGGCTGGCCCTGTAGCTGTCAGAAAAGGAGCTTTCAAACCATGTAAGTTAAATTAGGCTCTACACCATTATTTTGTCACATACATGTCCTCCACCTGTTTATCTGTAAACTAGATGCACTGCTGCACAATTGTGTTACTTGCATCCTTTCTATAGTTCTTATATGGAAATATTAATATAACAGAAAGCATTAATGTATATAAAGCAGAACTGCACCCAATTCTACATTTTCCACAACAGTTACATGCCCATTTGTCCCTCTTTTTATGTGTCACTCACCCCAGCACTTCAGCATTCACCTATTCTCCAGCAATCAAGAGAGTTTCATATCCCAGCATTCTTGACTGTAAATTGCAGCTGACTGAGTGGTTGTGGATAGATAATGGGAGAGAGAATTAAAAAAATCTATACATCCATAGCAAACCCGAATCCACAGACTCCACATATTAACTCTTTATTCATTAATGCCGAAGATCTTGTCTCTTTTACCAGCTCGTTTTATCCAAAAACGCTCCAACAACCAATGTATTTAAATCTCTGTGGACCTATGTAATGTGGAAATGGTTAAATCACATGCTGCATAGATAAGTTATGATATGAATGATTTCAGTGTTTTATTTTTGTTGTTTATTCTAACCTCCAATGACTATTTTTGTCCCCATGTTCCATCATGCACATGGGAGCAAGTACATGCTAGCCCTTGTAGTGCCACAAATATACACTATAAATTGTGTCCTCATCGTGAAATAATAAGTGTTGCCCCCATCATAAATAAATTCTTATAGTTCTTTTAGAAATCAAAAATATTCATATTGCCCCAGTAATAAAATAATAAACTAATATGGCCACTGTAATAAAATACTATACTAATATTGGCTATTTAATGAATAAATTAGTATTGTCCCCATTAATTAATTATTTTATTCCTCATAATAAATACTTGCCTTATTTTTTTTTGTTCTGACAGACCAGAGAGCTGAAGCAGCCTGTGGTATGAGCTGTGCGACTTGTTATAGCCATGTCTAAAATTTCTGCCTTTTTCTGGCGGTTTGACATGTGGTTTTGACCTGACATATTGAATGCGGCTTGAGCCTCCTAAGCACAGGTTAGTAAATCTTGTAGTTTGTATCTGAAAAGTGCATCTATGTGTGGCGGGTTTGCAAAACTGTAAATTTCCTCCCAGAGATTTTTATACCTTTTCTAGTTCTAAAAAGATGTTTTCAAAAATATTACATTCAATTTTTTTTAACTGAATGCCCCTCCCAAAATCTTCTCCCACTAACAAACAATCCAAACACCCATTCCCCCCAAATTCTAGAGCTTCTGATTCACATACATATTGCCTATATTTCTCACCCACTCAAACCCACTGAGAAAAAGTGTTGTGAAATGGAATTGAAACACCGAATAGGGGACCTCTCTAATCACCATCTCCTATCTACACCTGAGAACCTGAGAGAGTGAATGAAAAGGCACAGCAGATATTATAGACAGTGCAGACATAGGTAAAAAGCTGTTATCAGATGACAGACAACACATCCTATATAGATACATGTCACCTCCAACCCCAAACTAACACATTTGCTGAACCTCACAGAAATCTTCTACCTTGTGGGAGGTGGTCATCAGGTGAATCTTTCCACTCTTGGTACCCAATGCTGGTAAGAATACAGAACCCAGGGCTGAAGGCAATTTGTAATAATACTGAATTAAACAATTCAAAGTGGGAATGAAGTGTTTGTAGATCTCCAATTCTGCAACCAAAGGGATGCACATAAGAGGAGCAGAAACCACCAAGGTGAACATCTGTGGTTGTCCACATTACCAATGGCAGAACATGTGAAGAACTCCAGTGTTATTTCGTGCACATTTTGGCTGTGACACTTTCACAGCACCAGTGTATGCCACTCCTTGCAATTTATGTGCCTATTGCTAAGCAGACAGTCACATATTTAATGGTATGCAAAGGACCCAGCTCTCCTCTAGCTCTCTGTGTTCCTCCAACTATTATGGTTTACTATGGGTTGGGCTACTAATAAAAATAAAGAATCAATTGTGCTGAAATGACCATAGACAGTGCCAGAAACAGTCATGGTCTGATGCTTGGTCCTTTATCTACCCCTGACGACACTCCTAGCAGATATATAGCTGGGTCTGCTCTGCCACTCCCTTTAGGTGGAGTATCTCTTGTGGCAGAGAGGTCAGCTCCAGAAGATACTTTTTGCTCACTAACCTTCAGCCTGGCCATGTCAGGTCATCTCTAAAATAGGTGAAGAGACAACCTGTCTAGATCAGTCTGACATTCCACTTCATTGTCGAACAAATGACTGATTAGAGCAAAGTCTAGTACCTCAGTACCTGTATATAGGGCAGAGATAGCACTTTCACACTGACTATATTGTCATTCAATATAAGTATTTTTCTAAAATACAGTTTCAGATGATCATCTGGATGAAAAAATATCCGCCAATCAAATTTATTTATGAATCTCTCCATAGATTCCAGTTTTATAGATTAGTGAACTGGATCACACATATAACATATACAGACCTTTACTAGATTTGGTAATTACCATCAAGTCCATAGTCATACCTACTTCAATTATGTGTGCTTTGTTTCATGTAGTGCTAACACACTCTAACATTTAGAAACTAGTTTAGCATGATACTTCTACATTAAGTTACTAACTATACGCTTTACTAAAATTGTTTTACACACATTTGACCTATGAGAATTTGCACTGCACACTTTTATTTTATTTTTCTGCACCTTCAAAGCAATACGTAGCTGTCTCAGACCATTTTTTTGGTTAATTCTCAGAAATAAGCAGTGGCATTATTCATGAAATCTGGCAGTTTAAACAATTCACTTGTATACTCCAGACAGTGATCCTTTTGTTTATTGCAACAAATTCTGATAGATCTCGATTTCACAGTATCCCTCTGCCTTGACATTCACACAAGACGTTGGCTGCTTTCTTAATTGAATTAAATGCAAATGACAGTTAACTGAAGGATGTGGTAAGAACCTCTAGGTTGGCAGTTCAGGCATTCCCATCATATTGTTTGTGTTGTATGAAGAGGTTGCCCCCTATTACTGAAGATGCTGAGTCTTTGAGATTCTTGTGTAATGTCATAGCCGATAGGAAATAAGTCATAGTTGTAATATTATATCAATATTTATTTACTGATTTTCTGAAATAAACTATTACATTGTTCATTAGATGTTTAGTTCACTGCATTTGTTAGGAATGGAATATATATAATTGATTATATGAGGTATTTATGAAATGTCATAAGACATAATTGATTATGTGGTGTACATTATGGTGTACTTGGTATAGACATATGGTAATATGATATAAGAAAAAGGTTGGGAACAAGGCTGAATTTGGAAGAAAAATGCAGGTCTTTACTTCAACAAAATGTAAATAAAAAAAATCTACCCCTGACGACACTCCTAGCAGATATATAGCTGGGTCTTGTTTTGTTTAAAAAATATTACACTGTGACTGCCCTGATGACATGTTTTTTTTATGTAGTGTCACCCAAGAGATAGTTGATTCCCGTTAATAGGTCTGATCTTTTTCAGACTGTCTGCTGTATATCTTTATTAATGTACTGCAGACAGGTTGTGTAGTTCAATGCCTACTTTATTACCAGTCTTTCTTCATTCTAGAAGTGTCAATGAATGCATGAAATGAATACGTAGAATAGAATACTAACAATGTTCTAGAATTCTGAGGGAACATAAGGGTCATTTACGAACCGCACAAGTGGCAGCCCATGGTACAAATGATTTTTTGTGGCATTTACACAAAGGCACCTGACTTTACAGAGTAAAGTCAGGTGCATGTATTTGAGGGCAAAGGGGCTGGTGTGAGTGCAAACGTTTCCATAGGCCAGTGGAGAGGGTTGGGTTGATCGGGGACATACTTGCAGAGTGCTGATTAGGCGCTTTAGTGCACTTACTTATTTCATTTTACGATATGAGAGTATGTACATGAGATACAGGGATGGAGAAGGCATATCTACAGAGGTGTGCCCTGCTTTGCCGCATTCTCCCCACAAAAAGACATCATGTGCAAGGTGCCAGAGATTGAGTCTTTTCCTACTCTTTTAATGGGATGACAACCATCCAGTTGCACATTTCTAGGCTCACTATTACCAATGTGATAAATATATTTTAAGACACAAACATGCTACATATAAAAAAGATAGTTCTGATGTTCCCGCTTAAACTCATGATTAATTTAAGACATAAATGAAAGTAAATCAAGCAGTGTTAAAGGAGATAAAAAGAAATGTTGTAATGATAAAGGATATGGTTATAAATTATTAGTAAGTTGGATTTTAAAGTGATACTTTATTCTTTCTTACATGTGCACATGCCCTATGCAAGCCCTAGGGGCACGTTGGGTGTAGCCCACCTACCTGTTAGTAATGATACCTCCCTCTTGCATTGCATCCCCATCCCCGCTACTTATCGTAGGAGGTAGGAGGTGGGGATGACATCCTCTCCGTCTGGGACTGGAGGTGTTGCACTTGTCTGTGACATCATAGCCAAACACCACACTGCCAGCATAACGAAGGGGCAGCAGCTTCACATGTAAAAAGCTGATGGCTGCTTCTCCTTCATGCCAGAGGCTGGCGCTCAGTGTGGGAGCACTGCAGGGACAATACAAACACTGGATGAGTGACATGATGACACCATTCAGTGATTTAGGTGCCCCCTAGACATCCATTTAGGATCATCTAATGGTAACGCTGACCCTGCATGCATAGGTATTTCATTGTCAGCTCCAAGGACTGTGAAGGGGGCATGTGGTAGCTGGACAAGTAGACGCACTTGCATGCATAAGAAGCATTGTAATTGGGCAATTTTTGCAGTTTGTAAATGACCTTTAGTATGTATTTATTTGTTTCAAATATTGCAAAGAAACACAGTATGTCAGATACTTTCTATCAGATTTCTTGTTAAGGTCACTTTCTGTCTTCTTTGTTTGACCTATCACTAGATTAAACAATGGAAAGACTCATTATGTATTGAAGGTCTAGTGTGAGACCCAGGTGAAGGAAAAGCTGATCTCCACTTAGCAGGAGATGTTTGTCCACCTGTCTCCTCCATCAATCCATACACAAAAGAAAATTGTATTTTGCACAGCCTTCCTCACACACCACAGCCCTCCCCTGTTTGCTCTTGTGATGTGGCATCTATTACCGTCAAATGCTTATCGCAATGATGGAAAGCCAGCCTACTTTGTATTGCTTGCACTGAAAGTAAATATCGCAATTGATAAACTGAAGACAACTATTAAACAACCATTTGACTGATTTATTGCTATTGCATGAATATCACAAGCTGAAACACATATGCAGTAAATCTAGCTTCTAACAGTATTGTACCATTTGCATTGCATGTCCTTGTTACATTTAGCAATGGAGGAACTGATTTTGGAATGTGTATTTATTGGAATTTCCTGAACAAATGCAAGGATTCAGACTCAGATAATGCTATGAATGTAGGAGTATTTGGTTGTTGTTATCACTATACATAACTGTTTCATATATTTTAGTGTAGCCAAAAAAGCAGGGGTGTTGTTGATAATCACATATCATACTGCAATTCATTTAAACCTATTTTGTCTTTCTAATTCTATCCTTATTAATAACTAATACATTTCTTGTTTGATCTCAAACTGAGAATTATATCTTGGTAGCCTTTCAATTTGTTATTATTCATCATGCAACTATTCTTTTGTGCAAAGAATTATGAACGGTCTCATTGCTGCATAGACGTCTATTTGCTGCATAGGCGTCTATTCACTAAACTGTGATGAGCCAAAAATCTTGAGAATGGCGACCGCAGCTCTTCTTTTAATTTATCAAAATGATAACGATAGATTTATTTGGGGACTGCGATGTGAGGCAATTTAAAAAACTTTCCTTTTCCCTGCCAGCCTCAAAAAAACTAATGCCATCTCAAGATAGCATTAGCTTACCTCTTTTATGAAGTCTTATTCATTAAAGCTGCACGTATCCCCAAAAATATAGTCAAGTACAGGGGGAAGGATAACAGGTGCCTGGAATACCCTTTCTATACCAGAATAAGGCCTCATACCCACTGGCATTTGAAATGTATTTTTACTAGCATTTTACTAGTGTTTTAGAGCTCACTGAAGGTTCCCACTGTTGTTCTTGCTTACAATCTATAGGACAATAGGAGTTTAATACATGGCATTAAGTGCCACAGATTGATTGCATAGTGGTCCAGCCAGATTGCAAAGAGGAAAAAAGTGCTTAGTGGGGCTATGTGATCCAGCCACATAGCAGTGTTGGTTTAGGGCAGGGTTGTCCAACCCGCGGCCCGCGGGCCGCATGCCTGTAAATGTGGCCCAGCAGGGTTGTGGCAAGGGGGCAGCGCTGTTAATGAAAAAAAAATCCTGCAAAAAAAGAAAAAGATAAGAAAATACTTACCTTGTGGTCACACGGTCCCTCCCTGGTCTCCTCCTCCGTGCGGCGCTCGCAGTGAATGTCGGGCGTGACGTCATCATGTCCGACATCCATTGCGGTGCTGTTCCGACATCCATTGCGGAGCTCAGCCCATAGGAGTCACCCGCGCAAACTATCAGCAGCAGTGAAACGGAAAAAACGAGAAGAGGATCAGAGAACAAGCCGATTAAAAGGTAAGTTAAGGGTTTTTTTTTTTTTATTATTTCAAGGGACGCTGACCAGTGCATAAACTCACCTGGTCCTGGAGCATCACGGACCTTATCTTCCTGTCTTAATGACTGCTGTATTGAAGCCCTTCATAAAATGTTGTAACAATATCACTTGATGTTTGACAGCAGCCATTAGCATGTCATTGAAGCACTGAGCAACAACAAGGAGCATTAGCAATGTTTTCTATGGTTTTTTTGGATGATCAGCTATTATTAGTGCTAGTGTATTTTATGTGCGGCCCAAAACAACTTGTAGCCTTCCAATGTGGCCCAGGGAAGCTAAAAGGTTGGACACCCCTGGTTTAGGGGGTCAGAGGGTTGTTTGAATATAAAAATTGAATACATGTAAGTTTTGTGTGAAACCATGTAGAGGGTTGGTAATTGGACAGAATGGTTTAGAATGGCCTCGGAAGGTTAAGAGGGTAGTTTGGGAATTTAATAAGCTTGCCTGAAGAGGTGAGTTTTCAGTGAACGTTTGAAATTTTGGAGGCTAGAAGAGTGACTTTTACGAGAGAGGGAGTTCACAGAGTGGGTGCAGCTGCCCATGTTGTTCAGGAGAAACCCTGGAAGATCCATGTATTTCGGATTATAGATTCCATGACTGTAATTCAAGGGAGACATATACAGTACAATTGAATCAAATGCAATTTTCTTCCATTTCAATACAAAAAAAATAAGATTGGATTTTACTTGCTATATAGTCTGACTTGTTCCAAGTGGAATAACACGCTCCCAAACTTCCTATTTATCTGCCCATTGCATTCAGCCTAGGTTACTGCATTATCAAATTAAAATAGGAAAATCTGGATAACAACATTTTGCACAGAGTGAAATGGGTCATACTGGAGGGTCTGTGTGCTCTAAGTCCATATGAATTAACTAAGCTGTATAAAATCAGTTAAATTACTTTTGTTTAGAGGAAACCTCTGACCCATGACTGGATGAGTCATATGACGTCTCTAATTAACTTGAGGAGGGGATCAATTTAGTGCTCCGTGTGGTACTTTATAACTAATTTATTCCCCCCTGCTAGGCCATGAAGAATTACATCATCCTGGTTTCAGATAATAAGTGAGGTTTTATGGGGAACTGATGACATCATTCTTAACACGGTACAAGACACAAAAGCTGTAATATTTAGTTCCACTTTTATCACTCTTTAGTAAATGTGACTATTTAAAGAGGTACTCTCCAAACTGTTAAGAGAAGTTGAAAGTTTTACAAACAGGATAAATGAATATAAATTAATATATTAAGACAACACACATAAAGGCTTTTATGTAATTAAATGTTATGATAGAAAGTAGTTTTGGTTCTGTATTAGACTTTTACTATAATTAATAACTCAATTCCACTGTGTAAATGATGTAATTTACTTGTACAATGATTTGTCCAGTATATAATAAGTAAAAATCAAATTAACTTTAGCTGAAAATAAATAAGAAAAGACACACATAAAAAACGGGTGTTTCCGCACATATGCTCAGTCGGACATATCTAAAGATGCTTCTAGCGCTGCACCAGTAGCAGATGCGCTACATTTATGTCAGGGATACATCATATATCCTTACACTCTACTCAGCCTATTTGTGCATCGTGAAAGTTCTGAGACTGCCCCAAATTGAATTTTTTTTTAAAACATTTGTTTTGAAAGCAATTGACACATTGGCTATTAGGCATACTTGCCTACTCCTGGAAGCTTGTTTCCGGGAGAGGGGGCGTGACTGGAGGGTGGGAGGGGGCGGGGCCAACATTTTGGCCCCGCCCCCGCGACGGAACTGACGTTTTGCAGGGGACGGGGTCAAAATGACGCGATTGGGCCCATCCCGCCCCCTTCCGCCCTCCAAAATGGCGTGATTCACCGAGAATCGCGTCAAATGACGCGATTCTCTGTGAATTCCGGGATGCGGGAGAAATGGCAGCCCTCGCGGGAGCCCGGGAGACTGACCCGAATTTCGGGAATCTCCCGGACTTTACGGGAGAGTTGGCAAGTATGCTATTAGGTATGATTTAAATAAAGAGAATCTCTATAATCCTTAAGTCAAAGTCTTCCTTCTCCTGTACCAGTGAAAGTAGCAAAGATGTAACAGTAAAATACACCCTAAAACATTATACAATATAGGCATAAGTAATGAAAAAAACTCAGAGAGTAAGCTGCAATCAGCCAATCAGAAGCAGCTATCTTGTGCTGGTGACTGTCATCATCATCAGTGTGTATTTGCACCAGCCCTCAGTCACACACAAATGATATGGCTACTGACTGGTATATCTGTATCTCTGTGTGGATCTGCCTCAGTCAGCAAATACACAAACACGTCTGTCCTGCATACCGTAAGGAGTTGCAAGTGTAAGATGCTTTTAAAGCTGCATACAGACAGGGCCGTAACTAGGACTGTGCGACAGGGGCGACCGCCCAGGGCACAACCAGGGCCGGATTAAGGGAATGGAGGCTCCTGGGCTAAGGGGCCCTTCATTCCTTCGTGAGGCCCCCAATGTGAGCCGCCCGCCGCCCCCCCACACAAGCACTTACCTGTCAGTACAGTCCTCCTTCCGCGGCGCGCTGTAAGCTTCTTACTGAGGAGATCTTGCGAGAGTTCACAAACTCTCGCGAGATCTCCTCAGTAAGCAGATTACTGAGCGGCGTCGGGGACGGATGACTGCACTTGAATCACCTTATCTACTAAGTGAGCGGAGGCGGAGCTTGATGATGCAATTTATTTGCTGTATCAAAGCCCCCAAGTGCGCATTGCTGCAAATGCAGTACTGCACAGCAGGGGACAGGACCACAATGACAGGTTACTCTGAAGGAAGGTTTTCAATGTTGACATAAATACAAGTATTGTTAAAAATACTCAGTACCATATAACTAAGTCAATAATAAAAGTTGTATATCTATAAAACAAAATAACACTTATTAACATGCTAAAAATGATGTAAGAACTCCTCAAGGAACCTTCATTTATTTTAAAACGCTTGACACACAAGTTATGCTATTCCAGAATACTCTGAAAACATACGTTCTTTCCATGCACATTTTGAAGCAATTATGGCATAGACATAGAGTAACTCTTCAAGGGGTTAGACAAATAATTCTCTCCACAGGTAGGTGAAAACTGCAGCATTAAAAAAATTAGCATCCAGCCATCACTTTTTATTAACCCAGAGCCTGTGACCCTGCTGTGTATGAGTGAACCCGTGTCTCAAACTCCTGAGGGATACATTTCAGTACAGACTTTGGTCTCCCCAATGCCAAATTTATAAAAACAAAAAACAAAAGGGCTCTTCTCAGTGCAGTGTAACTCCCAATATGTTACCATGGTTAATTTCCCAGAATCCCCGGCGACCCCCTGCTGATTTCCCTTATGAGCTAGTGTCCTGGAATCTCTCTTTATTAGGTGTCTAGAGAAGTTTGGCTGCGCTGATGCCAGCAGCCCCACACTGAGGCGTTATAAGTTTCTGTACATTTTCTGTCTGGGTGCTCTATCTTGCATCAAACTTTCCACAGCTGTTACAGTCCACGAGGGAACATGCTCACACATTTATATCAGCTCTCTGCTGTAGATTTCTGTTATCTGAGTCTGAATGATAGAAGGGAAAACCTCTCTGATATCTGAATTGAAGGTTTATTTACTGGTGTCAGAAGCAAACCACCTGCTGTCTATCCTTCTGCAGGTTTGCCTCTTACAATCATTTACAACTATGGCAAAGCTCATGCATCTTTAAGTTATATATAGTAAAAGATTTACTAGTATGCGCATATGTTTCTTTCTAACTAATCTATATTGTTCATAATAAAATTATAATGTCATTTTACTGGAGAAATACATGAAATAGTTAGGTGCACACATTATAACTTTACCTAGATTATTAGGGGAGAATTCAATTGACCGTGTTACTCTCACGAGTAACGCACTATTAGCGTTACTATGATAATAGTGCGCATTACTACAGTTAGTATGGTAATTTCAACGCTGGTTTTTGCTTGAGAGCTGCAAGCAGAAATCCGCTTCAAAATTGCCGTACTAATGGTAATAGTGTGCGGGCCGCATTACTCGAATTTCCCCCTCATAATCTAGGTAAAGTTATGATTTGTGCACCAATTTCATGTGTTTCTCCAGTAAAATGACATTATAATTTTATTAGGAACAATATAGATTAGTAAGAAACATATGCGCATACTAGTAAATCTTTTACTATATAACACGGTCAATTGAGTTCCCCCATAGAATCTACAGCTGGATGTAAATGTTAAAATGCTGATATATACGGGTAAATATTACGGTTAAAAAACGATTGGATGGTTAGCAAAATTTACCATATTGTGAAACATCTGATTGTTTACAGGTCAATTTGATTACCCGGAGACCTCTTATCACGTCACCCACAGTAATTCTAGCAGTATGGTACATATGCAGTAATACTATTGGTTTGATTAAACTGATTAATGACACAGTTCTTTAATGCTAGCTAAAACATTCCAAACCTGAAGATTGTGTATGATTTTGATATCTGAGTTTGTTTTCAAATTGTTTGCCACTCACAGAAGGAAATAATAATGCAAGATCCAATGCAAAAATATTTATACTCTACATATCGAAATTTCAGCTCACTTTGTGACAGTTGCACATTTCTTTGCTTTCTGTAATTCATGCAATACTTTAAGAGCAGTGAACATCTTGCTAATAAGTGCACAAAAGCCATGTCTCTCCACGTAAGCTATTATAGCACATATTTTGGAGTTGACCTTGAAACTTTACCTGTACAAAGACAAAAGAGAACATCCAGAGGAAACAGAAAGTACAGGTAAGTAAGAATTGTTTACATACATTTCTGGGAAAGTATACAGCGTGTATTTTTATATTCCCTGCCTTGGACTCATAGGAGAGGTTAAATGACCTGTCAATATTATTTCCTTATGGAGCCTGTTACACAGTTGGAGCATGATGCAGTACAAGAGGAATGTATACATGTAGTAGGTTCCTTAGGGTACCCTGCAAGAACAGATATAAGCAGAAAAATGTTATATTATATTAGAGATGAGCGCACTCGGATTTCCTAAATCCGAGCCCACCCGAACGTTGCCGATCCGAGTCGGATCCGAGACAGATCCGGGTATTGGCGCCAAATGAAAACTTGAAAGCGAGGCTCCAAGTCATAATCCCGCTGTCGGATCTCGCGATACTCGGAACCTATAAATTCCCCGCTAGTCGCCGCCATCTTCACTCGGACATTGATCAGGGTAGAGGGAGGGTGTGTTAGGTGGTCCTCTGTTCTGGTAGATCTCGTGCTGTGCTGTTTAGTTCTGTGCTGTGCTGTGCTGTGCTGTGCTGTGCTGTGCTGTGCTGTGCTGTTCTGTGCTGTGCTGTGTTCTGTTCTGCAGTATCAGTCCAGTGGTGCTGTGTGCTGTGCTCTGTTAATTTTGAGTTCAGTGGTGCTGCTGGGTCCTGTGCTGTGTCCTGTTCAGTCCAGTCGTGCTGTGTCCAGTGGTCTGTGCATCTAAGGGCATAGTTATTTCCCCATTATTCCTAAGTGTTTAAAAAATTAAAAAAAAAAAATACAAAAAAATACAAAAAAAAATTAATTTTTTTTTTAATTACAACAAAATTTGCCAAACCAATCCTGCAGTATAAGCCCATTGGTACTGCAATATTACCGAGTTCACACATTCAGCAGTAAAAGTACAGTGGTACTGCTGCAATATTACAAAGTTCACACATTCTGCAGTATCAGTCCAGTGGTGCTGTGTGCTGTGCTCTGTCAATTTTGAGTTCAGTGGTGCTGCTGGGTCCTGTGCTGTGTCCTGTTCAGTCCAGTCATGCTGTGTCCCGTGCTCTGTGCTTCTAAGGGCATAGTTATTTCCCCAATATTCCCAAGTATTTAAAAAATTAAAAAAAAGTTAATAAAAAAAATATACAAAAAACTAATTAAATTTTTTTTTAATTACAACAAAATTTGCCAAACCAATCCTGCAGTATAAGTGGGTTATAAGAGGGTTTGATGTGCTAGAATTAGTGTAGTGTTAATATGTTATAAACACTACACTTGGAACTTGGAGGAGGTATTGTGGCCCCGCTAACAAATTTATTACCGGGGCCACCCCACTACAAAGTCCAGAATTTTTTTTTGGTGCGATTAAGACCAGTTGATGGTTTTCTTATTATATTGTGGTGACCCACTCCTCTACACAGTCCAGATACATTTATTGGTGTGAATCATACAAGTTCAGGGTTTTTAAATTATATTGTGGTGACCCACTCCTCTAGCAGTCCAGGTACATTTTTTGGTGCGATTAAGACCAGTTGATGGTTTTCTTATTATATTGTGGTGACCCACTCCTCTACGCAGTCCAGATACATTTATTGGTGTGAATCATACAAGTTCAGGGTTTTTAAATTATATTGTGGTGACCCACTCCTCTACGCAGTCCAGGTACATTTTTTGGTGCGATTAAGACCAGTTGATGGTTTTCTTATTATATTGTGGTGACCCACTCCTCTACGCAGTCCAGATACATTTATTGGTGCGAATCATACAAGTTCAGGGTTTTTAAATTATATTGTGGTGACCCACTCCTCTACGCAGTCCAGGTACATTTTTTGGTGCGATTAAGACCAGTTTATGGTTTTCTTATTATATTGTGGGGACCACTCCACTACGCAGTCCAGAAAGATACCTCGTTGCAACGTTTTGGACTAATAACTATATTGTGAGGTGTTCAGAATACACTGTAAATTAGTGGAAATGCTTGTTAATGAATGTTATTGAGGTTAATAATAGCGTAGGAGTGAAAATAAGCCCAAAAACTTGATTTTTGAACTTTTTATGCTTTTTTCAAAAAAAATCCGAATCCAAAACCTTAAATCCGAACCAAAACCTTTCGGCAGGTGTTTTGCGAAACAAATCCGAACCCAAAACATCACGAAAATCCGAATCCAAAACACAAAACACGAGACACCAAAAGTCGCCGGTGCACATCCCTATATTATATGCAAATGAAAGCTACTTCAATGTATTGTAATACTGTATCCATGCTTCCCAAGTGTCCCGATTTCAGTGGACTGTCCCGCTGTCACGCCCGACTAACAATTTGTCCCTGTATCGGCGCGCACGCACCGATATGGGGACATAGCAGCCAGTTTACCCGGTGGTCTAGGAGGAAGTGGAGAGGACGTGTCCGAAACCACTACTGCGCATGTGCAAACTGAACGGGGTGGACCAAGACCTGTGTTCATCAAGAGAAGTATCTCTACATAGGCTCCTTGTTGAATATGAACGCACGTATGCCCGATTTACGTCCGTTTTTAAAAAAAAATTGTTCCTTTTGCGTGCCTCAATGAAATAGGCACTGTATGAGGAAATCAAGGAACTTGTGCAAAAGCACTTCTTTGTACTTTTTCATTAACTACCTTCATGAAATTAATTCAGTTTGTACCCATTATTTTTATTTTACAACTTCTAACATTTACAGAGTTACAAAATCTGTGCATATTTTTGTTTAATCTGTGCATACATATATTATTGTGTTTGTTTGATTAATTTTTAACTTTACTATTTTTTCTTTTTTTTATAACACTTTATTTTTTATCACATCATTGTTACTTCTTGCATGTCAACCACTTTACCCATGTGTAGCCAGGGCTGCCAAGAGGAATTTAGGGCCCCGGTACAACAAATTCATGGGGCCCCCCTTATAGTCGAGTATGCTAAAAAAAATTGCGCTGCCTTTACGGCGGTGCTAAATTTTTCTCAAGTGTGGTCATGTATTTGGGGGTGTGGCAAATGCGCCATTGGGGCGTGGCTAGCACATCAAAATCACTAGGCTCTCAATTCACCCTAGTGTCACATATGTCCAAGCACTCCTGACTTTCAGGACATCTAGCACCACAGTGTAGTATACAAAGAATGCAGTGTGTACACAAAGAGTTCAATCTTGGCCTGCACCTTACATTGGGCACAACACTCACCAAAAATTGCTATTGTCCCTACTAGAATCACAACATTTCACATACTGTCCTGCTCTCTCCTATCTGTTCTTCTCACTTTCACCACCTGTGGCTGCATGTTTCTTTAGTTGCGACTTGTCTGGATCCTGGAATACTGGGGGCCCTATTTGGAAAAAAAACAACACTGGTGTTAAATCAATACCACCCACGATTAATAATTAGGCCTTCCTCCAGCTCCAATATTACAAAAATGTGCCCCTTCATTATTGCTATGCCTTATGATCACACTGCGCCCTCCATGCTGCTTTTGACCCCTTCACCTGGCTCCCCTCCATCACACTATACTATGCTGCTCCCCCTCCCTTTTTTCAATCCCACTGTGCCATGCTGCTCCCCATTTTTTAACCCCACTGTGCCATGCTGCCCCCCTGTTTTTTAACCCCACTGTGCCATGCTGCCCCCCTGTTTTTTAACCCCACTGTGCCATGCTGCCACCCTGTTTTTTAACCCCACTGTGCCATGCTGACCCATTTTTTAACCCCACTGTGCCATGCTGACCCCTGTTTTTTAACCCCTCTGTGCCATGCTGACCCCTGTTTTTTAACCCCACTGTGCCATGCTGACCCCTGTTTTTTAACCCTACTGTGTCATTGTGAGCCCTGTTTTTTAACCCCTCTGCCCCCCCCCCTGTTTTCCTCCCTTCACTTACCTTTTCTTCTCTCTTCTCTCTTGGTCTTCTCTGCTGCTTTGTGCTCCATTGCTCCAGACTGACTGAATGCTGGGCGTGACATGATGATGTCACACCCAGCATTCAGACAGTCTGAATGGAGCACAGAGCAGCAGAGAGGAGGGACGCCGCCACCGCGATCACGTGAGTATGTTTTTTTGGTCTATTTTTAACTACCCTGCCCCCACAATGACCGAGCCCCGAGTTTTGAAAAAAAATCATTGGCGCAAGGGCCCTCCTGACATGCCGGGCCCGGGTAATTATAACTCTCGGCGGCCCTGTGTGTAGTGACAGGTGTCTGTGCCCCCTCAGCTCACTAAAGATGCATTGGACATAATCGAATAGCAAATGTATCCCGAAATGTAAACTAGAAAGTAGATCACAATAATAATAGCAAATAAGAGGCATTTACTTATAGAGTCATAAATGATGCAAAAAGAATTATACTGATTTAAATGAGGTTTTCAGCCTCACCTGACTGGGAGCTGCAATAAGCTCTGTCAAAGTGGGTTGTCGTAGTTCATTAAGGAAAGCAAGGCAAAATAAAGAATAAATTTGATCCTGAACAAAACCATGTTACAATGAAAGGGGTGCAAATTAGTTTATTATTTTGCACACAAATACTTTAAAACTTTATTTTTACACTAACAATTTAAAGTGGATCTAGGACATGCCTTACCCCAACCATAAATCTGTCCCCACATTTTAAATTTACCTCCCCCTCCAATGCAACATGGTTTTGTTGAGGTGCAAAGTTTCTCCTTTTTTTTTTGCTTTGCTCGCCTTAATGACTCAGACCCACTGAGATTAAAAGAATGGATAATAATGGAAATATACTGCTATGATTATTGCAAAAATATGGTATGTAAACAGGAAAAGGCGTTGCTTTGATGTAACCAACATATACTGCAGTATAATTCCTTGCTAAATGGCATATGGGATATACTTTTATAAAATAAAGCAATGAGCGCAGTGTAACTACCATAGATGCAGGGAGTGCAGCTGCTATGGGGCCCACAGCTGAGGGGACCCACTGTTCCCCCATATTTATGTACGTTTTTCACCACGTGGGGGCCCTTACAAAATGTTTGGTATAGGGCTAACAAATGTCTAGTTTCGCCCCTGGCAATGGCTTTCAGAGTAATAGCTTTTCTGTAATGAAAGGAAAGGCACATTAGTGCACCTACCCTTGTCAACAACACTTCAAAATATCTTTTCGGGTTTAGTTCCTTATGAACTCTTTAGCAACAGCTTTAAAAAGAGAGACATGGCAACTGAAAAGCCTTGGGATGAGTCATTGACCTCTGCTACTTTTAATAAGAGCAAAACGAGTCTCTGGCTGGGTATAAAAAGCCCCCACTCACTGAATTAGAGATTTGTATGTGGATTTTATAGAATGACGAGATCATAATCAGCGTGGGAACAGAAATTCAGGGCTTGATGTAGATGTCTACTACTGCTTGTGACGCCTGCTTGTTTCATAAACTTTTATCACAACCCAGTAGATAAAGCATCATAAAATGAGGTCAGAAAGCAGAGAGCAGGAGGTTCTCTCAGGGGAAAATAAGAATGCATTCCAAAGGCCTCTTGTAACACCAACCAAATTTAACCCCTTCCAGACTAAGCATGGATAACGGAATAGCTATCGGTGGGAGCAGTACACACAGGCCTTATTTTCAGGCAAGTGCCATTTATGCATTTTTTTAAAGCTGTGAGTTTCTGGTGAGTTTGAAAATCGGAGATGTTGCCTATAGCAACCAATCAGATTCTAGGTTTCTAGTACATTCTACAAAATGAAACCTAAAATCTGATTGTTTGCTATAGGCAACATCTCCACTTTTCAAAATGGCCGCAAAGTTGCAGCTTAATACATTTACCCTGGGCGTCAGAATTCCTCACCAGCAGCAATGCTTTGATTTAGAACTAGCCCTTTTTATTTGGATGTCTTATAAGAAGCCACTATTAAATTGGTCTGGTATCCTTATTATCCTATAAAAACCTAAAGGTTTACATATTAGGAATGGGAAGTAAGAGTCTAGAAATTGCATAAAGTAACTTTCCAAAATCTAGAGATACAGACTCTGGCTAATCACGTTATATGGATGTATTTGAGATGGCACTCTACCCTCTCTACATTTCTTGGTAGACCATAATAACATTAGCACTGTACATGTTGAATGGGCGAAAGTCTTTAGTCCTAGTTTCACAGTCATGGAGCAGGGTGGTGGTTGAAAGGGCCAGTCTCAATCATGTCTGACTTTGCCAAGGAGCAGGAGTGTAGGAACCACAGGGGCCATAATATCCGTTGGATGGGCAAAGACAATGTTTTGCCCGCCCCCCCTCCTGTCTCATGAACTTCTACACAAAAGTCTTCATTAAACTTTCTAAATTCATGTTATTTGTTCTAAACTTGTGAAACTTTTTTAAACGATAGATTGTCTTAGTATTGTTGGTTATACCTTCTGATGTTACTAAAGGTGTTCAGTGGTGTTAATGTGGATGTGAGGCCACAACGCGTTTGTAACTTAAACAGGTTGCTGCGTATTTTAAAGATGATAACAACAGATGCAGCTACTCAAAGTTGCTTGTAGTATACCAGGTAATACGGTTTATACAGATGGAGATATGCAGTTGGTGATACACTCTTGTATATATAGATATGCAGTTGGTGATACACTCTTGTATATATAGATATGCAGTTGGTGATACACTCTTGTATATATAGATATGCAGTTGGTAATACACTCTTGTATATATAGATATGCAGTTGGTAATACACTCTTGTATATATAGATATGCAGTTGGTAATACACACTTGTATATATATAGATATGCAGTTGGTAATACACACTTGTATATATAGATATGCAGTTGGTAATACACACTTGTATATATAGATATGCAGTTGGTAATACACACTTGTATCTATAGATATGCAGTTGGTAATATACACATTAGTATATATAGATATGCAGTTGGTAATACACACTTGTATATATAGATATGCAGTTGGTATTACACACTTGTATATATATAGATATGCAGTTGGTAATACACACTTGTATCTATAGATATGCAGTTGGTAATACACACTTGTATATATAGATATGCAGTTGGTATTACACACTTGTATATATAGATATGCAGTTGCAGGCAGGAATCTTTGTATGCTGCACAGCCTTGCAGTTTATGTTGTGGTGTGGTACAGACTCTCCTAAGGCTATTAGGGAGCTCCCGTGATCTATTATATACTTTTGGGGGACTTATATGAGCAATGGTACGCAGCTCTAGACAGTGCGTCAGTCTCTCTGAACGTCTGGCTGGAAGTATCGGTGCGAAAAGCCGAACTTCCGGTTTTGGGTGCCGGCGAATGCGCAGTAGCTCAATCTGAACGCCGATGTCCTGCACCACTTCCTGTTCTCCTCCTAGACCACTGAGGAAAAACGGGCAACAACAGCAACACACAGGAGACGGAGCGCAAGCACTTCTGCATACCAACAAGTATAACTACCAAATGTACTTTAATATAGATTGCCTTAGTATGAATGTAATAAAGATTGATTGATTTGTTTATTTAAAAAACTTTAAGTGTGCCGTTCATAAACATTTAGTAAATAACCAGTATTGATGATGAACAACTATTCTCTTTCCTTTTACCCTGAATTTTGTGCGATACCTCCAGTAACAAACATGAAGTATAGCAATTTAAATTTATAGCACTTACCATAACCAGTAAGATAGTGACTATAGATTTAAAAATACTCCCAATCAAATGAGATTATCCTGTCAATGAAATCTGAATAAAAACTAGGTGAAGTACTATGAAAAATGTACATTTTTAAGATGAACAATTGAATTTATCTATCTTTCTAACAGCTCTTGTACTAATTGGTAGCTATTATTAATAATAATATTTATTTAATGTATAAATACATTTTTATAGTAAAGTAAGCAATGAAACTGGGGTTGGCCAACCCTTGTAACACTGACAAAAATTAACATAGGATTGGAAGTCTTTGTATATCTACAGTCGCGGTTACAACTGTCGTAAAATGAGATGCCAAATGCGAGAAAAAGGGGCTCCAAGCCCTATAGTAGTCCTTGGCCTTTTGGCCCCCATGAAAATTTTCATTTCTACGCTCCTGCCAAGGAGTGTTTTCTGTTAGAAGCTCTTTGCAATGTATAGGTATGATTCCTGCAAACCTTATGTTTTAAGTGTAGGTTATGAAGTTGCTGCTAACCTCTGTTATCCTTAACTGGGTCTTTGGAAATCTCAGTCTCATGCTGTGAAAGCCTGTAAGTATATGGCTCTCTACAAACTATGGAAATATTCCTAGTAAGATAGTATGGCTGCACACATATCAGGATGGACTTGTATATCACGGATAGACCATACTTGCCTACTTTGAGTAGGCGACGTCCGGGAGAAGGGCGTGATTAATAGGGGGGAGGGGGCGGGGCACCTCGAATCGCGTTATTTTGGTCCCGCCTCCGCGAGTAAAATGACGTTTTGTCGCGGGGGGCAGGGCCAAAATGACGCGATTCTCTGTGAATCGCGTCATTTTAACAAGGGAATTCCGGGATGCGGGAGAAATGCCAGCTCTTGCGGGAGCCCGGGAGAATGACACGAATTTCGGGAGTCTCCCGGACGTTCAGTGAGAGTTGGCAAATATGGGATAGACCCAACAGTGTGTTGTTGCTAGCTATATTCCACTTACCTAGCAATGCATAAAACATCCAATCCAATAGACTGGAGCTGAAGAATTTCCTATGCAGCTGAACATTTGTACTGACTCAAATGTACTATGTAGCTCAATCACCAGCTGTTACATATTTTATTAGCACTGTTGCATCCATTTCCAATAGTGAACCATTGGATTGTATGCACTATAATAATGTACAACATAAAATTATTTTAACAATAAAAAACACCCAAGTCATTTTATATGTATTTGCATTGTGTTGTGAATATGTTAAATTAGGCTTGATGCCTTTTGCACTAAACTAGTGGTCTGTTTGTTGCTAAATTACTTTTGACGTCCAGTTTTCCATTAATTGAAACTTCCTTTAATTCAAAACCACATGTACTAGGTTGCCCTACAGAGGGGGCAATTGCCTTCTGGCATGTTCATATCTTTTGCAGATCTTGCATTCCTCAGTGCTGGGTGTGTAGCTTCCAGTCTGCGTGTGCCTGCCACACTTCACTGCCTCTGCTCATGTGTGCCTGACTCACAGCTCCTGTTTTATGATGCACACGTCAATTCTCATAAAGTCACCACATATATCACCATGGGAAACTTGTTTTTTAGAGGTCAAAATAAACAACAACAATCTTGGCAGTTTTACTGTCTTTGTATAATGTTACCAAGGGAGCAGTAAATGGGGCCACTGTTTCCATTCAAAGTCATTTTACAGATAACTGCAGCACATTTACTTTAATGTTTTACACTTGCAATAGATAAATGAAAATGTTTCTGGACCAATTTTTAGATATGCGTCATTCTGTATATTGCTACCATCTGCATATTTAGCACTGTAATGTGCATTTGCTCTAGGCTCCTCCTACCTGAGTAGGAGTAGTCTGTTAGGGTCACAGTGAGGCCCCTAGAGCCCCAGGGCCCTGGAGCAACTGCTACAACTGCTATCACTATTTCCACGCCTCTTACAGCATGTTTAACAAAACATGGCTAATAGGGAAAGAAACTAAGCCATCCAATGGTTGATACTTTTTAAATTTAACATTATTTCACTTACCATGAGTTATCTTACCTCCATAAAATAAAGACACATGTTTGGTAAATAAAAGATCACAAATGTTATTGATAATTAAAGTGAATAGAAGTGGTGGCAAATAAAAGCAAGACCAATCAGCCTGCAGCCATATCCATAAACATAATTGACTAAAATATTTGGACACTTCTAAGTGGTGAAGCCCAACTCTACCTCATTTTGGCTCAGTAGCTGAGGCCCGCCCGACCAGGCAGTGCCCCATAACTCCTAGAGGGGTAGTATAACTAATTAAACCTCTCTGTTATACGAAAGTGCCCAACACTCCACCCGAATGTGTCATTATGGCTACTGATTGGACTGCTTTCCATCACAGCTAGGTGCCCCTGGAACCTAAGCCCATCACCACCATGACCTCTCAAAGTCGCACAAGAAGCCAGAAAATTTGCTCAACGAAATATGTCAGATCTTCTTCAGAAACATGAACCCCATCTGCCCTATAGAATTCCAGGAGTTTAACTCTAATGGCCTGATAGCTAACCACTGAACCTCTTAAACCTATAAAAAAGTTTCCGATGGCTCTATGTCACGGATCAATGTAGAAATACAGCTAAGAAGCCATGGATAAGGTGAAAAAAAAACAATGTTTATTGCTGGAGCGTATGAACAGGTGATCAAATAATGAAATTGCAGAAATTACCAGATGTACAGCAGTTGCAGGTAAATGGGAGGTGAGGAAAGATTCCAGGCAGGATGAATCCAGGAGGAAGTGACCACAGAGTATACCATCAGGATATGACAACAATAACCAGCAATGACTGCTGGGAGAGACAGGTTTAAATGGAACACACCCAGGTGCATGGGATAATGAGTGAACAGAAAGGTTAACTCCTAAAACACAAAAGCAGGCACAATTGCAGCACCTCTGGTTATCAGAGGTACTGCTGCTAACACATAAAATGAAACACAATAATACAGTCCAAAACTGCAGGAGACAGGAGCTGCCAATACAAGCAGCAAGCTGTAAGCAGATCGTTACACTCTATTGACCTAAGACCGAGCCTTGTGGAGACCAATCGGATTATCAACACCTCTCCACTGTACCCTGGGGATAATATCTGACCACACTAAATGAACCAAGGGCCATCGGGATCTCATCACCTCAACATCCAACTTAATGTGCTTAATGAGCTTCATTTTACACAGGTCACTACCCCTCAAATAGATGACAAATATATCAGGACACCCAGATTTGACCTCATTAGCAAAAAAAAAAATCTAAAAGGGCAGCCCAATGACGCCTCCTAAAACCCAAAACTAGCCTCAGGGAAAATACTGGAGCTGCGAGCAAGACCACTCTTACTAGCCCAAAATATAAAGGAATGGCCCACCAGCCACAACATCCTAAAGACCACTGTGGACCTGAAACATGGATGTAAATAAGACATGAGCAAAATGCCAAAAATACATATGAACAAATAATGAAAAGACAGCAAACATAGTGTTACGTCTCACGGGAGACTCCTATTAGTCAGAGTTGACACAGGCCTTCCCAGGGCGCAGAGTCTAACGGACCCCCCGGTCTTCACCAAGAACCACCGCAAGGCAGGATGGGTTTTGGTGCCGGAGGCCCGCAGGTCAAAGCCCCTAGGTTAGCCTCCTGACGTAATAGGTGAGAGACTAGTAGATGAGAGATCCAGAGCAGTGTGTCAGAGCAAGCAGGATATAAGGGGAAAGGATTTCAAATTCCCCGTCTGCATGTCACATGACCGTAGTTGAGCACCGCCCAGCTGCGATCGAGAACAGGAACGGGGAGAGGTAAGTTCTTTACACATAGCCAGTAATACGCATGCACAGCATGATCCATATGCAGGTAAAACCTCAGAGAGCTACAAGCCAACTAGGCACCCTATTAGAGGAAAAATTAGGCCGCGCTTTTAGCAAAAACTAAGCTTAATACGCTGCAGATGGTTTTCACCCTGCCCAAAGCCATAATAGTCTGAACCGAACAAGATTTGGTAAGATCACTGTACCACCTCAACTGTAAAAGGAAAGAAATGCCCACTAGGGCCGACACCATGAAAGCCTTAGACCTACCATAATTATAGATGGAGAAACAGTTTCTTGTTAAAAAAAACAAAAAAAAAAACACATTTAATCAACTTATTTATAACTCTTTTTTATTGTACAAAAAAATAATTCAATCTGCATACAGAGTTTTCTTGATTTTCCTCCTTCTCTGGAGTCATGAAGGGAAAAAGAAGAGGAGAAAGGGATGAGGGGACAGCAACAAGGATAGTTTTGGATGAATGGTATGAGGGAGTTCTTTAATCTATTACTCTACATCTGTCTAACGAAGAAATATCTTGACCCCTTTCTCTATATCCAGTTGGATAGAATGTCTAACAATTCTGTTTTGACCACACCTAGAAAAGGAAGATTATGGGAAATCCACTATCGCAAAATAATCTTCTGAGCAATTGTGACTATTATTGTCAGCATGGGCTTTATGTCAACCATTGGTAACTCCCATCTAATCAACTTTTAATTTGAGTCAATGAATTGGCCATCAACAACTCTTTATTTATCTTTCTTATTATTTTGTCTGACATTTTAGTTAAGTTGAGGCTCTGTAGCTCAACCATATTCTTTTGCCTGCACCTACTATATTTTTTTACCTTGGAAGTCTGATCTTTATCTGAGACATTTTGTACATCACTTTAACCAGAACCAGAGAGTGTGACCTATTTCATGCAACCCATGCCGCTTGCTGCTTGAAGTGTGTGCATGGAAAGAATCAGAAGAACTGATTGTAAATTGGAAGTTAGGCCAGGATACTTACACATGCTGTAAATGTTCTGAGAGCAATAACAAGCCTTGACTGCCTCCCATTAAACCTCAAGGAGGCTCCAAACCCTTCTGACCCTGGTAGAAAGAATTTCATCATAAAATAATGTTGTCTTTCACAGTGACATGTACCAGGCAGCTATTAGGCAAAATTCTGCAAGAGTTATCAAGTTACTTAAAAAGTTTGAACACAAAAGAGTTTCCATACGTGATCAGAGATTGCCTGCAATGGATAGAATTCCAGCTTTTCTCCTTCTTACCTTCAATTGTATCTGTTCTTGATCATGAAAAGCCAAATAAGACACACTTTAGGTTACTTAAAGCAGACCAGCATATCAATGCTCTCCTCACATTGAGCTTTGTTAACCCGCTTAGAGCTCAAATAAAAACTGAGGGATGTTTGATAAAATAACTATAGTTCTTAACCATTTAATGATTTTTACTATTTTCCATTTTATTACTTTTTCATTACACGACTCAATGAGCTGTCATAAAAGTGATAATTACTGTTTAAGGTCCAGTCATTGAAAAAACATAGAATCCACATTACTCTGTCTAGACAAAATGGTATGCAATAACTAAAATTGATATTGAATAATAATTGAAGACAATGGACCTGCACACTCATGAATTTAACAAGGAATGGATCTCAAGATATGTGCGCTGATGAATTCGGGTGTAGGTCTGCTCTACTCTACTAGACAAGACGGTGCAGGATACGTCCAATACCTATGTGGATTATAAACTTGCAAAAAAAAGGCACAGAAAAAAAATAATATTAAATTAATGTTACCTGTTAATTAAATAGGCATACATGATAAAACAAAAAAAAGTGTTTTTTCCCACTAAATACATTTATTAGGATGTTTTTAATGTCTACTGAACATAAAATTCATTTTTAAAGTTGCTCCTGATGTCAAACACATGTTATAGCATACATACGAGACTGTCACCACTACTGATCAGGACTTAAACTAGCCCTGTAGCTGGAGCAAGATATACGGCAGAAAAACAAGTAACTTTGAGATGCCTAGAGCCTTATTCGGATGTGTCTGTATGCACTTGAGTTTGACACGCTTTTACTGTAACTTGATTATAGCCAAACGCCCTTCCTCGCCTCTTTCCCTCTACGAAATCTTAGCTTGTAGTAAATATTCTTTGCGAACAAGGATGGAGCGGACATAGTTGCGTTTTCTGGCATATGACCTGGTTTTGGGTGTACGCAGAGTGATTTTGCAAACAATGTGCTCAAAATCGGCAGATACGTGCCTTGATAAATCAGGCCCAGTGATTCTTGATGAAAATAAGCATATGTTGGGGATATGTGTGCCAGAGTACACTGTAATAAAAGTGCAAAATGTGAATGTGTAATATCTATGCACAAATATGCCTATTTGTCCCCCTGGCTCATGCATAGCTACACCCACTTTCCAGCATTGGGAACTAGCGCCAGAAAATGGGTGTGACCTTCGTTGGTAGCATTATGGGTCCAGCTGGAAATGGAGGATAATGGAAAGAGTAAAAAGTCATTTCAAATTCTTGCCTACTTGAACTTTAATCAGCCTCATTTATGTCTTACATTAATCAAGAGAGTAAAAGGATATTGGGACTGTCATATTACACGTGTCACTCTTCTGTGTTTGAATATTTTTATTACATGGGTATTTTTGTTTGTGTAAATATGCTTACTCACATATTCATGGGCTAGTTGGTACAACTGCCATCCTTTTAAAGTATAGGACAACTTCTGATCACCTCTTAAGCATACGTAAAAAAAAACAACAGTCTTTAACAGGGAGAAAGAGGGTCTGCAGCCACCAGCTAACAGAGATTGCCCCGGAAAAAGGGACCTCTCCACTCCGGGAAGCTCAAATAAATCCAATAAAAAAAAATCTTGAGTTGCAAGAGTGGGAGTAAAATGAGTTAGATGCCCAGTCTGGAATTAGCTAGATACAATGCTATCACCAAGCTTTACCCGTCAGAGAATGCAATATTTTGTATCACCATAGTGCATTTGTACAAAATAGACTGTTGAGGCCACAATATGCCCTGCAAAGGAACACTTTTTCATGTTTGTCAATAACCCAGAAAGGGATAGAGTGAGGCACTCCATCCTACACTGTCTTCTGCAAACTCCAGTAGCATGCAGACTATGCATGCCCCTCACTCTCTATTAGGCCCCTAAACTGAACTTCTGGGGTCTGTTCTGAGAGAACGGGCAAATATGATTTCAGCACTACAAAGTCAGTGGGCCCACAATGCTTCTGAGACTCCCGGCCTAGTGTATTTCAAGGTGTGCACTCAATAAGCGATCATTGGAAACTCTCCTAAAAACAATCTGTGCCATGTTTTTCAGGTTTGTGGCTACCCTGGAAAAACATCACATCAAAGTCCAGCTTACTACAACTTTAGGACCAACTCATTTATTCATTTAAACCTTTCAGTATTTCTCACCCAGATACCTCTCGGGTTAGCTTAATTTATATCTTAAATTAATTATGAGAGACATCAGGATTATCTTCATTACTCTTTTTGATCCTTGTTAAAGAAAGCGTCTCCATGCTTTGCACCTGTTTTTATTGGCAATAGGGCTTTTGGCCCATTGATAATTATACCTCTTAGAGCCATTTTCAGGGCAAACATGTTGTGCGCCCTTCAATGCGTTAACTTGACGTCAACGTTAGGGTAAGGCTTAGGGTTAGGTTTAGGCTTAGGGTTAGGGTAAGGCATAGGGTTAGGGTAAGGCTTAGGGTTAGGTTTAGGCTTAGGGTTAGGGTAAGGCATAGGGTTAGGGTAAGGCTTAGGGTTAGGGTTACGGCTTATAAATATTATAGAGTGCAGGTCCACGCATTGCCGCCTTAAAGGCATAAATATCACTATCGGTCTCTTCAGTGATGTGAATAACACAGGTGGTGTTTTCTTCTGTTGTCCTAAATATGAAATTTGTCGGATATAGTGTGTGACTGTGTTATGGTAAATCTGTGTTTTATAAATGTTGAATTTGTCCTCATCGTGATTAGTTTATAGGCATACTTGCTGTCGTGGTTATTACAGTCGGGAAAACCTACCCAACCCACACTATGATATATTATTGTGTTTTTTGAGCTCCGTAGCACTTTTTTTTTGGAAGATCAAGTACCTGTTTCTGGAGAGGACGTTTGGAATCCTTTAATTCCCAGATAAGCTACACATTTATATTTAGTTTGGTACGTGGCTTGAAATGGCACCATTTACTGCTATAAAATTTTGTATGTGCATAATACACCATGTTGGGTGCTTTGGCCTTTTCTTATGATTTATTTTAGATATACACTTGCAACAGGAGTTTAATAGAGGAGCAGACAAGCAGCATGGTAATTTGTAATTTATTTAGTTTGACTTCACCTATCACAGTTGTTTTATTTGTTTTACCATTTTTTTTTTTACCAGGATCTTATCTTTTCTATGTGACATTTTACATTTTCACTAATAATGGAATATTAGATGCAACATATATATATATATATATATATATATATATATATATATATATATATGTATATATATATATATATATATATATATATGTACTGCATCTAATATTCCATTTTATATATATATATATATATATATATATATATATTAGTTTTCTTTATTATATATTATATTATTTTCATTTTTATTTTCATTTTACCTTAAGATTATATCAAACATAACTGATCACTAGCAGTAAGTCTCCAAGAATGCGTAATGCAATTTATAAACTTACAAGGAACTATTCAGTATGTTGGATAACAATCAATGTGGGGACAATATAAATGAGCATATACGTAAAGCATATACATAAAGAAAGTATTGTATAAGGATCAGCTGTTAGAACCACTCATGACATCTCCAAAAGATTTTACAAACAAAAGGAGAATTATAAGAGGAAAATGTTTAAGACCATCACCAATTATATTTCACTGCATTGTATCAAATACATTGGTGCACAACACTACAGTGCCATTTGCATTTCTAGCATCCTTTTTGCAAATTGTTCAATGCAGCTATGATTCCTTATTATTATGCCGTCCTTTAAATGCTACCTCTACACCCATATCTGTACCATAGCCAAATTCTTCCCACCTGGCACTACCTGAAGATGGTGACTCAGTCATACAGAAGAATGGAATGTACTGCTGTGCTTTCTTACGGTACACTGTATACAACAGATTTGAAATAGTGAGGAGAACATATGGAAGCCATTTTCTTCTGGTTTAGCACAGATCTTGGGCCTCATGGAATGTTCCAGAACATGTTTAATGCATAAAATTCAGGTGATCCCAAAAAAGACTTTCACCTAAATTTCTCTTGGCAATTTACTACTTTTGGGGCCCACACTCCAGCCAATAAATCTTCTCATGATAGTAGAAATTTCCTGAACATTTCACAAAAGTCACAGAGACAACTTTTAAAATTTCTGGCATTCCTCCCAGTACTGTCAATAAGACAGCACTGATATATATCTAGAGAGAGAGAGAGAGAGAGAGAGATAGATAGATAGATAGATAGATAGATAGATAGATAGATAGATAGATAGATGTGTGTACATATAATTCAATGTTGTGCATACTTTCCCTGATCAATTGAGCTTACTGGAACATAAAGTTTCTTGCCCAAGGTCACTCAACTGTGGTATCCTCCAAGACTGTGTTATCTTTAATCAGTACACATAACCAGTAGGCTACATATTCTTCACCCTTTCTCTCTTAGACAAGAATGGCATGACAGTAATATGGCTCTATCCAGGCAAAGAAGAAAATCAATAAGGTTTGGTAGATAATCATTTCCCAGTGGCCACAGTCTTAAAATTATTTGACTTCTGACTTGTAGTTTGCAGTCTGGAAGAGGACTGATCGATCGGGAGACTAAATATATAGGTACTAAAATTAAAAGCACATTTCCTAAGTGCCTGAAAAATCTTAAGTAGGAAATAGCCCTAGATTCACCGCCTCTTCTCCATGATGGATGACTAGCTCACCGTCATCTCACTGTTTGGTCTTCAAAGTGCTTCTACTTGCTTGATCAAAGAAGAATAATCTAAGCTGTATTCTTTTTCTGAACAGTGTTAGCCTAGAACATAGAAGACAATGAGTTTTATGACGATGGTGTAGTTGCAAACTGATTAACTATAAATCAAATACAGTTGAATTGTTTGTTGAGAATATAGCTTTTTGTATCTAAGGATTTGAAGAAAATAGTATAAGAAGGGTACAAAGTAGTTGTAATATGGTATTTTATCAGGACTGTATTTATAGATTGTTCTGCCCTAGGGAATCTTTTGCCTTCCAAGTACACCCGCAAATTATTAGCTAAATACAATTACCTATTGTGTGTGCAGTTGTTCAATCAATGTCTCCTCTGAAGTTTGTGTACAGAGCATTGTACTAATTCATAGAACAGTCATTATGACTCTAATAGAACAGTCTAAAGTATACCTCAAAATGTTTTGTCCAATGCTTCTGCATTTCTGGTTTGACAATTGTCGAAGTCAGTAAATTGGATAAAGTCATTTCAATTAAAGTCTAGCAAACTTGGTTGTCTTTGTCTGAAAAGATGCGTACGGTACGCTATGACGTACAAGGGCACGCTACGGCGTGAAAGGGCGTACGCATCCACTACACGTGGCAGCAACAGTAATTGGTCTTTTACCATACATTCGCACAAACACGCATACTTATAAAATAGTACACATTATTGGTAGTAGCAACACATAGTCAGTTATGTCGAAATATAGTAGTATTTATATGTTATATCAGAGTTACATGCATATTAGTGAAATACACAGAACGGGTTAAAGGAATAACATCATGAGTGGTATCATAATGAACCTTGTTACATATCCTACTGTTTGGTGCGCTCTGCGAGGGAATCGCAGAGTGCATACGCAAGTTATGAATGATAGGGAATTATGATCTACTTAAGACTAAGGAATTCTGGCGGGAAGAGCAGAGCATACCCCCTGCAGAGATGACCCCCTCCTTTGGATTCCTTAGGATGAACCAGCCAATGATTGACGACCCCTTGGACATTCCTGAGACCCGGACCAATAGATGCAAGCCATACCATCTTCATTGTATTACTGTATTTGATTTTGTATATAAGCAGCAGCTTGTGATCCAGAGTGCAGACTTCTTGTCCCCAGACTTCAGGATTGAATGACTGCACTGGATCCAGAGCGCCTGCGATAAGTAACGGCTGTATTTACTATTACTTCGCTTGAGCATATTTTTTCCACTTATTGCGAATAAATCTTTGTGCGTTGGAAACACAAATCGAGGTTCGACAATCGTTATTGGTTAGCGACAATACGCACATAACAATTGGGGGCTCGTGAGCTTTGGAGGTTTCGTTGCCGATGATACGCAAGACCAACGGATTTCGGTTCCTCAACAAAGGGTGGAGACGCGTCATAAACGGGTAAGAACGCATGGTGTTCAAAACCTGAATTTTACTCTGTGTTGCGAAACCGAATGTCCGTTTTGCATTATCTAGGGCACGCTAACTAGAACCTAGGGACAAAAGAGAAAACTGTTTCTTTTTTTCTGTCATTGTGCGTTTTAACTGTATTGCATTGTTTAGCGTATGTGTACTTCCTGCTGTGCGTACGCGAACTTCCGGTAAACTTGCCACGTGGTTAAACAATCGTTTTGATAGTTATTATACATGCATAGTATAATTACTTGTGAAAGCCTCTGAGACATTATTACTATTGTTGGGAACTTTTGATTTTCTGCGCAGAAAAGGTGTATAGTGTGTGATGTTGTAACGTAGATACACTGTTTTATTGTTGAGGTGCTCAGTTGCTGTCTGACGAGGCGGATTGCCCAACTGAAGGACGGTATACAGGGCAGGTATACCGAATGCGAAAACTGGGTTTTCGCAAAGCGCTACCAATAGATCGCAAGGTTTGCTAATAATTAGTATTGGTAGGCAGTGCGATCCGGTCGCACCGTTAGTGCGAATTGGTGAAGCAGCTAGGAGGAATTATACTGGAAAGGCAGGTTGATTGTATCGACTTTGCGCTCCCAGCGATAATAAACTCAGCAGATTTTGTGGTTTAGCCAGGGTATCGAGGAGCTGATAGCCCTTGGGGCCCACAGTGATATTTCTGTATTAGGGATCCTCGCCAGGGGCGAGAAAAGCGAGTGAACGCGGCTAAAGGAAATACGTTCACCGAGGATTATAGATCTCTAGCGGTGAGTATAGCAACAGAGTTGAAATTATTAGGTGGAAAGAACAGAGCATTGCGGTGTGTCTGTATTTCACATTTGGCCGGAAGGAACAGAGCATTGCGGTGTGTCTGTGTTCCGGGTAGAAGGTATATTGTTCAACATGGGTGCTAAGCATACGCTAGAGATGGTCAGTGTACTGCCTAAGGAAGGCCCTATTGGTTCAGCGAGGTTTCTCATGTGTAAGAAATATGGTGCATATGCAACTGTGTATTGTGACACGTGGGTCGGGATGACCAAAGCTTGTGATAGGCCTTTCCCAACAGTAGGGAGTTTTAATGCAGAGGTACTGAGTACTGTAAAAGATAAAATATGGTTGATCAAGTCAACGAAAAAGAGAAATAGACATAATGATTGTTTAAAATTGTGGCAAATGGAAGGTAACACGTGGCAGAGCAGCGAATGCAAACCGGAAATAGGCGTGGCGAAAAGCGCGCGCAAGGCGGATGTAACCATTGAGAAGCGTGGCGAACTCAGCGCAAGCGCGCCCCCGCCACCTTATGTGGCGGGAGGGGTAAGTACAGCCGTTGTTAAAACTGAAAATAGAAAAATTACTAAGTTGTACCCTGTTTTAAATCAGTTTCAATCAAGTGTATCTGAAAACGAAGATGAACCCACTGTGATTTCGGCCATTGCCCATGCTGTTAATGTACTAGAGGCTCAGCGCAAGTATGAGAAAATGGCTGAGATAGGTGAGAGTAGCGTGATCACTAGGAGTGAAAGTGTTCTAAATCTAGGGCCTGTAAATCCTGTAGCGTCCCCTGAAGTTAGTGTACCAGAGGGTGTGTTCCTGGTCCGCACAATATCAGTTCCCAATGGGAAACCGGATAAGGATGGTGTAGTTCCTTTAAGAAATGTTACAATGCATTGTCCCTGGACTAGATCAGAATTACGTTCCATTATGACTGAATTCCCAGATCCTAGAAAAGAGTTAGCTAAATGTCAAAAATTTGTTAAAGACTTAGGGAATGCTCATGAACCAACCAGTAAGGATTGGCGGGTAGTGTTGAGGGCGTGTCTTCCTCCCAATACTAACATACAAAAATTTATTGGAGATTGTTTGTTGGAGGAAGATGACACCCTGACTGATGAGATTAACCAACGGAATATAGAACAAATTGTCAAACACTTAGCCATCTGTTTTCCAGTAGTAGTAAATTGGAGTAAGATTTTCACCATTAAACAAAAGGATAGTGAAACTGCCTCAGATTACTTTGCTAGAGCTATAACAGCGATTGCACGATTTACTGGGATATCCAACATAAGTGAGGACCCACATCACAGAGAGGTAGCTGTAGGGGTACTGATGGATGGCCTTAGGGAAAATTTAAAGACGAGAGTACAAACCACATTACCTAATTGGAGAGGCGTCACGGTAGACTCCCTTAGGGAGTCTGCTGTGGAGCATGACAAGAACCTTTTTAGAAAAAGGGAAGAGAAAAGTGATAGGTTAATGACGGTAAGTATACAGGCTCTAGAAGGGGTGCATACACGACCACCAGCATACAACCCATATAACAGGAAACCTAAAGTGATCAGGTGTTTCAACTGTAACGAGGAAGGACATTACGCTAGAGATTGTAATAAAGAAAGACTCAATACACATAGGGGTGGGTCACATAGATATCCTCCAAGAAAGGATTCACATAGACTAGAAGACTCACATCTACCCGCGCATATTACGGCAGCAAATGCTGCGCGGGAAATCACTAGTCAGCGCTAGGGGTCAGGTCATACCTGTAGTCTACAGCCAGTGAGGTTAACTGAGAGTCAGAGTGAAGAACCAACAATGATAGTTGACATAGCTGGCAGGAAACAAACTTTTCTTGTAGATACAGGGGCGGCCCGATCTGTGATAACCTCTCCTTTCAATCTACAGGTGACCAGCAAAACTATTCCAGCTATAGGGGTGACGGGAAAAGTGTTACATTATCCTCTAACTAAACCCGCCGAAGTTACTATCGGGCCTCTGCATACTAAGCATTCGTTTCTCTTGGCTGCAGCGGCTCCTACTAACTTGCTAGGGAGAGACTTGTTATGTAAAATGGGATGTGTCATATACTGTACTTCAGATGGTGTGTTCCTAGATATACCCGAGAGGGTTGCACATGAGGTACAGGACATATTGGACACCCCTCCAAGGTTAATGTTACACTCTCCTGTTATAGAACAAAGTCCATCTCAAGTAAAGGGGATGTTGCTGGAAATACCAGGTTCCCTATGGACCAGAGATGGACAGGACACTGGACTGATGGCAAACGTAGCCCCTGTCATGGTCAATCTAAAAAGTGGTAGGATAGCTCCAAAAATCCCACAGTATCCATTAAAACCGGAGGTGGAACTAGGGGTATATCCTGTTATTGAGAGGCTGTTACAACAAGGGATTTTAATTCGTACAGCCAGTACAGCAAATAGTCCCATTTTCCCTGTGAAGAAGAGTGGGGGGAGGGGCTATAGATTAGTCCAGGACTTAAGGGGAATTAACAAAGTTGTTGAGAGCCAATTCCCCGTAGTGCCGAATCCAGCTGTCATCCTCATGCAGATTCCACCGTCTGCCAGTCATTTTACTGTCATTGATCTATGTTCTGCTTTCTTTTCAGTCCCTCTTCACCCTGACTGCCAATACCTTTTTGCATTCTCCTACAGGGGAGTGCAATACACATGGACCAGACTACCCCAGGGGTTCATTGACAGCCCCAGTATTTTCTCCCAAGCCTTACATGACTGTTTGCAATCCTTTCAACCCCACAATGGGTCTGTTCTAATTCAATATGTGGACGATTTGTTGTTGTGCTCTGATTCTTTTATGTCATGTTTACATGATACTAAATTGTTGTTGCTTCATCTTTCACAAACAGGGCACAAGGTGGCAAAGGATAAATTACAGCCATGTCAGACTAAGGTCAAATACTTAGGACACTGCCTCACTAAGGGGCTAAGACACCTGACAACCGACAGAATTGAGGCCATACAACACATGACCCTGCCGCAGAGCCAGAAGCAGATTCGTACTTTCTTGGGGATGTGTGGATACTGTAGGTCCTGGATCCCAGGTTTTTCTATTCTGGCATTACCATTGCAGGAGCTAGTCTCTTCCTCAAAACCAGAACGTGTCGTACACACAGAAGAGTCGGAGCAAGCGTTCTTTAATCTTAAAGATAGTCTGACAAGAGCACCTGCATTGGGAATACCTGATTATGAAAAGCCTTTTGAGCTATTTTGTACAGAAGCTGATGGCTGTGCAGCAGGTGTCCTCACACAGAAACATGGTGACGCTAGCAGACCGGTAGCATACTACAGTGCACAATTAGACAATGTGGCAAGGTCACTCCCAACATGTCTCAGAAGTGTAGCAGCAACGGCCCTTCTAGTAAGTAAGAGCGAGGATGTAGTATTAGGACATAATTCAACCATCTATACACCCCATGCTGTATCAGCTCTGTTAAATTCAGCCCAAACCAGACATGTTTCTTCAGCTAGATTCACAAAGTGGGAACTAGCCCTGATGGCACCCTCAAACATCACCATCAAACGATGTAGCACCCTAAATCCAGCTACATACCTTCCGTATGTGTCTCAAGAGACACAAAGGGTGGGAGGTGAGGAGACCCTGGTTGATGATGAGTTAGGCAAGAATACTGACACGCATGACTGTATGGAACACCTGAATCAGACCTTTACTGCAAGGCCCAACATACGTGACACCCCCTTAGAAAATGTAGATTTTACGTTTTATACAGACGGAAGTTGCCATAGACAGACAGAGACAGGAGAGCTATGTACTGGTTACGCTGTTGTAGACGATCAGGATGTGGTAGAAGCTAAACCCCTTGGTCCACCTCACTCAGCCCAGGTGGCGGAACTAGTAGCACTAAGGAGAGCGTGTGAATTGGCAGAGGGTAAATCAGCCAACATATATACTGACTCTAGGTACGCCTTCAGGGTAGTGCATGATTTTGGGGCCCTTTGGCGTCTTAGAAACTTTACGACAGCAGCAGGTACACCAGTGGCACACTCACAACACATAAAAGGACTTCTGACAGCGATACAGTTACCCAGAACAGTAGCCGTCATAAAGTGCAAAGCCCATACCTTTGAAGAAGACCCAGTGTCATTGGGCAACAACAGGGCAGACGAAGCTGCTAAATGGGCAGCAGGGCAACCTATGACTGTATCGACCGAGACTATGATGGTTTTTCAGACATTAGACACGCAGAAATTAATTGAAATGCAAGATTTGTGTTCCCTGCAGGAGAAGGCGGTCTGGAAGGCGAAGGGATGTGGTCAAGAGTCCTCAGGACTCTGGAGGGATGGACAAGGTAAGCCTGTAGCTCCCCGAACATACTATCCAAGCCTGGCTGAAGCAGCACACGGCCTGACTCACCTGGGTAAAGAAGGTATGTGCAAACTGGTGAGAGCATACTGGTGTGCTCCCGGATTTTCCTCTCAAGCTGGTAAGAAAGCAATGTCATGTCTTACTTGTTTGAGGAAAAATGTTGGGAAAACTATTCCAACTGAGCCATCCCACATCCCTCCTACAGACGGACCTTTTCAGGTAATACAAATTGACTATATCCAATTACCACCGTGCAGGAATCTAAAGTATGTGTTAGTGTGTATTGATGTGTTTTCCGGTTGGGTAGAAGCATATCCGGCAGCCACTAATACTGCTGTGTTCACTGCAAAGAAAATTGTACAAGACTTTGTGTGTAGGTTCGGTATCCCTAGAATCATTGAAAGTGATAGGGGTACCCATTTCACTGGTGATGTCTTCCAAAATATGTGTAAACTCATGGGAATCAGTAGCAGACTTCACACCCCTTACCGACCACAAGCCAGTGGTAAGGTGGAGAGAGTAAACGGTACTATCAAGAACAAACTAGGTAAGATAATGGCTGAAACTGGGTTGGCATGGCCTGAGGCTTTGCCGTTGGTCCTCCACAGCATTCGAACCACTCCTAGACCTCCTCTTAATCTGTCCCCCTTTGAGATACTGTTCGGACGACAACCTCATTTGATCGTGAGTCCACAAGACGACTTAAAGTGTAATAATGAAGTGACTGTACAATATCTTATAAGAATGAGTAGACAGCTGAAACAACAACAACAAAAACTAAAAATGCTGTCACCTGGTATGCCAGAGACGAACTGTCATGATGTTGAACCTGGAGACTATGTTATGATCCGCAATTTCTTACGTTCAGGTTGTTTAACAGACCGTTGGGAAGGCCCGTACCAAGTGCTGCTGACCAGTACTACATCACTGAAGGTTGCAGAGAGAGACACTTGGGTCCATTCCACCCACTGCAGGAGAGTCCATAACCCGGAGAAAGTGCAAGACAAGACTCAGACCGACGACATAGAGCTGTCACTTGTGAGCCTGTTCCGGGAGACCTAAAGCCTGCAGTTGAGACACCTGAACCAGAGACGTTGCCTCAGAACTATCTTTCCAGCAATGGAGTGGCGGTTTTTGTTTTTCTTTTGTTCCAGGATTTTCCTTGTTTTTACTTTTTCTAGGACATTCTATTTTTGTGAAGGAGGATGGAGGACGGAGGAGAGTTCTGGGAGTGATACGGATGAAATAGAGGCCGAAGAAAAGTTAATAGGATATCCTGAGCAGCCCATTATCAAACTTGGTCTAGGGGTTATGAAAAGGTCTGCTAGCTCAGGAACTCATAGGCAGTGTGAGGGGCTATTGTCTGATGAGTATTGTATCTGCAAGTTTTGCAACTCCCTAGTTGACGAGAGATGCATCCAACGATGCCAGTCCCCCAGTACGCTGAATATAGGCGGGCATCCTTTGGAGGATTATCACTCCCTGGTGGGTAAGGTGCTAAACCAAACTGAGTGTTGGGTGTGCTCTCACGTGCCTCAAGGGCAGCATAACATAGGACTAGTGCCATTCCCGCTAAACATATCCGAAGTACTCGAATTAAGGGGTGGGAGGCCCATAGAAGGGAGGTACAATAACACTAGGTCCCCTAGTCTGACGCTTCGACAATACTCCATAGGCAGATCGTTGCTGTGCCTAAACATATCTCATGCAAAGCGCCTGGAGAATTGGGAGGCTGACCTATCAGATCAGACAATGGCTCGCCACACTCATTTTAGAGAGAGACTCACAAGGTCACTACTAGGCAGGAATGCTGATGGAAGTCACAAGTTAGGGCGTATAACCAAACATAAGAAGGTATCTATTGGAAAAGTCTCTACAGATAAATGTGAAAATATCATTAATGCCGACACGTGTCTAGAGCAGATGGAGACACTAGGCATGGGTAGTTTTATCAAAACTCTGTGTGATATAATTCATGGGCATACTGTTCCTTATGTTCTCCCTGATGATGTGTATTTTGTTTGTGGGAGGAAAGCTTATTCCTGGGTGACTCCGAGTTCCAAGGGCTTGTGTTTCTTAGCTAAACTGGTTCCTGAAATCATGACTATTACTCATGAAGAAATGGTAGATATTCACAAGACTACATCACCACCATACATACACACACAGTATGAACACCGTGGCAAGAGAAATATGATTCCTGGTGAGGAACCCATAGCTACAAAATTGATTAGTGAAACTGCTGGTTTCCAAGTTATGGTTGCTCTAGATCTCACCAGGACCGCTCGGGGAACATTAAACTTTAAATATATCCAAGACCTAGCTAAATTAATAGATAATATCACCGAGATGTATGATGACACTTTCAGGTATACAGGAAGGGAGCTACAAGCGTACAAAAAGGAGTTGGTGCAACATAGACTGGTACTAAATTATCTCACCTCTATTACTGGTGGGTACTGTGTGACACTGGCCACCCAGTTCGGTGTCAAATGTTGCACGTACATTACTAATAATACGGAAGACCCTAAAGAGGTTATAGACCGGAAGATGGATGAAATTTTGCAGCTGAAATGGGAATTTCGAAAGAGCCATAATTCTTCGTTATATGAGGTCGGGGAAAAGGTGGCGGGTTGGTTCTCATGGTTGAACCCAGCAAAATGGTTCTCCGGTCCGGGGGAGTGGGCACAGGAAATGATTGCGAGTGTAGGTAAGCTCCTTCTCCTTATACTGGGTGTCATCTTAGCAATTGGTTTAGTTGTCAAATGTGTTCCTACTGTGTTGAAGTGTGGAAAACGGTCTCATGGGAGTAACACTGAGAAAGAGACTGAAAGGGTGGTACCAGATACCGAGATCATGGTCTGTGAAGAAGTATTGTATAATCCTGAACTTGAAACGGTGATTGGGTGATAGTTTATTACACTATCAAAGGGTGGAACTGTCGAAGTCAGTAAATTGGATAAAGTCATTTCAATTAAAGTCTAGCAAACTTGGTTGTCTTTGTCTGAAAAGATGCGTACGGTACGCTATGACGTACAAGGGCACGCTACGGCGTGAAAGGGCGTACGCATCCACTACACGTGGCAGCAACAGTAATTGGTCTTTTACCATACATTCGCACAAACACGCATACTTATAAAATAGTACACATTATTGGTAGTAGCAACACATAGTCAGTTATGTCGAAATATAGTAGTATTTATATGTTATATCAGAGTTACATGCATATTAGTGAAATACACAGAACGGGTTAAAGGAATAACATCATGAGTGGTATCATAATGAACCTTGTTACATATCCTACTGTTTGGTGCGCTCTGCGAGGGAATCGCAGAGTGCATACGCAAGTTATGAATGATAGGGAATTATGATCTACTTAAGACTAAGGAATTCTGGCGGGAAGAGCAGAGCATACCCCCTGCAGAGATGACCCCCTCCTTTGGATTCCTTAGGATGAACCAGCCAATGATTGACGACCCCTTGGACATTCCTGAGACCCGGACCAATAGATGCAAGCCATACCATCTTCATTGTATTACTGTATTTGATTTTGTATATAAGCAGCAGCTTGTGATCCAGAGTGCAGACTTCTTGTCCCCAGACTTCAGGATTGAATGACTGCACTGGATCCAGAGCGCCTGCGATAAGTAACGGCTGTATTTACTATTACTTCGCTTGAGCATATTTTTTCCACTTATTGCGAATAAATCTTTGTGCGTTGGAAACACAAATCGAGGTTCGACAATCGTTATTGGTTAGCGACAATACGCACATAACACAATACAATCAACTGGAATTAAATTTCCATCATCTATTCCTCTCTTGATAAGCAACACAATCTCCTGAACCTCCTGAAATACACACTGCTAATTTTACGTGCTTGCTTATTATTATTATTATTATTATTATTATTATTATTATTATTACTAACATTAACCAGTTGCTGAACTATCGTAGTCACCCCTACTACACACACTGGACGCCCCCAGTCACTTCTGACCAATACATGCGCAGTAGACATGTATACTCAGTTGAGCCCCTGGGGGGGGCTGGAGTCCAGGTTGATAGAGCAGCATCTTCGGTCACCTACTTAAGTTTTGTTATGGGGCCCGATGAGGAACTGTTCCACCCCTGTTATTAACACAAAAATTAACAACTTATACAACCGCAGCACTTTACAATTGGGGACAGTTATAAAATAAGACTGGGCATTAACAGATACATCGATGAGTAACCGGAAACAGAGGGTCAGATTTTTGTCTTCCTGCACTGCACTTAGTGCCAGTAATACCAGACAGGAGCAACACAGCCTTGGTGCAGATAGAGTGTCCCAGTTCAATGTATTGTGACTGTCCCTGTACACTGTATAACTAGCTAATGAGGTAGGGACAAATGTTTGTGTCATGGGGGCAGCAGATTGAGCTCAGCATTTTATTCTCAACATAATATGATGCTTTTAATAGTTTACTGGTCATTAGATATGCCTTGTATTGTATACAGGTTAATTAAGCTTACATTGTATTTGATCATTATTTATATAAATGTAGTGACTTTGTAAAACCATGGCCACTACTTTTGTCCAGGCTCACTGAATGCAGCATTGTGTTCTGTTCTCGACAAATTTATCCATAATAGTTTTGTGACAAAGTCACCGTATTAGTGTTTAATGGCAGCTATATGTCCCCTAGGTTCCAAGCCTACTTGTTTTAAAAACCCAGGAAATTATGTATTGTGTGTGAGCTACTGAAGGGCTATAGTTGAAACGCTGAAAAAGGGTCCTGGGGTTATGGATGGAGAGTGAGGGCGGGGTTCATCCATTATGCCCATTAATCGGGCCTTCCAAGTTACCAGTGATTCTGCTGGCAATCAGGCGTTGCACCTGAGTGGTGCTGGTAAAAGGCGGCAATGCAGCTCAGTTAGACACTCACTGCCTGGGGACAGGGGCTGCAGAGTCTGTGAGAGAAAGCCTGATCTGTCTGTAAGTTACTGTGCTAAAACTTCTTTTTTGTTTTGTCTTTGTTTGTTAGTCAGGAGTGACCAGAGTTTAGTTAGAACCGGGCATTAAGGTGTTTATTTTCGAATTTTGCTTCTGTTTTCTCGCTGAATAAAACTGTCTGAGGCCAGTTGCACAAAATCTTTGGACTTGTGTGAAATCTCTCGGCAAGAGATGGTACCGGGACCCCCTACTCGGTCACAGTTTATATTCCTGGGTTGACATCTCTGTACCCTCTCCAACAACTCCAGCTCTAATTATAGCAGAGTGGAAGAAGAATATGAGGTTAGTATGTAGGCTTTTAACTCAGCATTTCTATCTGTGGAAACAGTTTGGATAATTACGGACCAAGAAAACTAGATTAACTCGCCTATGCATGGCCCCATAGATTACCTCTCTATCTGTATTACCCAGTATTGTTTTATTACTGTTTGTTCCCAATTGTAAAGCGCTACGGAATTTGCTGGCGCTATATAAATAAATGTTGATGATGTTGATGTTGATGATTAAAGAAATCCTAAAAACATTACCTGTTGGTGCCACTTAAGGATTGAAGTTGAGAACCCCTGATATAAAAAGCAGTGAAGTAAAACAGAGGTGTTCAAACACAGTCCTCAAGAGCTACCAACAGGTCATGTTTTCAGGATGTTAATTTGGAAAAATGTGGAAGATCAGAGAAAACCATGCTTCAGAAAAGGGCAAACAATTATTATTATCTTTATTTACAAGGCGAACCATAATTTCTGCAGTACCGTACATTGGGGAGATAAACAGACTTCACATTTAGAAATGAAACAATGTGTAGACAAGTAGCTAACGGTAACCATGCAGCATAATAAATCATGCAAAAACACATACATGAGAACACAATTAATTGTGTAGGATATAGGTGATGAAAATACTAACAGGAGGAAAAACTTAAACAACTAGCAATATTATAGGTGAAATGTTGTGATTACTGACATATGTGAGTTACAATTATAGCACAGTAATAACAAAGATGACAATACTAAAGAGTAATGAAAAAATAAACTGTATTTCTTGGCAGACATCTTTTTTGCTGTGTTATTTTAATGTTTCCCAATAAAAATGCTAGTTTGGTGCTGTACAATTCAATAATTATATTGTGCTCTGTTAAACAAGGCTAAAATGGTGTGGTGGAAATAGATACCATTGATCTAATGTTACTTGGATTGTCAAAGGCTTTCTGGGTAATGAGGATCTCAGTACAAACTGATGTAGCTTTTCATTATTATAGTTCTGTTTTTGAAGCCAGAGAAATAGCATGTATATATGTTATACTTACTATAAAATCAAGTTGTATGTATGTACTTCTTACTAGAGATGCTCAGGCTCGGTTTTCTGAAAACTGAGCCCCCCTGAACATCTCCAATCCGAGTACTGAGCCGAGCTGGTTGTTATTTTCCTGCTTCCTCGGATCGAAATCGAAGCAAAACATCATTGTTGTGTCGTCAGATCTCGCACGTTTTCGATTTCATAATGATCTGCGTCCCCAGGAGATCCAGGCCCCATTGCTCACACAGAAACAGGGGTAGCAGTGTTCTTGTCACTCTCCAGTCTCCAGTGCCATTGCTCATACAGAAACAGGAGGGGTAGCAGTGTTCTTGTCACTTGACAAAAATTGACTGGAAATGACTGGAAATTAATGTTATTGAGGTTATTAATAATGTAGGAACAAAAATAGAGGCAAATTATGTGATTTTAGCATATTTTAGCAATTTTTTAAAAAAAATACAGATCCAAAACCAAAACACATGAGGACGGTTTTGCCAAAACCAAAACACGAAGTTAATACAGATCCAAAACCAAAACACGGGGGTCAGTGAACATCTCTACTTCTTACATATGGAGCCTTGTAACACACACTGACACATGATATTGTGTTCTTTCGTGTGTAATCCTAATCACAGTAGGTGGAAACTGTCATATGCTGTATTTTGAGGCTGTTACACTTGGCATTATACCTTGCTTATCGTTAGGCATAGGAAGTAAGGGCTCTACTTATAATACAGTTAAAAGCGTGTGTTTTCGACGGATATAGGGCTTCTTCTGATATATTAATGTGTCACGGTTGGTGATAACAGAGTTATGTCAACTATAGCTCTTACTGCTGGTAAAATTCGGGTTTTGCTTTGCATGGCGAAGCCTATTTAACAAGTACTGCTGCAATCCTTCTTCTGTTATCGCCACCTTAGGGTAACAATAACTAAAATGATGAAAAAATGCTTTATTATTTAAAAAAAAAAAAGTCAATTGGGAATACTTTAGAACTATTGTTTATATAATTTAAATCTATTTTTCATATTTTTCTTTTTATATGTTCACTGGCCAGTTTCACCTCTGCTGCCTCTGTGATATTTAAAAGGTGAATTGCGGTGATACATGATTTAAGCAGCAATACAAAATCAGCCTTATAAATAAATAAATAGAGCCGTAACTCGCTACGTAATTGCTAATGTAATGCTTATGGAAATATGTCCTATGTTCTATTAAGGCATTATCAGACGTCTTCTCAAACACGATTGTTCAACATTCTGTTCTCATATGAGCTTTTACCAATACTGGCTCTTGTAGAATCAGTGATTAATATGAAAAACTATTTTATTGTGCCTGGTGTTCCCCTAAGCTCTGGTGCTTTACTAGATTATCTCTAAGTGCATGAGCACGTTCCGTAATGTTCCTGAATGTAGAAGCTAAAAGTACATACAAATCCATCCAAAATAAAAATAAGGAAATGCAGCTACAATTGAGACAATAAATAGTTTAGTTTACATATTCTTTAAAGAAATTCCCATGCAAACATATTTGTAATATTTAATATTAGAACATCCAGTGTCTAATGCATGAGATCCCTGACTTTTGGAGATATTAGCCTCTGAAATGGCTAATTCTCCTTTGGCTTATGGCAGGAGAGAAAAGTAATGCTTCCTGAATGTGTGGGGTGTACTGATTGTTAATAGCTCTGAACACAGGACAAGCTTCTTTGGGTCGATTCAATTCGGCCCAGTTATTCCAGGAATAACGCAGCGCTAAAAGTATTGCCGTTAATACAGTCATTTTTGCTCATGGCCCCGAGGGTTGCAAGCAAAAATTTGCGTTAAATTTACCATGGTAACGTAATAGTGTGCAGGCTGCGTTATTCTTAGAATGACTACAATCCTATAGATTGTAAGCTTGCGAGCAGGGTTCTCTTACCCTCTCTATCTGTATGTATTACCCAGTATTGTCTTATTAATGTTTGTTCCCAATTGTAAAGCGCTACGGAATTTGCTATATATAATTGTTGATGATGATGATGATGAATGATGCATCCAAATTGAATTGGCCTCTGCGTCAAAAGCAATGAATTTCAAACTTCTTCCTTCTGCAACAAGAGAATTAGCCATTATAGAGATGCCCGGATTGGTGGTGGGGTGCTGATGAAGGTGTGAATTTCTTGAAAGACAGGAGTCCTGAGCATTGCTGTTTACGCTGCTGTTATGTATTACATTACAAGTTTAAATGACCCAATTTTTCATCTATTAATAAACAACCCAGCTCTCTCTGCCCCATCCACAATGATCTGAATCTGGTGTATTAAGCTTTGCAGAAGAAAATGTAAATAAATCAATATGGCTTATTTTGAATCTCCTGTCTCTGATTGTAATTGGGTTCCAACTTATTCAGTAAATCAGATTACTTGTATTTGAAGTTTATAATTGTTCCCATGTGACATTAAAAAATGGTCAGGTAAGCCACGTCAGACATCGAATCAGTAACCTTGACACTTCCACACTGACCTACACCTAAACAGGGGCAAACGCAGGATTTTTAAGGGGTGGTTTCCTTCCCCCCCCAAAAAAAAATTAGAAAGAGAACACGAGCTGCTGCTCAGTACAATACATGAATACTGAATAGTACAATACTGAACTTCCGCGGACGCTTCTTTGACAGCGCCGCGGCTGCTGTACAGTGCCGTTCGTTTGCGGAAGGGAAGGGGTTTCTGGAGAACCAGAAACCCCCCATGCATGCGCCCCTGCTAAACTCCTCTCTGGTAACCACCTCTCACCTCTCACTCCTGCCTACAAGACTTCTCCCGTGCTGCATCCTACTTATGGAACTACCTACCCTGCTTGACCAGACTCTCCCTCAACATTTATTGTTACAAAACGCTCTCTCAGAACCCACCTCTTCACTATAACCTATCCTATCCCACCTGATCCTACTCCCTCTGCATATTCTAGCAACTACAGTCCCATGTTCCCTCTGAGAACCACTGGTTCCCATTGTCCCAGCATTGCCCTTTCCCTCTATACTATAAGCTCTCATGAGCTGGGCCCGCTCTACTTTGTCTCACATATGCATCTTCACATCAATCTAGTCTGTATTTGTTCTACTTTTATGTGTGATTGTATTTTGTGAAATTTGGCGCTGCAGAATTTTGTGACACCTTACAGATAAATGATGATGATAATTCCCACTCACATTTGAAAGTCAACGGTTGTAAAATTTGGGAATGGAGGTGGTCCTGGATAGAGATGAGCGCACTCGGATTTCTGAAATCCGAGCCCACCCGAACGTTGCCGATCCGAGCCGGATCCGAGACAGATCCGGGTATTCGCGCCAATTGCAAAACTGAAACCGGGGCTCTGAGTCATAATCCCGCTGTCGGATCTCGCGATACTCGGATTCTATAAATTCCCCGCTAGTCGTCGCCATCTTCACTCGGGCATTGATCAGGGTAGAGGGAGGGTGTGTTAGGTGGTCCTCTGTACCTACTATATCTCGTGCAGTTCAGTTCTGTGCTGTGCTGTGCTCTGTGTTCTGCTCAGTCCAGTGGTGCTGTGTGCTGTGCTCTGCCCTTCTGAGCTCAGTGGTGCTGCTGGGTCCTGTGCTGTGTCCTGTTCAGTCCAGTGGTGCTGTGTCCTGTGCTCTGTCCTTCTGAGTTCAGTGGTGCTGCTGGGTCCTGTGCTGTGTCCTGTTCAGTCCAGTGGTGCTGTGTCCTGTGCTCTGTCCTTCTAAGGGCATTGTTATTTCCACATTATTCCCAAATTATAAAAAATTTCAAAAAAAGTTATAAAAAAAAATACAAAAAAAGTAATTATAAAAAAAAATACAAAAAAATAAATATCCCAAAACAATCCTGCAGTATAAGTCCATTGGTACTGCTATATTACAAAGTTCACTGATTCAGCAGTATAAGTCTAGTGGTACTGCTATATTACAAAGTTCACTCATTCTGCAGTATAAGTCCAGTGGTACTGCTATATTACAAAGTTCACTGATTCAGCAGTATAAGTCCAGTGGTACTGCAATATTACAAAGTTCACTCATTCTGCAGTATAAGTCCATTGGTACTGCAATATTACAAAGTTCACTGATTCTGCAGTATAAGTCCATTGGTACTGCTATATTACAAAGTTCACTGATTCAGCAGTATAAGTCCAGTGGTAATGCAATATTACAAAGTTCACTGATTCAGCAGTATAAGTCCAGTGGTACTGCTATATTACAAAGTTCACTCATTCTGCAGTATAAGTCCATTGGTACTGCAATATTACAAAGTTCACTGATTCTGCAGTATAAGTCCATTGGTACTGCTATATTACAAAGTTCACTGATTCAGCAGTATAAGTCCAGTGGTACTGCAATATTACAAAGTTCACTGATTCAGCAGTATAAGTCCAGTGGTACTGCTATGTTACTGGCAGGAAAAAAAGGCAGTTTGGAAGCCCCTGTACAAACTGGCTCTATTTTACCTGAGTTGTCCCCCCTCCAGTGTGTATTTGGAAAGAGACACTGTAGGGGGAGAGGAATCAGAGGTTGAGGATGAGGATGAGGATGACATCTTGCCTCAGTAGAGCCTGATTAGTCTGTACAGGGAGAGATGAATAGCTTTTTTGGTGTGGGGGCCCAAACAAACCAATAATTTCAGCCACAGTTGTTTGGTAGGCTCTGTCGCTGAAATGATTGGTTTGTTAAAGTGTGCATGTCCTATTTCAACAACATGAGGGTGGGTGGGAGGGCCCAAGGACAATTCCATCTTGCAACTCTTTTTTTGCCATTATATGACCATTCAACAGTCGTTTGCCATGAGCACAAAGTAAAACAAAATTAAAATAAATTCAACAAATGAAACCAAAAGTAAAATGCCCTGTCATAATCAAAAACAAGAGGTATTGACGTGCTTGAACTACTGTAGTGTTTATAACTTATAAACACTACACTTGAAAGCTTGAGCCTTTAAATGAAAAAGTCACTCTTCATTGCACGAATATTTGCAACAGGGACAGTTTTTTTGTTAACAAAGTCAACAAATAACACTTCGACCCTGTCTGTCTTTCACATACTTGATGGGATCTCAATGATGAATGCTCTGTACCATGGTCATCTAAAACAAGAGTTATTGACGTGCTATAACTACTGTAGTTTTTATAAATTATAAACACTACACTTGTAAGTTGGAGGAGGTATTGTGGCCCTGGTACCAAATTGGGTACCGGGGCCACTCCACTATGCAGTCCAGATAGAGGCGTATCAGATATTAAACAACGTTGACTGTTGCTGCCAAATCATAAATTAATGAAAATTACCTGTCATCGTCAAAAATAAGAGGTATTGACACACTCGAACTACACCCTGTATATGCTGCAGAGGATGTAGGAGCAGGCAGCTGTGCAGTGGAATTCAGACCATTTGAAGGCGGAGGTATTGTGGCCCCAGTACCAAATTGTGTACCGGGACCACTGCACTATGCAGTCCAGAAAGCTACCTCGGTGAAACGTTTTGGACTAAAAACAATATTGTGAGGTGTTCAGAATAGACTGGGAATTAGTGGAAATGATTGTTATTGAATGTTATTGAGGTTAATAATAGCGTAGGAGTGAAAATAAACCAAAAAAACTTGATTTTAACACTTTTTATGTTTTTTTCAAAATAAATCCGAATCCAAAACCTTAAATCCGAACCAAAACCTTTCGTCAGGTGTTTTGCGAAACAAATTCGAACTCAAAACCTCAAGCAAATCCGAATCCAAAACACAAAACACGAGACACCAAAAGTGGCCGGTGCACATCCCTAGTCCTGGAGCAGGAACACCTGAAGTTGTTGAGGGAAGGGGGTCTTCTTTAAAGGTGCATATAAGAAAAGAGAATTCTTCTTTAAAAAGTTTTATTCTTTCCAGCTACAGATTATGCAACCACTTATTTATTCAAAACAGCACTGAACAGCTAATGGGAAGGAATTACATGAACTGTTTCTAAGAAGGCATGTTTCCCAGAATAAAAATATTTTTGACTAGGCTAGGTGTGACTGGCTCTTTCCGAAAGCTCTTAACCTCCTTCACTAACAGGGAGGCCAGCTAAACACTGCAGAGACTGTGAACTCCCACAAAGAAGAAGAGCTCAGATGTTATTTGTCATTCCCAGATGTGGTGGCTGGAAGAAGATGTGCGGAAACCAGTGAAGGAAGTTGTAGTTCCAAGTGCTGTAAACTTGAGCTCCTGTTTCTCTCGACGCACGACCAAACTGGGGCAGGACAGCTGCTGAGAGTTCACTGGAGCAGCACTTTCCCACAGTCTGGAGATGTGACACATGGCTCTCACACATTCCACAGCCGGCAGACTCAGGCCAAGCTTGGCCAAGAGTCAAGGCAGCACAGATCTGCTGCTGGGAGCTGCTGATTAGCAGGTTCCGGGCGTTTTGGCATTAGTGCCGGCCTTTTAGGGTGAAATATACATAGGATATATGGATATTGCCACATATAGGACATTTGATAACAATATTTTTAAAGTATTTTATAAGCGAGACCTTTGTTTCTGTTATTAAACTTGCTATAATTAAATGCAATGTGGTGCAAATTATGTATTGTCAGTATTTTCCCTCACAGCCTGATTAATTAAACATTGCCATCACAGTTCCTCTTAAGCACTTTGTTATACCCTTTGTGCTGCAAATGTTACAGTGTGAGAGTATAATCTTTCCTTACATGCATTTTACAAAGAGAAGTGACCAGCACCATTTCTAGTCCTCCCCTAATAGCTTCCTTGTGGTGTATTATATACAATGAATACAGTGTTTTACAACTAATTAAAATGCTTTGCCACAAATTAGGGTAATTTAGAAAGAGCAGAGACTGCATTGCTCAGTGCATCTTTATAAGCACAGATGTGCATATAGGGGCTGGTGCTCAGTTGGACGCAAGTCCATTTGCATAATGTAAAATATACATTTCACTACTGCCATTGCACACAATCAAGGCTTAAGCTGGCATTCATATGCAGAAACAGTCGTATCTTCCACTTACGCCTCCTTGCGCTTATAGAGGTGGATCAGGGAAGGCAAAGGGCATGCAAAGGTGGGCTAGGTACAGTAAGGGTGTGTTCACATAAATGCCACTGATATAGGCCTGTACGCCGATTTTCAGCATTTTTTATTTTTCACGTATTTTTGTGCATGCACATATCGGTTTTATATTGGCATTTACTTTGTATATTGAAATTGGAGCCTCTTTGGACATTTATTTTAAGAGTAATTTTGTGGACTCTGATTAGTCATTTTCTAGTTGCATTTCTACTCTGTCTTAGTAGATTTTATTTAGATTATGTTTTATAATTGATGCTTTTTTATGCATGGTTTTTTCCAGACCATTTCTGATTAGCAAGCAAATCTATAATAAATCATTTGGTAGAACACCTATTTTGGAGAATATTAGATTGGCTTACTCTATCTTTCATACATTACATCTCTGCGCCGTGGGTCCTTTTTAGATTTGTCTGTACGCCGGTATGTCTGTTAGGAAATGTATATATTGCAGGTGTTCTATCCCGTTAGTAAGATCCAAACTTATAATAATGACATTCGTCTGCCGCTTCTGATTGGCTAAATGTGCTTTCACCCTCCCCATGACTTAATCCAAAACATTACTGTGACTGCTATATTATATGAAATCTCTGCAGTTTATTTGCATTACTTAATTGCTATATGCAGTGTGACCACTGCAGGACAGAAGATGTTTGCATTTCATTGTATTTTAGATGCTAAATGCAATTTTATGAGTCACACTGTCCATTCACTATTCTGTTATGCATACGACGCTTCATTAGAGTATTATATTGTGTACAATTTGGGTACTGCATACAAATATTCTAATGTACTTGATACCATCTATATGCTTGTACGCTGGCCGTAAATCAGAGGTAAATGTTTCTGTTTATTCCAGGCATAAACCAAATAAATATATATATATATATATATATATATATATATATATATATATATATATGAGCAGTTCAGAGCTCAATACATTTTGAGATAGATCCAACTCAGCATACTACATAAATACACAATTTATAGTTATGTTTTCGGCGCAAATTGCACCCAACTCTACATAAAGCTCATAATGAACCTCATTTAGAGTCGGGCGCAAAGTCCGTTTAAGAAGTGTAGGAGTGGGAGTGTGCCGCAGCTTGGTAGGGTATTACGAGTGGCAAGCAACCCCAGTTGCGTCCCACTCTTATTACCCTATGGAGCTGCGAGCAGTTCCTGCAGCTAGCTAACGATTGCGCCACCTATTTCCTGCCGCACAGCTTGAGCCCTGTTTTGACGTGTGTTGCGTCTGCGCCTCACTGCGACTAGGATGTATTTACATGGTCACGCCTTCACAATTCCGCATTCCTCCCATTCTCTCGTAGTGAGTCGCAAGCTGTTGCAAGTGTTAATTGCGTCCAAGATGCAGGTGGATTTGGTGCTTTCTACACATGCGTGGTAGTGTTTTTTTGTTGGATGCACCTAAAACGGACTTTGCGTCCGACTCTAAATGAGGTCCAATGTGTATAATACAATATTTCAATTGTATACCTTTAAGTCACACACATTGTTGGTATAAACACTTATTTTCAGAGCAAATTGTTCCTATAGTCCCTACAGCTATCATGTGACAGACTATAGGATATAGAGAGCAAACTTCACAATGTATCACTAAATATAGAAATCGTGGCTGGTGTCCAGCAGATCTTTGGAGTGATCATTAAGGCCAGAATTGATTTTAATAACTGAAGGCTTATTCCAGGTGTAACAACTAAACAATGGAACAATAGAAACATGTTATAAGCCAGAAACAATACAGTTAGGTAACTCTGCCAAGGTCATGTAAAAAATTAGTCACATGTTTAAGATCAAAGCATGTGATTTACAAATCGAGAAAAAGGTTTTGTTTTTAAGTTGGTGTCAGTTTTTGGGCTAATTTCTCTCATAGTTGTTAACTGTCTATAATTTCTATGGACAGTCCCAGGTTTTAAAGATTTGCACCTTCGTAATGTCTCTGCTTTTCAATATTAATCATCTTCACAATAAATTTCTTAATTTTATGCATGTTATCATCATCACCATTTATTTATATAGCGCCACTAATTCCGCAGCGCTGTACAGAGAACTCATACACATCCGTCCCTGTCCCATTGGAGCTTACAGTCTAAATAATTTAACATATACACACAGACTAGGGCAGGGCAGGACTGGCCATCTGGCACTTCTGGCAAATGCCAGAAGGGCCGATGGCCAAATGGGCCGGTCTGCTTGCCCGCTGAGCAGCAGCACTCTGGGCACTGCTCGGCGGCCAGAGAATCAGTGACAGCCGCCTATGCGACCAATCACATGGGACGGCACCTGTCACGTGATGCCGTTCCACGTGATTGGTCGCATAGGCGGCTGTCACTGATTCTCCGTCCGCCGAGCAGCGTGCAGAGTGCTGTTGCTGGATGTAAGGTAAGTGTCTGTGTAAGTAATAGTGTGTCTGTGTGTGTAAGTAATAGTGTGTCAGTGTGTGTAAGTAATAGTGGGGCTAACAAACAGTGGGGCAAACAAACTGGGGCAAACAAACTGGGGCACACAAACAGTGGGGCAAACAAATGGGCAAACAAACAGTGGGGTAAACAAACTGGGGCAAACAAACTGGGGCAAACAAACAATGGGGCTAACAAACTGGGGCAAACAAACAATGGGGCAAACAAACGGAGGCAAACAAACAGTGGGGCAAACAAACTGGGGCAAAAAAACAGTGGGGCAAACAAACAGTGGGGCAAACAAACTGGGGCAAACAAACAATGGGGCTAACAAACTGGGGGCAAACAAACAATGGGGCTAACAAACTGGGGCAAACAAACAGTGGGGCTACAAACAGTGGGGCAAACAAACAGTGGGGCAAACAAACAGTGGGGCAACCAAACAGTGGGGCAAACAAACAGTGGGGATAACAAACAGTGGGGCAACCAAACAGTGGGGCAAACAAACAGTGGGGCAAACAAACTGGGGCTAAAACAAACAGTGGGGCTAACAAACAGTGGGGCTAACAAACAGTGGGGCAAACAGTGGGGCTAACAAACAGTGGGGCAAACAAACAGTGGGGCAAACAAACTGTGGGGATAACAAACAGTGGGGCAAACTGGAGCAAACAAACAGTGGAGCAAACAGTGCGTCTAATAGTGGGGCTAATAGTGTGGCTGTGGGGCCCCATGTTGCTATAGTGTGCGTGTGTGTTTGCCATGTTCATATAGTGTGCATGCGCAGTATTTTATATATAATATGTGAGGGAAGGGAGGATCTTAATATAGTGTTGGGAGGTAGGCTATTTAATTGTGGAGTGTAGGTGGGGGCTAATTATTTAAGGTGAGGTGAAAGAACCTTTAATTTAATGCTGGGGTGGGCTATCAATTGAATATGGGGCTGATTTTGGGGAGGAGAGCTATTTATTAAATGTGAATATGAATTATTTGTTGGGGATGGCTGTGGAAAATGGCTATATTTATTAAACTTTAATGCTATTTAATTTATTGTTGGGACTGTTTGGAGGGAGGGAAATATGTTTTGAGTAAATGGGTATACTGTTAATTTAATGTTGGGGCTGGTTGGAGGGAAATAGGTCTACTTATTAAATGTGATTATTATTATTGTGGGGACTGGAGGGAGGCCTAATTATAAAATGTGAGTGCTATTGTTTTAACCCCATTTTTTTCAAAATAGGGCATCCAAAATTCCAAGACCAAGACAAGAAAGAACTGAGCTAAAGAAACCAGCTGCTACAAGTGGTGAAAGTGAGCAAGACAGGTAGGAGAGAGCAGGACAATCTGCCAACTGTCCTGAATCTGGTGGGGCAGTCCTGAATTTGGATATCTGTCTCACTTAGTCAGGATTTGGTTTGACTACAATGACAGTTGGGAGGTATGTCCCGCTTCACCACGTACTGCTTGTGAAGGCAAAGCTGTGTGCTTCTAACAGTAGGGTACACAGTATTGCCTGTGTATTTGTCTAAAATGATAACCATGTTACATAATAGGGCCCTGCTGTCTTAAATACCCTGCGCCCTAATCCAGCTCTGGTTAGGGGAAGGGAACTGATAGCTGCTCTCAGTTCCCGGACAGGACACAGCCTGCAGCAAGCCGAGGAGCTCTAAGTATCACAAGATTTTGAAAACTTGTGAGACAAAGAGCTTCCCTGCTCACTCTGCAGGAAGTTCCCACCCTTATGGATGTCAGCAGCACCAGGAGCAGAGATAAATGTAATGTTTTATTATGTATGTATCAATGCCCCATGTTGGCCACACCCACAACACAATGCGGCCACGCCTGGCGGCGGCACACGATTTCTTTCATGCTTGAACTGAGGTGGGCCTGTGTATGTTAAATGCCAGGGCTGATTTTTAGTCCCAGTCCGGCCCTGGACTAGGGTCAATTTGATAGCTGCCAAATAACCTACCAGTATGTTTTTGGAGTGTGGGAGGAAACCGGAGTACCCGGAGGAAACCCACGCAAACATGAGGAGAACATACAAACTCCTCAGAGATAAGGCCACAGTCGGGAATTGAACTCATGACCCCAGTACTGTGAGGCAGAAGTGCTAACCATTAATACGTTAAAACAACACACTTAATGAAAGAAGGAGACACCTATCTGTAACAACATATCAGTAGGCATTTTAAATAAGTATTACAAGCTATAACAAACAAATCTGACAATACACCAGGAAGGAGCTGGGGACCGCAAGTGAAGGTTGGAGTGCGCATGCTGCTTAGGGCCGCCTGATCACTGGTTTACACTGTATGTGTCATTTACAAACTGTAAAACATGTAGGCTCACATAGCTTTGGCACATATCAAGGTGCACTCACACTTACCTGGGATCTCCCACTCTACGTTTTCTGAACAATGCCTTAGCTATATTTAGGCAATTCAAGGCTTTTTGCAGAGAGAAAATGCTGTGCCCTCACAAGAAAAACCAGTTAACTCTATATGTACCTTCTTCATCCATTGCATCTTATCTAATTATACCATCACAAAAATAATATTTATTTCAGCAAGGATCTCACCCTGATTCAACATCAGAGGATGCCGCATTTTGCAGAGACTGAAAATTGTATCTGTAAAAATCTAAAATATAAAGAACATTTGTACTTCAGGACCTGAACAGTCATAAATGTTTAATAATTTGAGGGCTTTATATCATCATCTTCATCATCATCAACAACATTTATTTATATAGCGGCAGCAGATTCCATAGCGCTTTACAATTGGGAGCAAACACAGTAATAAAACAATACTGGGTAATTCAGACAGAGAGGTAAGATGGTCCTGCTCGCAAGCTTACAATCTATGGGACAATGAGTTTGATACATGAGGTCAACTTTAACACATTGCATATTGGTCCAGCCAGAATGCAGAGTTAGAATGCCTAGTGGGCCATATGATCCAGTCACACGGCAATGTTGGTCAGAGGGTTGTAGTTTTGTGCGAACTGTGTAAAGGGTGGTAATAGGGTAACATGGGAAGGATAAAGGGGTGGTTTAGGAATATTATAAGCTTGCCTGAAGAGGTGGGTTTTTAAAGAACGCTATATAGGTGTAATACTAATTTACCAGTTCTAACTTATTTTTGGGGTTACTCAGATTTTAAATGATGACTGATTTTATGCAGCAATTTTTACTGTTTTCACTGTCTCCATCACATACATAAATGTACTGGGAAAATGGATAAAAACATGAATATTATTGTGCACTTTAGATGCATTTTTTTATATATATTTTCTTTACACTATTCATGCGCTGTACTCTAGCCAATATCTGTATTGGTTGCACATGTTAACATATGAGAAAAAGGACATCCCAGCTAAAATTTTAACTGCAGCGTTAAAAGTTGATAGGTGGGACCGAGGAGTAAATTTATCAAGATGCTGATTTGAAAAAGTGGAGATGTTGTCGATAGCAACCAATCAGATTCTAGTTATCATTTATTTAGTACATTCTACAAAATGACAACTATAATCTGATTGGTTGCTATAGGCAACATCTCCACTTTTTTAAACCCGCAGCTTGATAAATTTACCCCTGAGTCTTGAAGGTCATTGACAACATGCCCTCTATATGACTGTTGGGGAAAATGGTTTAATTACATCTTCCACTATCATAATCTTGGCATTTCTTTGGTTTAAACCTGACCCTTGACTATTAATATTATCCACGTCTGATTTTGTTGTGCCGTAACTCAGATCTCCTGAACTGAATAGTCAATCTATTTATAAACACTAATTTTTCCACTTTATTAAGCAAGTTAATTGTCTTATTTCTTTTTTTCTGATAAAAAGTAAACATAACCAGCAAAGCAAGCTAACGACCATGGTGTAGCAGCATCTGAAGTGTTGACAATGATGGGAAATCATGGAACGGAGCAGTGAGGCAGCATTGAAAGCCCCTTGACATTGTCACTTCCTGGGTAATTAAGAGCTTCTACAGTTCCATGTCACTGGCAAAACCTAAACATATTAAAAAAAAAGATCCCCATTCTCTTGCTTCAGTCAAAATCTCTTCAGTGAAAAGGGGAAATAAAGGCAGTTTGTTCAGGGAGTTCGTGAAAGGGAAGATGAAAGAAGAAACCTAAATTTTTCAGCACAGTCTGTTTCTGACATGGGAAAATAGCACAGACAAGAATAGATAGTTTGTTCACTCACTCGACAGATTATCTGTGTGAATGTACCGTATTAGGCAGGATAGAAGACGCCAACTTTTTTTGATTTTTTTTTTTCTTCTTGATACCTTGAAAGTAATAATCAAAGAACTGTAGCGTGAAAAGCACAGAATGGATTTTCTTTTCTTAATGAAACAAGACCCCATGTTTCACCCTTTGTGTCCGTCCCCCCCACCTACCCTTATTTTGAAAATGAAAAGAGGTGAACTGTTGAAGGAAAAGCATGTGATTTTCTTAAAGTCATGGCCATGGCCAAGAATTTAACCTTAACCCTGCCAGGGCAACCACGAGCGTACCAAGTGCTGTGCCATTTCTTTCAGCCACCAATATGTTATCAGACAAGCATTGGCAAGTATTGTCCTAGCTAGGAGGAAAAGGATTTTAATCTTATTATTTAATAGATAAAGTAGTACAATATGTGTAATGATTTAATCAAATGTTACATTATTTGATTGACTCTATGTGGGGAATTCAGTTATCCGAGATGCTCCTTAGAACATCGCGGCTGCGCATATTTACCGTTACTATGGTAAAATCTCCACTGGTGTTTCCCATCGTCACCCAATAGAGGTGCAAGGAAAGATCAGTGGAGATTCCAGTCAAAATCCTGCGGCCACGATGTTCCTCAGAACATCGCGGCTAATTGAATTCCCCCCCTATGTACTCGCAAATCCAGAGGATGTGTGTAGTTTGGTAGCGGTGTCAGTTAGTGCATTATTTTATTATGTGTTGAAAATTACTATTGATCTTTTTTTAAATAACACCTCTCTAGTGCATACATAGAGTGGATTTTTATAAATAAAATAATGTTTAAAGTGATTTTACCTAAACCTTCTCATTAGGTAAAAGATGATTGGATTGAGGCACTGTTGACTCCTCCGACCCCATTCTACTGCTTGGATTGTACATTTTCAAGGGTAAGTAATTATACATTGGGTGAAACACTTGAAATAATGAGCACTTATTGCAACAGATTCAATATGTACTATGAAATCAGCGATGAGCAGTGAATGCCGGCTGCAACACACCCAAAGATATATGTTATTTATATCAATGGCACATATCTGTGTAATATATGTTACGTTACAGCAAGTACTACAGTTGAACTGAAGAAGACTCCCTATTGTGTGGGGACTATACCTTTTAGTAGATTGCTCTCTTGGATTGGCCACGCACAATGTGGTATCAGCAGCAATATTGGACAATTGGTCTGATATTGCACTGCGTGTGGTCTGAACGTTAGCCAGATTCCTATTAATAACCTGTCCCAAATCTATTAGCCCATTATCGGGCATGCTAATATATATATATATATATATATATATATATATATAGTTAGTAGATGGCTGATGTTGACCTGTGTGTGGGACCATCTTCCGAACACAAGAACAGGCTCCAATTGTGAAGAAAGTTGTCTAGCTAGATTTGGTCCAACTTGACCTGGCAGCAGAATTGCCCGTGTGTGGCCAGACTTACATCGTGTCTGAGGCTGTCCTGAAGTGACAGTACACAGAGAATTGCAAAGGGTTTTTGTTTTTTTGCTCAAGTATACTCCCTATGTAAGGTGTAAATATATAAAAATATGTAGTGTATGAGGTGTGAGTGTGTCTTTACGTCTGTGCAGGTACAATATATCTGTATTATCTATGAATGGAGGTGTAGCTTTCTATTTAGTTTGGACAAGCAGTCTTTGTCATCTTATCTTAAGGGAACAGGAAAGGCAAGCCTTAAGTACAGTAGGTTACACCCTGATATTGGAGGCTACATGTATAACAGTTGAGAGGTGCATTGTAAAAAGTTGAACCTCTGTACATAGTGTATGGAAAGCATGCACAATAGCAAGTCTGTTTGCATATTATAGTAGACAAATGCTTTACAAGGCTGTATCATTTAATGCAGGATCTTGTCTGACGCGTGCCTCCACCTTCCTTTCTCACACTGTACGTGCATTTCTGCCAAAGCTTGGGGCTTAGTCTGTCAGCATGAGCTGACAGTCTATAGAGTTGACATATGCCTCAGGAAAAAAGGAAAGACAATTTTAAATATTAGTTTTAACTCAGGCATCACGTCTCCTATTTGTGGAATACAAGGACTGCAAACTCTTACCTCTCCCTGTGCAAACAGTCACATTGAAAACCTGTTTGCTGGTAGTTATAAGTAAAGAGTTCCTTGACATAGTCTGAGCTTTCTTCAGAACTAAATGTAACCCCTTCTGCAGGAACAATTCCAGAAACAGGATATGGTAATAGCAGGATTGTGATGACCCTGATTCAGTTATCCTTTTTCCATGTAATAAAAGTAGAAATTATGGAACTGTGGTAAAAAAATGGTATAAATCGAGTATAGGGTCACTGCATGCTTTACCATTGTTAAGTTGCACCCTCTATACCAAGCCTCGGGCACTTTTGTGGATTATGCAAACTGCTGAGGGCACTTAATGTAAGGCCTAAAGCTGGGTACACACTACACAGTTTTCATCCAATAATCGGCTCAATCAGCCGACATACGACCTCTCGTTCAAAAGTCGGGTCAGTTTGTGCAGTGACACGATGGTCGAAAGTCTTCCCAAATGGACGATTGTCACATCATTTGGTTGGTCGTAGCGTTTAATATTTTCGTTCCAATCTCGTTTCCGTTGTGTAGTGTGTATAAACTTCCGACCGATCCACAACAGTGAGTACGAAATTACAGTCATTGCTCACGACAACATGGCTGTAAAAAGTCACTAAAGGGACGTCCGCTCTTCCCTTTATCGTCCTAAACAAGGCTAGTGTGTATGCAGTCCATGGACTGAGCGATCGGAACATCGATCGCATGTAAAATCGCTCGGCATAAACAGTTGGTTGAAATTTCTGTAGTGTGTACCCAGCTTAAGAGTACTTTAAAGTGCACCAACCATCCCAAAATCACAAGCCAAATTTCAGGTGGGTGGCAAAAGGATAGAGTCAAGAAGTAAGTAGGGTGAATACAGAGAAGACCAATAACAATAATCACACCCAATGTACCCGCATAGTAGAAGGAACCTATTGACAGAGCAAAAAGTCATGAGGATTTATTTGCTAAACTGCAGGTTTGAAAAAGTGGAGATGTTGCCTATAGCAGTCAATCAGATTCTAGGTGTCATTTTGTAGAAAGTACTAAATAAATGATAACTTGAATCTGATTGGTTGCTATAGGCAACATCTCTACTTTTTCAAACACGTAGTTTAGTAAATATGCCCCTTGGTCTTATATAGGTCCATCTTCACCCATTCTAGGGCACTGCATTAGTATGAATGTAAATAATTTAAAGCTTTAACAATTACAGCACATCATTTTGAATTATTACGGTAAAAAAAGAATATAATAAGTGCAGGAAATTCAAGAGGTCTTTTCTTCTATGTGGAATGCAACTTTGTCCAACACACTGAATTATGTGAATATTTATTAAGTAGCTCGATGGGGATAACTAGATAATAAATCATTTTAAGGCCAGACCTCAATCCCATTGAAAACCTGTGGAATGACCTAATCAGGCCTGTGCACAGTAGATCCCCTCACAATTTGATGGACCTTGAACTTGAGTGGGATAGAATTGCAAGAAACAGGTGTGCGAAGAGAGACTTATTCAAAAAGACTCACTGCTATAATAATAAAAGGAAAAGGTACTTCCACAAATAATAAGTTTAGGGGTTTTGTAGGGTATTATATGCACTTATTTTTTTCTAAAAGTTGTTTTTCATTTGAATTTTGTTGGTTGCAGAAAAAGGTGGAAACGGGCTTGGCATTATTTATCTTGATTTCAGACAAACACCAGCAATTTTAATAAGGATGTATAGACTTATTATATCCACTGTATGTATGATGGTAGAATATGCTAACATTTCAAATACGTAAAGATATGCATAAGCATCACAGCAGGTTTGAATAATAATAATAATAATAATAATAACGGAAAAGAACAGCTTACTTTATTCAGCTACAAATATGTACTACAAAGCACTAAACATAGACTAATAACAGGGTGACTGTTATTATGGATTTAATATTAATTCATGTAGACACTTTAGAGAGCCAGTATAGGTTTTTTTTCTATACAGATCTTAATATGGGACAAATATAAATGAAAGAGAAACAAGTGGAATTTTGGTCCAAAAGACGGACTGCCCCTCCAGTGGCATGCTGTACAGTGAATATTTCCCTGCATTGCTTACTTTGTTCTTACCAGGCAATGGCTCTGAAAGTGGCTTGAAAAAAGAAAAGTCACACTTAAATGCTTGCTGGAGGGAGACAGATGCATTAAGCAGGACACAATATGCCTCCCTGTCTGACAGTGACGTCTTTTACTTTGGGAAATATGAGTCAGACTATGTAAGAGGTTCTCTGCATCCTACAGAAGAAATAAAACCCTTACTTATTCCTCTGACATCTACTTAATCTTTTTGGCCAAGTCAAGTGCACTGCTATACTTGCTACAGCCATATTAACCCTTTGTTGCTTAACCAGTTCACTGGCACTGAAGGCGCAACTTCAGACATGTATAGCTGGCGGTAACTTTACCACTGTTGCATAGGTTGTAACCATTACCAAAGTGGCTTCAGGAGGCCAAGGAAGGTGTACTTCCAATCATAAACCTCATTTACTTCAGGGCCGTCTCTTCCATTGGGCACGATGGGCAGGTGCCCAGGGGCCCTGCAGGCAAGGGGGGCCCGTCCGAATCCTAAAAAAAGAAAAAAAAAATTTTTTTTTTTTAAATACTTACTTTGCGGTCACATCAGCGGTGATCCGGCTCCCTCCCTGGTCCCCTCATCCGTGCTGTGCTCGCAGTGATGTCACGCCCAGCATTCACTGCAACCACAGCACGGAAGAGGGCAGAAGAGACTAAGCGGCGCGGAAAAAAGAAGAGGATCGGACTTAAGGTAAGTTAAGGGGGCCCCTATATATATATATATATATATATATATATATATGTAAAAAAAAAGTGATTATATATATATACATATATTTTTTTTTACACACACACACACACACACTATTTAAATAAATATATATATATATATATATTATTTTTTTTTTAGGGGCCCGGTACACTGCATTGCCCAGGGGCCCATAAAGTTGTTAAGGTGGCCCTGATTTACTTGCAATATACGTCAATGATGTTTTAATCAAAAACCATTGGTACCCTGATTCAGAGAAGCAGTGTGTGATCTTGAAGTGAAGTATATGATATGAATTAATATTCAGTGTGGTTATTTGTTTCAGTGGAAAACTTGTAGCCAGTTGTATATTATGTTTAGAATTGCTAGCTTATGGGTTTATTAATTAAAAAGCAGCGATAGGACTAGTTTTCTACCATTGTTTATCTCAGCAATAGAAAACTTCCTACCTCTGCAATTTACTGTTGCATTTTCTCTGGGGCAGTTGAATGATAGTCAGTCTGACAACGGTAATGGCTGGCAGCTGTTAGAGATATACAGTACAGTTAGGAGCTCGTTGACTTCTTGGTCACTGGATACAATACAATGGCAGGTATATGTGTGTGAATAAATACTATGGCAGGAGATATGGTGATAATGAGTAACTATTTGGTTTAAAATTAGGAGTAAATGCACTTGATGTGTGGGTATAATAATATATGGTATCTAGCCACACATGAACTCTGAAGCTATTATATTATACAAGTTAACCCGTGCATGATACTCATGCATTTTTTTGTCAAATAATGTCAGTATACCAAATTTCAGGTCATTCGGATGAGCCCTTTCTGAGAAAATAGTTTTTCCACAGACACACACACACTAACACACGCCGCTACACATGCAGGGGCGGATATAGAAAATGTTTGTTCCCCGGGGCGATGTTAGGGTGGGGCGATTTAGGCCCCGCCCCCTTTCCGACTGCTGAGGCTGCCGGGGGCTGCACAGTATGTGCAGGTCCGCACGGCAGTGACAGGCAGGGACAGTGTGCTGCCCGGCTGCTCTGATTGTGTTTAAAACACAATCAGAGCAGCCGGGCGGCACACTGTCACTGCCAAACGAACCTGCACATACTGTGCAGCCGTCGGCAGCAAACCCCTGCTAGGGGGGGCGTTTGCCCCGATCACACCCCCTGGATCCGCCACTGTACACATGTGTGTTCATGAGGTAAAATTACCTCACGAAAATGAGTTTGGCCCCTCAACTCATCAATAATGTCAGTATACCAAATTTCAGCCCTATATGAGGTTTTTTTTCCACACACACTAAGAATTTAGTAGGTCAGTTAACCTGTGCATGATACTCATGCATTCTAGTCAAATCAAGCTACTTAAGGTGTTAAAAACTCCCCACTGTCACCCCCGGCAACCACCAACCACTCCCAACTATCACTTCTCCTTTAAGAAATATATAGGTCAGTGTATAACTGTATAACTCTGCCCAGCAGGTGGCGCTGCTGCTTGGTTTTTTTTTCCACACACGCCACTAGGCATTTATATAGTAGATTGTATTTTATTCATTTAAATGTACTTAATAAGTTGGCATAATCATCCGTGGTATCTAGCTCCACTTGACCCTCAATATATTGGGTCTATAATGTTTTGTATGTACTACAGTTTAGAGATGGTAGGTGGTACTCTTTAAATCAATGCAGGTATTTTCAATATTATGGGTCTACTTTGTGTCAAACAAGGTAGTTTTATTATTGCCATAAAACGTAAATCATAAAATCATCTAAAACGACATATACAAATTAATAATTGTAAATTCCTATTTGATGCCTATTTTCATGATTCCTGATTTACTCATCCGCACGTTTCTAATAACGATAATTACCCCTAATTTATAAGCTGCTAGAACTAAAAATCTTAATACCAGATTATATAGCAGTAAACAAATTAATAACTGATAAGTGCAATAAGTCCATCAAACCACAATTTACTATTGTAATTTCTCTGGGGCAGATGAGTAATAGTCAGCTGGACAGTAATAATGGCTGGCAGCTGTAAGTGGACTCTTAGCACTTCACCAGCCAGGTATAGTGACCTGCACATGCGTGACCTGGCTTAGCCGGTTTACACATGTGTCATTGAACTTTGAGACTGTACTTGGGCTTCCAATTCTGATTCTAGTGTGAAAAAAAATAGAATTTAAAATGTAAAAGTAAGGGAAGTTTAGAATAAATACAAAAGAGAAAAATGCTTTTTTCACATAATAAAGCCTTTTTCTGTCTCTGAGAAGCTGCAGCATGGACGATTTTTCTAAAGATGCACAAATCAAAGCTTTATTCTTAATTATTCTAATTTATGTATTGAGACAAATTCACAAAAAAAATTAATCCGATCATGAAAACATACTTGTATTATCGTTTTCTTGCTGACTTCATATAGGATATTTTGTTTCATATTGGATGAACTATTTCAACCGCTTTTAGTGCTTATGGTACAAATCTAAACATACTAAGTAAATGAGATTGTCGGAATATAATGTTCTGATAAGAAGATCATAGCTGTGCAGGAACTTAGGGTCTGATTCATTAAGGATCTTACTTGAGAAACTTCTTATTTCAGTCTCCTGGACAAAACCATGTTACAATGCAAGGGGTGCAAATTAGTATTCTGTTTTGCACATAAGTTAAATAGTGACTGTTTTTTCATGTAGCACACAAATAATTGATAGCTTATTTGTACGCTAAAATTTAAAGTTGATATTTGTGTGCTACATGAAAAAACAGTCAGTATTTAACTTATGTGCAAAACAGAATACTAATCTGCACCCCTTGCATTGTATCATGGTTTTGTCCAGGAGACTGAAATAAGAAGTTTCTCAAGTTAAGATCCTTAATGAATCAGGCCCTTAGTCATTATTTGTACCTCATCTCGTCCCTTCTGCTATAGCACCAAAAGATACTATTTTAACATTTGCAGTAAAGTACTAAAGACGTATATATGTCCATTACCTCCCAATTCTCTGATCCTGAAAGTGTGGCCCCCTGGAAAGTGAGTGTGACTATAATAATATGGGTTGAGTGGTTCGAGTAGAGCTTAGGCAGATTGTAGCTATGGCTTATTTTGTCCTTATTTTACCTTTTTACCTCCTTATATATATCTATATATTAATGGAACCCAGCTGAACATATCCCCTCCTACCTATAAAATCTGCACTACATGATATATTGTACACCAATATTAATATAAGCCAAATGTATTAGTCATTGTATTTTGTACCATCTTGAGCTGGAAACAAATCAGTTACAGACAACTCACGCACCAGGCAGGACGTTGAACACAAGTTTAAAAATGCCAATATGCTTACTAGACCAGCACACACACATATTAGTTACATAGGACCGATTAGTGCTGAAAAAAGAGACATTGCAGTCTGCTGTGACTCTTCAAGGTCTCCCCTGGTAAAAACGTATTTCTGTCGAAACTACTGCATAGCAAAACTGTGTAAATTTGTCTGGTCATTAAGGCACAAGCCAAATATCACTTTTAAAGATTACATTTTCCTTCATATAATCTAAATAATTTATTTTAGCACTGGGGATTTCAAAACCAATGATGTTGACAGATGAAGATAAGGTGAAGAGAGGCCATTAAGCCAAACGCATTTAAAATCATGTGTTTGTGCCCAGCAAGTACTTACCACTTCAAGATTAAATCTTCAGAATGAACAGCCAATGGGATCTAGTGGGAGTGTCTGGCACATTCATATTAGCTGCTGTGTCCTCTTTTCCCTGGATCCGGATACCTGGCTGATCTTCTACTGCATGCAGGCTTAGTATACTCGGATACTGGAATTTGATTGTGCTCCTTCTTTTATCCTGTTTTCCTTTCTTTTTAATCTCTCTCACCTATACTCATCCTTTTATCTTTTCTCATTCTCAGCTATTCGTACTTCTATTCCCTCCATCTCTTTCCCACTGTTTATCACCACCCCCACCCCACTCCTCTTCTCTTCTTTCTCTATCATTTCCCCTTCCTTGCTTTCCCCTTTGTGTTTTTTTCCTCTCCCCATTCCTCCTTCCACCCCCTTTCTCGGCAGCCATGGATTAGGTCCGTCCCTGCCCGAATTTCCGATTCTGCCCCAGCTAATAGTTCTGTACTCACCCCCCTCCTGATGTCACCTTCTTCCCTCAGTGGCACCACAGATTCTCTGGCTCCCCCCACTGGCTCCCCCTTCCGGCGCCTCTGCCCCAGGTACGTCACCTCTGCCCCAGGTCCGTCACAAGGCCGCTCGTTCTGCTCCAGCCAGGGGTCACGTGACTCGGTTGCGCCGAGTCACTACTTCCGACCTTGAGCACTGGAGCGGGGGTTCGGGAGGGGCACGGTGTTAGGGGGCATATGAATAGGGCGCAGGACAGAGAATCCATTTCCCCTGCTCCTGCCCCCAGTTTTTCTGAAGAGTTGGCTCATCAATGATCCGGTCCTACAAACAGGGGCAACAGTGAAGACACAGGGCTGCCCCCTCTCCCCTCCTGCTCAGCCTCCTGTATACCAGGGTTTAGGTCCAATCATATTAGATCCCCCCCATTTCTCACACATTTTATGTTGGGAACAATAATAGGGTGGCCACCCCCTCTCCTTCTCAACTTCAGGCGTAGCAACAATCTTTTAACCCCACTCAGGGGGGGAACAGGGTTGACAGCCCTTCTCTTTTGCCCCCTTTATTTGTTATGACGAGCTCACCTGTTCCTTTACTTGCCCAGCATCAGACCCCCCCTCCAAGCGTTAACCTTTCTCTGCTCCTTTTCTCTGGTATTTCTCCTACCCAGGGTACGTCTGGGGCATCATCACATATAGCATCACAGATAGTTACGCAGACGCAGCCAGATGGGGGTCAAGTTGAGTCTCGATCACAACAACTTTCGGCCCCTTCCCTCCCAACTAGGCTCGGGGATAACGATTCAGACAGAGCAGAGACCTGGCCTTTCCCACCCGCGGATCTACAGCAGCATATGGCAGGTTACGCAACATCAACATGGTCATTACCGTATCCCCCTACAGGGCAAAGGTTGGTGTCTCACGAGGTACATTCATGGGCGGCTCCATACCCGTCCCCCTCAGGGCAATACTTACATGCATATATGAGACCTTTTTTGCCCATTGTTCTTGCACATCCTGGTACAGGATCACAGTCCTTTCCTACTCACAGGGACAATAATTGTCATCCCGTAATTGTTTTTTAACCCCATCTTACCGTTCTGCCCTGCAATGCACTGTTTCCCAATGTCATACCCCCCAATACGAGCACTCATGTTGTACCTCTTACAAGTACTAATAGCTCTTTTCATGCAGTACTACATATCCCTCTTGGATCACTGTCACAGCATCAACCTCTGTTCAAGTATCTACATATCAACTTGGTGATCTGGCTCAACCATCCACAGGAGATCCAGTTCCGAGTACTTTCACGCAAGCGGTCCTGGGCTTGGCTGGTGAGTATGATGGTTCCAGCGTTTGCAGCACACATACTCCTTCCCCTCCTATTTCCACGACTAGCGATGAGTCATCATCTTCAACAGATCAGGATCATCGCAAACTAATTAAAATTTTGAACACTCATTTCAGGGGTAACAAGGATAAAAGAAGGGCCATGATAGAGCATTCCCATCCTATGCCCTTATGGGGGCCATTGGTGAGATGCGAGAACATGGCTCTGCTGATCGGTATACGACCCCCTTCACGGATAAAGTTAAACGGGGTTGCTATTCAGATATGTTAGATCTCACTGTGGAAGCCAAAAAAGATTTAGAGACGGCATGCACAAAAGGTGGGGTTTGTGAGGAAGCATATAGAAATTTTTCGAATTGGCTGACAGGGTACTGTGTGTTCTCAGCATGTTACCTTGAAACGAGACCTAGCGCCATCATAGATGTGTGGAAATACTTGCACATGATAAATGAGATGTATATGTGTGATCATCCAGGGACTTGGCGCACGTATGATTAGCAGTTTAGGGAAAAAGTTCACGGCCAACCTTTCATCCCGTTAGCCTTCAAGCATGTAGAAATCTGGATGAAGTTAAATAAGGCTCAAATAACCCCAGGCTATAGACTCCCCTCGGCAAGGTTTCCTACAATGGGGAGATGAGGTGCTCCTCGGTTGTCAAAAAATAGATATTTTTCCTTCAACAATTCCTCTTGTAGTAGAGGAGACGTATGTAAATACAGATACACCTGTTCAAACTGCCACAGAACATATCCCGTCAGAGATTGCCCAAAGAATAGTGCGGTCCCCAGCAGAGAATGCGGTGGCTCAGGAGGTGCTGACTAAGGCCAAATCCCCCATCATATTACCAATCCTATATAAGTGGCTATCCCTTTACTCCAATGCGTCTAGGGCCTCCTACCTTCATGAGGGTTTTCGGGCCGGTTTCCACTTCCACATTGTTGGTGGGGTGATGGCAGCCATCGGGAAGAACCTTAAGTCTGCTTATTTGCATCTGGACATCCTGGTGGAAAGGTCCAAAAGGAGTTAAGCCTGGGACACAATGTGGGACCATTTTTCTCTCCACCCATACCCAATTTGGTAATTTCCCAGGTCGGTATAGTCCCTAAGAAAACAGCTGGTAAATACTGCTTGATACAGCACTTATCACACTCCGCAGGCAAATCGCTAAATGATGCTATTGATCCCCAAATCTGTTCAGTGACATACCAATCTTTTGAAGAGGTGTTGACATTAGTAAGAGAATTTGGAAACGGGGCCCAGATGGCAAAATTAGATATAGAATCTGCCTTTCGGCTTCTTTCCCTTTACCCCAAGTCATTCAAATTCATGGGATTTAAAATAGATGGTAACTACTATATAGATAGGTGTCTTCCAATGGGCTGTTCGGTCTCATGTGTGTATTTTGAGGTTTTTAGCTTTTTTCTTCATTGGTGCATGCACGCGGGAACAGGTCACCATGGGATAGCGCACTATTAGACGATTTCCTATTCGTAGATCCGCCTCATTCTTCTCGTTGTGCCGACACCCTTTCTTCTGCACAAGCCCTTTTTCGCATCATGGTTGTTCCAGTTGCCCAGGATAAAACTGAGGTCCCCACCACATGCCTGTCCTTTTTAGGCATTGAAATCGACACAATAACTGGTTGTTGTCGTTTACCCCTCGAAAAAAATTAAAAGTTGTAATCTCTGATAACAGAAATGCTTTCTTCCCCTTCTAGTACGTTGCATAAAGTTCAATCTCTCCTATTCGCTTTTAATTTTTCATGTCGGGTTATCCCTTTGGGGTGGGGTTTTTATAGGAAACTCCAATTAGCTATGGCAGTTTTTACCAGTCCTCATGCGCAAATTCATTTGAACGAAGAAATAAAAGGGGATTCGTGTATTTGGAGGCATTTTCTTTTGTATTTTAACGGGATTCGAATATGGCCTACCCAACCAATTTCTATTGTCACTCTGGACTTGCACACGGACGTCTCAGGAGCCAAAAGTTTTGGGGCTTTTTTTCAAGGGGAGTGGTGTGCCACCCCTTGGCCTCATTCATGACAGGTTAATGGCTTGACATGGAACTTACAGACATTAGAATTGTTCCCTATAGTAGTAGGCTTGGAATTGTGGGCTCCTTGTTTACGCGGCAGGGGCATGGTTTTTTGGTGTGACACTCTTGGTGTTGTTCAGGTTATTAACCGTCAGAGCACCTCCTCATGCCCAGCAATTGATCTGCTGCGGGTTCTAGTTTTGAAATGCCTGAAATTTGATATCATCTTTTGTGCTCATCATGTTCCTGGCGCTGACAACGAGCTGGCAGACGCGCTTTCCCGGTTTAATTGGCGTTGCTTCAAAACTCTGTCACTCACCGGACTGTGAGTGCTTCTTCCCGGACATTTAGGAACCGTGGCCGTCCTCCATCCTGAGGGTCTGTGCATGCGCAGCCCTTTCTAACCCTTCAGTACATGTTCCTTTAACTTAATTGGCAGATCAGGCAACACTCCCTATATTAAGCACCTGTGGTCAATACCACGTTGCCTGATCTTGGAGTCTCATTCCCCATGAGTCTCTGAAGGTGTTCCTGTGTTTCCTCGTGTATTCAGCGCTGCTGATTCCTGTGGTTTCCAAACCACTTCTACCTCTGTGGTTTCCAAACCACTTCTACTCCTGTGGTTCCCATACCACTTCTACCCTCCTGTGTATCATCGTGACTGTTAGCTGATTCCTATCCGCTGCCTCCGTGCACTACAGTCTTCAAGCCACTTCAACTCTACCATATATCATTGTGACTGTTAGCTGATTCCTATCCGCTGCCTCCGTGCACTACAGTCTTCAATCTACATCAACTCACCTGTGCATCATCGTGACTGTTAGCTGATTCCTATCCGCTGCCTCCGTGCACTACAGTCTTCAACCTGCAACTCGTCTGTGTTTCATCGTGACTATTAGCTGATTCCTATCCGCTGCCTCCGTGCACTACAGTCTTCAACCTGCTACTCGTCTGTGTTTCATCGTGACTGTTTGGCTGATTCCTATCCGCTGCCTCTGTGCGCTTCAGTCTTCAGCTCATCTCAACTCTCCCGTGTTTCCTCGAGACTGCTACTACTATTGCTATCCGCTACTCTCCGTGATCATCAGTTCCAGCTCAACTCTGCTTTCCCGTGTCCCATCGTTACTGCACCTGCTGGTTGCTATTGGCTACCTCCGTGTGTCCGCAGAGTCCTGCTGCTGCTACTCCTCAGCTCTACTCGTCCTTCAACAGCTGATCCGCTCTCCATGCTTTCCTGTGTTCCCGCTGGTCTCTACCCGCCTGTCAGCATCGGATCTGCGCCTCACTACTTACCTCTCAGCTAGACCATCGCTATTCTTCAGGGTCCTCCAGGAGTCCAGTTCCACACTCTACTGATTCCTGAGTATTTGTTCTCCTGCTGGTCTACCTACCTGTGCGCTGCACCTACTTGACTCCCGCTTCACCCATCCAGGGACTTCGCATCCTGCCGGCCTCCAGCCGTTCAGGTATCTCTGCACTCCTGTCTGACAGCCTGCTTCTGAACCACGGTATGCATACTTCTCATTGACTGTGCTGGTGTATTGCATATCTTGCTGGACTGTGTTGGTTCTCCTCTGGAGTTTGCTATCCGCTGAGTCTATTGCCATCATTGACTGTGTTATCTTGTGCCGGATTACCTCAAGTGACTTTCTATTATTGCAGTGCTGTTCAGTCATTTATATATTGTGCATATTATTGTGGATCAAGTTTAAGGTGCCCGTGTATCTCCTGTATTGCAGTCTCTCCCCGTGCTCCTCCTCACATATATATTCAGTGGTACAACTTGCTAGTGGCAGACCACTGATCCCTGTTTCCTGTGTCACCTGTTCCAGTATCCTCTCACATAGCAGTGGTACAACTTGCTATCGCAGACCACTGACTCCCCGGATACCTCCACTTGGATTCCATTCCTTCACTCAGACAGCGGTACAACTTGCTATCCGCAGACCGCTGACTCTCATCACCTCCTCGTTTCTGTTGGACATTCCTCCTCACTATAGCAGTGGTACAACTTGCTACCGCAGACCACTGACTACCTTCACGTGTCCTTTGTCCATACAGTTCCTCGTGTATTATTACTTCCATATTACCAGTGCTGCTAGTCATAGACTTTCCTGAGCATCTCATCATCTGCTATTTCCTGTTCCGTGATCACCCTGCTACCAGAGTACCATATTACCACCTATACTGCTCTGGTAAGCCTATCACCTGGTGATCCCTGGGTAAAGACTCCTAGTGCCCGTGACAGTAAGATCAGGCCATGACAGACCCAGATACGGAACCTACAGCCAAAGAGATGCTGCAGCATCTGGTCAGCCGTGTGGAGCAACAGGATGCTCGCCAACAGCTGTTACTTCAATGTTACCAATCGTTAACCTCCCAAGGAACATCTGGACAGACTGTTACAGCTAATATTGAAGCTCCTGTGCCTTCCTCCGTTTCCCCAGTGCCATCCCAGGTGTCTACAGCTCCCATGCTTCACCTGCCTACTCCGTCAAAGTACGATGGAGACCCCAAAACTTGTAGGGGTTTCCTTAACCAATGCTCAGTTCATTTTGAGCTCCAACCTCAAAATTTTTCTACCCATCGTTCCAGAGTGGCCTATCTTATCTCATTGTTTTCTGGACAAGCTCTGGCTTGGGCCTCCCCTCTGTGGGAGAGAAACAATCCTATACTACAAGATAGTGCCAAATTCATTTCTACGTTCCGAAGTGTGTTCGATGAACCAGGTCGTGTGACCTCCGCTGCTTCCAGCATTCTTCGTTTACGACAAGGTTCTCATACTGTAGGCCAGTACGTCATTCAATTTAGGATCTTAGCCTCTGAACTTCAGTGGAACACTGAAGCATTAATTGCCGCCTTCTGGCAGGGGCTCTCCGATAAAATTAAAGATGCACTGACTACCCAAGAGCTTCCTTCATCACTAGAAGATTTGATCTCTCTTTGCCATCGTGTAGACATGAGATTTCGTGAAAGAGAATCTGAGAGAACAACTTCTGTTAAAGCACCTCTTCGTTCAACCCCTCAATTTCGTCCAGCTTCACCTTCTGTGATTCCCATGGAGATAGGACGTTCCAAATTATCTTTAGAGGAGAGGAAACGAAAAGTAAAGAATAGACTCTGTATCTATTGTGCTGACTCCACACATATGCTCAGTTCTTGCCCTAAGAAATCGGGAAATGCCAGGCCCTAACTAGTTCTGGAGAGGTGAAGTTAGGGTCCCTGGAGTCCTCTCCATCTTCTATGAAATTAAAAGTCTGCGCTTTTGATGTTACGATTTCCTTTGCTACCAAATCCTTTGAGTCACAGGCATTGATTGATTCTGGAGCAGCAGGAAATTTCATTTCTAAATCCCTAGTGAATCAATGGTCTCTACCAGTGATTACTTTAAAAACACCAATTACTGTGACTGCTATAGATGGATCACGTCTCATCAATGGTCTCATCACCCAGAGTACGTCTCCAGTAACACTTCAGATTGGTGTGCTGCACCATGAAGAAATTTCGTTTTTAATTCTTCCAGTTACGACAAGTCCGATTGTCTTAGGCCTTCCATGGCTTCAGTGTCACTCTCCCCAGATTGACTGGCGCACTCCTCAAGTTACGTCTTGGGGAGCTGAATGTCATCATCGTTGCCTTTCCCAAGTCATTCCTCTTAAAGTACAGCAATCTTCCATCTCATCTTCCTCACCGGGACTCCCTCCTCAGTATGCTTCATTTGCCGATGTGTTTGATAAAGCTCAGTCTGAACGTCTTCCTCCTCATCGTTCTTGGGATTGTCCGATTGACCTTCTACCTGGCAAGACTCCTCCCAGGGGTCGGGTCTATCCACTTTCGTTACCTGAAACTCAAGCCACATCTGAGTACATACAGGAGAATCTCCAGCGAGGGTTTATTCGACCTTCCACCTCTCCCGCTGGAGCCGGGTTCTTCTTCGTTAAAAAGAAGGATGGATCACTACGCCCCTGTATATATTTTCGTGGACTCAACGCCATTACTATCAAGAATCGGTATCCCATTCCGCTGATCACTGAGTTATTTGATCGCATCAAGGGAGCTCGGATCTTTACCAAGTTGGATCTTCGTGGTGCCTACAATTTAATTAGAATCCGTTCCGGTGACGAATGGAAGACAGCGTTCAACACCAGAGATGGGCATTATGAATATCTAGTAATGCCTTTCGGGTTGTGCAATGCCCCCGCTGTTTTCCAAGGCTTCATCAATGAGATCTTTCGGGACTTATTATATGTATGTGTCGTTGTCTACCTGGACGACATATTGATCTTTTCACAGGACCTGCCTTCTCATCACCAACATGTGGCAGAGGTCCTCTCCAGACTCCGGAAAAATTCATTGTTCTGTAAATTAGAAAAATGTTCATTTGAGTTGCCCCAGATTCCATTCTTGGGGTATATAGTTTCCGGAGTTTGCCTGAAGATGGATCCAGACAAGGTGAATGCTGTATTACATTGGCCCCAGCCAACTACTCTTCGTGCTATCCAGCGTTTTTTAGGTTTTGCCAATTACTATAGACGCTTCATTCAAGACTTTTCATCCATTGCATCCCCTATTGTGGCCCTGACTCGTGAAGGGGCTAATACTAAGCAATGGTCATCTGAGGCTCTCCAAGCCTTTCAAATTCTCAATGAGTCCTTCTCCTCTGCTCCCATTCTTCGACAGCCTGATGTGACACTTCCCTTCTTCCTAGAAGTAGATGCCTCTAATGTGGGCTTAGGAGCCATTCTCTCCCAACGCTCGGAGCAACAAAAATTCCATCCTTGTGCCTTCTACTGTCGGGGTCTCCTGCCTGCAGAGAGAAATTATACAATCGGGGACAAGGAGTTGCTGGCTATCATAGCTGCATTAGAGGAGTGGAGATACTTATTGGAAGGAGCTCGCCATCCGGTGACGATTTTCACGGATCATAAGAACCTGTCATATCTACAATCTGCTCAATGCTTGAATCCTCGTCAAGCAAGATGGTCTCTTTTCTTTTCCCGTTTTGAATTAATTATAACCTTCAAACCAGCTGCTAAGAACAAAAAAGCTGACGCTCTATCTCGAGCTTTTGTGACGTCCTCTGACGTTGAAGAGGTTCCCAACCATGCTATTCTAGACCCCAAATGTATCTCGCTGGCTGCTTCATCCACCAAAATGCTACCATTTGGGAAGACCCTCGTGCCTCCTACTCTGAGGAGGAAAATCATTTCGTGGTTCCATGCCTCTCGTTTTTCTGGACACGCCAGTGAACGCAAGACCTTTGAGATTCTCTCTCGAAGTTACTGGTGGCCTTCGATGAGGAGAGACGTCAAAGAGTTTATTGCTTCCTGTGATTTATGTTCTCAGTTCAAATCATCCCGCAGAACTCCAGCAGGGTTGCTGCGACCACTACCCATTCCGTCCAAGCCTTGGACCCATATTAGTATGGATTTCGTTACTGATTTGCCACCTAGTAAGAATTATAATACTATTTGGGTAGTGGTAGACAGATTTTCGAAGATGGCTCATTTTGTCCCTTTGTCTGGTTTGCCTTCCTCGTCTACTCTGGCTGAACATTTCATTAAAGAAATCTTTCGTATCCATGGATGTCTGTCTGAGATTGTGTCAGATAGAGGAGTACAATTCGTTTCCAGATTCTGGCGGGCCCTTTGTAAAACCTTGGGCATACGATTAGCACTCTCATCGTCTTACCATCCGCAATCTAACGGACAAACTGAACGGGTCAATAAAGATCTCGAGACCTTTATAAGAATGTTCTCATCAGCCAATCAAGACAACTGGGTAGAATTGCTTCCTTGGGCTGAATTCGCCCATAACAACATGTACCATGAGTCATCATCCAAAACTCCATTCTTTGTGGTCTACGGTCACCATCCGTCTTTTCCGGAATTTCCTGCCCTCCCTCCCACCCAAGTTCCTGCTGTGGAGACTGCTTGTCAGACCTTCAAAAATATCTGGTCTCAGGTCAAAACCTGTTTAGAGAAGACATCTAACAAATATAAGTCTTTCGCAGATAAGAAGAGGCGGGCTATTCCACCACTAAAAATTGGAGATCGTGTCTGGTTATCTACCAGAAATATTCGTTTGAAGGTCCCATCTATGAAATTCGCTCCTCGTTTTATTGGTCCATATAGGATCATTCAAGTAATCAATCCAGTATGTGTTAAACTTCTACTCCCTAAAAATCTTCGGATTTCCAATGCCTTCCATGTGTCCTTGCTCAAACCTCTCATCATCAACCGTTTCTCGACTCCTCCTTCAGCACCTCAGCCAGTTCAAGTACATCAGGAGGAAGATTTCGAGATTACTGAGGTATTGGATGCAAAAATTTCGCGAGGAGTTCTCCGTTTCCTCGTTCATTGGAAGGGCTTTGGTCCTGAAGAGCGTTCATGGATCAAAGCTGAAGATCTCAACGCCCCAGCTCTTCTGAAGAAGTTTTATTCCAAAAATCCGGACAAGCCCGGTTCCAGGCGTTCTGTGCCCACCTTTAAAAGGGGGTGTACTGTCACTCACCGGACTGTGAGTGCTTCTTCCCGGACATTTAGGAACCGTGGCCGTCCTCCATCCTGAGGGTCTGCGCATGCGCAGCCCTTTCTAACCCTTCAGTACATGTTCCTTTAACTTAATTGGCAGATCAGGCAACACTCCCTATATTAAGCACCTGTGGTCAATACCACGTTGCCTGATCTTGGAGTCTCATTCCCCATGAGTCTCTGAAGGTGTTCCTGTGTTTCCTCGTGTATTCAGCGCTGCTGATTCCTGTGGTTTCCAAACCACTTCTACCTCTGTGGTTTCCAAACCACGTCTACTCCTGTGGTTCCCATACCACTTCTACCCTCCTGTGTATCATCGTGACTGTTAGCTGATTCCTATCCGCTGCCTCCGTGCACTACAGTCTTCAAGCCACTTCAACTCTACCATATATCATTGTGACTGTTAGCTGATTCCTATCCGCTGCCTCCGTGCACTACAGTCTTCAATCTACATCAACTCACCTGTGCATCATCGTGACTGTTAGCTGATTCCTATCCGCTGCCTCCGTGCACTACAGTCTTCAACCTGCAACTCGTCTGTGTTTCATCGTGACTGTTAGCTGATTCCTATCCGCTGCCTCCGTGCACTACAGTCTTCAACCTGCTACTCGTCTGTGTTTCATCGTGACTGTTTGGCTGATTCCTATCCGCTGCCTCTGTGCGCTTCAGTCTTCAGCTCATCTCAACTCTCCCGTGTTTCCTCGAGACTGCTACTACTATTGCTATCCGCTACTCTCCGTGATCATCAGTTCCAGCTCAACTCTGCTTTCCCGTGTCCCATCGTTACTGCACCTGCTGGTTGCTATTGGCTACCTCCGTGTGTCCGCAGAGTCCTGCTGCTGCTACTCCTCAGCTCTACTCGTCCTTCAACAGCTGATCCGCTCTCCATGCTTTCCTGTGTTCCCGCTGGTCTCTACCCGCCTGTCAGCATCGGATCTGCGCCTCACTACTTACCTCTCAGCTAGACCATCGCTATTCTTCAGGATCCTCCAGGAGTCCAGTTCCACACTCTACTGATTCCTGAGTATTTGTTCTCCTGCTGGTCTACCTACCTGTGCGCTGCACCTACTTGACTCCCGCTTCACCCATCCAGGGACTTCGCATCCTGCCGGCCTCCAGCCGTTCAGGTATCTCTGCACTCCTGTCTGACAGCCTGCTTCTGAACCACGGTATGCATACTTCTCATTGACTGTGCTGGTGTATTGCATATCTTGCTGGACTGTGTTGGTTCTCCTCTGGAGTTTGCTATCCGCTGAGTCTATTGCCATCATTGACTGTGTTATCTTGTGCCGGATTACCTCAAGTGACTTTCTATTATTGCAGTGCTGTTCAGTCATTTATATATTGTGCATATTATTGTGGATCAAGTTTAAGGTGCCCGTGTATCTCCTGTATTGCAGTCTCTCCCCGTGCTCCTCCTCACATATATATTCAGTGGTACAACTTGCTAGTGGCAGACCACTGATCCCTGTTTCCTGTGTCACCTGTTCCAGTATCCTCTCACATAGCAGTGGTACAACTTGCTATCGCAGACCACTGACTCCCCGGATACCTCCACTTGGATTCCATTCCTTCACTCAGACAGCGGTACAACTTGCTATCCGCAGACCGCTGACTCTCATCACCTCCTCGTTTCTGTTGGACATTCCTCCTCACTATAGCAGTGGTACAACTTGCTACCGCAGACCACTGACTACCTTCACGTGTCCTTTGTCCATACAGTTCCTCGTGTATTATTACTTCCATATTACCAGTGCTGCTAGTCATAGACTTTCCTGAGCATCTCATCATCTGCTATTTCCTGTTCCGTGATCACCCTGCTACCAGAGTACCATATTACCACCTATACTGCTCTGGTAAGCCTATCACCTGGTGATCCCTGGGTAAAGACTCCTAGTGCCCGTGACAGTAAGATCAGGCCATGACAGACCCAGATACGGAACCTACAGCCAAAGAGATGCTGCAGCATCTGGTCAGCCGTGTGGAGCAACAGGATGCTCGCCAACAGCTGTTACTTCAATGTTACCAATCGTTAACCTCCCAAGGAACATCTGGACAGACTGTTACAGCTAATATTGAAGCTCCTGTGCCTTCCTCCGTTTCCCCAGTGCCATCCCAGGTGTCTACAGCTCCCATGCTTCACCTGCCTACTCCGTCAAAGTACGATGGAGACCCCAAAACTTGTAGGGGTTTCCTTAACCAATGCTCAGTTCATTTTGAGCTCCAACCTCAAAATTTTTCTACCCATCGTTCCAGAGTGGCCTATCTTATCTCATTGTTTTCTGGACAAGCTCTGGCTTGGGCCTCCCCTCTGTGGGAGAGAAACAATCCTATACTACAAGATAGTGCCAAATTCATTTCTACGTTCCGAAGTGTGTTCGATGAACCAGGTCGTGTGACCTCCGCTGCTTCCAGCATTCTTCGTTTACGACAAGGTTCTCATACTGTAGGCCAGTACGTCATTCAATTTAGGATCTTAGCCTCTGAACTTCAGTGGAACACTGAAGCATTAATTGCCGCCTTCTGGCAGGGGCTCTCCGATAAAATTAAAGATGCACTAACTACCCAAGAGCTTCCTTCATCACTAGAAGATTTGATCTCTCTTTGCCATCGTGTAGACATGAGATTTCGTGAAAGAGAATCTGAGAGAACAACTTCTGTTAAAGCACCTCTTCGTTCAACCCCTCAATTTCGTCCAGCTTCACCTTCTGTGATTCCCATGGAGATAGGACGTTCCAAATTATCTTTAGAGGAGAGGAAACGAAGAGTAAAGAATAGACTCTGTATCTATTGTGCTGACTCCACACATATGCTCAGTTCTTGCCCTAAGAAATCGGGAAATGCCAGGCCCTAACTAGTTCTGGAGAGGTGAAGTTAGGGTCCCTGGAGTCCTCTCCATCTTCTATGAAATTAAAAGTCTGCGCTTTTGATGTTACGATTTCCTTTGCTACCAAATCCTTTGAGTCACAGGCATTGATTGATTCTGGAGCAGCAGGAAATTTCATTTCTAAATCCCTAGTGAATCAATGGTCTCTACCAGTGATTACTTTAAAAACACCAATTACTGTGACTGCTATAGATGGATCACGTCTCATCAATGGTCTCATCACCCAGAGTACGTCTCCAGTAACACTTCAGATTGGTGTGCTGCACCATGAAGAAATTTCGTTTTTAATTCTTCCAGTTACGACAAGTCCGATTGTCTTAGGCCTTCCATGGCTTCAGTGTCACTCTCCCCAGATTGACTGGCGCACTCCTCAAGTTACGTCTTGGGGAGCTGAATGTCATCATCGTTGCCTTTCCCAAGTCATTCCTCTTAAAGTACAGCAATCTTCCATCTCATCTTCCTCACCGGGACTCCCTCCTCAGTATGCTTCATTTGCCGATGTGTTTGATAAAGCTCAGTCTGAACGTCTTCCTCCTCATCGTTCTTGGGATTGTCCGATTGACCTTCTACCTGGCAAGACTCCTCCCAGGGGTCGGGTCTATCCACTTTCGTTACCTGAAACTCAAGCCACATCTGAGTACATACAGGAGAATCTCCAGCGAGGGTTTATTCGACCTTCCACCTCTCCCGCTGGAGCCGGGTTCTTCTTCGTTAAAAAGAAGGATGGATCACTACGCCCCTGTATATATTTTCGTGGACTCAACGCCATTACTATCAAGAATCGGTATCCCATTCCGTTGATCACTGAGTTATTTGATCGCATCAAGGGAGCTCGGATCTTTACCAAGTTGGATCTTCGTGGTGCCTACAATTTAATTAGAATCCGTTCCGGTGACGAATGGAAGACAGCGTTCAACACCAGAGATGGGCATTATGAATATCTAGTAATGCCTTTCGGGTTGTGCAATGCCCCCGCTGTTTTCCAAGGCTTCATCAATGAGATCTTTCGGGACTTATTATATGTATGTGTCGTTGTCTACCTGGACGACATATTGATCTTTTCACAGGACCTGCCTTCTCATCACCAACATGTGGCAGAGGTCCTCTCCAGACTCCGGAAAAATTCATTGTTCTGTAAATTAGAAAAATGTTCATTTGAGTTGCCCCAGATTCCATTCTTGGGGTATATAGTTTCCGGAGTTTGCCTGAAGATGGATCCAGACAAGGTGAATGCTGTATTACATTGGCCCCAGCCAACTACTCTTCGTGCTATCCAGCGTTTTTTAGGTTTTGCCAATTACTATAGACGCTTCATTCAAGACTTTTCATCCATTGCATCCCCTATTGTGGCCCTGACTCGTGAAGGGGCTAATACTAAGCAATGGTCATCTGAGGCTCTCCAAGCCTTTCAAATTCTCAATGAGTCCTTCTCCTCTGCTCCCATTCTTCGACAGCCTGATGTGACACTTCCCTTCTTCCTAGAAGTAGATGCCTCTAATGTGGGCTTAGGAGCCATTCTCTCCCAACGCTCGGAGCAACAAAAATTCCATCCTTGTGCCTTCTACTGTCGGGGTCTCCTGCCTGCAGAGAGAAATTATACAATCGGGGACAAGGAGTTGCTGGCTATCATAGCTGCATTAGAGGAGTGGAGATACTTATTGGAAGGAGCTCGCCATCCGGTGACGATTTTCACGGATCATAAGAACCTGTCATATCTACAATCTGCTCAATGCTTGAATCCTCGTCAAGCAAGATGGTCTCTTTTCTTTTCCCGTTTTGAATTAATTATAACCTTCAAACCAGCTGCTAAGAACAAAAAAGCTGACGCTCTATCTCGAGCTTTTGTGACGTCCTCTGACGTTGAAGAGGTTCCCAACCATGCTATTCTAGACCCCAAATGTATCTCGCTGGCTGCTTCATCCACCAAAATGCTACCATTTGGGAAGACCCTCGTGCCTCCTACTCTGAGGAGGAAAATCATTTCGTGGTTCCATGCCTCTCGTTTTTCTGGACACGCCGGTGAACGCAAGACCTTTGAGATTCTCTCTCGAAGTTACTGGTGGCCTTCGATGAGGAGAGACGTCAAAGAGTTTATTGCTTCCTGTGATTTATGTTCTCAGTTCAAATCATCCCGCAGAACTCCAGCAGGGTTGCTGCGACCACTACCCATTCCGTCCAAGCCTTGGACCCATATTAGTATGGATTTCGTTACTGATTTGCCACCTAGTAAGAATTATAATACTATTTGGGTAGTGGTAGACAGATTTTCGAAGATGGCTCATTTTGTCCCTTTGTCTGGTTTGCCTTCCTCGTCTACTCTGGCTGAACATTTCATTAAAGAAATCTTTCGTATCCATGGATGTCTGTCTGAGATTGTGTCAGATAGAGGAGTACAATTCGTTTCCAGATTCTGGCGGGCCCTTTGTAAAACCTTGGGCATACGATTAGCACTCTCATCGTCTTACCATCCGCAATCTAACGGACAAACTGAACGGGTCAATAAAGATCTCGAGACCTTTATAAGAATGTTCTCATCAGCCAATCAAGACAACTGGGTAGAATTGCTTCCTTGGGCTGAATTCGCCCATAACAACATGTACCATGAGTCATCATCCAAAACTCCATTCTTTGTGGTCTACGGTCACCATCCGTCTTTTCCGGAATTTCCTGCCCTCCCTCCCACCCAAGTTCCTGCTGTGGAGACTGCTTGTCAGACCTTCAAAAATATCTGGTCTCAGGTCAAAACCTGTTTAGAGAAGACATCTAACAAATATAAGTCTTTCGCAGATAAGAAGAGGCGGGCTATTCCACCACTAAAAATTGGAGATCGTGTCTGGTTATCTACCAGAAATATTCGTTTGAAGGTCCCATCTATGAAATTCGCTCCTCGTTTTATTGGTCCATATAGGATCATTCAAGTAATCAATCCAGTATGTGTTAAACTTCTACTCCCTAAAAATCTTCGGATTTCCAATGCCTTCCATGTGTCCTTGCTCAAACCTCTCATCATCAACCGTTTCTCGACTCCTCCTTCAGCACCTCAGCCAGTTCAAGTACATCAGGAGGAAGATTTCGAGATTACTGAGGTATTGGATGCAAAAATTTCGCGAGGAGTTCTCCGTTTCCTCGTTCATTGGAAGGGCTTTGGTCCTGAAGAGCGTTCATGGATCAAAGCTGAAGATCTCAACGCCCCAGCTCTTCTGAAGAAGTTTTATTCCAAAAATCCGGACAAGCCCGGTTCCAGGCGTTCTGTGCCCACCTTTAAAAGGGGGTGTACTGTCACTCACCGGACTGTGAGTGCTTCTTCCCGGACATTTAGGAACCGTGGCCGTCCTCCATCCTGAGGGTCTGCGCATGCGCAGCCCTTTCTAACCCTTCAGTACATGTTCCTTTAACTTAATTGGCAGATCAGGCAACACTCCCTATATTAAGCACCTGTGGTCAATACCACGTTGCCTGATCTTGGAGTCTCATTCCCCATGAGTCTCTGAAGGTGTTCCTGTGTTTCCTCGTGTATTCAGCGCTGCTGATTCCTGTGGTTTCCAAACCACTTCTACCTCTGTGGTTTCCAAACCACTTCTACTCCTGTGGTTCCCATACCACTTCTACCCTCCTGTGTATCATCGTGACTGTTAGCTGATTCCTATCCGCTGCCTCCGTGCACTACAGTCTTCAAGCCACTTCAACTCTACCATATATCATTGTGACTGTTAGCTGATTCCTATCCGCTGCCTCCGTGCACTACAGTCTTCAATCTACATCAACTCACCTGTGCATCATCGTGACTGTTAGCTGATTCCTATCCGCTGCCTCCGTGCACTACAGTCTTCAACCTGCAACTCGTCTGTGTTTCATCGTGACTGTTAGCTGATTCCTATCCGCTGCCTCCGTGCACTACAGTCTTCAACCTGCTACTCGTCTGTGTTTCATCGTGACTGTTTGGCTGATTCCTATCCGCTGCCTCTGTGCGCTTCAGTCTTCAGCTCATCTCAACTCTCCCGTGTTTCCTCGAGACTGCTACTACTATTGCTATCCGCTACTCTCCGTGATCATCAGTTCCAGCTCAACTCTGCTTTCCCGTGTCCCATCGTTACTGCACCTGCTGGTTGCTATTGGCTACCTCCGTGTGTCCGCAGAGTCCTGCTGCTGCTACTCCTCAGCTCTACTCGTCCTTCAACAGCTGATCCGCTCTCCATGCTTTCCTGTGTTCCCGCTGGTCTCTACCCGCCTGTCAGCATCGGATCTGCGCCTCACTACTTACCTCTCAGCTAGACCATCGCTATTCTTCAGGGTCCTCCAGGAGTCCAGTTCCACACTCTACTGATTCCTGAGTATTTGTTCTCCTGCTGGTCTACCTACCTGTGCGCTGCACCTACTTGACTCCCGCTTCACCCATCCAGGGACTTCGCATCCTGCCGGCCTCCAGCCGTTCAGGTATCTCTGCACTCCTGTCTGACAGCCTGCTTCTGAACCACGGTATGCATACTTCTCATTGACTGTGCTGGTGTATTGCATATCTTGCTGGACTGTGTTGGTTCTCCTCTGGAGTTTGCTATCCGCTGAGTCTATTGCCATCATTGACTGTGTTATCTTGTGCCGGATTACCTCAAGTGACTTTCTATTATTGCAGTGCTGTTCAGTCATTTATATATTGTGCATATTATTGTGGATCAAGTTTAAGGTGCCCGTGTATCTCCTGTATTGCAGTCTCTCCCCGTGCTCCTCCTCACATATATATTCAGTGGTACAACTTGCTAGTGGCAGACCACTGATCCCTGTTTCCTGTGTCACCTGTTCCAGTATCCTCTCACATAGCAGTGGTACAACTTGCTATCGCAGACCACTGACTCCCCGGATACCTCCACTTGGATTCCATTCCTTCACTCAGACAGCGGTACAACTTGCTATCCGCAGACCGCTGACTCTCATCACCTCCTCGTTTCTGTTGGACATTCCTCCTCACTATAGCAGTGGTACAACTTGCTACCGCAGACCACTGACTACCTTCACGTGTCCTTTGTCCATACAGTTCCTCGTGTATTATTACTTCCATATTACCAGTGCTGCTAGTCATAGACTTTCCTGAGCATCTCATCATCTGCTATTTCCTGTTCCGTGATCACCCTGCTACCAGAGTACCATATTACCACCTATACTGCTCTGGTAAGCCTATCACCTGGTGATCCCTGGGTAAAGACTCCTAGTGCCCGTGACAGTAAGATCAGGCCATGACAGACCCAGATACGGAACCTACAGCCAAAGAGATGCTGCAGCATCTGGTCAGCCGTGTGGAGCAACAGGATGCTCGCCAACAGCTGTTACTTCAATGTTACCAATCGTTAACCTCCCAAGGAACATCTGGACAGACTGTTACAGCTAATATTGAAGCTCCTGTGCCTTCCTCCGTTTCCCCAGTGCCATCCCAGGTGTCTACAGCTCCCATGCTTCACCTGCCTACTCCGTCAAAGTACGATGGAGACCCCAAAACTTGTAGGGGTTTCCTTAACCAATGCTCAGTTCATTTTGAGCTCCAACCTCAAAATTTTTCTACCCATCGTTCCAGAGTGGCCTATCTTATCTCATTGTTTTCTGGACAAGCTCTGGCTTGGGCCTCCCCTCTGTGGGAGAGAAACAATCCTATACTACAAGATAGTGCCAAATTCATTTCTACGTTCCGAAGTGTGTTCGATGAACCAGGTCGTGTGACCTCCGCTGCTTCCAGCATTCTTCGTTTACGACAAGGTTCTCATACTGTAGGCCAGTACGTCATTCAATTTAGGATCTTAGCCTCTGAACTTCAGTGGAACACTGAAGCATTAATTGCCGCCTTCTGGCAGGGGCTCTCCGATAAAATTAAAGATGCACTGACTACCCAAGAGCTTCCTTCATCACTAGAAGATTTGATCTCTCTTTGCCATCGTGTAGACATGAGATTTCGTGAAAGAGAATCTGAGAGAACAACTTCTGTTAAAGCACCTCTTCATTCAACCCCTCAATTTCGTCCAGCTTCACCTTCTGTGATTCCCATGGAGATAGGACGTTCCAAATTATCTTTAGAGGAGAGGAAACGAAGAGTAAAGAATAGACTCTGTATCTATTGTGCTGACTCCACACATATGCTCAGTTCTTGCCCTAAGAAATCGGGAAATGCCAGGCCCTAACTAGTTCTGGAGAGGTGAAGTTAGGGTCCCTGGAGTCCTCTCCATCTTCTATGAAATTAAAAGTCTGCGCTTTTGATGTTACGATTTCCTTTGCTACCAAATCCTTTGAGTCACAGGCATTGATTGATTCTGGAGCAGCAGGAAATTTCATTTCTAAATCCATAGTGAATCAATGGTCTCTACCAGTGATTACTTTAAAAACACCAATTACTGTGACTGCTATAGATGGATCACGTCTCATCAATGGTCTCATCACCCAGAGTACGTCTCCAGTAACACTTCAGATTGGTGTGCTGCACCATGAAGAAATTTCGTTTTTAATTCTTCCAGTTACGACAAGTCCGATTGTCTTAGGCCTTCCATGGCTTCAGTGTCACTCTCCCCAGATTGACTGGCGCACTCCTCAAGTTACGTCTTGGGGAGCTGAATGTCATTATCGTTGCCTTTCCCAAGTCATTCCTCTTAAAGTACAGCAATCTTCCATCTCATCTTCCTCACCAGGACTCCCTCCTCAGTATGCTTCATTTGCCGATGTGTTTGATAAAGCTCAGTCTGAACGTCTTCCTCCTCATCGTTCTTGGGATTGTCCGATTGACCTTCTACCTGGCAAGACTCCTCCCAGGGGTCGGGTCTATCCACTTTCGTTACCTGAAACTCAAGCCACATCTGAGTACATACAGGAGAATCTCCAGCGAGGGTTTATTCGACCTTCCACCTCTCCCGCTGGAGCCGGGTTCTTCTTCGTTAAAAAGAAGGATGGATCACTACGCCCCTGTATATATTTTCGTGGACTCAACGCCATTACTATCAAGAATCGGTATCCCATTCCGCTGATCACTGAGTTATTTGATCGCATCAAGGGAGCTCGGATCTTTACCAAGTTGGATCTTCGTGGTGCCTACAATTTAATTAGAATCCGTTCCGGTGACGAATGGAAGACAGCGTTCAACACCAGAGATGGGCATTATGAATATCTAGTAATGCCTTTCGGGTTGTGCAATGCCCCCGCTGTTTTCCAAGGCTTCATCAATGAGATCTTTCGGGACTTATTATATGTATGTGTCGTTGTCTACCTGGACGACATATTGATCTTTTCACAGGACCTGCCTTCTCATCACCAACATGTGGCAGAGGTCCTCTCCAGACTCCGGAAAAATTCATTGTTCTGTAAATTAGAAAAATGTTCATTTGAGTTGCCCCAGATTCCATTCTTGGGGTATATAGTTTCCGGAGTTTGCCTGAAGATGGATCCAGACAAGGTGAATGCTGTATTACATTGGCCCCAGCCAACTACTCTTCGTGCTATCCAGCGTTTTTTAGGTTTTGCCAATTACTATAGACGCTTCATTCAAGACTTTTCATCCATTGCATCCCCTATTGTGGCCCTGACTCGTGAAGGGGCTAATACTAAGCAATGGTCATCTGAGGCTCTCCAAGCCTTTCAAATTCTCAATGAGTCCTTCTCCTCTGCTCCCATTCTTCGACAGCCTGATGTGACACTTCCCTTCTTCCTAGAAGTAGATGCCTCTAATGTGGGCTTAGGAGCCATTCTCTCCCAACGCTCGGAGCAACAAAAATTCCATCCTTGTGCCTTCTACTGTCGGGGTCTCCTGCCTGCAGAGAGAAATTATACAATCGGGGACAAGGAGTTGCTGACTATCATAGCTGCATTAGAGGAGTGGAGATACTTATTGGAAGGAGCTCGCCATCCGGTGACGATTTTCACGGATCATAAGAACCTGTCATATCTACAATCTGCTCAATGCTTGAATCCTCGTCAAGCAAGATGGTCTCTTTTCTTTTCCCGTTTTGAATTAATTATAACCTTCAAACCAGCTGCTAAGAACAAAAAAGCTGACGCTCTATCTCGAGCTTTTGTGACGTCCTCTGACGTTGAAGAGGTTCCCAACCATGCTATTCTAGACCCCAAATGTATCTCGCTGGCTGCTTCATCCACCAAAATGCTACCATTTGGGAAGACCCTCGTGCCTCCTACTCTGAGGAGGAAAATCATTTCGTGGTTCCATGCCTCTCGTTTTTCTGGACACGCCGGTGAACGCAAGACCTTTGAGATTCTCTCTCGAAGTTACTGGTGGCCTTCGATGAGGAGAGACGTCAAAGAGTTTATTGCTTCCTGTGATTTATGTTCTCAGTTCAAATCATCCCGCAGAACTCCAGCAGGGTTGCTGCGACCACTACCCATTCCGTCCAAGCCTTGGACCCATATTAGTATGGATTTCGTTACTGATTTGCCACCTAGTAAGAATTATAATACTATTTGGGTAGTGGTAGACAGATTTTCGAAGATGGCTCATTTTGTCCCTTTGTCTGGTTTGCCTTCCTCGTCTACTCTGGCTGAACATTTCATTAAAGAAATCTTTCGTATCCATGGATGTCTGTCTGAGATTGTGTCAGATAGAGGAGTACAATTCGTTTCCAGATTCTGGCGGGCCCTTTGTAAAACCTTGGGCATACGATTAGCACTCTCATCGTCTTACCATCCGCAATCTAACGGACAAACTGAACGGGTCAATAAAGATCTCGAGACCTTTATAAGAATGTTCTCATCAGCCAATCAAGACAACTGGGTAGAATTGCTTCCTTGGGCTGAATTCGCCCATAACAACATGTACCATGAGTCATCATCCAAAACTCCATTCTTTGTGGTCTACGGTCACCATCCGTCTTTTCCGGAATTTCCTGCCCTCCCTCCCACCCAAGTTCCTGCTGTGGAGACTGCTTGTCAGACCTTCAAAAATATCTGGTCTCAGGTCAAAACCTGTTTAGAGAAGACATCTAACAAATATAAGTCTTTCGCAGATAAGAAGAGGCGGGCTATTCCACCACTAAAAATTGGAGATCGTGTCTGGTTATCTACCAGAAATATTCGTTTGAAGGTCCCATCTATGAAATTCGCTCCTCGTTTTATTGGTCCATATAGGATCATTCAAGTAATCAATCCAGTATGTGTTAAACTTCTACTCCCTAAAAATCTTCGGATTTCCAATGCCTTCCATGTGTCCTTGCTCAAACCTCTCATCATCAACCGTTTCTCGACTCCTCCTTCAGCACCTCAGCCAGTTCAAGTACATCAGGAGGAAGATTTCGAGATTACTGAGGTATTGGATGCAAAAATTTCGCGAGGAGTTCTCCGTTTCCTCGTTCATTGGAAGGGCTTTGGTCCTGAAGAGCGTTCATGGATCAAAGCTGAAGATCTCAACGCCCCAGCTCTTCTGAAGAAGTTTTATTCCAAAAATCCGGACAAGCCCGGTTCCAGGCGTTCTGTGCCCACCTTTAAAAGGGGGTGTACTGTCACTCACCGGACTGTGAGTGCTTCTTCCCGGACATTTAGGAACCGTGGCCGTCCTCCATCCTGAGGGTCTGCGCATGCGCAGCCCTTTCTAACCCTTCAGTACATGTTCCTTTAACTTAATTGGCAGATCAGGCAACACTCCCTATATTAAGCACCTGTGGTCAATACCACGTTGCCTGATCTTGGAGTCTCATTCCCCATGAGTCTCTGAAGGTGTTCCTGTGTTTCCTCGTGTATTCAGCGCTGCTGATTCCTGTGGTTTCCAAACCACTTCTACCTCTGTGGTTTCCAAACCACTTCTACTACTGTGGTTCCCATACCACTTCTACCCTCCTGTGTATCATCGTGACTGTTAGCTGATTCCTATCCGCTGCCTCCGTGCACTACAGTCTTCAAGCCACTTCAACTCTACCATATATCATTGTGACTGTTAGCTGATTCCTATCCGCTGCCTCCGTGCACTACAGTCTTCAATCTACATCAACTCACCTGTGCATCATCGTGACTGTTAGCTGATTCCTATCCGCTGCCTCCGTGCACTACAGTCTTCAACCTGCAACTCGTCTGTGTTTCATCGTGACTGTTAGCTGATTCCTATCCGCTGCCTCCGTGCACTACAGTCTTCAACCTGCTACTCGTCTGTGTTTCATCGTGACTGTTTGGCTGATTCCTATCCGCTGCCTCTGTGCGCTTCAGTCTTCAGCTCATCTCAACTCTCCCGTGTTTCCTCGAGACTGCTACTACTATTGCTATCCGCTACTCTCCGTGATCATCAGTTCCAGCTCAACTCTGCTTTCCCGTGTCCCATCGTTACTGCACCTGCTGGTTGCTATTGGCTACCTCCGTGTGTCCGCAGAGTCCTGCTGCTGCTACTCCTCAGCTCTACTCGTCCTTCAACAGCTGATCCGCTCTCCATGCTTTCCTGTGTTCCCGCTGGTCTCTACCCGCCTGTCAGCATCGGATCTGCGCCTCACTACTTACCTCTCAGCTAGACCATCGCTATTCTTCAGGGTCCTCCAGGAGTCCAGTTCCACACTCTACTGATTCCTGAGTATTTGTTCTCCTGCTGGTCTACCTACCTGTGCGCTGCACCTACTTGACTCCCGCTTCACCCATCCAGGGACTTCGCATCCTGCCGGCCTCCAGCCGTTCAGGTATCTCTGCACTCCTGTCTGACAGCCTGCTTCTGAACCACGGTATGCATACTTCTCATTGACTGTGCTGGTGTATTGCATATCTTGCTGGACTGTGTTGGTTCTCCTCTGGAGTTTGCTATCCGCTGAGTCTATTGCCATCATTGACTGTGTTATCTTGTGCCGGATTACCTCAAGTGACTTTCTATTATTGCAGTGCTGTTCAGTCATTTATATATTGTGCATATTATTGTGGATCAAGTTTAAGGTGCCCGTGTATCTCCTGTATTGCAGTCTCTCCCCGTGCTCCTCCTCACATATATATTCAGTGGTACAACTTGCTAGTGGCAGACCACTGATCCCTGTTTCCTGTGTCACCTGTTCCAGTATCCTCTCACATAGCAGTGGTACAACTTGCTATCGCAGACCACTGACTCCCCGGATACCTCCACTTGGATTCCATTCCTTCACTCAGACAGCGGTACAACTTGCTATCCGCAGACCGCTGACTCTCATCACCTCCTCATTTCTGTTGGACATTTCTCCTCACTATAGCAGTGGTACAACTTGCTACCGCAGACCACTGACTACCTTCACGTGTCCTTTGTCCATACAGTTCCTCGTGTATTATTACTTCCATATTACCAGTGCTGCTAGTCATAGACTTTCCTGAGCATCTCATCATCTGCTATTTCCTGTTCCGTGATCACCCTGCTACCAGAGTACCATATTACCACCTATACTGCTCTGGTAAGCCTATCACCTGGTGATCCCTGGGTAAAGACTCCTAGTGCCCGTGACACTCTGGCTCCACACGTCCATCTGACAGACTTAACTAGTCCTCCTTATGTTTGGCAGATGGTCGATTCGGGATAAGGTGTCTTGCAGAGGCTACTAGAAAGATGTAGGATTTGGTGTGGCAGCATTGGTTGGGTTATCAAGCATCAGTAAACAGCAACCCGTCAGGTCAGATCGCCTCTATGTCAGATATTATGTGGGATCGATATAATGAGGGTGTGTCAAAATCAAATATGGCTTCCATGTTAGATGGCATTTCATTTATGTCCAAGATTAATAACACACAAGATCCCACCAAGTCCTTTATTCTCTCTAAAGCACTGAAGTGATGGGCTAGAATGCACTCGACTATAAAGGATAAACGCCGGCCTATAGACCAGCAGACATTGTCTAGACTGATTACAGTCCTGGCCGAGATTACTGTAGACCCTTACAAAACGCTTTTATTCAGCGGGGCTTTCTCATTAGCTTTTCATGACGATTTTAGAGTTAGTGAGCTGGTTGTACGTTCCAGAACATCTACAGATACAGCTTTGCTATTTAGACACATAGTGGTTTAGCCTACACTTATTCATTGCAAGATAAGAAGATCGAAGACAGACCAAGCTGGTAGGGGTCATTGGCTAACTCTTACAGCACAACCAGAGAAGGTTATATGTTACACTTGGATAAATCACCATTAACGAAATTCCAGTTTAATGCACTGCTAAAATGATACCTTATCCTCATAGGTTTTGACCCTGTACTTTATGGTACCCATGTGTTCCGGATTGGGGCATCTTCTGCTGCAGCAGCCAGGGGCACATCCATTTCTGAAATTCAGGCACTTGGGAGATGGAAGTCACATACCTATAGGAGGTATATAAGGCCAGATGCATAAGGTTATATAATTCAAACCTCCCTCCTCATTTACCGCTCATTTTCCCTTCTCTGTTGGTTGGTGACCCAGGGCTATGCTGCTCACCGCATCGGTTCAAGGCCTGATTAGTGGAGTGCCTCCAGGGTTTTGTGGGTTTTTACCTTTGTTTGGGTTACCTGCCTCTCTTTCCTTTCCTTTTCTGTGTATGCCCAGATAAGCGCCATTGCTACGCATGGGAGTTTTTCCTGAATTTACCCTGTGCTGGGTTTTTGCAGAGCTATGGCATCAGGCTCCTTGACATTTCGTTTTGCCCTCTAGTAATGAGGGTCAGTTTAAAGTAGCAGCAGCTTAGATTCCTGCTGACTTTGAAATATAGTATCTTCTCATGCTCCTTTATGTGGTTATGCCCTCTAGGAAGGAGGGTCAGTATTATGTAGCAGCAGTTTAGATTCCTGCTGTGTTAATATCGATTTGTCTTATTAGGCTTTGTACATGGTTGTTCCCTCTTGTAAGGAGGGTTTATTTAAAGTTGCAGCAGCTTAGATTCCTGCTGTTGTGAAATAGATGGGCCTTGTCAGGCTCTTTTGCACTGGTTAGGCCCTCTAGTAAGGAAGGTTTTGGGTTTGTTGTGAGTAGCAGTAGCTTCGATGCCTGCTCTTTTTCTCTAAATGTTGATGAAGATATATATTTTTTGTCCTAAGTTTAGCCGACAAGAAGAAACAAATATGGGTCATAGGTCACTCTTTCATATTCTGGGCATCAAAGCATAGCTTGGCACATGATTGGTCACGTCTTTCCCACCCGGTTGACAGGTGGTTAGGAAAGCGAGGAATGGAATGGTCAGAACTCATCCCCCGTTTAACACGAGAAGTAAGCACTAATAGCGGTCCCGAGACAGCAGTCTTTCACTTGGGTGGCAATGATGTGGGTAAGGGCAAATCCCTCAACTTAATTATTCGTATTCAGGAGGACTTGAGGCATATTCATGCAAAATGGCCAACGATTAAGATCTGTTGGTCCAATATTATACCCCGTTTATCATGGAGATTCCCCCCATCACATTAGCACAAGTGGTAAAGAAAATTAATGGGTATGCGAGACAGAACATTAGAGCCCTAGAGGGCGCAGTCATTGATTATCCCCTGATAACAGTTGACAAAGGACACCTTTTTAGAACAGATGGGGTTCACTTAACTACGAAAGGCATTAGGCTATTTATTGAGCAACTTTATTCGGCATTGGGGTCTTTATTGGTTTCTGGGTGTGGCGGGCTGTGAGTTCGTTAAAGGATCACAGCTGTGGTAGGAGAGCATCGCAGTCGGTTTGAGGTTAGCAGATGGTACTTACTCGATTTGGTTAATGGTCACTGTCCCCTTCGAAGTCATTAGACTCTGGGTTTCTCTAGTAAGGAGGACCCTGGGATGCTTAGTATGGGCATGACATTGTTGAGTCCAGAGGGGGTATAGTCACTCATTGCCTCATAATGGTACCAGCCAATAGATAAGGTTTAACCTGGGTCGGTGGGAATGTGATCTTTCACCTTGTTGGTATATGCTTTATAGCTGACTGCCCTGCTCTCGCTGCCACCTCATTTGATTCGTTGGTATTATAAATAAACTGTGACCTTCTTCCAAACTTAACATTGGTGTCAGTGTCATTATTTATTGTGGGGTTTAAGTATGTAGAGTTTAAGGTGAAGTGATTTGGGTACATAAGGAGAGGAATCAACACTATACATTTTAAGTTCTTCACTTACAGGTAGCATTATATACACTCTCAAGAGTGTATCTAAGCAACAAAATTAGAAAAACAAGTGTTGTCAAACATGTTCTATGCATAGAGTGATACATTTTTTGGCCTTACATGGTGGAGTGCCAGAGGACGTGTTGTGTTATGGTGATAAACTGGTGAAATACAGTGAAATGGATATGCTAAGTGCATGTTCGAGGCCCTCAGACTGAAAAGATAAAATCAAATTTCGGACTGGTTCAAAATTTTCAAGCATCTCTACTTACCACATGTAGCCCTGAGTTTGACATAACTGTCCATTACCCACCACCTGCAGTCCTATGCCCGCCACACACAGCTCTATGCCAGCATAGCAACCTCACATTCACCAATGTTTAGTGCAAATCTTGTAAAGCTTTTATCCAAAGCAAAACATGTCTACCAAAATACTGCCCAGTGCCACCATAACACCCTTATACCTACTACTGTCTTCTGTGCTAACTGTGTACAGCTATGTGCCTGCCTCAGTTCTGATCTATGACTACTTTATAGTCCTGTGCCAATCACACTACTATTTTGTGCCTACTATCCCCATGCTTATCACTACACTGCCATGCCCACTACAACACTGATCTGTGAACGCTATTACAGTCCCTTGCCCACTATAGTACTGTTTTGTGACACACAGACCATCACTGCAGTCCCATGCCAGCCACATCCTCTACCTCACACTGTCTCTGTGGGGGTTAGTGTTGATGTCACATTAGCAGAGAATGCCCTGATAATGTGGGGAGCCAGAGGAAAGTAAACCCTGTTATTTGATCCAAAGTTGCTGTTACAGGAGAAGATTTTCTTTAAGTTATGATGTCATAAAAAACATTATTTTCTCATAAATGTCCATGCAGGAAAGATTACATAGTACATAGATTCTATATATGTCACACAGTCAGGTGAAATGTCCAAAATGAGAGCAGGTCTTTCTCTTGGATGTAATAATGATGACAGTGATAAGATAGCTTAGGGCAGGGGTCCTCAAACTTTTTAAACAGGGGGCCAGTTCACTGTGCCTCAGACCGTTGGAGGACCGGACTATAGTAAAAACAAAAACTATGAACAAATTCCTATGCACACTGCATATATCTTATTTTGAAGTGAAGAAACAAAACGGGAACAAATACAATATTTAAAATGAAGTAAAGTTAAATCAACAAATTTACCAGTATTTCAATGGGAACTATGAGAGTTGTAGTTCGGTTCCTCTCACCGCCTGAAGCTAGATTGCAGCCGGACAACAATTCTCATGATCCAGCGCTTCAGCCGGCCAGCCAATCGGCGGCGGCCGCCTCTCCCTCTTCCACCAATGACCGTCCTTCTCATGTAAAAATAATGACAGACAGGCAGCGGCGGCATAAACACCCGGCGGGCCATATAAATGTCCTCAGCGGGCCGCATGTGGCCCGCGGGCCGTAGTTTGAGGACCCCTGGCTTAGGTTGTCTGGTATAAAATCGGAGAGAGAAATGGGTGTATCCGTGTTTATGGGGGAAATCCATGCTTGCCAACTCTCCCGAAATGTCTGAGAAACTCCCGAAATATGGCAACATGCTCCTCAAAATGACGCGATTCGCGGTGAATCGCGCCATTTTGGCCCCGGCACCCACAAATAAAACAGCATTTTGTCGCGGGGCGGAGCCAAAATGATGTGGTTTACCGCGCCCGCCCCTAACGCCGTCCAACCACGCCCCTCTGCCTGGGATCTCCTGGAATTGGCTTGCCAAAGTTTGGCAAGTATGGGGAAATCTCTGTGTAGTCAAGGGGCTCAACATAAGTAACATTGTGTAATGTACACAATGAAATGCAAATATTGTCACTTTGATCATTATTAACACTGCCAACAAGATAAAAACCACTAATGTAAATGTTTGCAGTAACAAATTAGCATTTTTTTTTGCAGACCTGGCCAACCTGTGGCTCACCAAGTGTTGTAAAACTACAAGTCCCAGCATGCCCTGTCAGTTCTTGGCTGGCTATCCACTGGAAAAGCATGTTGGGGCTTGTAGTTTCACAACACCTGGAGAGCCACAGGTTGGCCTGGGCATACAAATGCTTTTTTCAGGTCTTTTACTGCTTTAAAGCCCTCCCACCCTAAAAAAAAACAACAACAACAACAACAACAAAACCAACAGAATGTTCCAACAATACATGCTAGTCTACGCACACGTTCTAGCTTTGTGGTTTTTTTAAACAGCAGTCTGTACTATTTTATTGAATTTTTTCTCTTCATGTTATTTTGAATATGGGGAAACCAGTCAAAATAGAAAAAATAGTAGAAAAAGGTAACACAAATGCTTTAAGTGTCAATCCTTTCTCCAACCGGTGCTTTCTCTAGCGATAGGGCTCTTTTCACTTTGCCAAATAGAAAAACTGTGTCACTACTGGCGGAAACAGTGTATTTTGCATAGGAAAGTCTAATTAACAAGTATAGCATCTCAGGCTGAGGCTGATAAATATGCCCTAATGTTTTGCTCATTTATGTACTTATACACAATGGAATTGGGTAGTATTTAGGCAACGTGTTCTCAGATGAGAAAATCCTGAAAATAGGACCAGTAAGCAGGAAACTTTGTACTAACAGACAAATTACTAATTCCATGGACAAAATAAACAAGGAACTTAATTTTTACAAGTGAAAATCACTGGTACAAGATTCAGCAATACGAAATCATTGCAGGTTAATGGGAATAATCAAAACATAGTTGGCACCAGAGAGGTTAATAAAAAACTATCCAATAACAGGCCCCTGACTGTCTACCTGCGGATGACGATGACCTCATACCTGTTAATGTTCCCATGGTGTCAGCTTTCAGCTCCTGTCAACAAGTCTTTCATCACCAAACTACTTACATCATACTTTTAAAAACAGCTAAACTGCTCATTGTCACTGCACTTATAACACCTCTAAGTGACAGTGGTTTATGGTTTCAATTAACCTCCAGGCTGTTTGGAGCTATCCATTTCCACCAGTGAAAATCATTGCTAGTTTAACCCTTACTGCACTGTTTGTTTCCAGGATTTTCAGTGTGTGTGTCCTGTGGACAAAATGAGATATATTTACACACAACATCATCTAACTAGCTTACTTAATTATCAGCTATATGCCACATACAGAGCATGAGTTTGTCTTGTTTGTGAGAAAGGGCGCTCTGGTCACTTTTTAGCTCCAGGTCAACCACTATGGTGCATCACCCAACGATGGTGAAAGGCAACAGGAACTGTGAGCACTACAAGGGAAAATAATTCATACTTGCGTACATCCTGGAATGTCTGCAAGAATCTCAAATTTCATGGAGTTCTCTTGGACTCCCAGCAGAGAAGTCCATCTTCCCAGATCCCGCTTTTCTTATCTCTAAAGTAGGTGGGACCTTGATGATTCGATGTGAAACGCGTCATCATAGCACTGCACTCCGCGCAATTACACAAATCTCAATGCATCATCCCTGCACTTGTCCCTTGACCCGTGCACTCATGAATTTCATAATATGCCTGCATTCAAAAATGAAATTTAGTTTTCAGGACAAGAGATATAAATGAGAGTCAGTGGATGGAAAGAGATGCATATAGGGTATACTTCCTGGTTGGGATGGGCTTAGAGTCTCTTTCTTTCAGCCAAAAATTGTGATTGTCATTCAGGTTTACATTCTTTGATTCGGATCTAATAAATATTTTTTTATTATTACATTATTATATTAATCAGTTTTTAGGCGAGTGTGGCTATTTATTTGATTAATTGCAAATCTTAATCACGGGTTCATACTATGGTTGTTTGTTCCTTCTTCCCCTTCTGTGTACCTCTTCTTGGGGCTCATTATGGACAAGTAAAACATCACTCATCTGTAAAAGACACAAAACCCAACATAACCAGGTGAGTAATTTTCAAGTGCTTCACAAAAGATATCACATGAAATACAGTACTGTGTTTTGTTTTCTTTCATATCACTCATTGGAGGAACTACATTAATCATTGGAGGAAGCAATTCATTTATTGAAAACACCTTTATTAGGTGAGTTCCCTGAACACAGGATGTTGAACAATACACACTATATATGTTCTCTTTCTTTCTTTTATGATGGTCGATCCTGCGCTGGATTTTGTTCTGATGCATCTGGAAGCAACATTTGGGACTTCAACCTGATCCAGGCAGCAAACACAAGGACCACACACGATTTCACTCTTCACTGATTGTATGATAACATTATAAAAAGTACCATAGTACTCAACTTTTGGTGCTGGTGTGACTTGTTTATATTGCCTTTTATATCAGCCGTGAGCATTTCATGCATGCAAGTGCATTTATATATGTGCAAAAATACCTAGGTAATAAAAACACACAAAAATGACACATATATTGTCCTCTCAATCTCATTATTATTGTAAATGAAGCTCAAATGAACAATATTTTAGGATAAAAAAAAATAAGAAATTAATTTAAGGGAATGGACTTAGAGGTTGGTCAGGCTTTGAAGTTACTTTTTTTTATACTTTCCACCATTTTCATATGCATCCAAAAATATGCAAAGGTAGCTACATTCATACATTACAGGGGCAGTTTCCAAAAGTGGAGTACAGGTGTGCACTTTGTTAATTGCAAGGCAAACATATAGGCAGAAGTCAGTGGTAGGTATACTCACACAATGTAGAGGTGTGCTACAAAACATGGTGTCCTCCACCTAGTTAGGCTAGGAAAGGTCTTTCTTATCTATTCCTAGTGAGGTAGTGCTGCAGGTGACATCGATTGATGTAATGTGGGTCAATGTCTGTGGAGGTGTTGTACTGGAGATCAGCATTGGCGTTGTTGTTGGTAGATGAATATGAGTGAGTGCAACCGGCGGAGAGGTGGATAGAAAGGCCTGGGGCGTGTCAAAGGGATGGAGGTCAGGGGCGCCAAGAGGGGGGGGGGAGTGGGTACAGATTACCCATAATGGGGTAGATTCAAGAACATCACGGCTGTGCATTTTGACTGGTAGCACGGTAAAAACATCCGCTCATTTTTGCTTGCACCCCTTTGGTGCGAAAGCAAAAATCAGCAAATATTGCACTGAAAAAATATGCACGAGGTGTCTCAGGGACCGTTTTGGAGACACCGGACAATTTTTTTCTGTTTGAATCTCACCCAATATGTCATGTTAAAAGTGACACAGCCACGCCCCATGTTGACCACACCTTCTAGACTGTGGCCTCGCCTCCTTCGGCGGCATATGACTTTTCCCTTCTCGGGAAGGGGGGGAAGCAAAAAGTTGTTGTACTGGGGCCTCAAATTCCTCTTTGTGGGCCTGATGGAGGTAGGATAGAGTGTGTATGGGAGACAACGACAAAGAATAATAAAGTTTTTGTTTGTTTATTTACTGTACCCAAGCAAATTTGTTATTGCTTTTTTTTCATAACAGATATGGCATTTTTTTGATACCGTAGTAGATTCTACATTTGGGTATTATACAGGGAAAAATGTCACAATCACTAAATGCACTGAGGCGGTGATGATATGGGTATTTCTCTTTTTCATGCAGGATACATGCAGGATACACTGGTGATCAGGTCAACGGTGTCTACTGTGAGGATTGGGTATAGAGATTTCTAGAAGACACTATTTACATGTGAGCTGCTGGCCTCCTGACTCATTGAAGTTCAAAGCAGAAGCCACAGCTTACAATGGTAGGAAAGCAAGTGCCATGTAATGTAGGATTTAAGTTGGTAGCCGCCGAGATATATTCTACATTTATGGCAGGGTAAGGGTTAAAAATCTTGAACCCCAAAACTAATTCTCGTTCTAGCATGTGGGTGCATAACTAGGGGCCTTCATAAAAATGAGTACATGTGCAAATAATAGTTGACTGTCATTATAAAACGAACGGCGCTTGCACTGTGAGCCCCCAGTGTACTTTGGAAATGATCATTATGATATGGTGAATGGTCATTTGGTAAATAAAATACACATACTTTAAATATAATCGCAGTGCAGCTAGAGATTCCTTTTTGCCCCAGGGGTCGGTCTGGATGTGATTCCTTTGGTATTTCATTATTTTTACACTGTCAATGTTTGATGATTTTTCAATAAAATACAACGATAAAATATTTTTTAATATATCATATTTTTGTATTTCCAAATGTCTGTTTTTATTTGACAGTTAATTACTGTGAATATTAATATATAATCATAAAAATAATGAGTATGATTACTTATAACAATGAAAGTTATACTTTTAACGCATAATAAAAGGCCAAGAGAATGGCATCAATGGCCATCAAACAAGGCGGATGCTTCCTGCTACTTTCCAGCTTCCATTCTGTATCCAGACATCTGTGCTCTACTGAACTCCTGCTGTTGTGAATGGAGTATAATATAAGGTACCAATATGGCATTTGCTATGCACTGTTTAATGTTATATGTTCTTTTCTTATAATGGTGGTCTGTGGAGGTAAGATAACATCGCATATAGCATACTGCCCTGCAATCACAGTCAATGTCAGTGTTCGCCAAAGGTTTCAATGAGCCTTCCCTTTTGTGAGCATTTGCAGCTCTTTTAAAAGCACCCTGAGGACACTTTAGGGCATCCATCTGTATGATGCTTAAGAATATAACACAGCATTGCATGCATTAAACAAATGCTAACACATATACAACAATGCATTCTTTAATACATACCTTTACATATATATATATATATATATATATATATATATATATATATATATATATATATATAAATTATGACTTTATAATGATTTGAAAACACTTTTATATGGAAGGTTTTGCATTGACCATGTATACTCACGTGGCTTTTCATCTGCACTTAGCTCCCAGGAAATAGTTCTATGCTGTAGGCTGAAATGAATTCTGGAGACATATTTATATCATACTTGCCAACTTTGACATATGAAACTCCGGAAGATGTCGGATAGGGGGCGTGGTGTGAGGGCAGAAGGGGGCAGGGCACAGTAAATTGCGCCTTTTTGGCCCCGCCCCACAACGGGATCGAAAATTTGACCTGGGGGGCAGGACCAAACTGACGTGAATCACCTGGATTTCGGGAGTCTCCCAGACATTCAGGGAGAGTTGACAAGTATACAATGCCTGTGATGCAAGATGTGTTTAGATAAACACAGGGTAATGCACTGCACATTTTTCAGAGCACATTAGTTATTGATGGTATTTTTCCATGTTTATTGCTATTTCTATGTATTTTTATATGCATATGCCATTTATATGCATTCTCTCTGAGCAGAATATTAATGCCATTTGTGCTTATCATATGTTTTGCATATTGACATTTAAGATGTAAGCCTGTATTCAGCCAAAACACTTAATTACCTGAATGTAATGATAAAGTCAAAAAACATTACTTCATGTATCCCCATGACTTTGCTGCTAATAACTTTATATAAACTTTTATCTGTGCCTATTTCTGTCTATCGCTGTCACACAACTTACAGCAAACTGTTCTGTTTCTTCCTCCCTATTCTTACCTCATATTCACAATTCTTTTTTCTCTCACGCAATTTACTTTTTCAGTATCCGTTCACAAAAAAATGTTTTTGTATACATACTTTGAACTGCTGAAGTCAGAGTAGAGAGGCAGCTGGAATATGATAGATGATAAAATACAATGGTTTACTTCATGAGCACCTGAGGACATACAGTTGCCTTATTCAGAAAGTATGTAATCACTTCTAAACAGAGATGTAATCTCAGAGTATCACAGACAACGTTATCACATCAGCAACTCCAGTTCTCCGTCCACAGAAAGCCTGTCTGCCATGTGATGTGTCTGATTTGGGGTTGAATTTTTTTACAATCAGCTTTTCATTTAATATATGCAATATTTAAGAGACTACAGAGAATCTGAACTCATCAACAATATGTTTATATAACCCAAACATATTGGCCACCAAGGTCTGTTTTTCTGTACAGATATCAGACGTGAATCATACATAACAAATAAAACAGCTACAAATGTCCTTGGCATGCTATAGTATGACCCAAATGTTGCCATTATGTTTTTATAGCAGGCTTATCAACAGGCAATACTTCACTAACAGGTAGTAAACATGATACCATTTACATTGCTCAGTAAAAATAAGCACCACTAAATTTAGTTTCTGAGAACTGATGGTTTTACATACAAACACTGTACAAAGGTTATGTTAGCAAATATTTATGAAATAGACAATAAAAGTATTTACGAGTTAAGCTAGCTATACATTACAATACAACCTACTCTAAAATAGACCTTGGTAATGTCAGAGTATGCTACAGGAAATCCAGTTTAGTCTCACACTCGTCGTGGATCCTACATCCTCATATGTACACACTGATGTCAGCAATGCTGGAAATGGGGAAAGTCTAGCTTATAAAAATAGAAAGCCACAGATCAGCATTACAATAGGACCTTGCTGCAGACAGCTGAGCCACAGGGTAGTATCATTACTGGGAATTAATTTGCTTTTGATTAGCAATAAAACAAAAAGTTAAGGAAAAGTTGCTCCTATATGGTCGAGCATTTTACATGTTGTAGATCAGTGATGGGCAACAAGCGACCCTCCGAGCTTCACCTGCGGCATAAAGCTCCGTCCTGCTTTTTCAGGTTTGTTTGGTAGTAATTGTTTATCTTACAGTAAAATGCCTGTTCATGTGGTATTACAGATAGTTGTCTCTTGTGTATTGTTTTTTGATGCAAGACTGAGATTAAGGGTAACGTATACTTGCCTACTCTCCCGGAATTCCCAGGAAGCTCCCAAATTTCCCAAATTTGTAGGCAAATCTCCCGGATTGGCCAAAATTCACGGCATTGAATTGCAAGGGCGGGGCTTACTTGGCATTAAACCCCGCCCCCGCTATTCAATGCCGTAAATTTTGGCATTTTATAGTGGGGGCAGGGCTATGGTGACACAACGCCCCCTTCTACCGCCTGTCACATGACTTCTCCCCCAGGATCCCCCGGGGGAGAAGTTTTGAAAATTGTCATGAATGGGATAACGTGTAGCCCGTTTGAAGGATAGAGAGGCGTGCATGTGGCCCCCGAAGTTTTTCAGGTTGCCCATCACTCCATGTTTCCACACTTTGACATGATAGCCAGTAGTTGGTACTCTGTAAAAAGTACATCACAATTTTCAGTAACAATAAAAAAATGCATAATTTCATAACTGCAGTTTATTCCAGATTTTTCTCTTTCTGACCGCAAAACAGTTAAAGAGACATTAACATAAAAATAGTGTACAACATATATTTACAGGGATCACAGGTGTACAATAAAATGATGTTTTATCTAACTGTAGAGCAAATCGTTACATAGCTGACAAACAATCCAATCAAAGCTAAATTACCAAACTGATAATGATCTGATTTTCAAGGTGGAAAATTAAATTTCAGATACAGATATTCGGCCGAAAAAAAGCATCATCTATAATTTTAATTTGTGCAGCTTGGAAATAATGTATTACTTACAGACATAATCACCAGAGGGCTCTTGTAGAGGTGCATTTGCATCACAAACGTACTTAAGGAGACAAAAATGCAATATAAAAAGCATAATTATGTGCTTATGTTCAGTTGGATGCATTTCAAGATGTCTCCGTATATAAAACAGAAGCATGTGCGCTTGCCATATGTAAGTCGTACAAGCTTGTATACTTATGCAATACGGCAGTGTAGAGATAGCGTAGATATGTGACTTGACAGTGGTAGCAGTAAATGCTACATGTCTATTGTACACAATATAATAAATTAGAATGAATAAATGCAGCACCGGTGCTAGGGTCCACGGCGCCCTAGGCATTTTTAAAAAATCGCCGCACTCCTCCCTCCTCCCTCCTCTCCTTACCTTGTCTCACCACCGCCGCCTCTCTGCTCCGTCTCCTCCCCTCCACTCACTGACACTCGTAAGTGGAGGGGAGGAGACGGAGCAGAGAGGCGGCGGTGGTGACAAAATAGCCTCTTCCCCCCCTCCCCGTGCATCTGAATGCTGTGCGGCGGCCGTGACAAGTATGGTCAGCGGTCGCCGCACAGTCTTTTAGTATTCTGTGGCGCCCTCCAGAGCCCGGCGCCCTAGGCAGGTGCCTAACCTTGCCTAATGGGAGCGCCAGGCCTGAATAAATGCTAAAATAGTAGTGCTAAAAGTAAAGGTCAATTAAGTAATGCGAACAGACGGCTGGGTTGCAACTTCATATAGTATATGTAATATTGCAATAATAATGTTTCAATTACTATCAGCTGGAGAGGTCAATCAGCAATCAGACATGCTAGTTAGTGCTGATGATCATGATCATTTTGTAGCATTGCACCAGTCCTCCAGAACCTGCCAAAAGATACTCTTTCCAACAGCTGTATCTGTGTCTGAGTCCATGTATACTTGAGTTGCAATAAGGAAACACACCTTTATTGTGCCTGGGGCTAGATTTACTAAACTACGGGTTTGAAAAAGTGGAGATGTTGCCTATAGCAACCAATCAGATTCTAGTTATCTTTTATTTAGTACATTCTACAAAATGACAGCTAGAATCTGATTGGTTGCTATAGGCAACATCTCCACTTTTTCAAACCTATGCCTTGATAAAGACCCTCGTTTTAAGGGTTGAAACGCGTTGGCTAAGTGGAGATTACCGGAAGATCATCCCAGGTGACATATGGCGTGATTGTTTGTGTTTAACATCATACAAAGATCTTACTATGTGCACGTTAAAGATGTATCTCTGGTACGAGTTTTATTTGTAAGCACAGCTCCATGTGGAAGAATAGTGCTGTTTTATCTTTTGTTGCAATAAATTTTTAAATGTAATACACGAGGATTTCTTCTTTGATTTTATTGCACTTCATGTGCTGAGATGAACATTCAGGATGTCTGATACCTAAGGGAAGGAGACTTACAGGATGTAAAGATCGTGATAAGGCGCATGATACATTGCTTTTCTGTAAGCTTACACCCGAAAGGGGTTATATTTCCCTGAAGGAACATCACTGTTGTGGATCCCTGTTTAGACATCAGTTTCACTATCTATGTTTATAGTGGTGGTGGAATATTTTTCCCTGTGATGTTAACAAATTACACTATATTGTGTTGTATGTTTTTTTATGACATGTGAACAATATTGAAGATTGAATACACTGAATAAGAAAGCCCACTATTGTACAAGGGGCCATTCAAGAGAACCTTTTGAGTTGGAAAAGAGAGCGCAAGTGTATGTAACAATTTGTTTGTTTTGTATACTGTTATATGTGAATACCTGTGGAGTTCACAGTTACATATCCAGCTGCATATCTGAGTGGAGCGCCCAGTAGATTCTATATCCTGTAACTACACCTTTTTTTGTGCCTGGGGCTAGATTTACTAAACTACGAGTTTGAAAAAGTGGAGATGTTGCCTATAGCAACCAATCAGATTCTAGTTATCTTTTATTTAGTACATTCTACAAAATGACAGCTAGAATCTGATTGGTTGCTATAGGCAACATCTCCACTTTTTCAAACCCGCAGTTTAGTAAATCTATCCCTAGATGTGCATTTATTATTATTATTATTATTAATTTTTATTTATAGGGCGCCACTAGGTATCCGTAGCGCCGTACAGGGACAAACAAAGTACAATACAAGGTGAGACAGCACGATACAGTAAACAAAATGCACAATAACTCCGAGATCTCAAAGCACAGCTAGAGGGGCGGGTGAAGGGGAGAGGGGAAGGTCCCGCATACGGCGGAGCCCAAGAGGGCACGGAGGGCAGGGAAACCCCCAGAGAGGAGAGGAGGGAGCAAGAGGGAACGGGGAGGAGGAGGGCAAGGTAGCTGGAGAGCAGAGTTAAAGTGGTGAAGACAGGAGGAGAGATGACCCTGCTCGAAGGAGCGTACAATCTAAGGGGTGGAGTAGACAGACAGAGAGACACGAGGGAGGGAGAAAAGGAGGATAAGGGAAGGGGAGTGAAGGGGAAGAGGCAGAAGATCTGGTAGGGAGTTAAGTGGGAGACTGGAAGGCTTTAAGAAAAAGGTGGGTTTTTAGAGCCCGTTAGTATGTGCAGTATGGAAATGCGTATATTATACAACAACACCCCAAAATAGTACATCCATCTCTACACGAGCCCCCAAGTGTCTGTGAGGAGCTTTGGTAAATATGTTAATGAAGAGATGAACACTATTGGCAGTGTGGAGAAAGACAAAGTAAATATTTAACCATAATTTAGTATAATTTAGCCATTGAGCTCTGGATTACAGAAACACCCCTTATCCGGCAGACCTTAAATCTAAATAACAGTATAGTTTCTCATTTTTCATTCTTCCTGTTAGACAGGCACCAGAAGAGTGATTATCTGACAAGTGTAAATCGACTAATAAAGTATCGATATGGGAGGAGAGCTCGTCAATAGTGCTGTGTAACTTACATTCATTTGCAGCTGAGTGCGCAGATGTGTTTTTGCATTCTTGCTCAATCTCCGGAAATGTCCGGGAGACTCCTGAATTTCAGAGAGTACCCATGGACTCCTGGAAGCATAGTGCACCCTTCCGGACTCTGCTTCTCTTTCTTATGAAGTGTGTGGGGTCATGATGATGGTCAATTTTCCTCATCAGGATCCACCTCCCCTGCCCTAAAAAGTGATTTGCATAACCGAGTTATAGTGGGCAGGGCCTGACCATGAAAATTACATCATCATGAATCCGCCCCCCACACCTGCCCCTTGTAGATCCTGAAGGGGCTGTGCAAAATGTAGTGAAGTATGGCTTTTTGATAGTTTCAGTTAAAAATCGACATAGAAAATGTAGTCAATGCCCAGCCTAAAATTTGGCTCTGCCCTTAATTAATACAGCATCTCTTCACAATATTTTCAGTCCTTCTTATAATTCATCCAGTTCTCGCTTTTAGCCACTTAGCTTAGCCCTCTTTATTATTTGAGTTTGACATGGCAGCTCAAGATAATGTTCTGTATTAATTTACTAACAGATCAAATCTGTATGTGTAATATCATCATCACCATCACCATTTATTTATATAACGCCATTGATTCCGCAGCGCTGTATAGAGAACTCATTCACATCAGTCCCTGCCCCATTGGAGCTTACAATCTAAATTCCCTAACACACATACACAGAAACTAGGGTCAATTTTAATAGCAGCCAATTAACCTACTAGTATGTTTAGGGAATATCCTCTCATCCCTACAGTCCAGACTTTTGTCCCAACTACTGGGAGTCTTGGGTGGTGTGTCCTGCCCACTACTATGAGCGGGTGCTGCACACATGTGGTGGCAGTATATTTAAGTCAAGGGAGGTGGTTGAGGGGGGTTCAGGCACATGTCCCTGGGAGAGTAGTATGCAGCAACATGCCACAGCTACTGCTCCCAACTTGACCATGTCCCCTTTTTGTCACACTGTCCGATTTACACATTTATAATATTGGGATGTATGACATTCTCATGGAATTATCTTGGCTCTACATTTATATGTGGAGGACTTACCTGGCCGGGGCCGTCGTCATCCCTCGGGCGGCGGTTCCCTCCGTTCAGCCGGGACGGTGAGCCAATCAGGGCTCACCTCCCGGCCATTTCAAAAAGAAAAATGGCGACGGACCAATCCGGGCCCGCCATGTCATCACGTGGCGTCGCGTCGACGCTACGTGATGACGTTAGCGCGGCGCCGACTATTTAAGTCAGCGCGCGCCGCCATGTTCAGTCCATCGGCGGAGAGATTCAGAAGAGGACGTGTCGCGGAGAGCTGCGGGATCAAGACCAGAAGAGAAGCCAGCGGAGACCAGCAGTGGCGGCAGAGAGCCCTTGTTAGGGCTAAGAGCGCCTCTGCTGCCTGAAGACCGGCGTGATCAAGAACAGAAGCCGGCGGCAGAGCGTAGAAGCAGCGGCAGGCGGGGAAGGAGTCCAGGAGAAGCTCCCCGAAGACAGCCCCAGGTAAGGCCTTGCCAGGCAACTCCTCTCCCGGGCCCACGCCCGCAGCACATGAAATAAAGTCGGGCACTAGGCCCGTGGGCACAGTCGGGCACAAGGCCCAGGGACCTGGGCACTAGGCCCCAACGAGTTTAGTGGGCCAGTAGGCCATTAGTATATATATATAAAGGGGACAAGCCCCTATTAGGCAGACAGGGGCGTGAGAGCCCAGGTACAAGGGCACAAGGCCCTTAGGTAGTTAGTGGCCTAGAGGCCATAGGAAGGCCAGAGGGCCTGGTTAGGGGCTGGTAGCCCGTCTGCTATTAAGGGCACAAGGCCCTCAGTCAGTTAGGGAGGCCACAGGCCTCAGGCAGGGGCTAGGACCCCTAGGTAGTAGGGCACAAGGCCCTAGTTAGTGGGCTCAGAGCCCTGAAGTAGAGAGGGGGCTGAGGCCCGTTAATCAGAGCACAAGGCTCTGTGTGTAGCTGGGCAGAGACCCATGGTGTGTAGGGCATAAGGCCCTGGTGGTGTGTGGTAGAGGCGTGAGAGCCTTGTGAGTGTAGGCGCGGTCCTGTGTGAGGTGAGCACACGTGGTTAGGAGGTACAGTAGAGCGGAGGCTCCTGTGGTGCTGTAGCAACCTGCTGGTTGGCTAGCAGCGGTGTGCTCGGGTAAGTAGCGTGCAAAGTACTGTACACTGTATTTATTCTGTCTGTGTGGCGAGTGTAGTTTACATTACAGTATTTTGGTGTGCTATATAACTGTGTCCAGGGGCAAGACGTCAGGCCCCCATTAAAGGTAGGCTCTTGTTCCTGTGGTTTTCCTGTGCTAACCCGTGCTGTGTGGGGACAAGTGTAAGTAACAGCATACACATAGTGAGGGGAGAACACACGTAGTTTTCCTGTCCCTTAGGTCCCCGGGGTCACACTGGTACCCAGAGGGGGTGGCTGAGTGAGTTGGTGGCAGTGCAGCACACCTTGAGGCAGTTCCAGGGGCGGCCGTGGTTCTGATCAAGGGTCCTCAAGGCCGGTTCCGTGCAGGTGGACCTGTGGTTCCGGACGTAGGGACACGTGTGAGATACCCGAGTACAGGCAGTCGGGCGGTTCAGTTCGATCGGCTGTTCCGTGCGGCAGTCGGCCCGCGGGTTAGTGTGCTGTTCTACTGAGCCTCAGCCGGGCTTAAAGAACCCGTACTTAGGGCCTGTGTGTGACTCCATAGCAAGAAGGCAGCTTCTTGATACGACCTGGGTGAGGGGGTTAGGAACCGCCCTCCGGTTTAGGCTGTGAACACCGGCTGGTGTTCCCCGTAGCGTGTAAGTGAGCAGTTCCGTTAGTGCACCACACCTAGTTAGTTATAGTGGTTTGACTTAGTTGCGTTGCCGACCATTAGAACGTTGTTAGGGTCGGGTCGCTGGTGTAGTCAGTCCAGTTTTGTGGGTGCCATCTTAGTCTCACGGAGAGCGTAGAGGGAGGCTGTGTGTTCTTGTCATCCGCAGGAGTCGGGAAGGTGTAGGAGAACCGGATCGGAAGTGGGAGTGTCCCGGTGAGTATCACGCTCGATTCCCTCTTTCGGTTAGGCCCTCACCGGCAGGTGTGTGAGGTACTTGATGCGGGATTAGTCCTCGGATTAGTCTTGGCCTTCAGTGCCTGTAGTCCCCCGCGTCTTGGCAAGAACAAAGTGAGGAGGCGGCAAGGAGCTTGGACTGACCGTGTCCTTGTTCTTTGCCGTAGTCTCGGACAGCCCTTACTTGGTAGACTCGGTTTAACTGTGTTTTTCCCTCTTAGGTGTTGCTTGCGGGCGTCCGGAGAAAACCCAATCCGGGACCGAGGTGGGATCCAGTCATCCACGCGGATCATGGTAAATTCGGAGGTATTGGGAGTTAGTCGCCCTGTGAGGCACATCTCCGATAGGGACCTTACAGCACTGTTCTGCACACTTAAGTCATTTAAAAGCACGTGTTTATGTATTCTGTCAGGTACTTACCCATTCGGGGTTAAAAGTTCTTCTGCATAGCCAGCCAATAGAAATCCTCTAGGTGTCCTAGGAATTCTTTATATTATCTCCACATAGGAAGCTGAGTCTTTTGGTTTCTTGTACTGTTTCTGATAGGAAGCAGCTCCAGTTCAGGCATAGTATCTTTATATTTATACTGGCTCTTTGCCATTTTAGTGTCTTTTACTTCTCATACCTGCTCCCTCTTTTTATATCCTTCACTTTTTTCTGTCAGATTTCTCCTCTCTCTGATTTTCCCACCGTTTTTTTCCCCCTACATTTTTATCTTTTTCCTTCCTCTCCTTTCATCCCTCCTTTCCTCTATCCTCTGTCTTGTCTTGCCATCATGTCCTGTCCCTGTCGCGCAGCTGCCCCTCCATCCTATTTTCCTAATGGCTCCAATGTCCTTTCAGGGAGTCATCAGCCTGCCAGCCCTTCCTGGCCAGAGTCCTGCATACTGCCACTCCCATGCCATAAGGGGGCACACTAGGGCATTATTTGTGGATTCTCATGAGGTATCTCCCCATTCAGCCCACAAGGGGTCCACAACCCAATGTTGTCAGTCACACATTGCCAAGCAGCAGACAGTTTTCAAGCAGGCCACAGTGCCCACCCCAGCTCCATTCACCAGTGCATGCCTGCAAACTTGCCCTCCTAATGCCCACGGGTTGTATGCGGAGCAGAGCTTGTAGGCCCTGTTTCGCTGCCACCCCCAATTTCCCTTTGTTTTCACAGGTTTCCCTGCCCAGCAGCCAGACCCTTTCCTTCTCTACCTGCACTCTTCATACCGCTGCCACCAACTTTGGTCCACAAGCGCCCATTTCTTATGGGAACCCCACCTTCCCTGCAGATTCACATGAGCTCCCACCAGTTTGCTGGTCTTCCTGACCCTCTCCTCCTTATACTTTTGCTCCAAACCCATTACAGCAAGAAGTAAACCCCTATGGTTACCCCAATTGTACCCTGCCATTTCCTCCACCCCTCCCCGCAGTACCCACGAGATAGCACATCCTATTGGACAGAACCAAATCATCTACCTTCTCAGGACCTTCCTTACCCCTACTCCAGTTCTGCCCTCTTGTGACCACGGCTTATGCCTCCCCAGCTTGGGACATTACTGCCTCCACTCCTTGCATGGTGATGCACCAGGCTACACCCCCCCCCCTATCCTGGTGACCGCCTCAGCTCCCCCAGCAAGCGAGCAGCCCAAACTTCGCCATGCCGCACAATAGCCCCATACATGCTTATCCCGATACATAGTCACTTGCTAACATATCTTCTCATTTGGTGCCACAGGTTCAGCAAAAAGCCAAGATATGGGTCCTTCACGAAATCTGGCATCAGAGGCATGGCGCTCCCCACAGAAACTAGAATAGATGTTTTGCGTTTAACCATTCCACATGTGGCCGTGGCGAAGCATGCAGATATCAACAAATCTGCTCTAACTGTCGTGGGTCCCACTCAGCAAGAGACTGCCCTAGGAACGCTCCTGGTTCCGGCAACCTAAAGACAGCCTCCTCACTTCCAGAGGTGCTGGTGGATAAAGTGGGCAAGGAAGTTCGCTTGGGACACATTATTGACCCTTATTCCCCCTCCCCGCCTCCCAGACCTAATTATCTAATTATCTGACCTGTAAGAGCTGCCCAGAAGGCAGCTGGGAAGTACCGCCTGATACAGCATCTCTCATACCCCCCGCCGCCTACCCTGGTTTCTCTGCAAATGATGCCATAGCTCAGTAGTGTACCAATTATTCGAGGATGCACTGGCACTGATCAGAACATATGGGAAAGGGTTCCTGTTGGCCAAGCATAGACATAGAATCCGCATTCTGGCTTTTACCGCTCCTCCCTAAATCCATCCGGTTATCAATGTCTCCCTGTGGGCTGTTTGGTGTCATGCGTATATTTCAAACATTTTAGCTCTTTGCTATATTATGGTGTGCAAGCAGGAATGAGCCACGCGGGTATTGCACAGTATTTGGATGACTTTCTGTTTATTGGTTCACCGGCCTCCCCAGTTTGTGTGGACATCCTTTAGGCAGCGCAGTCCAACTTTGCTGTAATAGGGGTGCCTGTTTGTCCTAGGTATAGAGATAGACACCGTAGCTGGTTGTTGTCGGCTACCCAGTGCGAAAGTGGCTAAATTGGAGTCACCCATTGCTGTGCCGCTGAGCTCCCCCACTATTTCATTGCTGCCGGTTCATTCATTATTAGGCTTATTTAATTTCACGTGTAGGGTCATCCTGATGGGGCTTACGGTTTCAGGGGGTTTCTTCCAGGGGGAATGGTGCGCTGCCCCCTGGTCGGTTGATTGGAAGTTCAATGGTCTGATAAGAAATTTACCGGTGCTAGAGCTTCTCACATAGTCCTGTGGCCTTAGATGGTCTTCTCTTAGGACCTTGTTGGAAGCTGAACTGGCGGCTGTGCCCCCCCCCCTCCTTCCTTCCCGACATCTTAGTAGTGCACCTTGTCCTAATTATAGCAATGAGAGAAGATTTGAGAGTCAACCACGATCAATGGTCTATGTTGATAATATGTTGGTTACACATATTTCCCAGGCTCTCCTGGAGGGTCTCCAGTCCGGCCCCCATATTTCAGTCAATAATGCGAAAAACCAATAGGACCAGAGGCCAGGTGGTGGTCTCATTGGAAGGTATAGTGATAGCTCACCCCATGATCACAATTGAGCAGAAACACCTGTTTAGGCCAGATGGTGTACACCTCACCATAGAGGGTTTAGGTTTATTTATAGGTCAGCTTTATAGGCATTTAGGGTTACTAGCTAAGAGTATTGGTGGTGGGCTGCTAGTCCGTTAAAGGACCCCAGAGGTGGGTAGGGGAGAGGTGCAGTCAGTGACTAATCGAAGGTGCTACTGTTGATTGGCCGCATGTCACTGCCCCTTTCGAAGTAACATGATGTTTGGTCATTTTGTGTGGATGACCCCTTGACCGGTTTGTGCAGGCATGTTAATGTTGAGTCCAGACGCCAGAATTATGTGCTGGTCAATAGTAAAGATTTAGTGGTATATTTACTGCAGGTTTTAAAAAGGGGGGATGTTGCCTATAGCAATGAATCAGATTTTAACTGTCATTTTGTAGAATGTACTAAATAAATGACAGCTAGAATCTTATTGGTTGCTATAGAGAACATCTCCACTTTTTCAAACCCGCAGTTTAGTAAATATACACCCTTTAGTCTTGGTCCAGTGGTAAGAGCTATTTGTCTCCCACTGTTTTGGTTTAAAGATTGGTTGTTAGCTGACTGTCCTGTGTCAGGATCTGCCTGTTGCTTTCTGCATTTACTTGCTGCTTTGTATTTGCAGCTTCTGCCTTCAGAACCTTTGGACTTATTACATTAAATGTATTATCTGGCAGTACCTCTATTCACCAGAGGTGCTGCTATTGTGCCTTTTTCTTTTCATCACTAGGTGTTACCTGTTGCACCAATTATCTCCTGCACCTGGTGGTCCCCTTTTTATACCTGCCTCTCTCTATTACCTGTGCTGATCATTGTTGTTCTGTTGCCTTTCCTTATGGTTGTGTTCTTCTGCTTCTCCGAAGCTCTGCGACGATCACATGCTGCTGTTGACATCACTACTCTGGATTCCTCTCCACTCAACCATTCTACCTGCATCCGCTGTATTCTTTTGCTTCCAGTTTTCGGCTTTACTCAGAAATCCCTGTGCAATATCAGCAATATTTGGTTTGTACTATTTCCTGTATTTTCTGATTAAAATATACTCAATAAACACCTTATACTTTCATCGCATCTGGGGCTCCTTATCTGTGATTTTCATTGAAGCGTGACATCCTGCTCTCATCACCACCAGAAAGAGCAATATTAGTAATTTAATAATAAACTGCAACCAAAAGTTAATAACGTGTCTGTGTATTTATTTTACACTAAGTTACAGTGTGACACATACAAACAAGTGTCATTTAATGAAAAGAAAAGACACTACCACTCTGTGCTTTATACAAACATAGCTCCAAACTGTCCAAACGTAGACTGGACAGTCCCAATTTGAGGGGGCTGTGCCATGAAGCAGGACCTTTGTCCTGGTTCCAGTACAGCTGGGATGTTTGTCTCGCTAATGGTTCCTCCTTCAGTGGCGGGCAGGTGAGTGCGGCATTGAATGGCTGTTTCTAGGGACGGAAGGGGACTGGGGTGACCTAGCTCTTTCGAAGCCATGGATGCGCACAGAGAAGACATGGCATGCCTCGACGGACAGAACCCTTTCTCTTGCACGCACCCCCACGTTTTTACTAAGTTGAAAATTTGACAGGCTGAGAGAAATGATAAAACAGTTGTCAGTGTGTTGAACATTCACCTCACCAAATGTATGTATTGAGATAAGCATTTTAATTTTTTGGGTTTATTGCACTATAAAATTAGCATCAGCATGGTAAAAAAAAATCATGGACGAAGGGCTGGCGGACTTCACACTGATCTGTGATAAGGATTACAAGAGAATTAAAGCAGAGTGCATGTGAAACTTTCTGCAACCACCTCCCTTCTATAAAAAAAAAAAAACTCTAATCTTGTCTCAATAAAATGAACAACGTGCCGGTAACATCGCAGGGGAATAATCTTTCCTGTTTGCTGGCAGAGAAACAGCAAGGTTCAGGGGTTATCCCAACTCAGTCAAATTCCCACGGGAAAGTAGGTGAATTTTGCTCTTTTTTTCAGGTGTGCTGCGGATGTTTGTCAGGTGTAATAGAGAGCACACGGGGGAGATAAAGCCTTTTCTTGCACTCCGACTTTAATCATTTACATTGCAATGCTACCTATGAAATTCATAGGTCTCCAGCTAACTGCCTTTATCTCTCCCTGCCCCACCCTACACTTAACCAGCTGCTTTACTTGAGGCTTGGTGTGAAAATATTATCTACATTCAGTTATTCCTCACTGCTGATTAACCTCTAACATGAAATTAAGCAATGGTTATTTCTAAGGTCTCTCCAACTACCATGTGATAAACTAGATAGATGGCTTAAAGGGACTGGATGGCATTATTATTATTATTATTATTATCCATTATTTACAAAGTGCTGACATATTGTGCTGCACTCTACATGGAGGGGTTTATAGTACAAATGAATTGTGATGACATCAAACAGAAGCTAAAGTTGGCCTTGCCAAAATGTGCTTAAAATCTAAGGGGGGGGGTTCAGTGCAGCGTGATGTGTCTCCAGAACAGTCCACGGAGACACGTCATGGCTTGTGTGGCTATCGGTGGTATGGTGCGGCTGGAATGAGGATAGATGATGAAAGGTGGAGACATGAACTACTCAATGCATCAATGTAAAGCCAATCAGTTGTTGGCAACCATGACTGTTTTGGATAAGGCTACATGGCATATAGTGGGCACATTTATAGAATGGCATAGTGAGCTTCAAAGACAGATATTCAGGAGTTTATGTCTGCCTTTAAGTCTGGCAGTGGAAATACATCTTGGTTAACATAGAGATGAAAAGGTTAAAACAGTTTTAGTTTCCTATGAAATCTGCTCATCCCTGTCTAAGACCTTCCTACCTAAGCAAGCAATAGTGTATCATAAATTCTTCACTGCCACAGCCTTCTGCAATATAAGCAAATATAGCCACATAAACCAAATGAAATAGTCTTTCTTATAAATCATTATAGGTCATTATGTGTGCCAGTCACCGGTCTTCAGAGCCCAGCTGATGACCAATTGTTTCATTTGAAATCTATTGTGTGGGGTTGTGAGAGCTGTCATCATTGTTTAACTGTAACGATAACATTTTATACCTCACCTTAGAAAAATGCTCTAAGCTGAAATAGTTTATTTTTATAAAGATCATTTATAAACAGCAAACTATGTAGATGCAAAGAACATTTCTTTGTGCGCAATTGAACCTATTTACCAGCTCACACATAACAAGAAGTACTCCCGGTCCCCACTTCAGGACCATTTGTAGGACTACTGCTTTGATTAATGACAACTATTGCAAGTGGTGTAACCCACCACCCAAGATAGTGCCTGGCGCGCCCATTCATTGCCAAGTACACCAATGGTTGGTACGCCCAGCACTTGTTCACAGCTGCTCTGCTGTGGATATGCCTCCCAACATTCCTGTCAAAATGCATGTGGATGGAGCAAAGGGCATTTTATTGTAAATATGGGCCAGCTGCCAATCTATGCTATCTCCAAGCAGATGTAAAAACCAGGTTGTTTTGTGGAATCAAAATAGATTGCTAATTCTGCTATCCACTTTGGCAGGAGGACCCCACGCCAGGAGTGCTGTTGTTGGCATCACTTTGGGGAAGTACTTTTTTAAAAAAAACTCAGAATGTCCGGGAGACTCACCCAAAATGCAGGAGTCTCCCGGACATTCCAGGAGAGTTGGCAAGTGTGGCTTAGATGCGTCCAACTCTATATGAGGCCCTGAATGAGTGATATAAATACACAACAAGATCCGCCTGCTTGGTGCTGTGCTGTGGCTAGATCACTTCTGGCTTGCACCGGGACCGCACGCATCGGTTCTTAGTAGGCATCTAAATCTGGACAATTATTTAATTCTACCAACAATATTGCAGACTGTGTGGACAGCTTAATATACCTTTAAGACCTTTGGTTGTACAAGTAAATCAACATAGATAAATAAAGAGAAGATAACGCTGTGCATCAAATGTTATAAGTGTCCTTAGATTGCTTCTGCTCTGAGCACTACAGCTACTACAATATAACATTACACACTGCAATGTGAATGTGTCTTTTCAGTAACAGCACAGATGTCACCAGTTATCTGATCACAAACATATATGCCATTCAATGATATATGTATACATTTATAAAATGTCATATGGTTTTACATGATATTAACCAAACCCCATTGTATTTTATGCATAGATCAGGGTTTGTGTAGCCTTATCACAAAATAAGTACATAGACTTTGACTTATTAACTCTGTGTAGATATTTCAGTCCTTGATTGCATTGGGATCTTGCTATCTGCTATGTTCCCACGTACTTCAGTCTTACAATTGTTTTATGGCTTTATGGAGGTTCAGCTTTGACAGCCGACAGTAAAGATAATAGCTTGCCATGATGCTGCGCAAGCCTGAGATTATACCTTATTGATTGTATGCTGGCTGTCTCACACTGGCAGGACACACGTGACACCTATATTACAGTTCACTGTAAGATCACCTACTTCTCCCTCATTTATATACATCATAAATACTGTTTGACAATACATACGTCTGATTTGATACAGTGTATTGCACTGATTTACTGCATCTTATTGATGCTGGCGAATATGGCTTGTTTATTGGTCTCACCTGCTGTTGCAACAATGAAGATTACTGACATTGAGACAGACAAGTGCAGGCATGTCCCTCTTATAGGCCATTATGGCCTCCTGGCAAGAAGCCTGAAATAATTGTGGTCACACTATTGCATACTTGCCAGCTCTCCAGGAATGTCCAGGAGACTCCCGAAATCCGAGTAGGTCTCCCAGACTCCTGGGAGAGCTGACAATTCTCCCGCATTTTTTTCACTTTCTAGTGAAGTGGGCAAATTTCAAGCCTCCATGACGCGATTCTCCGGTAATCGCATAATTTTGGCCCGCCCCCACACTGTAAAATGATGCATTTGCGTTATTACGTGACAAAGGCGGGGCCAAAGTGACGCAATTCGCGGAGCCTCGTCCCCTCATTCCCGCCTCCACACCAAGAATCCCGGAGACAAATCTTTAAAGGTTGGCAACTATGCACTATTGCTACTATTGACATTTTGAGATATTGGGCCTGATCTATTAAGGCACATATCTGCTAATTTTGAGCATATAGTACACAAAAACATTCAGCGCATGCTCAGAACCAGACCGTACACCGCTAAACGCAGCTATGTCTGCTCCGTCTTCAAGCACAAAGTGCACTTACTACAGCCTACAATTTTGGAGAATGAACAGAGTGAGGAAGGGGCATTTTGCCGTAGTCAACTTACAGTAAAGAAAGGAAGGAAATCATATATTATTAATTATTGGAATTCAAAATTTTATTGAATCTATTCAAAATTTCTTTGAAAGCTTCAACTTCAAAACTTCAGGTTTTGGAGAAATGATGTTGCTTCATTTTTGATTCGAGAGCATCAATATTGGGGCATTTTGATGTCAGAGCAATTTGGAAACAGTCTTCAGCGTCCAATCGAATTCTCTGCTTTGTTTTTATGTCTGTTAGAGTGGAAAATCCTTGTTCGCAAAGGTAGGTTGTTGAAAAATGCAGCAACTTTTTGACTGCCTCCTCATGTACAATTTTGAATGCCTTTGCAGCTGCTAACATCCCAAAATATGACAGATCTGCTTTGTTTTCAAATGCAATACGTGCTTCATTATTGCATCAAAGCTCAAGAAGTGCCTCTGCCAACCCTTGAGGCTCTTCTGGTACAACAGCAATTTCACATTTAAAGGGGTCTACAATCCAACTGACAGCATGTGAATCTGCAGCATTACCCCCAGGAATTTCATTTTTACCCCATTTGGGGTAATTTACCCCTGTTCCCTGACCACTGCTCTATAGAGATCTGCCAACACTGCTGGTTTTGAGTTCACAGTTCTACATTTGTCCGACATCGTTCCATCACTGATAATGATTTATAGTTAGTTTATAAAATCAAATCAAATGATACGATGTGGTTTTGTACGATAAGACATGATCGTGGGAGTGTACACACTAATGCAATATCATACCAAACGGTCATTTATCGTGTGATTGGCGCAATAATTGGTTGAAAATCCTGCAGTGTGTACCCAGCTTAAGTCCTGAGTACTAGTAATGACAGTCTTGTACGCATGCTATAACGTGTTCGCAAACAAGAGCAACTGTAAAAGAACATCCTAATAAATGTATTTCACGGAAAAAAAAATTTTTTAACTGTATTATTAACGCTTATATTATTAACTGGTGACATTTATTCCATTTTATTTCCTGTACGTTCTTTTGGAAATTTATAACCCACATATGTATTGGACGTATCGTGCAGTGTCTTGTGTAATAGAGCACAGCAGACTTGCCCCCGAATTCAACACTGCACGTATCTTCAGATCCGTACCTTGATGAATTGGGGAGTGCGGATAGCCAGTTTATGTGCATTATCAAACAAAGGCACGTTGCGCTCAGTATGTGTGCATTAATGAATCAGGCCTATTGAGTTTATTGTAAACGTTCTTTTTCAGTGTTTCCGTTTCACTCAAAGTATATTTAAAAACATTGGCAATTAAATAATTCATATTTTTAATTTAAACGGAATATAAAACCATTTACAAAGGTTTGAATAAACTAGAGATGGTCACTGACCCCCGTGTTTTGGTTTTGGATTCGGTTTTGGATCTGGATTACCGTCGTGTTTTGGTTTTGGTTTTGGTTTTGCAAAACCTCCATTGCGTGTTTTGGTTTTGGTTTTGGTTTTGTTTGGTTTTGTTTTGCTATTTTTTGGGAAAATCCATGTTTTTGGGCCTAAATTAACCCAATTTAGTGCTCCAACTGTTTTAGAGACAAGTAATCTAATTGTTGAGGTAATAAATCATCCAAAAAAACAGTTTAATTCTTCGTTGGTAGGCCTATTCTACACACAAAACAGATTGTCTTCCTCTCCATCTATGCATATTGGCAATGCAGCCATCGTCTTTGAATGTATATTACACCCTACACTTATAGTTAAATATGTAAAGAAATGGAAAAAGCCAGTTTGGTTTCTGTCTCTCAAGGCCCCCCTCCACTTGTATAAAATACCAAAAAATTCAGCCATTATAGACTGTACAATATTAATTGACATGGAGAAAGCCAGTTTGGTTTCTGTCTCTCTAGGCCCCCCTCCACTTGTATAAAATACTAAAAAATTCAGCCATTATAGACTGTACAATATTAATTGACATGGAGAAAGACAGTTTGGGGTCACTCTGTCTCTCTAGGCCCCCCTCCACTTGTATAAAATACCAAAAAATTCAGCCATTATAGACTGTACAATATTAATTGACATGGAGAAAGCCAGTTTGGTTTCTGTCTCTCTAGGCCCCCCTCCACTTGTATAAAATACTAAAAAATTCAGCCATTATAGACTGTACAATATTAATTGACATGGAGAAAGACAGTTTGGGGTCACTCTGTCTCTCTAGGCCCCCCTCCACTTGTATAAAATACCAAAAAATTCAGCCATTATAGACTGTACAATATTAATTGACATGGAAAAAGCCAGTTTGGTTTCTGTCTCTCTAGGCCCCCCTCCACTTGTATAAAATACCCAAAAATTCAGCCATTATAGACTGTACAATATTATGAAAAATGGACAAAGCCAGTTTAGGGTCACTCTGTCTATGACACCCTACCCTTAAGGATAAATTGCCCTAACAGCAGCCTTTCAAGATGGTATGTGATATGGAAATGCCACAAGTCCCTTTCCTCTTTGGGGGTAGATTGCACCCTACACTTACATAGAAAGTTTTAAAAAGATGTTATCGGCATCATCTTCAGCTTAATCCTCACCCTCATCAGTGTGTACGTCATCATCACAGACTATCAATTCATCGCCGCTTGAATCCGCCATTAGAGAACAGTCAGTGCTTGGATGTCTTGGATGGTGAAGGCCTTCCTCGTGGAAGATGTAGTTCATTTTTATAAACATCATTTTCTCCACATTTTTGGGAAGTAACCTTCTACGGCGATCACTGACTAAGTTCCCTGCTGTGCTGAACACTCGTTCAGAGTACACACTGGAGGGTGGGCAGCTTAGGTATTGCAAAGCAAGTTTGTACATGGGTTTCCAAATGGCCTGCTTTTCTTCCCAGTAAGGAAAGGGACTGTCTGACATTTCCATATCAACTACCTCTTGAAAGTAATCCTCCACCATCCTTTGCATGTTTATACTCATATTGGATGGAGTTATGGGCAAAGTGACACATTTTTTTGAAAAATCCTTCAAACCAGCCCAGATGTTAAATTGTTCTGGTCTGCCCCCTGTGTCTTCCCTGCTTCTTTTTTGGAAATTTAATTTTTTACGAGCAACAGCTTGAGAAAGTGAAGGAGGACACGTCGTCAAGCCGAGGCCCAGTTCAGCGGCCAACTTGCTGAGCAATAGCTCCTTGCAAAAGTTCACATCTCGCACATTTACAAGTAAAGACTCAATGTAGGTTTTAAACCTTGGATCAAGCACAGTGGCCAAAACGTACTGATCCGAGTTCAAGATCTTAATAACTCGAGGATCATTGTGAAGCGAATTAAGTACTTGATCGACAAGGCCAACATACTTTGCTGAATTGCTTGCTTTCAGCTCCTCCTTCATTTTCTCAAGCTGCTTTTCCAATAGTCTAATTAAAGGAATGACTTGGCTCAAACTAGCAGAGTCTGCACTGACCTCACATGTCACAACTTCAAATGGTTTCAGCACCTTGCACAGCACTGAAAGGATTCCCCACTGTGCAAGAGTGAAATACATCCCCCCTCCTTTCCCAATGTCATGACTTGTGCAATATGCTTGGATGGCTTTGCGCTGTTCCTCCATCCTCTGAAGCATGTACAGGGTGGAATTCCACCGAGTTACCACCTCTTGCTTAAGTTGGTGGCAGGGCAAGTTAAACTGCTCTTGGAGCTGCTGTAATCTCCTACATGCTGTGGCTGAATGCCTGAAATGGCCTGAAATTTTACGGGCCACCGAAAGCATCTCCTGCACCTCACGGTTATTTCGTAGGAAGCTCTGCACCACCAAGTTGATGGTGTGAGCAAAACAGGGAATATGTTGGAAATCACCCAGCTGTAATGCTCGCACTATATTGTTGGCGTTATCTGAAATGACATACCCTGGGGAGAGTCCGAGTGGTATAAGCCATGCATCAATCACATCTCTCAGTTTGCGTAACAAATTGTCAGCCGTATGCCTGTTAGTGAAGCCGGTGATACAAAGAGTGGCCTGCCTGTGACAAATGTTACGTAGTGGTGTACATGCTGCTGCTGTTCCTGCTGGTGAAGGTGAATGACCAACCCAGTGGGCTGTCACAGTCATATAGTCTTTGGTTTGGCCACTTCCACTTGTCCACATATCTGTGGTTAAGTGAACAGTGGGCAGAATGGCATTTTTCAGCGCAATCTCTACATTTTTACACACTTTTTGGTATAGTTGTGGAATAGCTTTACGGGAGAAATGGTGTCGCGATGGAATTCTGTAACGCGGACACAAAACCTCAATTAACTGTGAAAAACCAGCTGCGTTTATTGTGGAGATTGGACGCAGATCTAACACTAACATTGCAGCCATGGCGTCTGTGATTCGCTTGGCGACTGGGTGACTGCTGTCATATTTGCTTCCCCTCGCAAATGATTGTTTCACAGTTAATTGCTGAAATGTAGGACTGCTCATTTTATTCACCTGCCTCTGGGATGACGATTCACCCCCAGCAGCAGCAACAGCAGCAGCAGGACTAACGCTTTCTTCAGAGGAATCAATAATAGTGCCGGAGTCATCCAGCCTTAAGTGGGATGCCGGGCTAACTCCGAGCGCTACTGAGGATATTGATGAGGATGGTGTGGTGGGTGTATTTTGTAGCCGTCGGTATGTCGGTGAGCGGAGGGTCTTAGCTGATGAGGGAGTGCTTGTATTCTTTTGGGAAGAACTTTCAGCTTTTCCCAACACTTTGCCATGAACTCTCGTTAAATGGCGTAACATAGACGAGGTTCCAAGATGGTTAAGGTCCCTCCCTCGACTGACTGTGGCTTCACATACACTACAAATGGCTATACAATTGTTGTCTGGATTTGGGTAGAAATAATTCCACACATAAGAAGTGGATTTTTTTGTTTTATGCCCAGGCATGACAATGGCCTTTTTCTTGTCACGTGCCAGAACTGCTGCCACTGGTGCAGGACTTACACAAACAACCTCATCCTCATCAACATCCTCATTAGCGCCCTCGTCGCCTACACAAATCTCCCCCTCATCCTCTTCTAATTCCAAAGTGGCATCCTCAATTTGGGTATCACCGGCTACACTCGGGCTATTAAGGCACACATCAGCAGAATGCTCACGATTAGACATCCCACTGTTGGATGGACTCTCCACAGGGATTGTTGTCATTTGTGAATCAGAGCAAATATTCTCCTGTAATGCCTCACTGTTATCTTGCAGCTCAGCTTTGACGCGTAACAGTAGTTGTGCACCAATTGTAGGCTGGGTAACTTTTTGGGATCTGCCACTAATAGCCAAAGGTGAAGGCCTCATTCTCTCTTTGCCACTGCGTGTGTAGAATGGCATGCTTGCAATTTTTTTTTTATCGTCACTTAACTTTTGCTCAGTTACACTTCTTTTTCGCTTCAATACAGTAAATTTTTTTTTGGTTTTTGTTTTTTGCACTAATTTGAAAACACTCTGTTGTTTGACATCGCCTTGGCCAGATGACGTACTGGGAACACTAACATCAGGACTGGTGACAGAACCTGGTTGCTCATTTAGATCATATGTGGACTGCTTTGAATCCATTCTGAGCGCAAACCACTGGGGAGTGCTAAAAATTATTTAGTAGATTCTGCTGACAGTTATGACTTTTGACAGCCAGAAATATTAATGCACAATTAGGGAGGACACCCCAAAAACACTGAGGAGTGCTAAAAATTATTTAGTAGATACTGCTGACAGATATGACTTTTGACAGCCAGAAATATTAATGCACAATTAGGGAGGACACCCCAAAAACACTGAGGAGTGCTAAAAATTATTTAGTAGATACTGCTGACAGATATGACTTTTGACAGCCAGAAATATTAATGCACAATTAGGGAGGACACCCCAAAAACACTGAGGAGTGCTAAAAATTATTTAGTAGATACTGCTGACAGATATGACTTTTGACAGCCAGAAATATTAATGCACAATTAGGGAGGACACCCCAAAAACACTGAGGAGTGCTAAAAATTATTTAGTAGATACTGCTGACAGATATGACTTTTGACAGCCAGAAATATTAATGCACAATTAGGGAGGACACCCCAAAAACACTGAGGAGTGCTAAAAATTATTTAGTAGATACTGCTGACAGATATGACTTTTGACAGCCAGAAATATTAATGCACAATTAGGGAGGACACCCCAAAAACACTGAGGAGTGCTAAAAATTATTTAGTAGATACTGCTGACAGATATGACTTTTGACAGCCAGAAATATTAATGCACAATTAGGGAGGACACCCCAAAAACACTGAGGAGTGCTAAAAATTATTTAGTAGATACTGCTGACAGATATGACTTTTGACAGCCAGAAATATTAATGCACAATTAGGGAGGACACCCCAAAAACACTGAGGAGTGCTAAAAATTATTTAGTAGATACTGCTGACAGATATGACTTTTGACAGCCAGAAATATTAATGCACAATTAGGGAGGACACCCCAAAAACACTGAGGAGTGCTAAAAATTATTTAGTAGATACTGCTGACAGATATGACTTTTTTTGACAGCCAGAAATATTAATGCACAATTAGGGAGGACACCCCAAAAACACTGAGGAGTGCTAAAAATTATTTAGTAGATACTGCTGACAGATATGACTTTTGACAGCCAGAAATATTAATGCACAATTAGGGAGGACACCCCAAAAACACTGAGGAGTGCTAAAAATTATTTAGTAGATACTGCTGACAGATATGACTTTTGACAGCCAGAAATATTAATGCACAATTAGGGAGGACACCCCAAAAACACTGAGGAGTGCTAAAAATTATTTAGTAGATACTGCTGACAGATATGACTTTTGACAGCCAGAAATATTAATGCACAATTAGGGAGGACACCCCAAAAACACTGAGGAGTGCTAAAAATTATTTAGTAGATACTGCTGACAGATATGACTTTTGACAGCCAGAAATATTAATGCACAATTAGGGAGGACACCCCAAAAACACTGAGGAGTGCTAAAAATTATTTAGTAGATACTGCTGACAGATATGACTTTTGACAGCCAGAAATATTAATGCACAATTAGGGAGGACACCCCAAAAACACTGAGGAGTGCTAAAAATTATTTAGTAGATACTGCTGACAGATATGACTTTTGACAGCCAGAAATATTAATGCACAATTAGGGAGGACACCCCAAAAGCACTGAGGTGTGCTACAAATTATTTAGTAGATACTGCTGACAGATATGACTTTTGACAGCCAGAAATATTAATGCACAATTATGGGGGACACCCCAAAAGCGCTGGGGAGTGCCAAATATGAAGAAAAAATAATAAACCTCTATCCTCCTCTCTGCACTAGCGATTTTGGTTAGAGCAATTGCAAGAACAATATTGTATTCTCTGTCCCTGCTCTAATTAGCCTATGACTACACCCTGCTCTCTCCCTCTGTCAAATGGCGATGGATTGCTGTGGAGGCGTGTATTTATAAAGTTGAAGTATCGCGAGAACCGAGTCCCGAGATCCGACAACGTCACAATGACGTTCGGCCTCGATTTGGATTCGGAATGGGCGGGAGAGTACCGAGCTGCTCAGCTCGGTACTCGGATACCCAAAGTTCGGGTGGGTTCGGTTCTCGGAGAACCGGACCCGCCCATCTCTAGAATAAACTAAATCGATACCCCAATTTGGGGACTATTATTATTATAGGGCAACAGCAAAGCCTATTTACCAAGGATTTACCCAGGATTGTGGAGGTACAAGTACCTCTACAAACCTTCTTCTGTTATTGTCACTTATGTTGGCGATAACAGAAAATATTTTAATCTATTTTTTACTATTTAAATTTTTACAATTTTTTTTTGTTAATTAGCAGAACTTATGGCCAACTCTGGGATTTCAGTTCCATCATACGTGATCTGACTCGCTGGGTCACGCATCCTCTAAGACTGGCTCAGCGAAGCAGTGAGTTAACTCTTACTGCTCTGGCTCAGTATCGCCGAGCCAGCTCACTATATCTTCTGGTCGGAACTAAGGCAGGGTAGGTGTCTGCCATTAGTAGCCTATTGCAGGTATAATCAATGTGGGCAGAATGCAGGTAAAATCAATAAGGTCACAGTCCAGGTATTATCAATAGCCACAGTGAAAGTATTATCAATGGGTGCACTATACATATATATAACTAAGGACATATAACTGGTATAATTAATCTTGTACAGTATAGTTAAAATTATCAAAACATCTACGGATTCTCAATGTTGAATGGTACCAATCAGGAAAGGAGTATAAAAGAATTTCAAAGGCATTACATGTACCATGAAATACTGTGAAAACTATCAACATTCCCAAGATCAAGACGTCCCTCCAAAGTTGATGACAGGGCAAGGAGAAAACTCATCAGGGAGACTAACAAGAAGTCTACGGCAACAATAAAGGAGCAGCAGGAATTTCTGGCAGGAACTTGTCGCTCCCTGCATGTGACAATAATCTCAAGCATTCTGAACATGTCTGGGACATGAGGAAGGGTGGCGAGACAGAAGCCATTTCTCTCAAAAAAAGAGCATCCAAGCCTGTCTAAATTTCAATTTTGTAAAACAAAATACTTTCCATCACCCAAAATATTGTGGGAAACTGGCTTATGGTCTGATTAGACCAAGGTTGAACTTTTTGGTCTTAATTCTACAAGATATGTTTGGTGCAAAGACAACACAGCTGATCATCCAAAGAACACCATGAAGAACACTGTGAAGCATGTTGAGGGCAGCATCAGTCTTTGGGGCTGCTTCTCTTCAGCTGGGACATGGGCTCTTGTCAGTATAGAGGCCATAATGAATAGCTCCAAATATCAAAATATTTTGGCACAAAACCTTTTGGCCTCTATCAGACAGCTAAGGATGAAGAGGAATTTCACCTTCCAACATGATAATGATCCAAAGTACACATTCAAGGTAACCAAAGAATGGCTTCAGAAATGGAAGCTCAAAGTCTTGGAATGGCCCAGTCAGAGCTTAGGCCTCAATCCTTGAAAACCTGTGGAATGACCTAAAGAGGGCTGTGCACACTAGATTCCCTCGCTATATGATGGACCTTGAACCTTTTTGTAAGGGAAGAAGGGGATAGAATTGCAGGTGTGTGAAGTTGACAGACTTTAAAAATACTCACTGCTATAATAAACACAAAAGGTGTTAGTGTAGGAGTTTGCACATTTATGCAAGCGAGGTGTTGTAGGTTTTTTATTTTCATTCATTTTCCTAAAAAATGTTTTCCACTTAAATTGTGTTGGTTGAAAGGTCATATTAAAGGTGGAAAACTGTCTGACATGATTTATCTTTATTTCAGGCTTTATATCACAAACACCTGCAAATTTCAATAAGGGTGTGTAGACTATTTATATTCACTGTATCATTATCAGCTTTAGCAGTGCCTTGGTGCTTTACAAATACAGATTATACCAATGTAGCAGTAGACACGGCCTTGACAGCTATTCCACTGTTAGTGAAATCATTACTAAAACTATGTACAAAGTGATTTGCATCTAGGCACAGTTGTAGTGACAACTGTTTACAGACTTCTGATAATGTTTGTGTGTCCAGGTCACATGTGGCAGCCCTCAGACTGAGGAATGAAGCTGCACCTTTAAAGTACACATGACTGCGTGCCATGTTTTCTGATAAACACTTGCCTCATGATATGAAGATATTTACTTGTCTTCCACAGTATTAATATCATCTTAATATCAACTATAATGTTGAAATGCTGCCTTATCTGGTGTAAGTTTATCTCCCGTCACACCCATGTGGCAAAGCAGGAACTAATTCATACAACAGTAAGCACAACTTTTGTTCATAAGACTAAACTTAAAATTCAACCTCATTACTTTATGAGGGTGTGATATAGAGCAGAGGAGGTCAAGGATAATGGCTGTAATTATACCTCCTTGTTTAACTATCCATTACTGCGGTTCCTGGCCTTCAATGCATTGTAGGTTGGTTTTTTTTCAAGTGAAAAGAGAACAGAGTGTCACAGTAAGAATGTCACGCTGACTCGGTTATACTGGCAATGTCACATCTGGCTCAGTGCAGAAAGAAGCTGATGTTCTCAAATCAAACTCACTGACTGACTGTCTGATGTTCTAGTTGTTGCTCAGCAGATTACAGCTCTATTCCTAAAAAGCTAATTTGCAAAACCTCTGCTATTCTGTTAAATGCTATTTTCATTCACATGGGGGCATATTCAATTGTCTGCGTTACTCGCAAAAGTAAGGCGGCTTGCGCACTGTAATAGTGGTTTTTATGGTTCACAAAATGTATCGTGTGCTATCTCATATTTTTTCAGTAATGCAACAAAACATCCATGTAAATTGCAAGAGAACAATAAGGCTCCTGACTATGAAAAATTCGTAGCACAAATTCGACACTGATTTTACGGAAAACAGCATGGATGTGTGGGCCTAAATTACAGGATTAGTGGTGGTGCAAAAGTTTGCACTTGCTGATGGGAGAGGTTGGGCAGGACATGCCTTGCTATGTATGGATTAGGTGCCTAGTTTTGCACCAAAGTGGAAAAATGAGATTTCGGTATGCAGTCCGCAATTATTTATGGTTCAGCTGGAAAAGTGCCATTGGTATGATGGGCCTGCTGTGGGTGACTGGCAGTGACAGATTTGAATAGTGGTGGATTGGGTGACTGCCAGGGGCCAAGAGGTGTCCACAGCACGGGAAACAGTTAGGGGGCAGGGCCAGCACCACCATAAGGCATACTTGCCAACTCTCCCAGAATGTCCGGGAGACTCCCGCGAAATCTCCCGGGAGAGTGTGACAATCTCCCTGATCTGCCCACTTTCTAGTGAAGTGGGCAGAATTAGGTCCAAAACGCCGCGATTCACTGGGAATCGCGTTTTGCGTCATTACGTCATGGGGGGCCAAAATGACGCGATTTTCGAAGGCCCCGCCCCCTGCATGCCCACCTCCTCCGGCAAGTATGCCATAAGGCTGCTGAGGATAATAAATAAAAAAATAATTCCTCTGAATGAGACACTGTTAAGCTGGGTACACACTACAGAATTTTCAACCAACTTTTTATGCCGATCGATTTTACATGCGATCGATGGTCCGATCGCTCGGTCCATGGACTGCATGCACACTAGCCTTGTTTCAGACGATAAAGGGAAGAGTCCCTTTAGCGACTTTTTACAGCCATGTTTTCGTGAGCAATGACTGTAATTTCGTACTCACTGTTGTGGATTGGTCGGAAGTTTATACACACTACACAGCGGAAACGAGATTGGAACGAAAATAATAAACGGTACGACCAACCAAATGAGGCAACAGTCGTCCATTTGGGCAGACTTTCGACCATCGTGTCACTGCACACACTGACCCGACTTTTGAACGAGCGGTCGTATGTCGG